>JARWLC010000018.1:18810433-19410433 GCA_033318265.1 Phyllotis vaccarum | reverse complement strand
TGGTTCTTCAATTATCTAGGTCAGGATAGCCTCTGGATGTGCCTGTAAGGGATCTTCCAAATTAGGTTAATTAAGGTGGGAAGAACCACTGGAATGTCTGGTGGGCACCATCCCACGGATGAGTGGGTCTCAAACTTCATAAGGAGAAAGCTAATGAACACAAGCATGTATGACTCCGGATTGGTGATCTGAGGGGAACCAGTCAGCCATCAGCCCCCACTGCCAGGCCTTCCCCTCCCCACTGAAAGATCGCCCCAAACTGTCAGCCAGAAACCTTAACTTCTTTAAATTACTTTTTGTCATATATTTGGACATAGCAATGAGAAAATTAACTACCATATCAAATACTTAGTTTATGTGAAGCCATTTGTTAATGTCTGACCCCTGTCTAGAACCCAGGCTCTTTGGGGGCTGGGTAAGCATAGCTATGCATCCTCTAAGGACCCTGTGTGCCACGATGGATGCCGCACAACCCTGTCGCCTCCTAAGATTATATTGCCTGAAATGTCTTGTTGAAGCAGAAAATATGTGTTCAAAACACATCTGATGAGCCTATGAGCATGCCTGAAGGACACTTCCACTGGCCAAATTTTGAACAACCTAGGGTTTAAACTAAATCATGTGGAAGAGACAGCTATGATGGTGTGCATCTATAATCCTAGCACTGAGGGGGAGGCTGAGACAAGAGAATCCTGAGCCCAAGTAACCCTGGGTTACATAGTGAGACCTGGTCTTAAGGGAAAAAGGCGGGGGGGGGGGGGGGGGGGGGGGGGGATGGCTCAGAGGTTAAGAGCACTGACTGTCTTCCAGAGGTCTTGAGCTCAATTCCCAGCACTTGGTGGCTCATAACTGTCTGTAATGAGATCTGGCGCCTCTTCTTGTGTGCAGTCAGAACACTGTATACATAATAATAAATCTTTTTTAAAATATCTAAGTATAAACATATGTATATTATGTAGATGAGGCTGTGCATGTGTGGAGGAGGCACAGAGATTCTTAGACTCACAGATAGGCACTAGGGGAACCAGGATGTTAAACATACATTGTCTCTTTAAAGGGAGAGATTTTTTTTTTCAGCCCAGAAGACCATGTGGTCACCAGCTAGTTTCCGTCCTGACACTTCGTGCTTTGGTATAGTGTCAGATCATATAGATCAAGGGCTCCATCCCAAGCCTGCTTCCCCACTTTAGATGCCAGTCAATGACAAACCACACATGTGGCTCCACGCTTCTGGCTTCTGGCAGACTACCTATGTCATCACTTCAAACTGCAAGGTCCCCTATTAGTTCCTGTCAGGAGCCCATGTTCTCTGGCTGGTGGATGCTACTTGGGGAAGCTGTGAAAGCTGGGGCCTACCTGAAGGAAGCTACTGGAGGCAAGCTTCTGTCTTGCTGCCTGCCCCCTGGTCCATGGTGTGTGAAAAGCCTCCCCTACACACTTGCACCTCCAAGAACTGAGTGGCTCTTCAGTTCTTCTAGCCCTCACCGTGTGGACCACTCCACAATCCTTGGCCCAAATCCGTCCTTCCTTCTTTATGCTGTACCCCTTGGCTATTTTGGCTACCGTGATATAAAAATTGGTAAGTGTCGCCGGCTAGGAGTCAAGGGTCCTATGTGTTGTTCTCTTTCCCTTCCTGTTGCTGTGGTAAAACTAGGCTGAAAGGGTTCATTTTAGCAGGTCATAGTCCATCAGGAGAGGGGTCAGGCAGGAACTCAAGCAGATACCATGGAAGAGTACTTCCTGCCGGCTGGCTTGTGCTTAACTATTAGCTAGCTTTTTTTTTTTTTTTTTTTTTTTTTAAGACTGTTTCTCTGTGTAGCTCTGGCTGTCTTGGCACTTTCTAGATCAGGCTGGCCTCGAACTCTCAAAAAATTGGTCTGCATTTGCTTCCCAAATGCTGGGATTAAAGGCCCCTACCCCCACCCACCCCCCAGCTTTAGTTATAGCTTTCCTATACAGCTGGACCACCTGCCTAGGGAATGATGCTCTCTTGACAAGATAATCCCAGTAGTCAGGCCCACAGGCTGATCTGATGTGTTGAGACCACCTTCTCAGGGGACTCTGGTTTGTGTAAAATTGGCAGTTAAAGCTTTGAAGTATAATACTACCCCCTTCCTCCAGGCTTGTTAAATTTGCTAAGTAACTGATGGGACCCGGGACAAGCCTTGGTGATGAGATCCTGTAGCTTCCACACTCTGTGTGGTATATTTGGCCATTTAGGGCATGTGAGGGAGAGAGAAAGAGATTGTTGATTGAACCTAGTACAAGGTAGCTACCAAGCAAGTGGACTGTTGCTGACCCACCAGGAAGTTCAGTGGTTTGGAAGCTCTCCAAAAGCTCTGTCCTTTTGAGGTTTTATGAAGGCAGCCTAGTACAAGGTAGCTACCAAGCAAGTGGACTGTTGCTGACCCACCAGGAAGTTCAGTGGTTTGGAAGCTCTCCAAAAGCTCTGTCCTTTTGAGGTTTTATGAAGGCAGCTCAGGCAGAATTGTTAACAGGTTGGGTGGGGAAATCCAGAAAAACCTGTTGGTTCAGATTCTCCCAACTTCCCTTGCAGGGCAAGGGACAGGATGTGTGAGGGTGCAGGGTCTGGTTGAAACACCAGGGTAAATTCCCCCAGTGAGAATTTACTCCAAACACTCAAAGAATAAGAAAACAAAAATATTTCTTGAATAATCCCATACCAGCCATCAACAGATGTTAGTAAAAGATTACATAGGATTTAGGCTTTAACATTCCACATACACTGTCATCCATATGTCTCCTTAAGGTCCCAGACCCAAGTTGCTTGAGACTGCAAACCTGGCCATTTCGACAACTGGAAAATTTACACAGCGGAGTTATGGCTGCAGATACTTTCCCAGTATACTGGTATCATTCCTTTTGGGTTGGCGTTGCCTGGCAGAATT
This sequence comes from Phyllotis vaccarum, assembly GCA_033318265.1. Taxonomy (NCBI): domain Eukaryota; kingdom Metazoa; phylum Chordata; class Mammalia; order Rodentia; family Cricetidae; genus Phyllotis; species Phyllotis vaccarum. The sequence continues at coordinate 19,407,524 of JARWLC010000018.1, read as the reverse complement.
ACCTCATCCTGATAAGAGAACCAGGACTTTTAATGGCAGAGTAGAACTCAGTGGTGGCTGCTGGCCAGTGCCATCCCTTTGAACTGCCAGGTGGAGGCATGTCCTTTGATAGGGGAATGGAGCCTAACAGGCGGCGATCTTCGTGGACAAATCTCCACAGAACTGCAATTACGTTCCAGGTACAACATTCTCCCTAAGGCTCGACAAGTCCGGTTAGTCCGATACTTACCTCCAAGCCATATTAGAGGCAACACTGCCGTAAGTGAATCCGACCATGGGCAACTTACAATTCCCTAAGCAAGTTTATTGGTGAATCATTTGCAACCTCCATTTATTGCTCCTACTTTTCTCTTCCGTGGTTGTGACCTGCTGCCCCAGGAAGTAGGTCAGGGTCATGATTCACGAATTGCGGAAAAATCATATACACACATTCACTTCGTTGTGTTTTATTGAGTCAGGGTTTTACTGTGTAGCCCCAAACTGGCCCCCTGCCTAAGCCTTTCAAGGTCTGGAAATACAGGTTTGTACCATCATGTCCATTTCTGTTATGCTGTCTCTCTCTGGTATATATCTGTGCACGTATGTGTGTGCTGTGAAGGTTCATGTTGGTATGTTCCTTAGTGGTTTCTCTACATTGTTTAATTTATATGTGCGTATGTGTGTGTATGTTCACCTGCTGACCATGTGTGGGCACATCCGTAGGAACAGGAGTTGATTCTCTGCTTCCCCCATGTGGACTTCAGGCTTAACTCAGTCAGGCCTGACAGCAGACACCTTTATCCACTTTGTGTGTGTGTATGTGTGTGCCTGGTGGCCATGGTGTAAGATTCTCTATAATTGGAGTTACAGAAGGTTGTGAGCTGCCAGGTGGGTGTTGGGAATTGAACCTGGGTCCTCGGCAGGAAAAGCAGAGTGCTCTTAACCACTGAGCCATCTCTCCAGTCCCCCACTTTGTGCTTTAAGACAGGGTTTCTCACTGAACCTGAAACTTGCTGTTTTGGCTACATGGCAGGTCAATGACAGCCTCTCCCCTCATATCTGTCTATCTCAGCACAGGGGTTACAGGAACCTGTTGCAGTACAGGGGATATGAACTCAGGTCTTCCTGCTTTCACAACAACTTCCCCCATTGAGCCACCTAGTTTGTTTTTTTGGTAGCTCAGGCTAGCTTAGAACTTAGAACCACCTCAGCTTTCTAAATAATGCAGTAGGTGATAGACTTGCATTTTTAGAAGTTTTAAATATTGATGTCATGGTGGTTTGAATGAGAAATGACCCCCCACCCCCAGACTCTGGTATTTGAACACTTGGTGTTGTATATCGGCTGTGGGTGTTCACATGGGTCCTGGAGAGAAGTACAGAAGCACTTCCTCAAAGATGAATTTTTAGCTTTTTCCAGCTGCAGGGGAGTCTCTATGGACTGAACTGCCCCGGCTGAGCCCAGGGCCCTTTTATTGTTATACAGTTCACACCTTTAGCCAATCCTGCATGTCAAAACTTTCTAACTAAGCCCCCCAGAGGGATGATGCCAAATGCAAATTCTCAGTAAAGGATACCAGTGTCTTGGGCTGTCCTTAAACTAAATTTGCATAGGTTTTGATCCCTTAGGAAGACTCTCAGATAAGACTTCAGACTGGAGATATGGAGACAGGAGGTCAGGATCACAAAAGGCAGATCAAAGCGAGGAGGAGCTAACACTCCCAAGGGCTGCAGCTCTGTGGGAGTTCCCCTGTAGAGGTGGCTCCTGGTTGGTGGCACTGTCTGGGGGAAGTTTTGGACCCTGTAGAAGGCAGAGAGCCTTGCCGGGGGAAGGACTTGGGGCCTTACAGCCTGACACCGACTTCCTGGTCTCTTGTGCTTTCCGTAGGTGAAGATGTGAACTCCCAGCTTCCTTCTCTGGCTGCCTGATACCATGCCTCCTCCACCTAGAAACTTCAACCAAAATAAAGTCTGTCTTCTCCACGTCATTCTCCGTGGTGTGTTGCCACAGCAACCAGTAACAAATACAGATGTAGTCCAAATGATTTCCCTTTGGCTGCCTCTCCTTCTGCTACTGTACTGCATACATCATTGTCCAATCTGTCTGCATGGAATTTTCTTGTTTTTATGTCAAACCTAAGAGCCACACATTTCCCACTCCCACACAATTCGCACACCGCTGACATCAGATATGTGGCGGTTTCACACACACACACATCGAAAAATTCCAGAGCCAGTCAAGAGGGGTGTCCTATAATTTAACCCCTTCCTGACACTGCACCTGAAGATAGCCTCAGATCCCACGGGTAATGCCTGGTTCTGCAGGGTAGCACCCTGCTCTGCTGCTTCAGGGCAGGTCTTGAATTTCAGGTTATAAACTCTACACCTGACCAATGAGCTTCCTGATTTGATTCTCCTCTCCTTAATTAGTTTGGTAGGAAGGTTCACACAACTCAGGGCAACACACAGGTATATTTATCAGCTTAGAACGCACATTCCCTAATTTTGGGTGGTTTCACTTACATTTTAAAAAGTGTTGAATCTATTATGTGTAGGAGATGTTTTCCCTACATGTATGTCTGTGTACCACAGGTACGTCTGAAACTTCTGGAGACAGAAGAGGGTCTTCGATTCTTAGATTCTCTGAAACTGGAGTTTCAGATGGTTTGGGGCTACCATGCAGGTGCTGAGATTGAATCCTGGTCCTCTGGAAGAGGAGTCAGTGTTCTTAACTGCTGAGACATCTCTCCAGTCCCACCTACTTTGTGTGTGTGTGTGTGTTTTGCTGGTGATAAAATCTAGAGCCTCTAGCATGCAAGACAAGCACTTTCCCACAGGCCAAGTCAAAGCTTCATAATGGTGAACTCTTCAATGAAGACTGCTCTGTGAGCCATACCCGCAGCCCTTCCCTGGGAACTCTAGGTAAGAACACTATTACTGAACCCAGCCAGACTTCAGGTATCCCAGGATGGCTCAATCTCCTGGTCCTCCTTCTCCCGCCCAAGTGGTGGGATTTCAGGCCTGCACCACCATTCCCAGGAAATACATTTTAAGGAAATACATTTTAAAAAATGTATCACTATCACTTCAGTGTCTTAAGACAGCAGGAATTTATTTGCTCATAGTTCTGGGGGTCAGAGTCCTGACATAACCATCTCGGCCAGAAACTAGGGTGTCAGCAGGGTCACATGACTTCTGAAGAAAGAAGCCTTTGCTGGTGTTGCACAGGCCTGTGCGTTCAGGAGGCAGAGGCAGACGGATCTCTGTGAGTTGAGGCTAGCCTGGTCTACAGATCGAGTTTCAGGATAGTCAGGGCAACACAGAAAAACCCTGTCTTGAAAAAAACAACACCCATAATAATGATAACAATAATAATGGCTGCTCAAACACTTTTACCAAATAAGGTAACACTGATGGGCCACAGAGATTAGGGCAGCCATGTTTTCAAGGCTGATGGAAAGTCTATCCCATTGTTTCAGAAACTGTGCTTCAATACTGCAATGTCCTCATGGCCTCGGCCCCAAGTCATTCTCCCATTTTATTCTCCAGAGTAGTGGGGGACATGGACTCATGACATCCTCATACCTCTTAATTACTTAGTGTTGTCTTCCGAAATAAGTGCCATTCTGGCCTTTAATGGCCCATCCTACTAAAACCCTATGTTAATAGAGGAAAAAGGAAAAAACCTGTTTTTCTGTGCTATAGACGCTGCCACCTGCTGAGTGCTAGCCTCTTGGGAGACTGGAGACCTTGGGCGTGCCCGGATGAGGGGGCAGGGTGTGAAAGAGAGTTAAGGTGATAGCGGAGACAAAGGGGTCACCAGGAGGGACACACAGGCAGAAGAGGCAGAAGCTGGGGACAAGCATGGAGTAGAGTCAGTGTGAGTGGAAAGGGCAGAAGGAATCCAGCATGGCGGGAAGCAAGAGGGGAAAAAGTTAGGCGAGATGCAGTGGCAGGAGAGAAGCATGGCTAAGAGACAGACAGGTCTAAGATATAAGATGTACTGAATAAAGCTCGGGTCTCTCAGTGTGTGGAGAGTCCCCGAATGATGGAACCTAAACGACTCCTGAGTGCAGATTATTTAATCTTGACGCCCCACGCCTGGACAAAACTCGGCCCACCAAAGAAACCGGACGCGGTAACTTAGGGCACAGAAGAGTCCAGAATAAGCACCCACCTGAGGTCCAGACATGCCGTCATTTTTGTAAGGATCTCTTGACCAGGTGAAGCGTTATAGTCACAGATGGGATCCAGATATGGACATCTTTGGGGGACCGTGCCTTTACTCTGCCTGCCCCAAAGAGGTTCGGGCGAGGGGCTGAGGTTTCAGTACTGTTGGGGGTTTGTGTTTGCTGGGGATACCCTCACTGAGATAACATCTGGGCAGATCAGAGGAGGGGAAGAAAGGGTACCAACACTGCTGTGGATATTAGGGAATAGCTAGAGCAAAAGGCACGCCCCTTTTCCTGCCCCACCCTCCTTGCTGTCGTAGATGCCTCCAGACAGATAGTTGAGGACTTCATCTCTCACTGGTCCCCTATTGCCCATGGCTCCTCAAGGGGCAGGTCAGCCTGTGGGGAGAGATGGGAGGTTGTGTCAAAGGGGAAACAGATCCCCACCCTCCCTTTGAACTAGATCCCGCACAGGTGGTCACCTTGGCTGTGGGCTGGGCTTGCTGGTGCAGGGTCCTCCTTCGGTGCCACTCGCGCAGGGAGGCCCGGGCCTCGGAGCTGAGCCCCTGGGGTGCTCGGCCACCTTCAGGCTGGTAGTGAGCAATGTGGTAGAGAGCCCCAAACCACGTGGTAAGATAATAACCAGCTAAGGGAGATAAGGTGAGATCATGACGGTTCCTTTGGGCTTCTCTGAATGCCCACCTCCCCCTGGGGCTTGCCAAGGGTGTCCCTTCACCTTCTCCCTGCAGCTCCTCTGGATCTAAGAGCTCCATAAGAAACTCCACATCCAGCTGCGTCTCCCCTATGTGCGGACTCCAGATCAGCTCCTCGGTCAGGGCTGGCAAAAAGGCATCGGCCCCTAGGGGCTCTAAGAAAGTCCAGGGACAGCCTTCAGTTTGCAGGGGTACACACACGCAGCTTCCTTCGGGTCCCCAGGCTCGAGTGTAGATGCCACCAGAATGACCTACCCTTCTTTTGGATGTAGGTACTAACCATTAAACCACCCTATGCCCAGAGTTTCTTTACCTTGATTCTCGCCATCGGTCAGGCCCGTGTAGATGTCGCTGCACACCGCCAGCAGCAGCGCCACCTTGCGGCGCGGGACGCACGCGGCATGCAGGTGCGCGAGGCGGGAGTGGATGCGGCTCCGCAAGGCTGGGGCGGGGTTCTGTCCCTCGGGCCCCGCCCCCGCCCTCAAGGCTATTTGGCGCCGGCGCAGTAACCTCAGTTCCTGGGCTCTGAGAGTTCGAAGTCTGGTCCACAAGGCGGGCTTCAGGGGCTCCAGCACCGCTCGACACAGGGCCACTTCCACCGCGGGGCCTGCGGGGGATGTGGCATGTCAGGACAAAGCCATTGTGGTGACCCACTCTGATCACTACTCACCCTGTCCCCTGCTCCAGGTCACCTATAAGTGAAAAGTGGAAAGTGTATGAATGCTCCAAGGATGGGAGACTAGGCGGCAAAACACATGTTAGGTGGAGCTATGATTCAGTGGCTATGTGAAGTGCGGGTGTGCTTGCCCGTGGGGAGTGAGAAGTCGGATATGGACCCAGTTATGGCATCCCCAACCCTTGGGACATTTCCCTCCAATTCCCATTACCAAGATCCTCATGTTGAGGGACACTAGGTTTTCTGTTCCCCCAAACAGCTCTGACATCGGGGTCCTTTGCCAGGTAATTCTGGAGATCAGTGAGGAGCTGGCGCACATCCTGAAGTAGCTCCGTGGCCGGATCCCCAGGCCTGTAGGGATTTCCAGAACATGAGGTGAGACGTGCCCGAAGGCATCGGTACTGCCTGGCTACATAGCTGCTCCGGCCCCTGGTTAGGGCACGGATGTGGGCAGTGAGCACATCCTCGTGGCCGTCTTCTTCATCTTTGTAGTTAGCATTGTCCACTTCCTCCTTCTCTTCCACCACACTAACTAAAGTGGGCCTGGGGCCGTGCAGGTCTGCTCCAGGATGGCACACTCCTGGTTCAAGATGGGAAGCTTCTGGTCCAAGATGATGTGGCACTTCCTGTCTAGTGTGGTGCGCTTCCGATTTCAGTGGGTCTTCCACCCAGGAGACCCGATGTGGGATGGGCTTTCTAGGGGCTGGATGTGAGAAGCGGGTTGGGTCTCTTATGGCAATGGCATCCATACCCCTCGTTCCTCAGGGTACCCAGGCCCCACCCTGCTAACCTAGACTGTATTTCTGGTCAGTCTCTGGCTCGGTTTGCTGTGGAGCCTGCTCTGTCCCCCAGCCTCCATGCGTCTCCAGGTAGAGCTGGTTCACTACAGACAGCACCCTCCCTGAGGTGTTGACCTGAATGCACCCGAGTCGCAGAGAATCTGAGGGCCAACAGAAGAGACAAGGTGTCCCAGGGGTCAACCAGGAGGCTTCATCCCCAGCCTTCCTCACTCAGGACCAAGAATGCAGTCCCAGCTTCAGGGCCTTCAGCTCTATCAGGACCCAGAGGTAGTCTCATCCCATACTGCCAAGGCTGCTATCCTTCTCCCCCTCCTCCCCCTCCTCCCCCCCTCCTCTCCCTCTTTTGGTTTTTCAGGACAGGGCTTTTCTGTGTATCCCTGGCTGTCCATGGAACTCTCTCTGTAGACTAGGTTGGCCTCAAACCCACAGAGACCCTCTTGCCTCTGCTTCGAGAAAGCCTGGATTAAACACATGCACCACCTGGCCTACCACAGCTACTTCTCATACTTACCCCAAGCCTGGCTTTACCTTCTCTCAAACCCAGTTATCTGGCCCTTATTTAGATCCGGTCTTTCTGGACCAAAGAGACCAGCAAGTTGACTTCTCATTCCCCTGGAGTAGCATGCCTCACCTGTGTCCTTGTCTCCAGGCCCTACAGCAGGGGTGGGCAAGAGCAGTGTCCTTGGCAAAATGTCCCTGAGGATAAAGGGAAACCTCAGTATGGACGGGGTATCTCAGGGAAGGATCTCCATTGCCACTTTGCCAGGGACCTGTACCTGCTGACTGACAGGAAAGCCAGGAGATGGGGAAAGTCTGGCATGCAGAGGTTTGAGGATTCCAGGGACACTCCTGTTAAGGGCAAGAGAATGAAAAGTTGCATCCCTCTCCCGTGGACCAGCCTCCTCACCTCCCTACTCTCACCCCCCACCTCTCGGCAGGAAATCTCCCTATCCTATATTCCTCCCTCAGAGAAGGGAGGTTTCCATCCCTGGGAGTTGACATCATTTCCTCTCTTGATAGCTGCATCCCAGTTCTGACACCAAAAAGACGTTATCAACAATGTCTTCTTTATCTTTTGTTTTGTTGGAACAGGGTCTCACTGCAGCCTCGGCTGGTCTAGAACTCATTATATAAACCAGGTTGGCCTCAAAACTTGTAGCAATATATCTGCCTAGGATTACAGTCTTGAGCCACCATGCCAGATTTACATTTCTTTCTTCTTAGTGGGTTTCTTTGTTTTGGGGTTTTTTTTTTTTGTTTGTTTGTTTGTTTTGTTTTTGTTTTTTTGAGACAGGGTCTAGCTATGTAACCCAAGGAAGCTTTGACCTTTATATGTAGCCCAGTTCAGACTTCCGCTCTCTGTCTTTCTCTCTATTTTATATTTTGGTTTCTATTTTAAATACGTTTCTATGTTGTGGGTGTTTTGCATGCACATGTACTACATGCATGTGGTTCCCACAGAGGCCAGAAGAGGGCATTGGATTCCCTGGGACTGGAGTTACAGGTGGGTTTGAGCCATCTGATAGGAGTGCAGGGAATCCAAAAGACCTCTGGAAGAGCGGCCAATCCTCTTCACCACGATCCACCTCTCCAGTGCTAGACCTTGTGTTCTTGATACCTTTTTATGGACGCTCTCAAAGCTGAAGCCTACGTCAACCGACCCTTCAAGGAAGGAGGCTCATGCAGGAAGAGTATTAGCAATACTCTGCAGCAGAGAAGAGAGCCCACGTCTGAGCAGTGAGGGCCAGAAGCAAGTGAGAGCAAGCTGAAGCACACAGCACTGTGGCTCATGATGACCACCTAACTTCGTATTTAAGGATGTTACCAAGCCTCTCCAGAGTTTGGGGAAGGGATGGACAACATGTAATCTATGTTTGAGAACATCCATGTGCTGTGCTCAGCATTGGACTGTAAGGAAAGGGTAGCTGTAAAGGCACCAGAGAAGAGGCTACCTCACTGGTCTTAGCAAGAAGCGATGGGCAAGCTCAGACTAAGAGATGGATGCAAATGGTGGGTCAAAGCTGACAGTTCTCCATCCATTTGCAGTGTGGACTGGAAGCCAAGGATAGATACCTCACCTCCAGGAAGCTTGTGAATTTGAAAGGTGTTGACGTCTCCTGAGGAAGGTCCCGTCTTCAGCATCAGGACCTGGTGGGGATCGTGTCCTATGACCAGGAAGCTCTGGAGAGGAGAAGTGAGGTCAAGAACCAGCTTGATGCCCCTATGTGCAGAGGCCTCTTTTTGCCTGCTCCTGCCTCTTCCCCTTAGGGCGGTGCTTCTCAACCTTCCTAATGCTGAGACCCTCTAATGTGGTGACCTCCCCCCCAACCATAAGATTATTTTTGTTGCTCCTTCACAACTATAATCTTGCTCTTATTAATTGTAATGTAAATATCTGATATTCAGGACAGCTGATACGTGTCCTCTTGAAGGATTTTTCGACACACAGGTTGAGAGCCACTGGCTGCTTTGGGGAACCACTCTCTGTACAGGGAAGAGACCCTAGGGCTGGGCCAGGTCTAGAACTAGCCAATAGGATGGGCTACTGTCTGACCACTGCTTAGTTCAAGGATGGGCAATGCCTAAGCCTAACTGGACACCTGCGCTGGTTTAGGGATGCGTCTTGTTTGTTTGTGGGTTTTCTCCCTCCCACCCCCTCCCTCCTCCCTCCCTCCCTCTCACTTTGTTGCTCAGGATTGAACCCAGGTTCTTTGCTGAGTTACATGCTCTGTGCTTTTATTTTCTTTCTCTCTCTTTTTTTTCTTCAAAAGCCTCTCACTATGTAGCCCAGGTTAGCTTCAAACTCATAATTTCCTTCTTTGGTCTCCCAAATCCTGGGATTACAGGCATATCCCACAAACTTATCTTGAGGGAATTTGCTGGGAAAAGTTATCACCCTCTTGTGTGGGGGTGGGACGGGAGGGGGTTGAAGGGGGAGAGTTAGACGTGAGGGAGGGGGGCTTAAACCCAGGGACTTTTACTCACTATGCAAGAATGCTGCCTGCCATTGAGCCACATCTCTGGTTCCAAATATCTTTTACTTGGGTTTCTTAAGTTGGTAAGACATTAGCCCTGACAGTCATTTGTCATTACAAATATAATACCCTCAAAACGGGGCAGCTGTGGTCTGCCAAACCCTGTTGGCTCCAAATTTATCCTATATTCCGTGAAGATTGGATTTATGTATTTACTTATGGCAAGATCTCAATGTAGCCCAGGCTGGCTTTGAACTCCTGATCGTCTTAGATCAGACTTACTAATGGTAAGATGTGCATGTGGCATGTGTCACTAGGCACACCCCAGTGAAAAGTCTTGTTCAAGGCATTAGTATTCTGAGCTATAGAAAATAACAATGATTGATGTCTGGGCCTGGTGATACACACTTGTAATTTAAGCTCTGGAAGCTGAGGCAGGAGGATGGTGGGTCGAGAATATTTGGTGACATAGTGGTAATTAGGGCTGGCTTGGCTGTACTGTATAACTCCCAGGTGATATTTTCATTATTATTATTATTATTTTCTAAGATTTATTATAGTGTTCCGCTGCATGTATGCCTGCAGGCCAGAGGAGGGCGCCAGTTCTCATTTTAGATGGTTCTGAGCCACCATGTGGTTGATGGGAATTGAACTCAGGACCTCTGGGAGAGCAACTAGTGCTCTTAACCTCTGAGACATCTCTCCAGCCCCCTCCCAGGTGATCTTTTAAAGCTTGGCTGCCCGGCGCTTGCTCAGGTCAAAGGTACAGAGGCACCTGGCACCTCTTTTCATCCTGCTTGGGATACACATATCATGGATCTGGGCCACACCCCAGGTAAGGCAAGGGAAGCTCAGAGAACGACAGAACAGCCAGCCGTGATGTCACCGGGCTACTAAACTCCAGCTGCCTGGTACCTTGCTGTTGGAAAGGCTAACACTGTTTGTTGATGTCTATATGTCTATAGCACAGGACAGGAGATTAAAATCAGTTGGTAAAGTACATGCCTTGAATGCATGAAGCATTGGATTAAATCCCTAGCACTGTCACTACTGGGTACTGCATGTGTGTGTGCGCACGCGCACACGCACACGCGCACACACACATAATCTTAGCCTGGGCTACATAAACTTTTTCCCAAAACAAATCTGTAAGTTTTGTGTTAGCCCAGTTTGCATTGTTTGGGCATCCCCAGCTGTGAGTACTCACCCCGAGTGGCCACAGCTCCAGAAAGGCCTTGGCATGCTGAGCATCCAGCTCTGGGACCTGCCACACCCTCTGTGTCCTCTGCAGTCGAAGAAGTGGCCCTGGGGTACTGAGGACTCCTAGTGGATTCTTGTCTGCTTCATTTGGTAGTGGCCAAGTCAGCCTGGGATGTACCGGTTCCAGGAAGGAAAAAGTCATAGTAAAAGCCGGTCACTTGATGTGGGGCCCAAGAGGCAGGGATAACCCAGGGACAAAAGGTCAAAGATGGAGCTGGGGGGGGGACACACACATTGAGTAGCCTCACCTGTGCCCCTCAGAAGGCGCTGCAGTCACCATGTCCTCCAGCTGGGTGATCCTTATGCTGCCAGGCACCTGTGAGTCATGCTCTGACCTCTGGTCTGAAGGAAGACAGAACTCAAGGCTGTTATCGCTAGGGCAAGGGCTAATAGTTTAATTCTGCCTCATCTGACCCAGAGATCTTGCCTGATCAGACAGGACCTCAGAGATCCCCAGCTAGGCCAAAAGCCCTTCTTTGTTTTGTTTGCAAGACGGGGTTTCTTTGTGTTCTCTGTGTAGCCCAGGCTGTCCTAGAACTAGTTCTGTAGACGAGGCTGGCCTCGAACTCACAGAGATCCACTGCCTCTGTCTCCCAAGTGCTGGAATTAAAGGCTTGCGCTAAAACCATCCAGGGAGCCTTTTTTTTTTTTTTCTTTTGAGACAGCCCAGGCTAGCTTGGACCTCTCTGTAGCCCAGGCTAGCCTCAAACCCATGGCAATCCATGTACTTCAAGGTCTCAAGTGCTGAGATTATAGGCATGAGCCACCGTGGCTTGGGTGGTCATGCAATTCTTTTGTTGGGGAGTGACAGGCAACTTTGGGGACCCCAAGAGAAAGACCTGTGTATCTTGGGGGGGGCAGCACTCCCGACAGGAACTGGCTGAATAGAAAGGGATATTCCAAGATCTTCACGTAGGTACTTGCAACCACACAAGAGTGTGCCAGCTGGATAACTGCCATGGTTAAGCCCAGAGCCTGGAGAAGTTCTTGACTCACAATAGAGTGCTCTGTTCAGATGTAGTGTAGTGCGACACCTACTTCCTCCTTTCCCAGACTACACGGGAGCAATCCTCCCCCACATTTGATTTTTTTTCTTTCTCTCTCTCTCTCTCTTTCTTTCTTTCTTTCTTTTTTGGAAATAGGGTTTCACTATGTATCCCTGGCTGTTCTGGAACTCTCTATGTAGACCAGGCTGGTCCTCAGACTCACAGAGATCCACTTGTCTCTGCCTCTTGAGTGCTGGGATTAGAGGCATGCACCACCATGCCCAGTCTTGATCAAAAAAAAATTTTTTTTAAATTCTAAACATATAGAAAAGTTGAAAGAATATTCTAGAGCCTGACAATGTCTGAATTCTCCTGTGAAAATCTTGCTCTAGGTTCATCTAATATCTGAACTATTTTATCTGTCAAACCTTAACTTTTTGTTGCTGTTTTTCAAGGAAGTTTTTCTGTGTAGCTCTGGACGTTCTAGAACTCACTTTGTAGGCCAGGATGCCCTGGAACTCACAGAGATCTGTCTGCCTCTGCCTCCCAAAAGCTGAGATTAAAGGTGTGTGCCATAGCCTGACCCAACCCTAATTTTTCTTTCTTCTTTTACAGACAGGGCCTCATGAGGCCCCGGCTTCTCTCAGACTTGCTGTGTGTTGTAGTAGAGGCTAGCCTCTTACTTGGACCTTCCCACCTCCACTTCCCATGTTCTGGGATCACAGGCATGTACCAATATGCCCACACTATACCCTACAAGGGATTCTCAGCTCAGGGTGAGCATTTTGGATGGATATTTTCCCCGCAGCAGTCTCAGGAATAGGGAATGTGGGTCTGGAGAGAGACCATTCATTCATCTGTCATTCCACCCCATCTTTCCACCTGAACTATTCAGCCTAGGCCCAGCATTAGGCCTGTTCTGGGAGGAGAGCTGGTAAGCAGGCTAGCCCTTTTCTGAAGGTTTTATTTCTATTAGGGTTTGGTGTGCAAGCCAGATAATTAACGGCTATATAAATCAATTAGCTGCTAACTGGCAGCTTCAAGTGTCAAGGGGGCTGGAGGTAGGCACACCTCAGGGATAGGCAGGGAAGAGGGGTGGAGAGGGGAAGGCAGGTGCTCCTCCCCTCCAGGACCCTTGGGAGGAGATCCAGACATGGGTGGTGCTGGGCAACGTTGGATGAAGGCAGCTGTGCATGCAGAAGCCAGATGCTGGGTCCCTGGGGGCCTACCTGTTCCGAGGGGGGCCTGAGTAGCAGGAAGCGAAAGTGTTCTCTGGGGAGGAAGCCAGCATGTAGGGGAAGAGGCGGGGCTGGGGGCATCTGAAATCACCTTCCTCTCTCTTTCCGGGGATCAGCCTTAAGGGCTCCTTTTTTGGAGTGGACCTCTGGCAGGCTAAGGGCCAGGGAAAAAGTTTCCAGGTCACCCTCTCCAGAGGGCATCCTCTTAACCCTACTCACTATCACTCCTAAGATCCCAAAGCCACAGACGGCTGGTATCTTTATGGTCCCCTCCCACGGTCCCCTCCCCGCAGGTACCTGCTTAAAGAAATGGAGGCCACACAGTTCGCGGTTAGTTGCCTTATTTTGTTTTTTATTTTGTTTCCAATAAGCAAGGTCTCCTGCTCATCCCCCACTGGCTGGCGAGTGGGTCCCTAAGAAAGGGGGCCAGCACCCACTTTGTCTGTTGGACAGGGCAGAGAGTTGGGAGGCCTTCAGGTTCAGATTCCCCCAGACCCCAACCCCCGGGTGAAGGTACAGTTTACCACAGAAGCCCAGCCCTTATTTGTGGTAGGTTAACTTGATTTACAGGCCCCCTGAGAACAACTGTTCTGGCACAGTTAGGTCTTGGGGTGACCTGGTCTCTGGGAATAGTTAGAAATTAGGGGAGGTTGCTTCTTGCCCTTGGTGGTTAGAGGCTGTGGACTGTTAGAGACGGGCTGTGCAGGCTTCAGCCCTCTATATTAGAACTTGCTGGGATTTAGTTGGGAAACCTGGTTTCAAAAACGTGGTTAAGGTGATGACGGATCTGCTGAGCCCACAGCTGCCATGTTAGAGGGACCGTGCTGGCTGGGCTCCTCTGTCCTGCTCAGGAGGTAATGCTCACTGGTGCTCCTCTCTCTCTTTGGTCCTGGCCGCCTCCTTGGCTGGAGGTGGGGACTTCCTAGGGGATGTGGTAGTGCTGGGGTTGGGGGCCTGTGACCCCGACTGGGCATCTATGCTGGCATGCTCCCTCTGGACAAGGTCTTCTAACTCCTTCTGCAGAGTGCAAAAGTTCATGGAAGTCAGAGGTTACCATGCATCCACACAGGGCTTTGGGCTCAGGGTGGGCTGGGGTGGCCCAGCTCCTCACCTTCCATCCTAGGAGCTCAGCGAGGGCCAGGCAGCCTTGGTCACAGTCACCAAGCCAGGCCACATCCCTGCAGTGTGAGCAGGAAGTAGAGAACAGGCTGTAGTCTGTCTGGTCTTCCATCTTGTCTCCCAACTCAACCTGCCCTTCCCTAACTCTTTCCACCCCAGGCCTAGACCTCACCTGTAAGCCTTCTTAGAGTCAAAATCCATGCCGCCTCCCAAGCCCATCATCATGCCCAGGAAGGGATCCGTCTGTAGAGGAGAAGACAGTTAAAAATACAGCCCAGGGGCCACCAGGCCTGGCTCATATTTATTTTCAAGACAGGGTCTTTCTGTGGAGCCCTGGTTGTCCTGGAACTCCCTCTGTAGACCAGGCTGGCCTTGAACTCATGGAGGTCCGCCTGCCTGTCTCCTGAGTGCTGGGATTAAATGCTGCACCACCACTGCCCCGGTTTATTTTTATTTTTTAAGTGTATGTAGTATGATGTGTGTCCTGAATGTGTACTCTTTGTGTGGGGTGCTCAAAGAGAACAAAACAGCGCCCCAGAAACTGGAGATAAAGGTAGTTGTGAGCCACTTGGCGTGGGGGCTGGGAAATGCACTTGGGTTTCTGAAAGAACAGAAAGTGTTCCTAACCAGTGAGCCTTCTGGCCATTATTTTTTTCTGGCAGTACTGAGGTTTGAACCCAGGCCTCTCCGTATTCCAGGCAAACTCTCTGCCACTGAGCTATATCCCCAGTCCAAGCATATTCTTTAGAGACAAGGTTTCTCAGTTGGCTTGGAACTCACAATTGGTGAGACTGACTGTCTGGTGAGCCCGGGGAACCGGCAGCCCTTGTCTCTCGGGTCTGAGATGCACATGCGTGCCACCATGCTGCCTCAAGCCTTTTCATGCATTGCTCTATTCCAAGTGTTCCCTGTCACTGAGGTCTGTTACAGACGTTTAGTCAAGATCTGTTTTGGAGCGTGTTAGCATTTTATTTGAGCTTTTTTCCAGAGCCTTCTATCCACTGGACACATCCTCCTCTGGGCACCCTCTGCCTGTATTGTCAGCAGTGGCTGACTGAGATGGGACACGGTGATATTTACATTTAATCCCGGCACTGGAGAGGCAGAGGGAGGAGGGTCTCTGTGTTCGAGGCCAGCCTAGTCTATATAGTGAGTTCCAGGCCAGCCAGGGCTACACAGAGAAACTATCTTGAAAAAACAAAACCCGCAAACAACACAGCCAGGTGTGGTGGCACAGGCCTGCAATCCCAGACTTTGAAAGGCAGAGGTAAGGAGATTAGGAGTTGAAGGTCGTCTGTTATTATTCAGGGAGTCTGAGAGGGCAGGGCTACATGAGAGCCTGTCCCACAACTGTGTGCAGAGCTCACACTGAGGGGACACACGTCAAGTAGACAGAGCTTGGCATCTCTATGGGGATATGGGCACTCCATACAAACAATCTGCCACTTCACATGAGAGACTTGAGAGCCCCCAGATTTTGAGATGTGAGAAGGCACTAGAATGGTCATGCCTGGAACACTGGCACATGCAGTGACCATGACCCTAGGCATCTGTGTCACAGGCAGGCGACACCCCTTCCTGCTGTATATTCTCACTAGCAAGGATATTCTCTGGAAATGAACGCTTGCCCAGGACTAAGGCTTCCCCTGGAAAGGTGGGTCTCCTGGGTCCCAGGAAGGCTCAGGCTTCAGCAGGTTTCAGGTATGGTTCTGTCATTTGCTCAAAGGGATCCAGAGTGGCACAGCAGCCTGTAGTATCCAGCAGGCCCAGCACCAAACTCCCATATTCTCCAGCCTGAACTGGCAAGTCTGAAGTACTGATGCTCTCCAGGTAGGATACACTGAGACCTGTCTCATCCTCCTGAGGAAGGGGAAAAGGGAAGGGGAGGCAGACTCACCTGCCCTGTCTTCTCCTTGTTAATGAGCAGGCGTGGAGTAGATAGCGGTGCCCTAGGAATGGGGAGCTGGGATTCAGGATCTGCCCTGGTGCCCTGCCCCCCGCTGACCCCCAGTCCTTCCCCCTCGACCTACTTGCTGATGAGGGAGGCGAAGGGCTGCACCTGTAGAGAGGTGCCCATGATGATGAGGAGGTCCACCTTCGAGAAGTCCTGCAGGAAGTAGCCGGTGAGGACTCGGACCCCACTGCTCTGTCTGTGTGTCCACCGCCCCTGCAGCCCCGCAGCCCAGGCAGGCCAAGCCCGGGAAGGACACTTACTGACTGCATGCAGGAGAAGAAGCGTGGTGGGAGATTCTCACCGAAAAACACGATGTCTGCGATAGAAACAGACAACAGGAAACAGAGACAGGAGGCAGAGCTAGGACACACAGGAGTCGGGGCCAACTGAGGCCCGAGGGGGCAGACATCCCCACCCTCTGCAGGACAGGAGGGGACAGGCCAGCAGCAGGGGTGGAGGGGGGCCTCAGCTCCGGAACCCCCCAGGGCCCTGAGGCTCACCAGGCTTCACCACGCTCTGACATTTCTCACACTTGGGGATTGCTTCTGAGAAGATCTTCTCTGGTGGGAGAGAGGGAGGGAGGGGAGGAGAGAGGGAGGGAGGGGAGGAGAGAGGGAGAGGTGTGAGGCTCCCAAGTCTGGAGCACCCTTCTGCTGTCCTTCTCTACTAGTGCAGCCCAGGCAGGTGGCAGTAGGGCAGCCCTAAACCTGCTTTTGGGAGAAGCCGAGAGGACTGTGGGTTCATGGCCAGCCTTGGCTACACAGCAAGACCATGGCTCAAAACCCAAAAGCTGGGGCAAGGAAGTGGCTGGGTGTAAAGGCGTTTCCTGCCAAGCCTGATGACATAAGTTCGATCCCAAGAATCCACATACTAACAAGGAGAGAAACACCCCTGCAGTTTGTCCTTGGAAGTACATTCCCATACACATACGTGTGCAAACACACAAGGAAATAAATGTGAAAATGCTTAAAAACAACAAACCAGGGGTTAAGAATTACCTCAATGGTGGAACACTATGGGACTTGGGACATGATTCATCAGTAGAGCCCCTGCCTAGAATCCCCCAGTGAGGGGCTGGGGTGTGGCTCAGTGGTAGAGCCCCTGCCTAGAATCCCCCAGTGAGGGGCTGGGGGTGTGGCTCAGTGGTAGAGCCCCTGCCTAGAATCCCCCAGTGAGGGGCTGGGGTGTGGCTCAGTGGTAGAACCCTTGACTTTGCATGTCCAAACACCACAAAACAATTAGCACACTACTTAGTCACTACTAAGAGATCTCCTGGGATGTCCCTCCAACTTATCAGAGAAGAGCTCCCTTCTTAGAGAGCTGTCCCCTTCATATTCAGGCTTCCCGGGGTGGCTCCAAGAACCACTGCCCACAGCTAGTGAATGAGATGGTAAACACAGGAGCAAATCCCCGTGCCCCTGACAGGCAGCCCTGGATCCACCAGATACCCATCTGGGGAATATGGGAGTCAACCCCTTCCTCTGGGTCTTGGGGACAGTCTTATTTGTCCCTGGGTCAGGAAAGGACATACAGGTAATCTTGGGATGGAGCCAACCTCACGCGCATCTGCTTCCCCCTGGACTCTGTGACAGACTCCTCCAGTACTAACCCTTATGAAAGTCACATTCTTTAATGCTTATGGAGCAGAGAGCCTAAAAGCGCATCTGTCACTTTGCAGCCTGCAGAACTGGAACTCAGTCACTCAGCCACTCATCACAGGAGACACCAGAGCTCTCTACACAAACAACATGCTGTTCTGCGGGTGGTAGATGCAATTCCACGGGGACATAAAGGGGGTGGTGTCCTTTGTCCGTCACCCCCAGCTGTGCACACTTGGGCTGCTCAGGAACCCTCAGTCTGGGGGCAGCTGGCAGGCATTCTGTCAGAAAGGTCACCTTCTATGGGCCTGCCACAAAGGCCACAGCTGTCCCGATCTCAAGGGGACACCAGGGGCTTTGTGAAGTCAGCATAAAGAATATAGCATCCCAGAGTGGCAGAGCAGCTTCGGACTCAGCACAATGGCTGCCAGAAGCAGGCTGGGGCTGGCACAGTGGGCGTGAGGACTGGCTCTTTCTCTTGGATCCTCTGTCGTTATATGAAGGGACAGTGACAGTAGTGAGCCCTGCCACGTGTGCCCCAGCACTCATCTGTAACCAGTGCTGCACCCGGCTACCTTCTCTACAAATTCCTCTTGCACTGTCTACTATGGAAGCCTGAGCTACATGGAGCTTATACACTTCATTGTTATCTTTTATTTTTTGTCATGTAGCCCAGCCTGGCCTGGAACTTGCTATGTAGCCAAGGCTAGCCACACACTCCTGCCTCTATTGCCAATGCTACAGATAGTAGGCGTATGCCATGGCTCCTGATGTGATGCCCACAATTTACATCAACAAAAATTTAATAAAATTAGACACCCTGTCTTAAGAAGAATAGAAAATATAAAATGTTCTGGGCCAGCAAGGTGATTCAGACATTAAGGGTACCATCTTCAAGCCTGACAGCTTAGGTTCATTCCTAGGACCCGAATGGTGGAAGTGGAGAGTTGATTTTTGTCACTTGGCTCATTTCTAGTGCTCAGTGGACAAAGGGTACATTCGGCACCACACTGGATGCAGACACAGGGCTCATTTCTGTGCTCTCCTCAGAATGTAGCTGTTTGTCTTGACGGAAGGACTTCATGTAAAATGGGAAAGACCCTGGAGGCCACGGAAGTAGGTGCTCATGACTTCAGTGGCTATGTGACCACTGTGGGTGTGACTGTGGCTGGCCTTGCCCTGTAGTTCATATGTATGACAGCCTGGCAGAGAGGTGGCCAGGGAGCAAAGATTTGCCACCACCTTGAATCCTTGGAGCTTCTACAGCCTCCCATAAAGAGCAAGAGAGCTGAGTGTGGTGGGGCATACTTGCCACCTCAGCACTAGGGAGACTGAGGCAGAAGTGCAAGCTCAAGGCCAGCCTGGGCTACATAGGGAGACCTAGTCTCAAAAGAAACCAACCAACTCACTGAATAGCTACGAAGAGGTAAAGAAACAGGGCCGCGCTGGTGCCCAAGCATTTGGAGGCCTGGCTATGGCACGGGCAGGGAGCAGGAGGTGTGGCCTCGTCTTGATACCCAGCCTCACCTTTCATCCAGCTTAGTGTGTACTCTTGCCGGCAGGCGGAGCTGACACAGTGTGATGTGTAGAAGGTGCCATGGGCCTCCACCAGGTCCTGGGGCTCCAGCCCCGCCACTCGCTCCAGTGTGTCTATGTTCTGGAGGGGGAGACAGAGGAAAAGTCCGGAAGACAGCCAGCCGTCATGGGCTCTGTGCAGTGGGACGAGGGAGGGAGGGTGAGGACATGGAGAAAGTGTCCACTCTTCCAGTGGGGCCACCAAAGGGTTAACAGTCGGGGCTGCATAAAGGCTGCCCAGGCTCAAATGTCTAGAAGACCAGGCTCACTGCCATCATCAGCCCCCTGCCCCCATTCTTCTGTAAACTTGGGTCACTTATTCTATGTTTCAGAGTTCTTTTGTTAGAAAGCCACGCTTTCCTGCCATTTGCCACAAATGTATTAAAATAACTGTACCTGTGCAGGGCCCCAACCTGCGACAGCTCTGGCTAAGCATTAATATAATAAAATAGATCAAGCCAGGAGTGAAGGTGGCTACTTGTGCTCCCTGCACTTGGAGACTGAGGCAGGAGGATGGCTCTAAGTTTAAAGATAGCTAGTGTCAGATCAGCCAGGGCTACATGGGAAGACCCTGCCTCAAAAACTGAAATAGGACCAGGCAGTGGCACCTTTTGTCCCAACACTCAGGAGGCAGAGGCAGGTGGATCTCTGTGAGTCTGAGGCCAGCTGATCTACATAGTGAGTCCTAGGCCAGCCTGGGTTACAAGACCAAGAGCAGCTTGAAAAACCACAATAAAGGGCTGACAAGAGGTTCAGCAGGAAACGGCATCTCCCACCAGCCTAACAGCCTCATTTTGATGCCTGGAAACCACATGGTAGGAGGAAATTATCTCCCCTACGCTGTCTTCTGAACTCTACACACACATACGAAATAGATGTAATAAAAAAATTTAAATTAATAAATAAAACAAAAGAATAGCTTACTTGGGGGAAGTTATTTCCTTGAGACCCTCCCTCTAGAGTTCTGGGATTACAGGGTTGCTCCACCACACCCTGGAGTCACAGATCCTGCATCTGCTTTGCAAGTGGCTCAATCTACCAAATCCCTCACTGGTAAGAAAGCAATATGCGTGAAAATGACTAAATAAATCCCCACAGAACTGCACAGGCCCCTGTACCCACTCAGGATCATGGGAGATGCCTGGGATCTGGACTGCGTTGGATCCTATCCATACAGATGGCCCTTCCCTTATGATGGGGCAATGTCCCGATGAGCCCATTGCAACTTGAAAATGCCTCTAACACATCTACCCTATTGTACACGACAGCTAAGTGGCCAGGACCTGGGTAAGTCTGCACGGTTCCCCCTCACAATGATGCGATAGTCTGCTGCCTCTGCCCAACATCAACAGAGTAAAGCTGGGCCAGTGCAGCAGTAACCTCCACCACAAGGTGAGGCAGAAGGATGGCAAATTCAAGGCCTGCTTGGGGGTGTGGCTCAGTGGTTGAGCAGGAAGCCCTGGGGCCTACCTATCACAGCACACCTCACCCCCACCCCTGACTCATGAGGGGACCAAAGAAAAAAACAGATTAATCTCCAGCTTTTAAAAATTGTGCTGCCGTGTAGTGTGAGTATGGAAGGGTCCAGACAAGAACCATGCAGAGAACTGTCTGTATTATGAATATGTTTTATATGTTCAGTTAGAAAGATCTGCAGCTACTCCTCTGTGGGGACCACGGTGACTTGAGTGATCACGACACCTGTCTGAATGTGTGAGTGGGTTCCTGTGTCCTGAGCTGAAAATAGCAGGTACACAGCTTCAAAGACGCTGTGTCGTGCAGGGACAATTGAGAAGTGAAGTTGGTGTGTTCTAGAAAGTGGGTCAGTGACTCAAACGGTGACTGAGGAGGGACCAGAGCAAAGTGCTGGAGGAAAAACCCTGCACAAAGTGGGCAAGTGGAACATTGTTTCCACCTTTAGATGTTGTGCATAATAACTCACTCAAACATGTACGTGCGTGTCGGGGCTGGAGGGCTGGCTCAGCAGTTAAGAGTGGCCTGCTTGTCCTCAGAAGACCTGGGCTTGGCTCCCAGCACCCACAGGGCAGTTCAAACCACCTGCTAATGCCCCCTCTTGGTCACTGTGGGCATGCATGTGCATGGTACACAGACATACATGCATACAAAACACCCACACACATAAAGGAAATAACCCCCTTAAAAGTATATGTGTGGGGTCAGTGAGATGGGTCAGCAGAGAGAGGTGTGCTACTGAGCCTGATGATTTGAGTCCTGTCCCCAGAACCCATGGGACAGGAGGGAAGAGTTGACTCCTGTAAGTTGTCTTGGGGCCCCAAACTTTTGATGTGGCATGCCTGCACGTGTGTGTGCATACCTGCAAACACACACACACACACACACACCCACACACCGACTAAAGTTTAAAAACCACTGCAGGTAGTTGTTAGATATCTGCACATTTCCCACTGCATATGCCTTTGCTGGCTTTCTGGTGAAATCTGAACATGGCAGCACTCAGGGCACTTGGCAGCTCTCACTCACAGCCGGCTTTGTCTGAGGCCTCAGCTTTTCACTGTCTGCTGAGCCAATACCCATATGCTGCTTCTCCGCCATTGCCTTTCTGCTCAGCCCAGGCTCCATGTCCAGCTGCCCCCCAGCCTCTACGTAGCTATTTCTCAGGGTCTCCAGGCAGAAAGTCTTATCTTCCCAACACCTTCCCTTCCAGAACAGCCCACCATCCAGGCTTTATCTTCCAAGGCGATGCCCAACCTTCCTGCTCTTCTTCCTTAACGGCCCTAGCTGAAGGTCTGTCTACTTTGGCTGGACAAACATGGCGGCTTCCTAACTGCCATCTATGGCCCCTGACTCCACACACAGCCACAGTGAGCCTCTGCCTGAAGGTACCTTCTCTACTAGGTCGCAGTCTTTGCCTCAATGTCACTCTCTTGCCGAGGCCGCCGTGCCTACCTACCCTGTGCACACCAACATCCACTCACACAGAGCCCTGACTTGCCTCCTGTGTGACGGTGCAGAGGCCTGGTACCATGTGACATGCCAGGTTTGTGCCTCATCCCTCTGTCCTTGTCACATACGAGAATGTCAGCACCAGGGGTACTTACTGGCAGTGCCTGGTACTGGCTGGACATCTGTTGCCATAGAAATTACAGACAACCACGTGAAGGAAGTACGGGGCTACAAGGAGGCTGTCAGCATCAGCCTGTTCTGTGAACCAGGCCGACTCCCTGAGTTAGGAGTTTCCTGGGCTTAGGACTGAAGGACTCAGCTATCCCTTCTCCAACTAGGGCCTCCAGCTATCTGGCCCCAAAAGAACCCATTCTCCCCCCGGTGGCCATTTCTGACATTGCAGGTGCCTCAATGGGTTGCCTGAAAACAATACCTATTTATATCTAAGCATTAACTCTTCTGTAAGATTGGAAGTTCTGGTTTTTTCTTTGAAAAAAATTTTTTTTGAGGGACAGGGTTTAGCTATGGTGCCAGTCTGAGCTTAAATTAACTATGTACCCCAGGATGGCCTTGAACTTATGACACTGGGCTTGAACTCAGCCTCCCAAGTACTGGGATGATAGGTGTGTGCTTTCATGCTCAGCCAGCTTGTGTTCTGAGGTGCAGTTTATAGCGCACATGTAGACTGCCGCAGAGCAGTCTGAACTTCAACACATCAACAAGACAGAGGCAGAGGCACAGACCTCTTTTTTCTGGTCACTATGTAAAGTCAGAAGCCTGAACACCTTTCTGGACACTCCGGTGTGGCCACAGTGACCTATTAGCTGCTGTACTCAAGATCAGGCTCAGGAACTATGCAAGTCATAACATACATGCCTTCTTTTGTCACCAGTTAGAAAACTGTCCCAGTTTCCTGATTTGGGATGGCTGTGATATGGATGGTGTCCCCTTGGTAGAGCCCTTCTGCAGTATGTATGGAATGGCCTCATGGGAATATACTGTCACTTCACCATAGACGTGAGATGGCCTGAAGCTGTTTTGGCTCTTTTTGTTATTTTAAACATTCTTTATGTATTAGTTTATATTTTAATAAATTGACTTATCAATTCAATTAATTTAGAGACAAGGTCTCACATCTCAAAGGCTGGCCTCAAACTCACTTTGTAGCCAGAATAACCTTGAATTTCTGCTCCTTTGTCTCCACTCCCATAAATACCAACTTAACCACTTTCTGGTCCCTATTTTTGTAAAGGGGAAACTGAGGTGAGCAGGGAGTGGTTCGCTGCACGTCACGCATGACAATTAGCTAAGCCATGGTCGCTGTCCCTGTGCCTGCCTGTGTCACCCTCAGCTCTGACTGAGGGCTCCAAGACCCATCCAGCCTACT
Organism: Phyllotis vaccarum; assembly: GCA_033318265.1. Lineage (NCBI taxonomy): Eukaryota > Metazoa > Chordata > Mammalia > Rodentia > Cricetidae > Phyllotis > Phyllotis vaccarum. The sequence continues at coordinate 19,384,168 of JARWLC010000018.1, read as the reverse complement.
GGGCACTAGATGCGGCCTCCCGGTCCCAGGTCCCACCTACCTGCGTGTAACAGCGCAGCAGCAGCCCCTTCTCTTTCAGCAGGCGGATGAAGTAGTGGCAGATGGTTGGCTGAGAGAAGAAAACAGTGGTGATGGAACTGGGCACAGGCCATCCCCCTGGGCCAGGGGCGACGCTAGTCACGTGCCCGTTCCCCATGGCCCCATCACAGGTGCCCAGAGAGGATGAGCATGGCATTCCCCCACATCACAGATGAGGAGACCCCTCGGAGGGCATGTGGTGGCTTGTTGGCGTCATCAATCAATTCATTAACTGCCCAGTTAGGTTCGCGGCCTGGCTTTAGCCTCACTTTCTGCCATGCTCGACAGTTTTGTCTTAGAGCCAAGGCTCAGAAGCTCAAGGAAAGAAAGAGGTGAGGGGCCCAGAGGGAGGCCAGGCAGCCAGGCCTGCAACCCTTTCCCCCGCCTTTCTTTTAATTCCTTAAAATTCTTTATCTGGATTTTTGTTGTTTGGTTGGTTCATGAGGCAAGTTGTTTTTTTTTTGGTATAGCCCTGGCTGTCCTGCAACTAGCTTTGTAGACCAGGCTAGCCTCAAACTCACAAAGATCTGCTTGCCTCCACCTCCTGAGTACTGGATCAAAGGCATGCACCACCACTGCCCGGCTACAGGGATTTTTAAAAAATTATTTATTTTATGTGCATTGATTGGGGTTTCGTCTGCAAGTGTGTCTGTATGAAGGTGTCGGATTTTCTGGAGATGGAATTGCAGACAGTTGTAAATTGCTATGTGAGTTGTTGGGAATCGGGTCCCTCTGGAAGAACAGTCAATGCATTTTTCTGCTGAGCTACCCCTGCAGCCCACCAAGTGCTTGGATTAAGGATGTGCGCCACCACACCAGGCCTTCCTTTCTTTCTTCTGCATGGGTATAGTATCTGCATCTGAGTTCCAGTGCCCACTGAGGTAAGAGGGATCAGATTCCCTGGAGCTGGAGTTACAGGCACTCTGAGTCTCCTGACATGGGTGCTGGGAACTGAACTCCCTACAAGAGCACTATGTGCTCCTGAACACATCTCTTCACCTCTTTCATCCTTCACGTTTTTAAATCTTTTTTTTTTTTCTTTTACTTTTGAGACAAGGTCTATGGAGTCTGGGCTGATCTTGCATTTGAAAGTTCCCTGTCTCTGTCTCCCAAATGCTACAAAGATGGGCATACTATCACATTTGGCCAGAATGTATGTTTTCTCCCTTTAAACAGTATTTACTTATTTACATATCTATATGGGGTATGCACTTGGCACAGTGCAGATAAGGAAGCCAGAGAATAACATGGGAGTTAGTTCTTGTGTTCAGTCATGTGGGTCCCAGGGATTGAACTCAGGTCATCAGGGTCGGTGGTACCTTTACCCGATGAACCACCTTGCTGGTCCCAGAGCCTGGATTCTTAATAATCGTATCAACGCTGTCTGAAGGGCCTTTAAGGCGCCTCCTTCCCATATCTGCTCATCCCAAGCTCCCCTGCAGAAAAAGATCTTACCTTGAACTGCCCAGGATAGAGCTCCTTGGCAAGGGCAAAGAAGGGTTCTGGATGTTTCTGTAGGAGAGAGAACCAGAGGGCCATATGCCAGGTAAGATAGGCCTGGATCTGGGAACGTCCTCCCCTCCCCCAGCAGTGTACCTTGAAGTAACTGATCTCAAAGATGGCTTCCGGGTAAGGAAGGTGGTACTTCTCCAGGTTGGCATAGAGGCCAGTGGATGGGGAGCGGAAGTCAGGGATACCTGCAGCTAGGGAGGAGCATTCAGTCACAGGCTCTATCCCATATATGCACGAACCCTTCCAGGGTCCCCATATCCCCGGGAGTGTCTGGAAGGAGGGTACACTTACATGTGGAGATTCCGGCTCCCACCAAACAGATGACCCTGCGACCTGGAGGAGAAAGTTAACACCACGTGGTAAGGTTTCTCCTTTGGGGAGGGCAGCATTGGCAAGCCCATATTACAGGTGAGGAAACATCTAACCAGAAGGGACAGCAGTGGGAGTGCAGGACAGTGAGGGTGAGGTCGTGGGGAGAAATCCGCAGGGCCAGCTCAGCAGTACAGAGCCAGCTAATCTGAGGGCTTGAGTTCCATCCCAAGATCCTTGAAAATCAACCAAAACCAAACTCTGGTAACAGCTTACCTTCTCGATACAACATTGTATGACTTTAAAAATGATTTTTAATTGATTTCCTCTTTTGAGACAAAGGCTCATTACATAGCTCTGACTGACTTAGCAGTGGTTATGTAGACTAGGCTGGCCTTGAGTAGAGAGATTTGCCTGCCTCTGCCCCCTAAGTGCTGAGATGAAAACTGTGTGCCATCACAGCTGGCTTTAAATCTCTCTCTGTGTGTGTCAGACTGAGATCAGGAGCCAGCTCGCTGCTGTACACTTGCCTCCCCAGCAGCACCGGGGAGGCAGAGGCAGGCGGATCTCTGGGAGAAATCTTGGTTTACATAATGAGTTCAGCCAAGCAGTGTAAGGAAAAGTGAGACCCTGTCTCAAAACGCAAGACAACAACAGAGAGATGACGTTGGACAGACGTCTCAGAGGTTGACATCACCGCTGCTTTCCCAGAGGACTGGAGGTCAGTGTCCAGCACCCATGGCGGGCAGTGCGCAGCCACCTGTGCACTCCAGCTCCATGGGTCCAATGCCTTTGGTCTTTGAGGGTGACTGTATACATCTTGGGTGTTGGGGTTATGGTATGTGCCAACATGCCTGCTGTTACTTTCTTGAGGCGGTGTCTCCCTATGTACCCCAGGACAGCCTGCAATCCTGAGCCTCCGGCTTCAGCCTCCCAGGCACTGGGATGATAGGCTTCAATTTCAAATGACCTATCTCTTTTAAAGACTAATTTATTTATTACGTCCACAGTGTTCTGCGTGCATGTGTCCCTGCAGGCCAGAAGAGGGCACCAGATCTCAGTACAGGTGGTTATGAGCTGGGACTTGAACTCTGCCAGTGCTCTCAACTGCTGTGCCATCCCTCCAGCCCTCAGATGCCCCTATTTCTATAGCATTTTATATACCATACTGCTTTGTTCACAAAACCAGTGAATCTGCTCCTTTGAGTAACTGCACTAGATAACCCTTCTTCTGGGGGGAGGAGGCAGGATCTCGTGTACCTCAGGCAAGCTTTAAATTCACTATGCAGCCAAGGATGACCTTGAACCTCTGATTCTTCTCTTCCATCTCCAGTGCTGGGACTAAAGGCGTGCACCGCCACTGCCTGGCTCAATGGTTTCTATTCTTATGAGGGTTTTGCTCCCAATTTTTACTAGTTCTTAGAAAAGAAGAGAGGTGCCGGGCAGTGGTGGTGCATGTCTTTAATCTCAGCACTCGAGAGACAGAGGCAGGGGGATTGAGTTCAAGGCCAATATGACCTACAGAGCAAATGCCAAGACACAGCCAAACCCTGTCTCAAAAAATCAAAAGAAAGAAAGAAAACGAAAAAGATGAGCAGATATGGCGAAATCTAGTCACATAGCTGGGCAGAAACAGCTTTGTTGCTGCCTCAGCTGCTGGCTGGCAGGCAGCCCAGCCACATAGAGCCCTGGCATCTGTCTGTCAGCTGACGGACAGACACAAGTGTGGTGTCCCATGAATTGGGCACCCCTGGGGTGTTCACAACAAGTATGAACAAAGGTCAAAGCCTGCCAGAGGGGCAAGAGAGTTGGCTCAGTGGGTAAAGGCACTTCCTGCTGCCAAGCCCGAGTTTGATCCCCAGAAACTACAGGTGGCACTCTGCCAAGCTCACAATAGCTCACATGCACCTACACTAACACACACACACACATCACACACACATATAATGTTTAAAGTGGGCATGGCGGCACACACCTTTAGTCCCAACACTTGGAGGCAGAGACAGGCAGATCTCTGTGAGTTCAAGGCCAGCCTGGTCTACAGAGTGAGTTCCAGGACAGCCAGGGCTACACAGAGAAACCCTGTCTTGAGAAACAAAATAAAACAAAAACAAAATTTTTTTTTTTTTTAAAAAAGCCAATGCCCAGGCACTCAGCTTCTTTAGGATGCCACTGGCCCTAGCCGGCTGGAGGTTATAGGCACTGAGACCGGGGAACACACGTTTTAGACTCAAGGGGCCTGATACTCCTGAGTGTGGTAGTGCATGTCTGCAATACTGAAGCTTGGGCAAGATAAGCCTGTGTCAAAGCTAGTCACAGCTATGGAGAAGGTCTTACTTGGAGGGCCCAGGAATTGAATCCTAATTGTGCCACTTGCCAGACGTTCACCCCAGGTCCAAGCCCTTCTATGCTTCAGTTTCCTGTTCTGCTCAGCTTACTTCAAAAGAAGTAAGCTCTTCTGTGATAATCAGGTACGGGGATGCTTGTGAAGTACTTAGCTCTGAGCCTGGTAAGCAGCAAGGGCCTGGTTAACCCTAAGTCCCTCACACCGTAGGTCAGTGACTCTCTGCAGGCGGCTGCCCTGCCTGTGGCAGGAGAGGGAGGCTCAGCCGCTCAGCCTAGCAGCCAAGGAGGGAGATGAGCAGCTGGCCAAGGGGAAACTGGAGAAGTGGGCCAGTCTCAACAAAGGGCTGTTCAGGACCCTCAAAGCCCCATTGTTCCCACTGAGGACGGAGGGGGCCTGCTTTCTCAGACTTTGTGACTCAGCCGAATGAGAAACACAACTTCACCACGGTGACCCAGCTCGATGGCTTCTAAACAGCACATCTAAGACAAGCTTCCTGTGATAATACCATGGCAAACACAGCCATAGCTCTCAAGGGGTTGGGTAACCACATCTCTTTTGAGTGTGTGTGTGTGTGTGTGTGTGTGTGTGTGTGTGTGTGTGTGTGTGTGTGTGTGTGCAATGTCTCAGGACCATCCACCTGTTTTTGTTTTTTTGTTTTCAAGACAGGGTTTCTTTGTATTACAGCTCTGGCTGTCCTGAAACTCCTCTGCCTCCTGAGTGCTGAGGTTAAAGGTGTGTGCACCACTGCCCTGCGTGCGTGCAGAAATCAGAGGACAACCTCTGAGAGTCATTTACCTTCTACCATGTGGGTCCCAGGGATGCAGCTGAGGTTGTCAAGTTTGGTGGTGAGTGCCTTTACTTGCTAAGGCATCTTGTAGACTCCCATCATGATTTTTTTTTTTTTTTAAAGAGTCTCTCACTGGGACCTGGATGTGGCTTGGATTCTCTTGCTTCTGTCTGCCCAGCCCTGGGCACTGAACTTGAATTCAGACCCTCCACCTCAGCTTCTAGAGTATCTGGGATTGCAGGTGTGCCAGCATGTTGGGCACAGTCATTCCAGCCTCAGCCTGAGTTACCCTGGAGGTATTATCACTTCTGTTCTAGGGCTTGATGGTGCTGGTTTATATTCCCAGCTGTTTGGGAGGCTGAGGCAGGAGGATTGACCGTCAGGGACTCATACCCATTCAAAATACAACAGTAAAAAGAGAGTTAGGCTAGAGCTCAGGGGTAGAGTGCTCACCTCACATGTAGGGGCCCCGGCTTCCACCCTCAACACCTACTTGTTCCTCCCCTCAAAAAATAAGCAGGGACTCAGGTCTGGCCAATCAAGGACAGGGAACTCAGAGGAAGCAGAGTTCAGGGCAGATATGTGACTCAGTCTGGGCCAGTGTGTCCTGGTTCTCTGTGCAAAGGTACCTTATGGTCTCCTGTGCGGAGCCAAACACACACACACACACACACACACACACACACACACACACACACACGCACGCGCGCACACACGCACGCGCGCACACACGCACATCACATTATATACACACCACACAGACACACATGCACGTACCCATGAACACCCATACATAACATTACACACACATACATCTCTCTCTCTTTCACACACACACACACACACACACACACATCACATCATACACACACATCACATCATACACACACACATCTCTCTCTCTCACACACACACACATGCAGGAGTGCACGCACATGCACACATCACATTATACACACATACATCTCTCTCTCACACACACAGGAGCACACACACATCACATTATATACACACACATTTCTCTCTCACACACACACACACATACAATCACAAACATACACACACGCACACACATGAGTGCGCGTGCATGTGCACATGCAGGAGCACTTGCACACACACATCACATTAAACACACACATATGCACACACACATCACATACATACATCTCTCTCACACACACACATCACATTATACATACAAACATCTCTCTCTCACACACACACATCACATTATACATACATACATACATCTCTCTCACATACACACATCACATTATACATACATACATCTCTCTCACACACACACACATCACATTATACATACATACATTTCTCTCACACATACATCACATTATACATACATACATCTCTCTCTCACACACACATCACATTATACATACATACATACATCTCTCTCTCACATACACACATCACATTATACATACATACATACATACATCTCTCTCACACACACATGCACACACATCACGCACAGACAAACTTATCAGACTTGTGGTGCTGAGAACAACATCTAAAAGCTTCATTACACCATGCTTAATGCTGAGAGTCTAGTGTTCCTTGTGGGACTAGATTTCTTGACTTCCTTCCTCCCTCCCTTTTTCAACAATCTATTCTTATTATGTAGTCCAGGCTACCCTCAAATTCATAATCTCTTGCCTAAATTTCCTGCAGAGCTGAGTTTCTTTCTAAGTATAAGGTGTTTTGCCTTCATGGATGTTTGTGTGCCAGGTACAGACCTGACCCCCATAGTGCCTATAACTAGATCCTCTGGAACTGGAGTTACACATGGTTGTGAGCCACCATGTGGGTCCTGAGAATCCAACCCAGGTCTTTTGGAAAAACAGCTAGTGCTCTTAACTAGTAAGCCATCGCTACATCTCAAGAGTTGGGTTTCCTCCAATTTTTTATAATTTTTTAGAAAGCTCTCATGAGGCTCAGGTTAGCCTTAAACACACATTATAGCTGAGGCCAACCTTGAAAGGCTGATCCTTGTACGTCTGCTCAGAGTGGGATTATAGGTGTGCACCACCATAGCTGGCAGTTTTTCTCGATACTTCTTATACCCAACACATCTGAATCACTTGGGGCCAGAAGGGGGACAAGTGGCCGGGCAGTGGGGGGACTCACAGCGCTCGCTCTGCATGTAGCGGGTCACTCCTTCGAGGCTCAGCTCGTCCAGGAGACGCTCCTTCTTGGAGCCCAGGCCCAGGGTCTGGGAGAATAAATTCCGTAGGAAGTCCACTGACCAACAACAAGAGAGACAGTGCCAAGTGGGTATTGAGCCTTGGCCCAAGGGCATCACCCAACTGTGCAATCTACTACCCCCCACCAGCGAAGTCCCAACATTCCACTGCCAGCAGCCTCCAGTGCTAAGTCCATTATTTCAGGCTTTAAGTATCGTTCCTGTTAGCTACCTTACAGTCCCAGAGCCCAGGTCACCTCCCAGCCCTCTTTCAGGAAGACACTTACTCTCCGTCTCTCCGCCAGTAGCTCCTTCTTCAGTATCCGAGTCTGAATCCTGGAAGGGGCATGTAGGATGGCCAAGCCCAAGAAGTGGGGTTAGGGGGGAAGGGAGGGGAAGGGATGGGGGTGACACCTGGTTCAAAGAGAACAAGGCTCTGACTGGGAGGTAGCCTGAAGTAGAGGGCCAGTATGAGGGTTTTAGAAGAGATAGCCTATAGTGAGGGGACTCGGGTCTCCTCAGGGGACTGACTTTCTAGGCCTTATCCTTTTTTGAGATGGGATCCTTCTGGCTGGCCTAGTACTGGTTATGTAGATCAGGCTGACCCAGAACTCCCAAGATCCTCCTGCCTCTGCCTCCTGGGCTTAAAGGTGATATCATGCTTGCTTCATTTTTTTTTTCTCTTTTGACAGTGTCTTACTATATATCCCTACTCGGCCTGGAATGCACTATGATGCCCTTGAAATCAGAGATCCACTTGCTTCAGCCTCTTTCTGACTGTTGGAATAAAAGGCATGTGTTACCATGCCTAAGCTTGCTTTTTGAGATAGGGTTTGTAGCCCAGGCTGGCTTCAAACTTGCTATGAAGTCTACATGACCTTGAACTTCTGATCTTCTTGTCTCCACCTCCTCAATGTTGGGATTACAGATGTGATGTTGAAGATCACACCCAACATTCTAACCAGTTGGCCGTCACAGCCTGACAAGGCTTCATCACTAGGCAACCACCACCACCAAAGCTAGACCTCCAGCCTATGGGCCTCAACTTGTGCATGCAGCTCAGAGGTTGCTGTAAGGCTGAGCAGTGAATCTCTTGGCATCTACTGGTCCTCTCCACTTTCCTGGTCCACCTGCTACAGCTATGCTACAGCCTAGACACTGGTGATGCTGCTTCTCTGTCCCCAGATGTGAGCCTTTTAAGGTTGCTCCAACCATGTTCTGAAGTGGCCTCAGCATCCTGTTCCCAGTCCCCGTGCCAAGTGGACTCACTGCCCTGAGCTGGCATCCCACCCTGCCTTTATGCCAATTTCCAGTTGTACCTACTCAGCCTCCCTGTATCCCTCCACTGACCAGCTCTCGCCACCCCAGAGCTCCACCTGGTTCAGCCTGTTCTCTCTCCTGGGGTCCTGCTCTGGCTTCCTTGACTCAGTTTCCATCTCTGATCCTCCTATTCCCCATATATGGTAGCCTGTTTAGGGCATCCACCCCTCTTTTCTTTAAACCCCCTGAATCACAAATGTCTACCGAGTGTCATATCAGCCACACAAGGGCAGGGACTTTATCTACATTCACCACTTAATGCCCAGCCTGGATGACAGGGCTTCCAGAACCATCTGCCACTAAATGCATGCAGACTGGATGCTAGACCAGGGCTGGCTTTGCAGTAAATGTCAGAAAGTCTGACCAACTTAGTCACCTAACTGCTCAAAAGCCCTCTTTCCTACTCTGCTTCCAAACCTCCTTTCCAAATTATTAGTTTTTTAAATGATTATTTTGTTTCTACTGCTATTTTGAGACAGGGTCCTACATTATCCAGGCTGGCTCCAACTTGTTATGTATCTGAGAGTGACCGTGAATTCCTGACCCACCTACTTCTATTTTTAAGGTGCTGGGATTGCAGGGGTGCTTCACCACCACACCCGACTCTAAAATAATTCCTTCCTGATTCTTAAAATTACACAAGCTGGCAAGAGGGCTCACCGGGGAAAGGTGTTTGCCACTAAGCCTGACAATCTGAGTCTGATCCCAGGGTCCACATGGTGAAAAGAGAACAGATGTCCTCAGATCACCACACATGCTCTGTGGCATGAACATCCTACCCTTTGTGGTAAACCCTTTGTGTTTGTGTGCAAACAAATAAGCAAAGTTTAAAAAATAAAAAAGAGATTGTGCAAGCTTCGTTTTTTTTTTTTTTAGAGCCAGGTCATACTGTCTCACCCAAGCTGGCTTCCAATTCATAATCCTGTTTTTTTCAGACTCCTGAGCCCTTGCATAATGAACAAAAGCCAAAGCAAGGCCAAGTAATAGTTAGACAGAAGTACTTCCAATTGTCTCCTCTGCACGAGTTTCCCCTCAGTGATATTGCAGAAATGTGTCTCGGCAGAGTCTGATACTTCACAATGTTTCACAGACCCACCTTGCTCTTTTTTTAAGATTTATTTTAATTATGCACATAGGTGCATGTTTGCACATGCGCAGCATTTGCCCATGGCGTCAGATCCCTTGGAACTGGAGTTACAGGCGCTTGTGAGTTGCTTGAAATGAGTTCTTGGAATAGAACTCGGGCCCTCTGGAATAGCAGTATACATGCTTAGTCCCAGAGCCATCTTTCCAGACCCCCACCCCATTCTTCATTGTGCCTCCATAGTAGCACATTGTACGATGAACCATAGTTCATTTACTCCCTCTCCTGACAGCCACTGGGGCGATTTCTAGTGTTATCCTGTCTGGATAATGCTGCAATTGACACCCCCACATCATCTTTGCCACTGAGAACCCCTTCTGACTGAAACCTCCGGTCTGGCGTTAAGTCTTATTTTGGGAGCCGGACAAGAAAGATACCAGAGACCCACATCAGGCTGTCGAAGCTCTGCTGTACACTTATGGGGGTTTTGCTGACCACAGCTTTTGTACCTGCCTCCCTTTGAAGAGTGATCTCAGAGCAATAGGCACACTGACATTCAGTGGTTTGTGGGCATTTGTCTACTACAAGGGTTCTCAGCATCTGGGTCTCGACAGCTTAGGGGGAGGGGTGGGAGGGTTGAATGACCCTTTTGCAGGAGTTGACTATCAGAAATCCTGCATGTCAAATATTTACATTATAATTCATTACAGTAACAAAATGAGTTATGAAGTATAACAAAAATAATTCTCAGAGCATGAGAAACTGTATTAGTCACAGAGTTAGAAAGGCTTAGAACCTCTGGTTTAGTACATGGGGACATCCTGGCCTACGGGGAATCTGGAGGCAATGGCAGGTGTCTTCAAACATCTTTGAGATGGTTCATCTACCTCCCCCACTGAACTCACAGCATCTTTAGAACCCATTTCCCCCTACATGTTTCAAGCCTTTGCCTTCCTCTCTACCCAAGGGACACAGTGCATCAGATTCCTCACTTGTAAATTGTCCACGAAAGGCCTTGCGCTCACTGGGATGCTGGAGAGATTAAGTGGAGTCATGTACACCAAAGTACAGGCAGAACAACGATAAAGGGCCACCCCTCAGGTCTGCACACTCTGCGTGAAACACTATATCTGATTTTACTTAAGAAAATTCAAAATCACTTATGACACTGTGGCTGTATCTTGGTCTTGTTCCTACATCAGCTTGTGAGTTCCTCCAAGGGAGTTTGGCTAGAACCTTCTATAATCGTCTCTGACCCACAAAGTTTGCTGTGCACTCCTAGGGCAGCCCCCTCTTTTGAGACAGCCTCTCATTTCTCCATCTTACTAACTAAGGTGCTGGGATCACAGGTGTATTACACCCAACTTCTATATTTAAAATCAATCCTTGAAAGGTCATTTCTCCCACCCCACGGGATCTGCAAGTTTGTAGGTCAAACTGGAAAGCTGTCTCTTCCAAGCCCAGCACAAATGAGGTTCAGAAGGGATTAAGGAAGGGGCAGGCAACAGTAGAAAAAAAGACAATATGGAAGAGCAACCGGTGGCCGAGACTGTACATTTTTTTCTTGACAGTTCCCAGAAGCCACCATTTCCCGGAGGCTGTGCTAATCCCCATATGGAGTTAGGGATCAGCACCATAAGCCAAGGGCCCTCGGGTAAAAGCCTCCCCTTGCCACCTCCCTCCAGTGTGGAATGTGGAACCAGGTCCATCTCTCTCCTTCCCTCCACCCTTTCCCCCATCTCACCTGAGCCTCCTGCACCTTCCCTGCCTGGGTCTCCAGAGGGTCAGAGGCTGGGGAGGAGGGGGAGCAGACGTGGTTACAGTGGGGGGAATAGTTAATGGGATGAAGGATTCATATTGGTGGAGGCAGCAAGCGGACCCACCAACCTAATTATCCTGGAGTAGGGGGTGATAGTAAAACTGTCGGGGGTGGGGAAGGGCATGTTTTAGAGCGAAAGACTGAGGTGGGAAGGTGAGGAGGGGAAGGTTTAGGAGGAGAAAGCAAGCGAAACGGGACTGATGTCAGAGTTAGACCGAACACGGTAGTGTGTGTGCCCGTCGGGAGAATGAGGGAAGGCAAAGTTTTTCCAGAGATGTAAGTAGGGATATCTCTGCTGAGAGTTGAGTGTAGGAAAGGAGATGCAGTGGGGGTGGGAGATTTAGGAGAAGCACAGAAACGTAAGGAATGAGATAGAAAGGGAGCAGCAAGGGTCCCCAGCATCCTACAGTTGCCCCTAACACCAGACAACCTTAGCAACCGGGATTGTGGTAACTTTGGTCCTTAGCAACGAGGGTCCTCGGCAACCAAAGTGCGAGAAACGCGATCATTAAGAACTTGGCAAACGGACCCTTAAAAATCTCACAACTCAGAAATCCACCAACCTAGCAATACCGACCACTTAGCAATGGCCCTCCAAATCCCACTCCCATTAATTATGCAGCCCCTTCCTCCCACCACACCGTGCCTGCCCTCGGGCCCCGGGGCCTGCAGCCCAAAGCCAGGCCCCGGCGCGGCCCGACCCTCCCACCTGGGCCCCCGACTCACGGTCCGGCTCGGCCATGGGAGCGGGGTGGGGACCCTTGGAGCTGTCACCGACTGCTCTGTCCCGTGACGGCACCGGAAACAAGAGGGGGACCGAGATAGGCTAGAGAACTACAACTCCCAGCATCCAACGTGATCCCGCAAGCGCTTTCGTACAACTCTCATGGCATAGAACTACAAATCCCAAAATGCCTGGTGCCTGTTGCCATATTGATAAAGGGCGTCTGGAAAAAGTGGGGAAACTCAGCGAGCCCGAGTCCACCTCATTATTCTGATTGGTTCTGGTGCTGTACAAGGGCGGGGTCTAGCTATTTAGCATATTTTGATTGGGTAGATGAGGGGGCGTGTTGGGGAATTCCCACCAGGGCGGAAGCACTGGCGCTTACGGCAGAGCCCAGAGACAGGCGGGCGACCACAGGAGGCCACCCGAGGTGGCTGGGGCCATGGCCGGGGTCGCGTGTTTGGGGAAAACTGCGGACGCCGACGAATGGTACGACAGCGGTCTAGGTTCTCTAGGTCCCGACGCAGCGGCTCCCGGAGGACCAGGGCTGGGAGCAGAGCTTGGCCCGGAGCTGTCGTGGGCGCCCCTGGTCTTTGGCTACGTCACTGAGGATGGGGACACGTGAGTAAACCTTAAATTACCAAACGGAGTCCTAGGATCCTACCCGTGTCTCAATTAGCCCACGATTCCTGTGGCTTCTTATCTTCTCGCTCCTAAATCTGACTTCCGATGCTGGACTTCCTGACCCATAGCTTCCCAAATACTAAGTCGTGAGAACACTATCTCCACCCACAGTCAAGTGTCTCACTTTCTTGAACTCTTAAGTTTGTGTTCCTGGAATCCACATCCTACCTACTGACCCCCAAAGCGGATCTGAACCTTTCTGACCGGGTCCCCAGACCTTTTGTTAGCACTCTGGTTCCCACACCTTCTGATCTCTTGTTTTCAAGTGTGGTCTTTAGGTAGTCTTGTATAAGCCACAGTTTGATATCCTTGGCCCCGAGTCTACGACTCTGACACTTCCAGCACTGATTTGCAATTAAGAAATTGAGCTGCTGGGTGTCATGGAATTCACAGGCACCTGGGAGGTGGAGGCAGGCGGATCTCTCTTAAGTTTGAAGCTACCTGATCCACCAAGTGAGTTTCTGGCTAGCCACAGAATCTCATTTCCATAATGATAGATTCATCTGTTAACCAAATATTTCTCCCAAACTACCACCTTCCAGTCTCTGTTTACAGTTGAGCTGAGTGTCATTGTAATCCCAGCACTCAATGGGCTGAGAGACAAGAGGGTCTCTGGTCTGGGGACAGCCTGGAAGGGCCCGGTATCAAAAATGAGGGAAGAGGAAAAGGAGCGGGAAATTGAAAAATAATTTTATAAAGCAGGAAATTTCGATTGCTAGCTAAGCTGGGGAGAAGGGGCAGCTCTGGTGAAGGTCTGTAAGGGAGTGCACCCGGGATTTTTTTGTCCTTTGTGTTTATTGCGTATGCCCAGTGACTCAGTGTCTGACCCATGAGGGAAATGCAGTAAACATGAATCTCAAAGAACCAGGTGTAGCTTCCTTAATTTTATTATTCTTTCACTTTCTATTTTATTGGTCCCTGTTTCTTTATTATTTTATTCTGATTACTTTGGATTTCAGTGTTTGTAAGTCTTCCACTGGTCTAGCACTCACCACATAGGCTAGATTAGTTGGCTTGAGAACCTCAGGGATCATCTCTCTACCCCTTTTCCACCTTTGAGACTGAGTCTCACCATGTAGCTCTGAAACTGACTGTGTAGATCAGGCTGGCTTCATACTCACACTCATCCATCTGCCTCTGCCTCCCGAGTGCTGAGATCCAAGGTGAGCACCTCCATGCTCCCCACTCCTGGGATCTTGTGCCTTCATTCCCTAGTGCTAGAAGGACAAGCACTTAAAACCACAACCAGATTTTTCTTACGTGTGTTCTGAACGAAGCTCACTGTGTGTTACTTACAAAACTATCTCCCAGCCTTGCCTCCACCAACCCCTTTTTAAGTTGGTGTCTCACTGTATAGTTCTGGCTAGCCTTGAACTCTATAATTTTTTTTTGTTTTCTTACTTATATTTTTTTGAGACAGTTTCTCCATGTAGCTCTGGCTATCCTGGAATGGTAGACTGTCTAAAACTCAGAGATCTGCCTGCCTCTGTCTCCTGAGTTATTTCATGTGTATAAATGTTTTTATTTGCATATATATGAGTGAACTGTGTATGTGCTTGTTAGATCCCCTGGAACTGGAGTTATGGGTGGTTGTGAGCCACCATGTAGGTGCTGGAAATCAAACCTGGGTCTTTTGCAAAAGCAGTAAGTCTTATTAACTGTTCAGCCCCTAGCCTTGAATTCTTGATCTTCCGCCTGGGATTCCAGGCATGGTGGTGCATGCCTGGCTTCTGCTTTGCTGCGGATGGATTATGCATGCTAAGTAAGCACTCTACCAAGGGGCTATTCCCCGGCTCACCTTTCCTCTTTTCTACCTTGCATCGAGTGCAGAAGTTCCCTCCAGAGACCTTCTGGTCTATTGTGTTCATGTTTTCACTTAACTGAGCATATTTCCTAATTTTTCTTTCGATTTCTCCTTTGGCCAGTAGATTATGAAGAAGCCTGTTCACTCTCCACCCTTGGAGGAATTTCCAGATGTCTATCTGTTACCAATTTTGAATTTCTTTTCACTGTGGGCAGAGAATGTTCTTTGCTTTATTTGCAGTGAGTTTGCCCTGTCTAGGTTTTCTCTTTCAGTTCTGGGCATCAAACCCAGGCCTCCTGACTGCGAAGCAAGTGCTCTATCAGGAATTGTGTCCCCATAGGAATTCATTCTGCCTGAGACTCATTTTGGAGGAGGAGGGGCAGAATGTGTTATGTGTGCACTTATAAAGAATATATAGTTGTGTGCATTTATAAAGAATATATGAGATGGCATCGGAGAGATGGCTCACTGGTTTAAGAGCACTAGCCGCTGTTTTAGAGGACCCATCCAGGTTCAGCTGCCAGCATCCACGACATCTATCAACTATCTGTAACCCCAGTTTTTAGGGGTCTGCTGCTCTCTCCTGGCCTCCGTTAGCATGATCTGTGACTTAGAGGTGATGTTGGCTGGCAGTTGTTGCTCAAAGCTGCGTGTGTAATTCCAGCTACAAAGAAGGCTGAGGCAGGAGGACTCCCAAGTTCAGAATCTGTCTAGGAATAGAGTGAGTTCAAGTCCAGCCTGGGGAACATTAATGGCAAGGCCCTGTCTCAAAATGGAGCAAATAGGCTGTGGATGTAGCTCGGTGGTAGTGTGCTTCCCTATATGCACGGTGCCATAACAGCCACAAGCCCTGCTGTTCATGTCTCCTATCTCTTTGTTAATATCTTTCTATTTCTTCGGACAATTAGTAACAGAGACCTATTGAAATACCAAGTCTATGGATTTGTTAATTGTTTCTCATTCTGTTAGCGTTTGCTTTATGTAATTGATGGTCTGTTATTAGGGCCATTGTGTGTGTTGCTGTGCGTTAAGCCTGCGGTCTTTCACATTTAGGCAGGGCTCCCCCAGCCCACATCCCAGCCCCAGCCCTTGTTTTCCCACTGTTTTTGTATTTTGCTTTTTGAATCAGGGCTTCACTGTATAGCCCAGGCTGGCCTTAAACGTGGAATCCTCCTGCCTCAGCTTCTGAAGTACTAGGGGCTATCATAGCCGGTTTTCCTTCGTGTGTGGAGGCCGTGGATCCATGTTCACTCTCTACCTCAATTACTCTTCACATTATCGAGACAAGGTTTCCCAGTATAGCCCTCGCTGTCCTGGAGCTTGCCATGCAGATGAGCCTAGCCTGGAATTCACAGATCCACCAGCCTCTGCCTCTTTTGCACATGCCACCATGCCCGGCTTTTTTTGGTGACAGGATCTCACTATTTAGTATTTGAGCCCGCTTGTCTAGAACTCACCACGTTGCCCAGTCTGGCCTTGAAGTAACAATCCTCCTGCCTCAGCTCCCCAGGTGCTGGAATTTGAGCTAATTCCTTAGTAAATACTGGAAAAGCAAAGTTGTAGCCCAGCCTACTTTCACAGGCTTGTCAGCCCAGCTAGGTACTGAGGAGCTGACCGGGAGGAACTTGAGCTCAGTGTATGAAGACCCCTATCTTATCTCAGAACACCAACCAGCCAGCCAAAGTTGCTGAATTAGTTCCTGCCCCTGTCTCTCCTCAACACTGACGTATCTCCAACTGTAGCCACAGTTTGTAACACACAGTAGATACTCGGTGTTTATTGACCTCTGCCTTCTGTCCCCAGGGCCCTGCACTTGGCTGTGATACATCAGCATGAGCCCTTCCTGGATTTCCTACTGAGCTTCACCGCCGGTACTGAGTACCTGGACTTGCAGAATGACCTAGGCCAAGTGAGCCACTGGGGATGGTTGCTATAGGGAGCTGGGTCCAGGATTGTCAGTATGGCCCTAACCCCTGCCTTCTATCCCTGTAGACAGCCCTGCACCTAGCAGCCATCCTGGGGGAGGCATCCACGGTAAAGAAGCTGTATGCAGCTGGTGCAGGAGTGTTGGTGGCTGAGAGAGGGGGCCACACCGCGCTGCACTTGGCCTGCCGGGTGAGGGCGCACACCTGCGCATCCGTGCTGCTCCAGCCCCGCCCTAGACGCCCGAGGGATGCCACAGATACCTACCTCACTGAGAACCAGGACCATTCCCCAGACACCAGCCACGCCCCTGTTGCTGTGAACTCCCAACCCGACCCAGAGAATGAAGAGGAGCCTAGTGATGAAGACTGGAAGCTGCAGCTGGAAGCTGAAAACTATGAGGGTGAGGGAAGCAAACTACCGGCTCTTCTCACCTGACTTGAGACCCATCCACTGGCTGCAGACATAGCTCAATCAATGGAGTGCATATCTGACATACACAGAGCCCTAGGTTCAATCCCCAGCATAAACTGGGCATGGTGGTTCATGCCTATAAAATACCAGGCCTTGGAAGGTGGAAGCAAGCGGATTAGGAGTTCAGGGTCACCTTTGGTGCTATCTAGCTAGTTTGAGGTCAGTCTAAGTTCAGTAGACCCTGTCTCATACA
Organism: Phyllotis vaccarum; assembly: GCA_033318265.1. Classification (NCBI taxonomy): domain Eukaryota; kingdom Metazoa; phylum Chordata; class Mammalia; order Rodentia; family Cricetidae; genus Phyllotis; species Phyllotis vaccarum. The sequence continues at coordinate 19,366,907 of JARWLC010000018.1, read as the reverse complement.
AAAACCCATCTCAGGGTATGGCTATGTGTGCATACAATCCCAGCACTTGGGTGTCAGAAGCCAGCAGCAGAAACATGATGAGGTCAGGTTCAGCCTGTGTTATATAGTGAACCCCTGTTTCTGAGGAAAACAAAACCCAAAAGGAAAACCAGCTTCTAAAAGCAAAGCCATCCCAGTATTGGGACTAAGGCCCTTCATTCAACCTCAGGGATAATAAGAATTGGATGTACAGGGCTCCTCTTTCCCAGTCTGGTTATCAAATCACTTGCAGCCCAGACCTGCCACCCTCAGATCCAGAAATGCCATGGTACAGTGGTTGAGCCTGGGCTACCCATCTGCAAGGTGCCTTCCCTCCAGAACTGTTCAGTATAAGCTACTAGCCGAGTCTTCCCAGGATAAGCGGATCCATCTCATGCTCCCAGCCATGGCCAGAGGGTGCAGAGGTTGCTCTCTTCAGGCAGGCCTCACAGGAAAAGAACTTGGCTTCTCTATAAATAGGCTGAGCTCATCTGGTAGCCAGTGTCCCAGGTCCTTTGTGGGACTTCTGTGGTTACTGTCTTTGTCTGTTTTATTTATGGTGCTGAGGAGGGTACTCGAGAGCTGTAGACGCTAGTCAAGCCTCTGTCCTTTGTGAAGGAATACCAAAGACTTGATTCTGTTGGTATTAAGTGTTCTCATGCAGAGTTTTTGGGCTCATCCCCTGTAGATTCCAGATACTGCACCACCCAGGCTTACATCCACTGGCATGCTGACACTCAAGACTTAGGCATATGGAATTCAGAAGCCAGCCCCCAGACCTGGTATCCTTAGCTCACATGTCTCTTCCTTAGGGTTGTCACAGAGGTGAGGCCCCTTAGCTTATCATCTGATACCAGTTGCTCTGTCCCCAGGCCACACCCCACTCCACGTAGCTGTCATCCACAAAGATGCAGAGATGGTCCGGCTACTCAGGGATGCTGGAGCTGACCTCAATAAACCGGTGAGCCACTGTGGTGGGCCAACGTGGGGGAAGGCACTGTCCCCTCTTTGGTTTCACTGACTACCCTGGCACATCCCATAGGAGCTCACGTGCGGCCGGACACCCCTGCACCTGGCAGTAGAAGCCCAGGCAGCCAGAGTGCTGGAGCTTCTCCTGAAGGCTGGGGCTGACCCCACCGCCCGCATGTATGGGGGCCTCACCCCACTTGGCAGTGCCCTGCTCCGGCCCAACCCCATCCTTGCCCGCCTCCTCCGCGCACATGGAGCCCCCGAGCCTGACGATGAGGATGATAAACTCAGTCCTAGCAGCAGCAGCAGTGACAGTGATGGCGACCGAGATGAGGCTGTGAGTCAGGAGCCGAGTATCCCAGCTGGAGGGGTCAGGGTAAACCAGCGGCAAGGACCCTGGGCGGATGCCGTCAGGGAACTTGGACAAGGGTGGCAGGGGCGGCACACCATCAGCCTCGAATCCCAGTACTCAGGAGGCAGAGGCAGGTGGGTGCCTGTGAGTGTGAGGTCATCAAGGGCTGCACAGTGAGACCCTGTCAAAAAGAAAGAGAAAGAACAAAGACAAGCTAAGTGTAGACTTCCCCCAGAGGTGGCCATGAACGTAGGCAGTGAGAATCTGAGCATGGAAGGTGCCTTTGGGAGCAGGAGATGCAGAGCTCGGGCTGTAGTTGGTGACCTTGGTGAGAGTGGCCAGAACACTGATGGTAGGGAAAGACCTTGGCAGCTGTGAGGGGAGCAGGACTGAAGAACCCAGACAACAGCACCCCTGTGTAGGGGTTAGTGTAGCATGGAGGGGGCGGAGGAGAGAGAGACATCAGGAGCTGTGACACCCCAGCTGGTGTCACACTGTGAGGCTGGACCACAGGGGAGTGGTGGAAGGCAGTGGTACACTGGGAGCCATGGCCTCCAGCGTGGGCAAAGGAACAGGTGTCACACTGAGACCCCATTAGGAGGTGCTGTGACCTGGGCTATGGGCAAGGTGGCAGCTACCTAATCTCTGTACTATCCCTCTCTGTCCCCAGGATGAGTATGATGATATCGTGGTCCACAGTGGCAAGAGCCAAAACCGGCTACCTCCCTCCTCGGCATCCAAACCTCTTCCTGATGACCCCAACGTCTCCTGATTTAAGTTTTAATATTAATATTAATAAAATTGCAGCCCTGACAACCAGAGCCAATTGATAGTGCCTGCCTGTTTATCTCAGGTCCCTCCAAAGCCAAGTGTGAGCCAGGGATTTGCTTTGTACTTTATTCACTCAGAGGATGGAGGGGGAGAGGTGGGGTCCTGAGTCTGGTGGAACCCAGCCCCTGCCCCAGTCAGACTTCTCAGGTTCTCAGGCACACCCTTGCCTCCCAGTCCCTGCCAGTTGGAATGGGGACTCTTGAGGTCAACAGTCCTGAGCCTTAGGGAGTATGGGAGAGGAAGACTGTGGAGTAGGGTCAGCCTTCCCTCTCAAGCACCTCTCCCAGCATGGCAGTGGCCTTCTTTAGCTGGTCCTTCATATGTTCTAGCCGCTCCACATCTTCTTCCTGGGGGCGATGAGAGATACAGTTACCACCTCTGTGACCACTGTGAATCAGACCTACCTCTTCATACACTGGTGACCTGAATCTGTCATGGTCAGTGACACAGACTCAAGAGTTGGGCTGTAGGTAGGTGACCTTGGTCAGAACACTGATGGAAGGGGAAGACCTTGGCAGCTGTGAGGACCAGCTAAAGAAAGCCACCTGACCTGCATGGAGATCCACATTTCCTGCCATATTGATCTTTGTATCTTTCTGCCTCCACTTTCTGAGTGCGTGGATTCCAGATGTGTGGCATCATAGCTGGCTTCTGTAGAGCCTGTGCATGCTAGTGGATATTCTCCCATGGACCTACATCCCTGCCCTGGGTGACGACCTATCTGTGATGTGATGGCCATTTTGATTACTGCTCCTGATTAAGGTTATATTTAATTTATTTAACAGAAAACTATGTGTATGGGTGTTTGCCTGCAATATGTCTGTATCACATGTCTGCTTGGTGCCCTGGAGGTTAGGAGTGGGCATATGATCCCCTGGAAACGGAGTTAGAGTCACCACGTGGATCCTGAGAATTGAGCCTGGGTCTTCTGGAAGGGCAGCCAATGCTTGAACTGTTATAGCATCTCTCCAGCCCATAATTAAAAAAGAGAAATGTTTATACCTTCATTTATTGTGGGTGTATATGTGCACATGTGTATCGCAGCATGTATGGAGAGGTCAAAGGACCTCTCATGTGGGACCTAGGGTTTGAACTCAGGTCGCCCTGCTATGTTACCCACTGTGACACCTTTCTGGCCTGTGGGACATATTCAACTTCACATGACTTAACCTATTGAACCACGAAGAGTAATGGGAGACAGGCTGGCAATGGTGGCTAATTCTGGTACCCCTGGGTAGTAAGTGGTGCCTTCCTAGTCACTGTCTTTGCTTGGGTGTTGCTATGTAACCCTGGTGCATACTTGGTCACTCTGACCCATTCAAGGTGGATTTCATTGTGGTCCAGCACTAGGAGGTGTTGGAGGAGGCCCCCTTGGGTGGCCTTGGGGTGCCCCCTCCACTCACCTCCTGCTCTGAAGCCTCTTCCTCCTGCTTGGTGCTGGGCTGCTCCAGGTGGTGACGATGGTCGGAGGACTCTTCGTGCCTTTCTGTTCCAGCCCACAGATTGCGGCCTCCGCCCAGCAGCTGCATGCCCTTCTCTGCCTGAAACTGGGCTGTCTCCTCATCGCTGGTCTTCTCAGCCACCCGCTTCTGGGGGCCCCTGGCACCCTCTCGATGCTGCTCCCACATGTGCTCAAAGGTCTTCCCTGGCTGGCCCTTCTCTTCCTCCTCTTCCTCCTGGCGGAGCTGGCTGTGGAGCTGTGTGTGGATGGCCTGTTCCCGCACTTCAGATTCATGGGTCTTTTCTGCTGCTTCCTCCTCCTCCTTGTCCTGTATCTCCTGGCTGGACCTCATCTTCCCAGCTTCCTGCTTGTTGAAGTCCTCACTCAGCAACTTCTTCTCTTCAAGGGACATGCAGCCATGGGGCTCGGTCTCGAATATCTCTGGCAGGGAAAGATGGGGTGCTTTTTGTGCATCCAACTGAGAAATGGAGGCCCTGAGGGCTCTGGGCTCTTCCCCACATCATGAAGGTAACTGCTTGGTACTAAGATAGGGTATTATGGGCGGCAGATGTCCTCTGCAGTCCCCTAAGCTGCAGGGAGCTTCATTTCGGGTGTGTGCACACGCGCAGTAAGTAGTACCACACTAACCCGGGCCTGGGAATTCTGCCATCCACCGTGGGACAGTAGAGAGTAGGGAAGAATGTTGGGGGTCTGAGGGGAACAAAGGCATCCCTACCTTTGTGGAGCAGAGCTGTGCAGGGGCCTCTCTGGGCTCGGCCCAGTGTCAGCACCTCCGTGACCACTTCTGCTAGACAGCGGGTTAGCTGGGGGCAAGGGTCAAAGGTCAGAGGGAGGGCAAGAGAGTTGAGAAACCAGAGTGGCTACAGGATAAAAAGGATCCTGGGAGAAGTCGGGCAGAGGGGACCTAACGGGATGGGGAGGGCAAAGAAGGGATCCTCTCTCACCTCCTCCTTGGAGGACCTGGGCGCCAGCGGAGCCGAGGAGGCTGTGGAGGGAGCAAACAGGCACTGTCGGTCCTGATTCCAACTCCCCGGAACCCCAGCCCACCGGACTGTCACCTGCCAAGTGTGCTGTCCCTCTGTGTAAGCTCGGTTGCCTGTCTATAGCCCGACCCCAGGTGCACTGCTCTGCCATCTAAGCCGTCTGTGGGCTCTGGACTCACCAGCCCCCAGCAGCAGGGCCAACAGCAGGAGCGCTGAAGAGGTGGGTGTACGGCGCGGCATGGTGGAGAGTCCGGACCTGGGACCGCTCCACTGAGTGGACAGCGAGTGCCAGAGCCTTATAATCCAGGTGCAGTGACCCCGGCAGGGGAGAAAATGACGTCACCGCACCCTCTCCCCGGATTAGGGACAGGGAACAGCTGTGGAGTGCTCCAGAACCCTTAATTATTCATGAGAACCCGTACTCAAACATGCACCCCTCGGGGCTTCTGGCCCAGCATCACGGACAGGGTGGGGTTGAGAGATGGCTCTCCTTAGAAACTGGGCAACTCTCATTTTCTGGGCTCTTTCCTCATTTGGAAAGTGGATCCTCCTAAATCTACTTCCAGAGGTGCGAACTCCTGCTTTACCATACACCAGCTGTGCCTGCTCCGATAATTATATCTAGGAAAGTTTTGGTGAGAACTCACTCCAGAGCTTCCCGGTGAGTTCTGGGGCAGTGCCCTGCACTGGGAACTTCCCAGGGCTGCATGCATGTGCGGTGTATGTACATGTGAAGCCAGGTGCCATCCTCTCTTGCTCTCCATTTTTGTTGAGTCAAGGTTTCTTATTGAACCTGGAGCTAGACTTTTTGGATAGACCAGCTGGCCAGAAAGCCCCTGGGATCCGACTGTCTGTCCACTTATTGCTTGGGTTACAAGAGCACACAGCTTTTATGTGGGTCCCGAGGGTCTGAATTCGGGTTGCACCCTTGTAGAGCATTCACATGAAGCCTTAAGCAACTACCAAGTAACTCTCCTACTGTTCTTCCTTTATTTCTTTTTTGAAGACAGGTCTTGCTGTGTAGCTCAGGCTAGCCTCTAATTTGTGGCAATCTTGCTGCCTCAGCTTCTAAAGTGCTGAGATTACAAGTGTGAACTACCACAGATATATCCAGTAATATTTTTTGTTTGTTTCTTTGAGACAGGGTCTTGCTACAGCCTGTGAACTTCATTTGAATTGTGGGTATGTGTGTGGCAGTGGGTATGTACACACACAGAGTGCAGGTGGCCATGGAGTCCTTTGAAACAGCAGCCAGTGAGCACTCAGCAGCTGCTGAGCCATCTCTTCAGGTTTTTTTTCTGTATTTGTTTTTGGGTTTTTCTCTGTAGCTTTGACTGTCCTGGAACTCATTCCGTAGACCAGGCTGGCCTCAAACTCACAGGGATCATCTGCCTCTCTCTCCTGAGCACTGGGATTAAAGGCGTGCACCACCACCACCACCACCACCACCCACCACCACCACGCCCGCTCAGTTCATTTTAAGACAGGGCTTCACTGTATAATCCTGGATGGATGGCCTGGAACTTGCTATGTAGACCAAGTTAGCCTCTAATTCAGACAGATCTACCTATCTCTGCCATGGGTGCTGGCATTAAAGGCGTGCACTGGAAAGCCTTTAACTCTTGACCTTCCTGCTTCAGCCTCCCAAATGCTGGGACCACAGATGTATGTCACCATACTAAACTCCAGCAATTTATATTTTGGGACAGGATGTATTCCAGGCTGGCTTGAATTTATGTGTATCAGATTTGCCTCACAGAGATCCACACGCCTCTGCCTCCCAAATGCTGGGATTATAGACACATACTAAAATGCTCAGTTAATTCTATGCTAGGAAATCAAACCCAGGGCTTTGTGCATGCTAGGCAAGCACTCTACCAATGAGCCAAGCAGATTCCCGCAGTAACTTCCACTGAGCACTTACTGTATGCCTACTCTTCTCTACAGACCTGGATGTACAATAGTAAATAAACTGGGCAATGTCCCAGTTCTGCTGGAGCTGACATTTGAGAAACCGGACAGTTAACATTTGCGGATGATGTTATAAAGACAAGAAAATGACAGTAGTAAGTCTGATGAAGACATCATGGCACCCTTGTCCTTTGCAATGATAGAGCCACGGGAGGACCCTGGGCAGGGGAGGGCCACACCGCAACTCAGATCTCACAGGGAGCAGAGACAAGGCATCTTTTGTGACTGACTGCTCCGGTGGGAGACAGAAGTGGCCAGTTGAAGAACGGGGCCGAGGAAGGAGAAAGGAGAGGCAACCGGCAGATCCTGGAAGGTTCTGAAGGTGAAACCTCAGGTTTGCTAACCCACAGGAAGTGGAAAAACACCGAGGATAGCCCAAAGGGTGGCCAGAGCTGCTGAGCAAAATCCAGCAGGGGAGGAGCCAGTGTAGGCAAAGGGCTTGGAGTGCCTGAGGTGAGTACAAAGGAGCCTGGGAACCACCTTCCACAACTGTGACACTGGACAACACAAGAGTTGGGGACCACTGGCCAAAGGATAAGGATAAAGCTGGCTGGGTTTGAGGGAGTCATCAGAAGATGATGGTCTTCTTGTCCCAGAGGAAGAGAGGCCTTAGCCCCCTTTCAGTTCCCCTGGGGATCCTCTAGTCATCCAGCATGAGCCCTGGGGGCAGCCACAGACACTTGAATGATATGGCACAGGAGCAGTCACTGACCCAGAAGACTTTGCCCTTGTGACCATTTATTGTGGGCCCTCTGTCCAGCACCCAGAGGGGAAGAAGGAAGACGGGATGGTGACCTACAGCTCTCTTCAGATACGCTTCTTCACACTGGCTGAGTCACGCCTCTGGCTGACAACCCCAGTGCTAGTAGGGGTCACTGACAATATCTGGTGGCAGGGAAAGAAGAGTGGCAGAAGGGGAGGTGACAAGTACAAAGACATCAAAGCCAGCCGCAGGGTAAAGGTTCTATGTGTCGGGGTCTCCAGAGTGCCAACCTCTAGAGCAGACAGGTGTCAGCTGGCAGCAGGCTGGCCAGGGAGCCTGGGCTTCTGGGGTTGGTTGGGGCCGATGTACTGGAGAGGCGCATGGGTGGGGGCTGTGATGCAGTCAGTGCCTAGGTAGGGCTGGAGGACATCGGGCACAAGGACGGAGCCATCCTGGGGACAGAGCAGTGATAAGGATGCCTCTTCTCCAGCTTTCCCTTCGGCTGCTTAGCTGCTTATGGAAGTCTCCAATTCTTACTGTTCCTCCCCTTTTTGGTTGAACCCAAGATCTCCCGCATGCCAGGCAAACTCTTGGCCACTGAGCCACGTCCCCAGCTCCTCACTGAGAGATTCTAGGCAGGGGCTCTAACCACTGAGCCACACCCCAGCCCCTCACTGGGGGATTCTAGGCAGGAGCTCTACCACTGACCCACACCCCAGTCCCTCACTGGGGGATTCTAGGCAGGGACTCTACCACTGTGCCACACCCCAGTCCCTCACTGGGGGATTCTAGGCAGGGGCTCTACCACTGAAACACACCCCAGCCCCTCACTGGGGGATTCTAGGCAGGGGCTCTACCACTGAGCCACACCCCAGCCCCTCACTGGGGGATTCTAGGCAGGGGCTCTACCACTGAGCCACACCCCAGCCCCTCACTGGGGGATTCTAGGCAGGGGCTCTACCACTGAGACACACCCCAGCCCCTCACTGGGGGATTCTAGGCAGGGGCTCTACCACTAAATCATGCCCTCAGCCCTTCTTTTAAACTTGAGATAGTAAAGATTCCCAGGCCTTGAACCTGCAGTCTTCCTGTCAAAACAGATTCCTGGCTTGGAGGACCTCACCTTTTGTTGATTGCTCTCCAGGAGGGCAATGAGGACTCGGGGAACTGCACAAGCTGTGGCATTCACCTGAGAGAAGAGTGTGCTCAGGGTCAAGTTCTGGCCTGGTCCTGGGTGGGGGTGGGGGGTGTGGGGGTGTGGATATATGTGTGAGATACCGCGGAGGATGGGAAGGTGGACATGCAGTGTGGGCCTCACCGTGTGTGTGAACTGCAGCTCCCCAGTTTCTGTCTCAAACATGATATACAGACGGCGGCTCTGGAAGTCTGTGCAGTTGGAGGCGCTGGTAACCTGGAGAGCAGGGGTGATTGAGAGGCTGTCTTAGGGGACAGGCCCATTCCTTGGTGCCTTACCACACGTCCTCACTAGGGCAGGGCTCTCACCTCTCCATACTGGCCTCGGCCAGGCATCCAGGCCTCAATGTCGAACTTCCGATAAGCGGGAAGACCCAGTTCCTGGGTGGGCATGTCCAGCACCCTGAGGGGAAAAGTCACTAGGCAAGGGTGAAGGATGCTCAGCGGAATAAGGATGTGGAGGAGATAGACAAGGAGGGAAAGAAAGGGATAGGACAAGGGATGAGGAGAACCCAGTGCAGGGGAGGTGGTACCCAGTGGAGACAGACAGAAGGCAGAACATGGGAAGGACAGCCGTGTAGCAGTCTATAGGCTACTTAAGACAGGGTTTCTCTGTGTAATAGTCCTGGATGTCCTGAAACTCACTTTGTAGACCAGGCGGGTCTCGAGCTCACTGAAATCCACTTGCCTCTGCTCCCAAGTGCTGGGACCAAAGGTGTGTGGCACTCACCCCCATTCTTACTCTGGTCTACAACAGCAGCTCCAGTTTTGGAGTTCTCTCTAACTGGTTTTTGCTTTTTGTATATATAAATATATACTATATATATATATATATATATATATATATATATTTTTTTTTTTTTTTTTTTTTTTTTTTTTTTTTTTAAGGTAAGGTCTCATGTAGTCCAGGCTGGCCTAGAATTCACTCTGTAGCTAAGAATGGCTTTGAATAAGGTCCTGATCCCAAGTGCTGGGATTGCAGGTATGCACCTCTAGGCCCTGTGTTACTGTGTGCTCATTGATTGTGCTAGATAGGCTGGGCAGCAAGCTCTAGGGATCCACTTGTCACCCCAGCTGTTATATGGGTGCTAGGGATCCTGACTGAAGTTCTTATGTGTGCACAGTGGGCACTTTTCTAAGCTGGCGTTTTCTCTAAAATAAGGTCTCATGTACTGGCCTCAAACTCACAGTAAATGTGAGCCACTACATCAAACCTTCTCAGTCCTATTTACATAGTTATTTTGAGACAGGATGACACTCTATAGTCCAGGCTGGTATTGAACTCATGGAAATGCTCCCACAGTCTCTTAAATGCGCAGATTTACAGGCGACGCTCCACCTGATTGCATACTCTGTTTTTTGGTTTGTTTGCAATGAGTCACCTGGGGAAGAGGCATGTGTCCTAAAGGATGAGTGGGCCTTGCGATATCCCGTGCCTCCCTTTCCCACCATTGCTTCACCTGGAGGAAAATGAGGTCTCTTGGACCTCACTCTAGGGATGGGGAGCCACCCCATGGGGTCAGGGAATAGCTTTACTGTGCATGCTTTTCACACTCCTATAAAACAAGATAATGCACATATGCTTTCCACATTCCTATATAGCAAGATAATGTAGACAGAGACTATAGTGTCCAGAGACCAGAACCCAAGGGAAAGGAGGCAGGATAGCCCAGTCAACCCCACCCCCCTCCTCAACCCCCACCAGCCAAGCCCATCTCCGAACCGGAAGTGCAAGCCCAGCTCAGTCAAGATTTCCATCTGCAGGGACAGGAACTCATCCATCAGGTGTGAGCTCTGCTCCAGCTCAGGGGCTGTGACTCCAAACATCTCCACCTAGGACAGGGCAGGGGCACTGGGTCAGGAAGTCCTGGGGGAGGGGGGTAACCTGTGCATGGCCAGCTTAGACCTGTGCCACTCACCTTAGTGAAGTGATGAACTCGGTACAGCCCCCAAGACTCCTTATAGTTATCTGTCTCTGCCCGGTAGCAGGTGCTGGCACACACCATCCTAGTACGACCATGTGAGGTTGGGTCAGGGTGGGAAGGAGACAGTACCAACAGGGTCTAGGATTACAGAAACTGGACATCACCTGACTGGCAGGTCCCTGGAAGCTACAGAATGGTCCATGAAGTATCCTGGGAGAAGAATGATGCAGAATGGGGTTAGCCAGGATTGCCATCACCCACAGGAAGTCGGAGTAAGATTTAGAGTAGAACCCCAAGTCAGAGTACGTGGTTAGTCACTGTACTTTTTCATCCGCTGTCCCCTACTACCCAGGTAGATGCTCACCTGCCAGTCCCACCTCTGCTGTCCCAGCTAGGTTGAGATCTTCAAAGCGGGAGGGGTCAATATTGTAAATTTGGGATGGGTTGGCGTTTGGTGTCATTCCACAGCCTTCCTAGGGGAAGGTTGTAGGGGTCAGAGGACAGATAACCTTGCCCTTCCCTGTACTGGGGTCATGACCCCTGTGGTTCCTCTAGAAGCATCTGGAATCACTCCCCTTCTCCCCCCATTATGGCTGTTTTCTGTGACCCAGCCCAGGGGCAGTCTCCTCAGGGAGGGAGGGCCTGTCACTCAGGCCACACTCACAAACACAGCTCCTCGTAGAAGGTCTGGAACCGTCATTGGGGTGAAGCCCTGGGGAGGGGAGAGTGGATAGCAAGGTACATAAATCTAAGACCAGGCCTGAGGGGAGAGACAGTGGCCGCATCGCCATTCCACAGTCCACCCCACAGCAGAGGACACTCGTGAGGCCTGAGCCCTGGGATCCTAATATTGGGGCCCTCTCCTGCTCTAAGCACTTGGCTTTCCTTGAAGTTCATCCAGAGGCAGCTGGAGACGCTACTGAAAAGTTCAAATCTAACATATCCCTTCCCTGCTTGGAGCCCCCTCCCTCGCTGTGGCTCCCTAGCACCCTCGGAAAACCTTTAATCCCATAATTTAGAAAGAGGCAGAGACAGGCAGATCTCTGAGTTTGAGGCCAGCCTGGTCTAAACATTAAAAAAAAAGAAAAAAAGAAACAAAACCTGGAAGCCTGTGATGCTCCTACAATGCCACCATGGCCAGCAATTCATGCTATCAGTCTGTGAACTCCTTGCCTTGAGGGACACTGTTCCCCAAACACCACAGCGAGCACAGGCCAAGCTCTGAGACCCTGTCCTAGTTACCTCCCCTCAAGCCTCAATTTCCCCATCTCAGAAGGGGGCATGATAAAAGCACCCAGCTAGCTCAGATGACTCGGAACTTAACGTGTTGGTAATATATGCTGATGCTGAGAGCTGGGCACACCATTCTCTCGGCTCTTTTGAGACAGTCTCACTATGTTGCCCGGGTCAGTCTTGATCCTCCTGCCTCAGCTTCCCCAGTGCTGGATAAAGTGTGTGTGCGTGTACGTTCCAGGGAATGGAACCCAGGGCCTTCTGCATACCAGTTGACTGAGCTACATTCCCGCCACCCTGGCCAGGCAGTCCTCAGGTAGGCCATACCCTGCTGATAAGCTTGCTGAGGGTAAAGTTGACCAGGCCATGCTGTAAGAGGGCCCCAGCCCCGCGCAGGTAATAGGACCGGTGGCCAGACACGTGAGACAGGCGCCTAGAGACAGACAGACAGATAAACCAGCAGTGCCCGTGGGCCTGAGTGGGTGGAGAAGGGCCCAGGTGCTAGGCGGGCCTGGCATCAAATATTCATCTTGGGCAGGCCCAGCCTGGCATTCCACCTTGTACCCTAAGGCAGCAGGATAGAGCTGGCTGCCAGCTGTTAGTGTGGGCCGATGGGGTAAGAGGGGGTGATACCCAGGGTGTGGGGGGGGGGGCTCACTTCTGCCGGATAATGTCGAGTTTCTCCCCAATTTCCATGTGGCCGCGGGGTCGGAAGGAGAAAACTGGTTGTACATACAAAGCAATGGGGGAAGAAAGGACGGAATGTAAATTGGCGGTGGGGGATTAGAGAGCAAGGGGAAGGGAGAAGGTCACGGGGGGGGGGGGGGGGGGGGGGGTGGGTGGGGGGGTGGGGGGGGGTGGGGGGGGTGAGAAAAGAGGGAGAGGCAGGGGGTGTGGGGGAGAAGTAAAGGGTGACGAGAAAGAGAGATTAGAGAGACACACACAGGAGCTAGAAAGCAAGCCCCTGAGAGTGAGGACCAGAGCAACTCAGAGAAGAGAGAGAGAGACGGCCAGACATGCTGGACCCCTGCCAGGATGGTGAAGAGACGACAAAGGCTCAGCCTCAGCCCAAGTCAGGTGGGCTGCTCCAGCTGCACCCCCAGCCCCGCCCTGACCCATCACCCGTGCCCCCCCCCCCCCCTCCCGGCCCCAGTCTGAGAAGCCAGGGATACCGGGTTTGGGCCCGGGGCTGTGACTCACCTGGCTTGTCTCCCACCACATGGAGCACTCGAGCCTGGCTTTCGTCCCCAACAGGCTGCAGGAAGAGGAGCATGTCAGAGAAAGGGAGTGAGCTTAGATGCCCTGTCTCCCTTGCAGCTCCCGTGGCCTTTACCGTGTCCGGGTGGGTCTGGTTGGGCAGCCTCAGTGCCCTCAAGTAGAGATGCTCCTCCAGCTGGGACTCTCTGAGGTACAACTGTGTGAGCTGTTTCCGGATTTCCCGGCCACGGGCCCGCAGGCCCTGATATTGGGGGTCCTGGACATGGCACACAGGGTTAGCCTTGGGGAGGGTCAGGGACCTTCCATCAGCCTAACTCATGCTTGCTGGTGGGACACCATGTCGACAATGGCCACCTCTTCCTATCCAGGAACCTGAGTTTCCACTCAATTGGCAAACAAGGCTCAGGGCTGGGCAACGGGAACTTTCTCTTGCTTTGGCTATTAGAAGACAGGAGCCAAACTGAGCTACCCATCATCAGCCGGAGGATACTAGAGGGAACTACAGGGAAGGTGTTCGTGGCTCTGACTTCCTCTGCCAGAAAGAAGAAAGCTGGGCTGAGAAAATACCTAGTAATGGAGCCAGGAGCTAGCTCCAGCTGTGCCTAAAGCCAGCTTTTATTTTCACAAAGTGGCAGGCTGCTTCTGTTTTTAATGTCTATTATTTCTTTAACTGTGTGCATGTGCCAGGAAGTAAATTTGGGTCCTCTGCAAGAGCAGCACACACTTATAACCACTGAACCATCTCTCCAGCCCAACGGAAGCTTCTTCTTTTGTCTTTAATTTTATTTATTTATATTTTATGTATAAGTGCTCTGCACACCAGAAGAGGTTATCAGATTCTATTATAGATGGTTGTGAGCCACCATGTGGGTGCTGCGGATTGAACTCAGGACCTCTAGAAGAGCAACGGGTGCTCTTAATTGCTGAATCCCTTCTCCAGCCCGGAAGCTGGTCATTTCATGTCACCTCCTAACCCTGTCTGAATTGTGCTGTCACGAGAGCAGGAGAACTATGACCAATATGGGACTGTCCCTGCCCTCCCGGGTCAGGGCGCGGACATCAGGGCCCTGGAGTACCTTCTGCGCTTGGTCATTGTCTTGGTTGGCCTGGTGGAGAAGAGGAAATGGGAAAGTGATTAGGTGAATTCGGGGCAGAGACAGAAGAGATCAAAATTCAAACAGGACCATGGCATCTGAATCTCCCACTTTTTCAGTGCCTGTTTGGGTCCCTCCACCAACCACTCTGCCTCAGTTTCTCTACTGGGAAAGCCACGAGGTGGGAACACAATACAACAGTAATGAAACCCACCACTGTGAGATACCTGCTTCCTCTTCCTGGGCTCCTCCGTGAGCTCATCTCTTTATTTCATATAGTTATTTCTTTGTGGATTTGGTTTTAAATCCAGGGCTTTACTTGTGGTAGACAACATTCTACCACTAAGCTACATCCCTGGTCCTATTGGTTTTTTAAATTTTTATTTATAAGCCTCTGTGAATATGCCAGAAGAGGGCATCAGGGCTTCTGGTGCTAGAGTTCCAGGTGGTGGCTCAGATCCTCTGTAAGTATGAACAGTCGGGCCATCTCTCCAGCTCAGGTTTTTTATTTATGACTTTTTAAAATTTATGACACAGTGGTAGCCATCTTGAAACTGGAATGGGGTCCAATCTACGCACTGAAGTTGGGCACACAGAGGAAAAGAATCTGGTTGGGGATGCTGAGGAGAGCTACTTCATCAGCCTTAGGAGCATCAGGCCTAGGTAGCTTGTTTTATTAGGCCTCTCTACATAATCCAAGCCCCTTTAACTAGATGTCCAGTTAGTCCCAGCCAGAGGCATCCTTGCTGCTTCAAGCCTGCCCTGGCCCATCCAGGCCCCACGCCCCCACGCTCACCAGCAGGGCCCGTACAGCCTCTGTCACAGCCGCCTTCTCTGCCTCCAGGCTCCGGATCTGCTCCCGTAGCTGCCTCAACTCCTGCCACGTGGAGATCTGTGGGAGAGCACCAGGAGAGGGAAGTAAAATGGCCACTGGGGCTTTATCTACTGGCCACCTGGACACCCCCCCCCCATTACTGCTACAATTCCCAGAAGCCCAGGTGGGCATACAGCTGCCCTGAAACAGTGCTTTACCCAGCTTACTCTGCAGCCGTTTTCTGTTGGTACAATCAAGACCAACCAAGGGATAAGCGTGAACGTGTGACTCTTTTTAAAATTATTATTGTTTTTGGTTTTGTGAGATGGTGTACTGAAATACAGCCCAGAGTGACTTTGAACTTGTAATCATCCTTCTCTGAGTGCTGGACGACAGAGCCACCAGCATGCCTGGCTAAGTCACCTCTTTAAAGATGACTAAATTTTTTCTTTCTTTCTTTCTTTCTTTCTTTCTTTCTTTCTTTCTTTCTTTCTTTCTTTCTTTCTTTCCTTCCTTCCTTCCTTCCTTCCTTCCTTCCTTTTCTTTTTTAATTTTGTGTGTGGCCATGGCATGGCAATTAGAAGACAATTTATAGGAGTTGGTTCTCTCCTTCCCCTCTGTGGATCCCAGGGACTAAACTCAGGTTGTCATTTGGCAGTGCGTCCCTTTACCTGCCAAGCCATCTCCCTGGGCCCTTCTTTTTAAATACAAGGTCTCCTTAAGTATCCTTGGCTAGCCTGGAACTTGCTGTATATACCAGACTGCTCTCACATTCAGCGATCCACCTGCCTCTGCCTCCTCTAGATTACTGAGATTAAAAGTGTGCACCATCATGCTTGGACAGATTATTATTATTAAGCATTTACGTTAATTTCCTGTGTGCTTGTATGGAGGTCGGAAGAGAAACACTCTCAGGAGTTGGTTTTGAAATCAGCTTGGCAGCAAACGTCGTTATTGGCGGGGCCCACAGAAACTTAAAGGAAGCTAATGTGTACATGGTTTACAATGTCTAGTATGAGAGGGTGTGCTGGCTTGAATGAGAAATGTCCCCACAGGCTCTGTCTCATAGGCATCTGGTCAGTGGCTGGTGATGTTTGGGGAGGTTTAGGAGATGTGGTCTTCCTGGAGAAAATGTCACTAGAGGTGTGCTCTGAGATCTATAAGCCTCACCCTAGAGATAGTTTGCTAAAGATGTAAGTTCTGTTGTGCTAGTCTGTTCCTGCCAACCCCAAATAACGTCTTCCACAAGCTGATTGGGTCATGGTGTTTTATTCAGCAATAGAAAAGTAACTAATACAGAAGAGTTCAAGATAGAGTTGGAAAGACTTGATTACATTCAAAACTCACTACTGACATGGTGACCCCCAATTCTAGCTCCCTATAAGGTAGCATTATGTAAGCACTAATGATTTTATTATCCGCACCAAGTCTCAACATCTGGATCATAAGTGTTGTTTAAATATCTGTTCGGCAGGTATTTATCCATTCAACCGTATTTATCAGTTTGCTATTATAGTAAGATGCAGAGCTGGCGCCATGAGTCCCTCCCCCCATCTGACTGGCACCTCACTCTTCATTTTTCTTTGTGGCCTTAGGGCGAGCCTGGCAGGAAGTCTGAGCACAGAAGACAATGGTATTCAGGTTCCAAGACTAGACACCAAGTGTCAGATTACGAAATACATGCAAAGGGGCGTGCAGGCCACAAAAGGCATCCAGGACGTTCAGTGGGTCCTCAGTTCTCAGTGGACCAGACACATACGTGAGTGCTGTACACAAGACATTGCCTAAGACGGGAAGGAACCCAAATTCCTGTTCCTCCCATTACTGGAATTTTAAGCATCCCATTTAAACTAGCAGCCAGCGCCCGCAGCCGGCGCAGGCGCACTCACAATTTCAGGCAGGTCGGCGGGCCGCAGCTCCCCCTTGCGGAGCTCCAGGGCGCGCGCGGTTGCTTCTGGGCATGCGCACACCGACTCCATGTCCAAGTAAGGAAGCTTGCTGTAACCCTCACGTGCGTGTTCATACAGGAGGTTCCGAACTCGTTTCTCTGTAGCGAAACTTCTCCTTGGGTTATGGCTACACACACAGCGTCCTCGGGACCGCAGCCCCGGGCGAGCCAGAAAAGGCCGCAAGAACCGTGCCATGGACGCAGCCATCTTGGACTAGAAACAAGGAGTCACTCACCAGGGCCGAGCCAATCAGACGCGCGGAAGAGATTTCCCGCCCAGGAATCAGAAATCTTCCAATGAGAAAAGTTGAACTGAGATAGACTCTGTCATTGTCCAATTCTCACCATTTCCCCGCCCCTTTAGTGACGTGATGACTATAGTAGCCAATCACAGAAGAGGATGCCCGGAAGGGGCTGGAGATAGGATTTAACGTGTCTGCGACCCTGCTTGGTGGGTGAGGTGGGTGTAATGATCAGTTCTTCAAGCATCTTTCCCTTCTCTCCTCGCTTTCCCCTTTCAGTATCCGGGCGAGGGCGATTGGGGCCCTGGGGGCTTACCCAGAGTGAGGCTGGATTTGCAGGGGGGACTTTCTGTTAACAACATAAAGACTTGTGGTTAGCCTTGTAGAGGCGATTCCTCCGGTCCCAGCCTCCTTCCTGAGTATCTCATGTCCTAACACAGGGACCCATCAGACGGCGAGATGTCCTGGCCCGGCCTTCTCCGGGGCCTCACCACGTCCCTCAGTCGTGGTAAGTGAGCATGGGCCGTAGGGACGAGGCTGGATGAGGGCTTGTGTGGCTTCTGCCAGATCTCGGGGTGTATGAGCTTTTAAACACGGTGTCTTTTGTTTGTTTGTTTTGGAGACAGAGGTTCACTGTAGTCCAGGGTAGCCTCTAATTCCCTTTATAGTCAGAATGACCTTGAACTCCTGATCGGCCCGCTTCAACTTTGCAAGTATTACGGCTCAAAGGGCAAGAGGTGGGAAGCTCCTGTGTCCTGCAGTGTTTAAGTCAATCATAGTCTATGGCTCCCTCACGTGGATAGTGGTGAATCTCTAAGATTATATTGGCTAATGATATCTCTGTAAGTACACTCTGATGTTATATGCAACAATACCAACAAATGTTCGTTTTTCAGCGTGTCTCCCTGGTTAGATGTCTCACTATTGCGTTTATTCCTTCAGCAAGTATTTATTGATGGCCTCCTATGGGTGAGGAATCCAAGCCAGGAATTTTAGTCATTAATTCAGCTGCTATTTTTTAGGTCTTAAGATGTGCCTCCCACTGCATGTTAACTTTTGATTTTAGACATTCCCCAGACATCAGGTGCTGTGCAGTATCCTGCGGGAGGTATTGGGATTTCATTCACCTAGATATTTACTCTCCTGGTCTACATAGAGAGTTCCAAGACAGGCAGAGCTACATAGCAAGACCCTACTTTGTTTTGTTTTTTAAAAAAATGTGTTCGATTTTGCCTGTATGTCTGTGCATCACGTTTGTGCAGGGCGTCAGATCCTCTGGAACAAACGACTGTGAGCTGTCATGTGGTGCTGGGAATTGAACCAAGGTCCTCTGTAAGAGCAGTCAGTGCTCTTAACCACAGAGCCATCTCTCCAGTCCCACAAATAAACCTTATTGGTCTACCTTGAAAACATCTTTTCTAGTATTTCCGCTCACTTTTCCTTGTATTAGTGCCGCTGCCGTGGTCTATTTGGGGTTTTGGTTTTTAAGGTACTTAGGCTGGAGCAGTTTGAACAAGGAGCCAACAGAGAGTGGGAAGTAATGGCAAGTTGGGTGGGATCTTTGAGAACTGGCTTGGCTTTGCCAGCAGGCTCAGTGTACATAGGCTGTTTAAAATGTATAACAACATAATTATGGGTATGATAATAAAGGTTAGCTGTTGTTAGTATCATTCCTAAATACCTCTCTTACGTATGTGAGTATCTTACCCACCTGAAGATGAGTACCACCTATATTCAGTGTCCCAGGAGGCCACAACAGGCTATCGGACCCCTAGAAATGTAGTTAAAGATGTTTGCTGGCCTCCATGTGGTACTGAGAATCGAACCTGGGTCCTCTGTAAGAGCAACCAGTGCTCTTAACCATTTTTCCAGTCCCTGTATGAATGAAGCGCATTTCATGCATGTGCCAGATTCCCTGGGACTGGTTACAGATGGCTGTGAGCTCCCATCATATATGCTGGGGATTAAACTATTAAATCCCCCTCATCCACAAGAGCAACAAGTGCTGCCAAGCACAGAGCCGTCTGTCCATCCCTACTACATAACTCTTCTATACACCAGCAGTTATGACCTTGCAAAGGGCTTGGATCCCTCCCTAGAATATAGAAACCAAGTAGACCCTCCTGTGTCTCTCCAGGCTTGGCCCTCGGTCCCCAGCTCTGGGCCACATGTTCCATGGCCACCCTGAACCAGATGCACCGCTCAGGCCGCAAGAAGGAACCCCCTAAGCGCCTGGGTCCC
Source organism: Phyllotis vaccarum (assembly GCA_033318265.1). Lineage (NCBI taxonomy): Eukaryota > Metazoa > Chordata > Mammalia > Rodentia > Cricetidae > Phyllotis > Phyllotis vaccarum. The sequence continues at coordinate 19,347,709 of JARWLC010000018.1, read as the reverse complement.
ACGGAGGGCCGACCACAGCTGAAGGGTGTGGTGTTGCGCACATTCATCCGAAAGCCGAAGAAACCCAACTCTGCCAACCGCAAGTGCTGCCGAGTGCGCCTCAGCACAGGCAAAGAAGCCGTCTGCTTCATCCCTGGGGAGGGCCACACCCTGCAGGAACACCACGTCGTCCTTTTGGAGGGCGGTCGCACCCAGGACCTGCCTGGGGTTAAACTCAAGGTTGTGAGGGGCAAGTATGACTGTGGCCATGTGCAGAAGAATAAGTGACCATGTACCCACAGTGGTCAGGCACGGGGTCCCCCGAAACCAGTTCTTCCTGTTGCAGGGACAGCTAGTCTTGGGCTCAACTCTCACTCCGATGCTTCAAGACTGCCATTAATCTGCAAGGGTTCTGGAGGTGAACTGGGAAGAAACAGCCCTCTGTCCTCCTGCTGCCTTGGTGTCCATGTTGGATGTCCACAGGGGGGATGTCATGTCGCTGGGATGAGTTGTAATAAACACATCTGCTGGTTGTGATTGTCACCCATTGTGCAGTGTCTGTCACCAGTTCACTGACAGAGGAACTGGTCCAGGTGCTGAAGATGATCACATATGTGGGGCGGTGATGTGGGTTCTTGTAGCACTGGGATAAAGGCCCATCCCAAACATGGCCACCCGCCTAATCCTAAGGTTGATACTGGAAAGGTGCAATGGTTAAATGGGTTGTAAGTGGTAGGCATGTCTCTGAGAACCTTCCTCAGGAGTGGGAGGGTTAGGGGGGGGTGCATCAATTTGCTGATTCTTGCTTACTGCTGTTATTTTTTAATTTTTTGATCAATGTGTATGTATATGGGCGCTTGTGGGGACCCTCCTGAAGCTACAGAGATTGTGAGCAGCTGATGAGGGTATTGGAATGAAACTGAGCTCATCCTCTAGAGACTGTCGGAACAACCATTGCCTGAGCCTCTGGGAGCCCCTTGAGTTTACTGCCTTGGATAGTGGCATCAATTATACGATCATGGGTGTAGCCATGATGATTTTAAGCTGTAGGAGATATGCTCACATTATTGGGCTCTGGGGTTCAACTGATCCCCGCCCTGCATGCACACACACACACCTGGTGACTAGGGTCAATGTAACCTGGACTACAGGGCATTTATTGATAAAGAACCATGGCAAGCTGGACTCGATGGCTCACATCCGTAATCCCAGTACTTGGGAAATGGGCCATGGACTCATCAACTCAAGTCCAAGCTGGTGACGGTAGTTTGGGGCAACTACATGAAACCCTGTCTGAAATAGGCCATTGGAGGAAGGGCCCTTAAGAACCAGCCTGGAACCAAGTGTGGTGGATTACACCTGTAATTTTAATACTATAGAGGCCGAGAGGATTGCTTTGAGTTTCAGACCAGTCTGGACTGTGGAGTGAGAGTCTTTCAAGAAAGAAAACAAAACAAAATCGAAACGGGTCTGGGTCCTGGAAGCTTGCCTTCAGTACTTAGCACAAACTGATGTTCTTTGATTGCACACATGCACTTCTGGGTTAGGACTGGAGGCAGAAGGGAGTCCAGCTTGCGGGAAGACAGACAAAGCTTCTGCAGTTTCATATCTTCTTAATGGAGGCTTGAATCTCATATTCCAGGCCAGCTTGGAACCCTGAGTAGCTGAAGATGCCTCTTCCTCCATCTCCTGAGTGCTGGGATTACAGGCATCAGGCATCATGTCCAGTTTTATGTGGTGCTGGGGATGGACGCATGGGGCCCTTTGCATGCTGGGCAAGTGTTCCACCACTGAGATGTGACCTCTGCCTCAGCACCAGTTTTTTATTTGGGGGGTTGTTTAAAGATTAAAAAATGTAGGGGGGTGTGTGAGTGTGCAAACTTGGGTCTTCTGTAAGAGCAGTTTGTGCCCCTAACCTGTGAGCCATCTGCGAGCCCCTTTAACACCAGGTATATATTATATAATTATACACACACATATAAAATGTGCATTGGTGTTTTGCCTGCACATATGTCTGTGTTCTGTATGAGAGCATTGGATCCCATGGAATTACAGACAGTTGTGAGCTGCCATGTGGGTGCTGGGAATTGAACCCAGTGAAGAGCAGCCAGTGCTCTAACCACTGAGCCATCTCTTCAGTCCCTTACCACCAGTTTTATTGGACAGTTTGGGGAGGTTTAGAGCAGGTGTTAGGGGAACCTCCTCCATAGCCTGTCTGGTGCCAGGGCACTCCACAGGAGGCGAGGGGTCTCTGAGGAACTGCAGAGAAATGCTGCCAGCCTGGCAAGGGCAGTAAAGACAGGCACCGTCCCCAGGTGGATAAGTGCAGGGATCTACAGCTGGATCTGAGACTCCTCAGAACATCACCATTTCCTTGCTGGTTTCAAGAACAAATGCCCCAGCTGACCTGTGTTGTATTTTGTTTCTGGCCCAGACTTTCTGGCCTAGTGTTGTGGCTCGGAACTGCAGTCACACACTCCCACTAAAACACACAGACACTCACATTAGTTATACACTGATTGACTTGAGGCCCAGGCATATAACTTGCCAACTCTTTACCCTTAAACTAACCCATGATTCTTATCTTGTTTAGCCATACAGCTCAGTACCTTTTCTTAGAGCAGCATAAGTGTCCTTTGCATCTGCTCTGTTCTTCCTGTTCCCAGAGTTTTCTTAGTCTGGTAGCCCCGCCCACACTTCCTGTCTGCCTTTGGCCAATCAGCATTTTTATTAAACCAGTAGGCGGGATGATTATTTGCAATGTAACAACATCGTTCCACTACAGACCTGTTCCCTGCTAGCAATCAACCTATCCACAAAATGTGCAGATGAGACAAAGCAGGGCTGGAGAGAAGGCACAGGCTGCCAACAAGCCTGATGACCTGAACTCTGGCTCCAGGAGGTAAAAGAAAAGAGCCTCTTACAAGCTGTCCTCTATTAACTGTGAAAGGCCCTCTCACAGGGGCCGCCTGAGTCCTTAGAAAACACAGATAGTTGCATTACCATTGATAATGCAAGGTGCTGCACTAAATTACCATTGATAGCAGTAACAAAATTACAGTTACGAAGTAGCAACAAAATAATGTTATGGTTGGGGTCACCACATGAGGTGCTGCATTAAAGGGTATTAGGAAGGTTGAGGATCACTGCTCTACACAACTAAAGAAATCATTGCCAGTACTTCAGAGAACTCGGGTTCGGTCTCCAGTACCTACGTTAGCTGTCTCACAACCATCTCCAACTCCAGTTCCCTCTGTGGATTCCAGCACTCACATGCAGATACTCACACCTGACATGGGATTAAAATAAATCTCTTTTTATTAAAAAAAAAAAAAAGTCACCATCTCTTCATAAGCAGCTTTCTCCTTGTAATTCTGAGCTTGGTCTAATGGATGTTTGGGGGTTTTTTGGACAGGGTATCATATAGCTCAGGCTGTCCTGGAAGGCAGTATACAGCTGAGGATGACTTTGAATTCAGGGTCCTTCTGCCTCTCTCTAGAATGCTGTGATTAGAAGTGTGTGCTATCAGATCTGCTTGGTCTGTTTTTTACACACTTATCCCACTGACATCATACATAAATCAGTTCCCACACTTAGTGACCCAGAGCCGTCTGTCACTTTATGGCAGTGTCACTGCTTAAGGAGAGAAGGAAGCTAAAAACAAGCTGGTTAGGTCCCTGGTTTGCCACAGCAGGAGGGCCATGATGCCTAAACAGCCAGTATGTAGGGCAGCCATACAGATCTCTTTTTATGTTCAGCTGGGGGCTGCAAAGCCACCTTTGACTTTAACCCCACCATGAGAAGGCATTATGTCCTGGAAGTTTCAAAGGGCTGGTCAGCTAGGACAGATCCTGACCCTAACACTGGAGTGGGTCACAGGGGAACCATAGTGTCCCACCCAGGAACGAGTGTCTCTTCCATTGGATGCCCTTGCCAAAGTCAGTGAGGGCAAGAGATCTGTGGGAGAGTGACTGGTGAGGCTGGTGCACCCCTCCTTTGTCTTAGCACACTCCCCGAGCACCCATCTGGCACTTGGCCATACTCTAGATGCTGGGGCACTGCAGTGAGGGAGGGTGTCGGGGACAGCAGCGGGTATGCTGCAGAAGGTAGGCAGGTAAGTGAAAAATGAACAGGAAAAGGCCCCATGGAGGTGATATTGGAGGAGATGGGAAGGACCAGGAGCCAAGTGAGATTCTGGAGAAAGTGTTGCAGACAATGAACATCGGTGCAAACACCCTGAAGTCAGAGTGTCTGTGGCAGACTGAGGGGAGGAGGTGGTAGGCTCGGATCCGTAATGAGACCATTTGGGGCTTTGTAGCATGTAACAAGCCCTGGACTTTGTCACCTCCCTCAATTTTACTATTGATTGGTTGATGGAGGTCCTATATAGTCCTGGCTAGTCTCAGACTCAGAGATCCACTTGCTTCCGCTTCTCAAGTACTGGAAATAAAGGCCTGTACCACCACTTACTCATTTTGAAACGGGGGTTCAGGCAACCCAAGTTGGCCTTGAACTCACTAAACCTGAAAAGGTCTTTGAGCTCCTGATCCTCCTGCCTCAGCTTCCTAAGTGATGGGATTTGAAGTGTGCACCTGCAGGCCTGGCTCCTGCATGCTTTTGTGAGACCTAAGGCCAGTCACCCTCTGTGGCTCGGTTTCTCAACTCTAGGATAGCAGGACAATAACTGATTGTGTATTACAGCACCTTAAACAGTGCCTTGAACACAGTAGGTGCTCAGCAAATGCTCTAATGAAATGACTAACCAGTAAGCCTCTTAAATCAGGGTGTAGATGTACTGTGTAAGGGTTTGATAATTGTTAGTTGTTATCACAGACCCCATCAATTTAAGGGGAAAACTCAGCAAGGTAACTGTTGGGCACAGGCACCTGGTACAGGCCAGGGTTGAATGCGCAGTCAGGACTCACTAGTCGGCAGCTACTCACAGTCCACTGAAGTGCTGGAAACCGGGTGAGGCAGAGAATTTGACCACTTCATTTTCATATTCATCCAGTAGGCCGACCTGTAGGTGCAGCGTAGTTCTCACGGGCGCCCCACCTGCTGGGAGGTAGTAGGTCTTCAGGTCCCTGGGCAGAGCCAAGCCCTTTAGGACCTTGCTACTTGAAGGGGGGGGGGGGGGGCGGGGAGCGGCCTACAGTGTTCAAGGGAGGAGCCACGCCGAGACAGGACGCATTGACCTGGAGAAGGAGCCAAAGCCTAAAAATGCCTTTTGGAGGGCTGTAGATAGCGTTCTTAGGCCAGTGTTGCCAACTCATCAGAAGCCTCGACTGTCCACAAGACTTTAGGGCTGGCGCTGAATCGAATAATAGCATGTTGCCAGTTCTACTCATGCCTGCCTCCTTGGGAAGGGGGTGGAGAGGAGGACAGGAAGGGGCTTGGGATGCAGTGGGCTTCCACCCCTCCCTAGCTCTGCAGCTGTGAGTATCTCCCAAGAAAGGGAGCCTAACCCAATGAGCTGATGGGGTGAGATCGAGTTACCATTGCTGTGGCTCTGGGCGGCCCTGCCGGGCTTCGCTCACCAGTCAGCTATGCAGATCTCAATCTGGGCACTGCTCAGCAGCTCCCGCACACGCCTTCCATCACCGGGTCTACAAGCTGCCTCTCGAAGCACCCTCTGGGAGGGAGATGCTGGGGCTGAGACACAGATTTAAAACCACTTCCTCCATGAAGTCTCTCTTGATCACTTTGTTTAAAGTAGCTGCTCCGGTTTGCTTTTCAGGACAGGAAGGTGTTTGGTGAACCAGGCATCTCCTGTCACACTATTCTCTCATTTCCACCTTGCTCTGCCCCCAAGAGGCTGACCTTAATGCTAGTCTCCTTACTCCAGATGTTGGTGGGGACCAGGATATTTATGTAAATAGAGCCACACACTAGACAACTGAGCAGGGAGTTCCGGGGCCTCCTAAGATTCTGGGCCCTCAAAGATAGCACAGAAACAAACTGCATCAGGGTAAACCTAGGCAATTGTGAGAACTTCGTAAATGACAGAGGAAGTAAACATGGCGGTATGGGCCTCTACTGCCAATATTTGGGAAGTGGAGCAGGTGGGTCAGAAATTCAAGGCCTGCCTCATATATAACAAAGTCAAAGTCAGCCTGGTTCATATGAGAGATCCTGTCTCAGGAGAAAAAAAATCAATTAAATAAATTAAAATAAATTCTGGAGCCAGATTATCTGGGTTCAAATTCTAACTCTATTATTATTCTATATATGTTTCTTTATTTTGAGGAAGGATCTCACTAAGTGGATCTGAGTGTCCTGGAACTTGTTATGTAGACCAGGTTGCCCTCGGACTCACAGAGATCCACTTGCCTCTGCCTTGGGAGTGCTGGTATTAAAGGTATGTGTCAACTACTCCAAGTCCACCAATTTCTTAGATATTAGCTCTCCTCTAAGCTTTAGCTTCTCATAAACTGGGGAAAGAAAAAGAGTCAATTAGGCAGGCTTAACAGATTATTTATAACAGTAGGGGCATGGCTCCATGGAAGAGTGTTTTGTCCCTCATTCCTGCATTTCATTCCTAGTATCACAAAGACCACCACCGCCAAAACCAAAACAGTGACAAGAGGCAGGTATGATGTGCTAGCACACATGTGGAATCCTAGCATGCTGGAGGTCAGAGGTTTGAGTTTATTGTCTGCCGCAAATCAAGTTAGAGGACCCTATCTCCAAACCAGGGTTAGGGAGACAGCTCAGTCAGTAAAATGCTTGCCTTGCGTGAAGATCTGAAGTTCATCCTCAAGAGCCACATAAAACTCCAGGGTGCCAGCACAAGGAACGCCCTCTACTGGTCTCTTTGGGTACCTGCACTCACAAGCACAGCACACCTCTCCATTTATACACACAATTAAAAAATATATTTTAAAATATTTGTTGACTGAAGAACAAAGGAAGGAGTGGAGAGTGGAAGTAGGGTAGGCAGCCTGAAGTAGGTGCCCCCCCCCCACCTTTAGACCTTTAACCTAGGCATCAGGGTCACTTACTCAAAAGTCACAAAGCAGATCTGGGAAGGAGCCTCTGGCACCAGCATCAAGTTCTTTTCCGCGGCCCAGCCGTTCCCTCCGTGCTCCACTTCCCAGGCTCTGAAGATCTCTGTAGAAAACCATGTGGCAGAATATATAAAGCATTTATTTGCTCGCCCTCTCCAGGAGCAGAGGCCTTGCAGTTTGCCCTGCCCATCAGCTCCTCCTCAGTACATTTCAATCTGGCAGCATCTTACTGAACCCATCTTCAAAGTTCCTGTATCCTGGTCCCATCGATGCTGTTACCCAACCAGCTTCTGCTTCCAGCTTTCTCTGATGCCCCGAGTCTGAGAGACCAACCTTTCCAGCCTCCTGCCTTGCCCGGTCCACCCTCTCAGGTTGGTGCACTATGCAACACTTAAGTGTTTTATGCAAACGCCTCCTTCCACCCGAGCCCAATCCCCTCCGTTTTACTTAGCCCTGGGCTTTAGGTCCCACCTTCTAAGCCTTAGCAGGGGTAGGCTCCGCCCACATACTGCATTCTCCCTCAGACGCCTCTCTCAAGGTGTTCTGCCCCGCCCACCAATCAGAAGGCCCCGCCCCCGAGACCCAGGAATTGAAGACGTAGTTGTGGCTCACGCTGGCAGAAGCGGGCCTGTGCGCAGAGAGTGACAGTCACCGTCACGGGGCAGCGCTGGGCCCAAGGCATAAGGGCTTTGCCCTCGGCACTACGGTCGCGGGCCAGCTGCAGCAGCCACGCGCTGGGGCCATCCACCACGTGGCGCCAGGCTCCGCACCCGGGCCCGGGCCGGCAGCGCATCCCTAACCCGCGGGGAGGCACGTGGCTCAGCACCTGCTCCAGCACCTCCCGGGACAGCGCGACCAGAGCCACGTCGTGAGGGCCGGGCTCCCATGTCCTGCCTCCCGCGTCCTCTGGGTGAAGAGAGGTTGTCGGGTCAGCCTCCCTGCTGGGTTATAAAGCGGCTTCATGATGCCTGGCAGCAAGCAGCCAAGGTAGAACAAATCCGGTCCTCTGGGACCAAAGATCCCTCCAAATCTAAGTCAGTCCCAGCACCGTGGAGGCAGAGACAGGAAGTTTACCGTGGATTGGAGGTCAGCTTGTCCCACATCGTGAAACCTTTTAAAAAACAACAAAGCTCAATGAGGGGAAATCCATCTCTGTCTAGACCCCACCTTGTGCCAGCCACTCGGGCCTTGAAATTCTCTGTATTTCCAGCAAAGTCATTTTCTTCTGGACATCTTGTCTAGAACGCGGTTCTCCTTCTACGCTCTTTCCAAACAAGTAATGTCCTTATTCCTTTGAACTGCGTCCAGTCCAAAGTCCCCATCTGCAAATCTCAGCCACGGGACAGCAGGTTCCCTGTCTCCTCTTCTCCTTCACACTCTCCAGGGTCTCGGAGTTCCAGGCCCCTTCCAGCCCACCGACGTGTCCAACTCTATGCTCCCACTGCCTTTCCGCTGCCCCACACCCCCTCACTCTTTCCTTACTTGGCTTCAATTCCATGGCTAGTTGTTATAAGTCTTACACGCACTCTTGACTCTTTGGCTTTTCACGCCTAGTGTTGCTTGGCTCAACTCAGAGTGGCCTGTGCCATCACCCACAGGAACAATGCAGTCTTTGGCCACCTCACTCCTCTATGAGGCTGCCCCCACCTCCCCCACTTCAGTGCTGCCTGGGAACCAGATCCTCACGGTTTCTCATTTCCTTCCTCCGCCCATTTCTCTTCCCTGTGGAGCCCATGACTAATTGTCCTTGGACCCAGGATCCCAAGTGTTAGCCACAGCCACACACCATTTTTATAAAGCTCCTCCCTCTTGGGTAATCAATGACAATTCCCCAAACTGAAGTAATACGGTTGGTCCCTAGAACCAGAGTGACTTGTTTCTCTAAATTCTTTTTGTTTGTTTTGTGTGGTTTTTGTTTGGGTTTGGGTTTTGGGGGGCAGGGTCTCCCCATGTAGACTAGACTGGTCTTGAACTCACAGAGGTCCACTTGCCTCTGCTGGGATTCAGGGTGTGTGCTACCAAGCCGGGCTGTTTTCCTAGATTCTTGACTTCCCTGCCCCATTGACACCCCACTCCACCCCTGATGGCTGGCCTTGAGATAGTTTTTTTTTTTGGATCACCTGGTTATTTCTGACTGACTCTTACTAAAAAGGAAAAGGTTTAGTCCCTTTTTCCTGTTTTCCATTTTAACTGCTGCGGCCTGGAAGTGGACCTGGAGCTACCTGGTTTCTGGAACTAGAGACTTCCCCTCCATAGGCCTTTTCTTGAATACAGACTTCCTTTGTCTGCGCTTCTTGCAAACTCTCCTATCTTTCTACCCCCAATTCCTAGGGTGAGGGTGTGATTCTGGGCCTTGTGCACACTAGTCAACCACTCTATCATTAAACTGTAGCTTGGATCCCCACTGGTGAATTCTAGGTCGTGGCTCTACACTGAGCCAGGCTACACCTGGCTCCTTACAGTAATAACTGACCCCTGTGCACAGTGGTGCATGCCTGTGGTCCCAGAACTTCGGAATCGGAAGCAAGACATTCTAAGTTCTAGGTCAGCCTGTACTATGTAGTGAAAAATTTCCAAAAAAAAAAAAAAGGTCCATATGTAGTTTCCGCCCTCAGTATCTCTTGAATCTCCCTCCCTTTTGCTTTGTTGAGACAGGATTTCATGTAGCCCAGGCCAGTCTCAAACTTGCTTCATTGCCAAGGCTGAGCTTGAACAACTAACCCACCAGCCTTCACCTCCCACATGCTGCACATGCTGGCATTACAGGTGTGTGTCACCATGTCAAGTACTCAGAAATGTCAAGGTCATCGGTGGCCGCCATGGTGAAAAGCCAGTAATTACTATTCTGCTGGCCCTGTCAGCAACATTTCACCGTTGTTATCCAGCTTCTAGGAACGTCTCCACTTTCTAGTCTTTTACTGGGTTCCTTGTTAGACCCCTTAGCTGCTCTAATGCTCTAATGTCAGAGAAGACCTTTGAACCTTAGTTCTTAGCTTTTACCCACACCACCATCATCTCCTGGCTCTGTGCTTCCTTCCTCACAGGCAGTCAGGTAGGGAAGTATCTGATTCAGGTGTCGTCTTGTGCAATCAAAACACCCTATGACTCCATGTTTTCTATCTAAGGGTAGATTCCTCCTGGGGGCCATAAGGTTCCACACTAACTGCCCACGTCTTCTGTTCTCATCTCCCTCCCTCACCTCAGCTACACAGGCCCCCACACCTCAAGGCCTTTGGTCTGTCTGTCTCCTCTACCAGGAGCATGATGCTTACATTTGTATGTCCTTCAGGTCTTTGCTCAAATGTTGCCACATATCTCTGCCTTCTTTATAATTTTAGGGCCTCATTACCAAACCTAACCCCTCTTCCCTTTGCCTTAAATTTTCTCTTTAAAAAAATTCATTTTCCTTGCCAAGTATGGTGGTATATGCCTTAATCCTGGCGCTCCTGAGGAAGAGGCAGACGGATCTCTGTGAGTTTGAGCCAGCCTGGTCTCCATAGTGAGTTCCAGGCCAGCCAAGGATACACAGACCTTGTCTCAGGAAGAGAAGAAGGGATAAAAGGAAAAAGTACATACCAGGCAGTGGTGGCACATGCCTTCAGTCAGTACTTGGGAGGCAGAGGTAGGTAGATCTCTGTGAGTTCGAGGCCAGCCTGGTCTACAGCGTGAGTTCTAGGACAGTCAGGGCTACACAGAGAGAGCCTGTCTCACAATGCCTCACTCTCCTCCCCCAAAATTAAAATGAAGGGTTGTGGTCACCTGCTAGACTAGGGACATGAGAAAGTGAGCCTTGTTGATAAAACTTTTTCCTTGTTTGCATGATGCCCTGGGTGGGAGCCACAGGAAAGGGGGGGATGGAGAAGAAGGGAAAAATCCAAGCAAAGCTTGAAACCTGTCTGTCACATGTGGGAACCCCAGGCCTCTCTTTGGGGATGCACAGGGACCTCTCACTCCCGCAGTCTAGAGGCTAAATGCCAATCACCAGCTGAGACCAGTTTGGGTGGGGGAAATCAGATACTGCCTGCCTGCTGCTTGGCCACTGGGGAGGGAGGCTGAGTCATGCCTTTGTGGGGAAGTTATCACTGGTTGGCATAGTAACCAGGGATGCTGCTAACATTCCATCTGCAAGGACTTATGACTGTACATTCCAAAAAGGTCTATAATGATACTTCCTAACACATGGCTTCATAATTCTGCTAGTCATAAGGCCTCTGGTCCTGAAGAAGGGACATTGCCAAGGAATTTTCCAGGTGGCATTCCAAAAATGTCTCTCCTGACTCCCTCTGAGGTCAGCTTCCTTCTCCAGAGTCCTAGAGTGTTGCTGAGTGGCTAACAACTGCCTGATGGGGTGGGCAGACTGAGGGTTAGAGTGTGGTTGCTGCCTGGGGTATGAATCACACACATCTCCACTGTTCAGGTGAGGTCCCCAAGCTGTGAGGTTGGGGCGAGCTTTACACAATTCATCGAAGTGAGTTGGGGTAAGCTGCCTTCACCACATCCCTGCCTGAGTCAGCTAGACGGTTCAGCTGCTTTGAGGGCTATGGGCTGGAGAGACCACAGGGAGTTGTGGCCTAGACAGGCCAGCTGTCCTGCCCAGCTGTCATAGTCTTTCCAACACAGGTAAGGTGAAGAAGCCCTTGGGTGACCCAGTGTCCTCTTCCAATTGATAGCAATTACACGTGACCTCTGTCTGAGTGTGGGCCAGTTGGCTGAGCCCAGTTAGTTCCCAGAACACTGAAAAAACAAAAAAAAAAAACAAAAAAAAAACAAAACAAAACAAAATCATTGTTTATACAACCATCCAGCTTTGTTCTTCTGAGACAAGACAGCTACATTCTCCCACTCTAAATCCAAGGAGGGTCTCTCTCTCTTTCTCTCTCTCTCTCTCTCTCTCTCTCTCTCTCTCTCTCTCTCTCTCTCTCTCTCTCTCTCTCTCTCTGTAGATCCATGAATGACTTGATACTTACTACCTAAGTCAGACCTCACTTGAACTCACAGAGAGCTGCTTTGTGATTCTGGGATCAAAGGTGAGCACCACCACACTTGGCTGTTTAAAAGTTTTCTTTTTAAAAAAATAAATTACAGTAATGTGCGTGCGTGTGCATGCGTGCGTGTGTGTGTGCGTGCGTGCGTGTCTGTGTGAGTGTGTGCGTGTGTGTGTGTGTGTGTCAGAAGACAGTTTTGTGGCCAGTGCCCTCCTTCCCCTGTGGGTCTCGGGATTAAGCTCAGATCCTCATCCCTGTTTCCAAGCATCCTTACCAACGAGTCTTTTCACCAGTCCTGGAGTTTTCTAGAATTCGGTGTCCGTTTTTATTTTTGTCGATGTTGTTTTGCAGGGGTTCACTCCGGTGCGAGCTAACCTAGATTATGCGGTGGTCCTCCCGCCTCCGCCTTGCTACAATTACTACACAGAAAGCTATAAAACTGGAGCCTTTCTCCTAGGCCGGCTGCCACGGGTTTCCAGTAGGGGGCGCCGGAGGAGCGTGGTAGGAGCCAGGTTGGCCTTTGAGGCTTCTCTGTGGCTGTAGACTGCAGTGTCTCTGGCATCACTAGGATTCTCCTGCCACGTGTGACCGACGGCACTACATCACCCCGGACATTTTCCTGCATGAGGCATCCTACAGGACATGCATTTCTGGCAAATTCCATTCCAGCCTGGGACTACTGTCTTCTTATTGCTCTTTATTTAAAATTTTATTTTTGTGTGTGTGTGTGTGTGTGTGTGTGAACTTATCCACGCGTGTGGCCGTCGGAGGACAGTTTGTAGGTGTCCTCTCCTCCTGTGTGGTTTCTGAGGATGAATTCAGGTTGTAAGCTTGGTGGCAGCGCCTCCTCCCTCACCCCAGCTATCTCAGTGGCCCTTTGTGGTGTTTTTGAAACAGCATTCAGGCAGTCAAAGCTGGCCTTGAACTTTCATCTCTGAAGTGATGGGATTATGGTCGTGTGGCATCATACTCAATTCTGTATATGCTCATTTTTCTCTCCTCCCCTCCCCCCTTCCTTCTTTCTTCCTCTCGTTTCTGAGCAATGGTCTCCTTGTGCTACTCAGTTTCCCAAGATAGCTAAGACTAGAGACATACACTCAGGTACACACACACACACACACACACACACACACACACACACACACACACACACACACACAAAATAAAAATATGTTAAAAATAAATAATGTTTAATAATAATAAATTATGTTTTAAAAATAATTATTTTCTGTTGATAAATGTTCTGCCTACGTGAGTTGTAATAAGTGTACCACACTCATGCCTGGTGCCTAAGGAAGTCCAAAGAGGGCATTGGAGCCCCTCACACTGGAATTAAGGATGATAATTACGAAGCACCATGAGGGTGCTGGGAATTGAACCCAGGTCCTAGACAAAAGCTGTAAGTGCTATTAACTACTGAGCCATCTTTCCAATCCCCAAATGATGTTTTAATTGTGTGTATTTTCACGTGTAGGCAGAGGACAGCTTGTGGAGATTGGTACTCTCCTTCTGCCTCATGGGCTATAGGAATGGAACACACATCACCAGACTTGGGGATACGCACCTTTACACACTGAACCATTAAAAATAAATATCAATAACAGGATTTCTCTGTGGAGCCCTGGCTGTCCTGGAACTCACCTTGTAGATCAGGCTGGCCTTGAGCACAGAGATCTTCCTGTCTCTGAGTCCTAAGTTCTGGGACTAAAGGTGTGTGTCACCACTGCCTGGTGACTGTCACACTTAATAGCTCCAAGTCATCAACATTCCTGTTTCCAATGACTGTGTGGTTCCAAGATCCTGGTTATCTTTATTGACAGGTCTATCCCACATTCCCTAACTTGGCTTCCTCCCTCCCAACAACTCCTCTGTGAAGCATCCATGTGTACCTCACTCCTTTTTTATTGCTGAGTAGTATGCAGTGATCACATAAACTGGAATCTGTTTATCCACTCACCATGATGGATGCTTACTCGAATTGTTTTCCACTTGGAAAGCATTGTCATGGATGAAGCCGCTGTGAGTGTTCGTGTATGAAGGTCTGTGTGGACATAGGTTGCATTTCTCTTGAGTAAATACCTAGGAATAGAATTATTAGGTCATAGGGTAAGTATGCATTCACAGTACAATAAAATGGTCAAGGGGCTTGGAGAAATGGCTCAGTAGCTTATAACACTAGCTGCTCTCCCAGAGGCACTGGGTTCAATTCCCAGCACCCACGAGACAATTCATAATCATCTGTAACTGTTTCCAAGTTATCTGGTACCCTTTTCTGGCCTATACAGGTTCTGTACTCATGTGTTGAATATACATACATGAAGCTGAACACCCATACACTTAAAATTAATAATAATTGAACTTAAATACACATTAATTAAAAAATAAAGTCTGAGCTGGGTTTGGTAGCCCACCTCTTAAATTCTAGTACTTGGGAGGCAGAGGCAGGAGGATCTCTGTGAGTTTGAGGCTAGCCTAGTTTACAGAGTGAGTTCCAGTACAGTTAGGGCTGTTAAACAGAGAAACCTTGTTTCAAAAATCCAAAATAAACTATGTATGTGTGTGTGTCCCTGTGCACGCATGTGTGCCTACCAGTGAAGGACTGAGGGCATGGCACAGTGGTATATCCCCCATCTAGATTCCCCCAGTGAGGGGCTGGGGTGTGGCTCAGTGGTAGAGCCCCTGCCTAGAATCCCCCAGTGAGGGGCTGGGGGTGTGGCTCAGTGGTAGAGCCCCTGCCTAGAATCCCCCAGTGAGGGACTGGGGTGTGGCTCAGTGGTAGAGCCCCTGCCTAGGATCCCCCAGTGAGGGGCTGGGGGTGTGGCTCAGTGGTAGAGCCCCTGCCTAGGATCCCCCAGTGAGGGGCTGGGGTGTTGCTCAGTGGTAGAGCCCCTGCCTAGAATCCCCCAGTGAGGGGCTGGGGTATGTATGGCTCAGTGGTAGAGCCCCTGCCTAGAATCCCCCAGTGAGGGGCTGGGGTGTGGCTCAGTGGTAGAGTGCTAGCCCAGCATGCCCACAGCCATGGATTCAGGAACAGCATCAGAAGAAAATAGATAAATAAAAGGAGAGATTAAAGCTATTAGGATAAAAGGAAGAAGATTACAATGGCTGTAAATTTATTTTCAAGGGTACAAAATGAGAGAGAGGAGAGATAAGAACATTTTCAGTTAACAGCTGCAAGCCAGACCAACAGGAAAGTGTTCTGTATCAAAGCCTATTTATTTATTTATTTACTAATTTAGCTGTCTGCGTGCGTATTGTGTACTGCTCAGGCTACAGGGCAGGCGTGTAGGCTGTATGACAACTTGTAGGGATCATTTCTCTCCTTGCAGCATGTGGGTTCTGGGGATCTAACTCAAGCCGTTCGTTACCTGCGGGGCCATTTCTCTAGCTGTATTCACGCTGTAGACCAGGCTGGCCTCGAACTCAGAGATCCGCTTGCCTCTGCTTTCCTTGTTCTGGGATTAAAGGTGTGCACCAGGAAATAACATTTTTTAAATATATTTTTATTTTATGTACCTGGGTGTCCCTGCATGCATGTCTGTGCACTGTGGGAAGGCAATCCCCTGGAGACCAAAAGAGATGTCATATCCCCGGGACTGGAATTATAGCTGGTTATGAACTGACATCTAGGTGCTGGAAGTTGAACCAAAGTTATTTCTCCAGCCCCAAGGAGCCTTTAGAAAGTGCAGCCTTGAGGGGGGAAGTGCCTCACTGTGGGTGGGCTTTGAGGTTTGAGAGATTTCTCTCACTTCCTGTGTATGGATGAGATGTGACAGGCTCCCATCAGCCTGCCTCATCTGCCACCGAGGCACATCTCTCCCTCTGGTATCCTCTCTTCCTTCAATTGCTTCTAGTTATGGTGTTTATGGAAACAATAGAAAAGTAACTAACGCACCTCCGCTATAAATAAACATAATGTAAAAAAGAACATTTAAAGGATGAATTTAGATCGTTAACTCACCGACCACTCACACTCAAAATTACTTATCCAGACATTTAATCCAAGAGATAAAACCTTAGTGGGCTTGGCAGCCCACACCTACAATCCCAACACTCTAGAGGCATCCTTGGTTATATAGTTAATTAAAGGTCAGCCTGTCTCATAAAAAAATAAAGATGCCTGGACTCCTAAGCATCTGGCTCCAGGAGGCATGTATGAGGGGTGGTGGGTGTCTCATAACCGCTGACCCTAACAGCGGTGGAGAGAGCAAAGCTGCTCGTGGACCCATGACAAATGGCTCTCTGCAGCTCTGAACATCTCACTATGATTATGGCCAGGGCCTGAATGTGGACTCCATATGGCAGTCTTGATGCAGGACAAGAGGAATGTGGGCAGAGACCAGTGTAAGGGACAGGGCTGACACAGAGGCCATGTCCTACAGCCCTACTGAGTCTCTGGCTGAATTCAGAAAAGGCTCAGTTCAAAAAATATATCTAGACAACCAAGTGACCAAGTGAGACTCTGTATAAATATATATATATATAAAAAGAAAGGATGGAAGGAAGGATGGAAGGAAGGCAGGCAGGCTATGGGGCTGACAAGAGTGCTTGCCTAGAATTCACAAAGCTCTGGGATCGATCCCCAATGCTGCATGTGTTGGTGCACACCTGTAACCCTAGCGCTCAGAGCTAGGAGGGTTAGAAGTTCAAAGTCATCCTTGGCTACACAGCAAATGTGAGGCCTAAGACCAAGTCTTAACAGCACCAAAAAAGTTGTATTTAGAAAACTCCAGTTCCAGGGGATCCTAAACCCTCACACAGACACACATGCAAGCAAATTACCAATGCACATAGAATTAAAAAAAATAGAAAACATATTTCATTAAAAGGAGCCACGTTACACACACACACACACACACACACACACACACACACACACACACACACACAAGTCCTCACAAAGCACATTGCCATGTCCAGAGAACACAGTGAATGTCCTTTACCAGATGCTAATGCCTCCTGCTGACTGTACATCTACTTTACTCTGGGTTTCTGGGAAGTGTTTCCCACACAGAGCCTGACAGTCCCACAAGGAAGGGAAACTGAGTTTAGGAAGTATCAGATAGGCTGGGGTTCCCTCAAACAAGTAAACTGCAGAGCGAGGGCAGAGCACAAATCCCAGGAAGCTTCCAGAACAAGTGGATTTTTTTTTTCTTTTACTTCCCTTATTTATTTTGAGTCAGGCTCTCTCTCAATAGTCCCAGCCATTCTGCAACTCAAACAGGCTGGCCTCAAACATCCACCTGCCTGTGCCTCCTGAGTGCTGGGATTAAAATTATGTGCCACCAAGTCCGGCTCTGTATAGCTCAGGCTGCCCCCTGCCCTGATTTACAGAATGCTAAGATCCCAGGCATGCACTGCCATGCCATAGCATATCTGTTTTTAGATCTGATAGGTTTTGACAGAAGATTCTCGTACCAAAGCAGCATATATTTGGCAGGCTTTGTAAGAGGTCATCACAGAAACAGAATTGAGGAAAACAGCTGACCAGTTAAAATCCAGCTTCATCTGGTTTCCGTCTTCAGAAAATAGAGGACTTCTGTTTTTCTATTTTCTTTTGTTTGTTTGTTTTTCCAGACAGGGTCTCTCTGTGTAGCCCTTGATGTCCTGGAACTCGCTCTGTAGACCAGGCTAGCCTCAAACTCAGGAGATCCGACTGCCTCAGGGGGACCTGTTTCAGGAATTTGTCGTTTATCGGCTTCCCCAGTGTTTTCATTTGCTTATGTGGTCTCTGGCACTAACGGCTGCAGAGGTCTCCCATTATGTCACTTCACAGAGTCACTCAATAGCCAGAGTGTGAAACTCCAGAGTCTGCGCCACTGGACCCATTCCATCGTTCCATATCTAACCTAGCTTTGTTTTTCCCTATTTAAAAAATACGTGTGTGTGTGTGTGTGTGTGTGTGTGTGTGTGTGTGTGTGTGTGTGTGCTTATACCTGTGTGCACACAAGCTTCCTTTCTACTATTCAGAGCCCAGGGATTGAACCCAGGTCATCTGGCTTAGCAGTGAAGAACTAACCTGCCTCCATTTTAGGCTTAGAAGCCATCTTATAGTAAAGTTTATTCCTACTTAGGATTAAATCTCTGTTTCTCAACGATTCCTCATTTGTGATCTTAACTACAAATGGTTCTGCCCTTCCTGTTCCAAGAATGCCAATCATGTCTCTGTTTCAAAAGGTTGTTTATAACCAACTGACAACCCTACTTTCTATGACCCCCCTATGATAACTACCTTGTTGTGACTCTGACTACCATGTTATGCCCACCTTGCAGCCATGTCTGAGGCCATTAGGACTAATTTGTCTGTTTGCTCCTATAACTTTGCCTATTTGCCCACCAAATTCCCCATTTGGAAATCCCCTATGCCTGAGTTATAAAAGCCTTGTCTTCCTCACATCCAGTGCCGATCTTGACCCCTGCCTTAGGGGGAGGCAGCTCATGTACATGAATAAGAAAAGATTGCTTTATTGGGGTGGTGGTGGTGAATGCCTTTAATCCCAGTACTGAGGAGGCAGAAGCAGGTAGATCTCCATAAGTTCAAGGCCAGCCTGGTCTACAGAGTTCTAGAACAGTGAGGACTATACAGAGAAACTCTGTCTCGAACCACGCCCCCCCCCCCAAATAAAATAACAATAGAGAAACTAGAAATAATTCTGTGAGTTTTGTGAGTACGACAAAGGGCAGAAGTTGTAGTACTGATGAAACGGTTATAGTGTCTAAAAGTTGAGAGATACCGATGTAAGAATTTGTTTTAAAGTTCTGGAAGTAGGGCTGGGGAGTGCTTATGAGCTCTCTCTGCTTTGCAGGGGACCCTTGATGTGGGATGTCTTTCTGTATGCTCAAGCAGTCAATACAAGAACAGGTTCTTGTCCAGTGGCTAACCGTTGCCACAAAGAAAGTAGACTCTATATGGAGTTTCTTCAATGCCCTTTTTCTCTTGAAGTAGATTGGTGCTGCCAGGAGCAGATCTGTCTCACTGTCCAGAAAAGTCTAAATTCTTAAAATATTTTAAATGCCATATTCTGTAGGTCTTTGAAGTGTTTGAACATTACCTATCTAATTGAAATATATCTAAAAAGTCCTGACTAACATGACTATAAGTTTGATTATCATGACTATTAACTTGCATTTCTTAATTATGCATTACAATTTTAAAGAAATTGCATAAACATAATATCTTTAACAAGAGTAGAAATATACATACAGTATGTTTGACCTTAAATTTGTATCAATAAGATAAAATCCATACCAATGTAAAATATTTTGAGATTAACAGCTATTTTTGAATTAAAGTAAATTCAATAATCTATCTTTTAAAATCATTCCTATATCATATCCCCTTTTTTTCTTAGAAAGAGATTAACTATGACCATTAACCATTTATAATGAAAACAAACATTTACAAACATTATTTTGGGAATTGGGGCATAGCTTTCTATTACTACTTCCTGCTGATTGAGGGGCACTAGCAATCTTATGGGGTCCTGAGGCTGGATCATCTCAGTTGGCAGCCTTGAAGCTGATGTGACCATCTCTTCCCATCAGAAATTATTCAAGGGATCTTTTTTGCTCAAACGGTATTAGCCTGGAAGCAATCCACAGGTTCTCATTTTCTGTAGAAACAAAAGCATTAACCTCTTTTATAAAGCAATATGTCCCGAGACCCAAATTTCAAAGTCAAGATACCTTTAAAAACATATATATATATATGTAGTAGGAGGTTTCTGGCCCGGACTTTCGGTCTAACCTCAAGATCTAGGCCCACAGACCCGCAGACCCGCAGTCGTGCAGTCCCGCAGTCCCACAGAGACACACAGAAGCTTCCAATAGTTTTAGGCTGATCAGCCTTAGGCCCAGGCATATAGCTTGCTAACTCTCCACCCTTAAGCTATCCCATGTCTCTTGTTCAGCCATGCGGCTCGGTACCTTTCTTTAGAGCTGCATGGTTGTCTTCTGCATCCTGCAGCTTCTCTCTGGTGCTCTTCTTGCATTCTGCTCTCAGACTTTTTTCCTAGTCTGGTAGCCCCGCCTACACTTCCTGCCTGCCTTTGGCCAATCAGCTCTTTTTATTAAACCAGTGGGTGGGACAATTATTTAAAATGAAACAACACAACCTCCCACATATATATGTTTGTTTAACTTATCAGCCTTTACAATCAAATGTCTTTCTGCAGTTAGCTCATTAATAGTTAAAAATTAAAATAAAACACAATAATAAGCATAATCCGGACTCTGTGTATTTTCCATCTTTACATGGCTTATCATATTTCTATTACTCTATTTCTATTTTTCAAAGAACTTTCTTTACCCTTCTTTTCTCTCCCAGCCTATATTCTTTTTCACACACACTGTAACCCATCTAGAGGTTTTCTCAAGCTGAATCTGTTTCATTGCTTACCTTTAATCATTTTCTAACCAGAAGAGCTTTTAAAATGCTAGGCTGTAAAACACTGCTTTGGCTGCTGACTCTGCCCCGCTCTGCTTTTCAACACGGCAGAGGTACCAGAGCCATGCTTACCCTTCCCAATTCTGGGAAGCAGTATTTAAATACTGTGGAGCTAATTACCACCCCCGCTCTGGGGAATGTTAGGGTCCACACTGTCACTAAGTAGAGCACTGCCACCTACTACTCATGAACTCCATTTAACTATTTGGCAGCAGGGCCTCTGAGTCAAGAAGCCTCTTAAAGGAGCCGCGCATCTGCTTGCCACCAGCAAACAAAGCAGTCCCAGAATTGCTGCTACCAAGAATCTGCCTTTGACTCTGTTCTCTTTTTGTTCAATATAAACAGAAACCTTAAATCTATCACGTGCAGCTTGTTGCTTATACTGAGTCTTCTGTGAGATTTTCGGAACCAGCCGTGTTGCAGATTAAGCTGCCTGCTGCAAACTGCCATTTTGTAATTCAAGCTGGTACACCACTCAGTCTTTGTACCACAGCCCCTAGAGAGACACAAGAAGCCGCTTTGGGCTCCCTGTTAAAAAGGCTCTAGAACCCTTTTTAATCTTTTTCAGCCTTTACATGGGTGTATATGCCCTATGTTAGGTACCATTTGTAATATGAAGTTTCTGGTCCAACATAGTCACAAGGTCTGGACCTACCTGCCACTGCTTAGGCCTCCCAAAATGACTCAGATGCTTATATTAATTACATGCTGTTTGACCTATGGCTCAGGCATATTGCTAGCTAGCTTTTTCATCTTAACTCAACACATTTCCATTAATCTGTCTAGCCACACGTGGACCGTGGCTCACATGAGTTACTTTTACATTTTGCTTCGTGAGCAGCCGAATGGTGTCTCCCTGACACCATCCAGCTAACTCAGAAATGGCACTTCGGGGCAAACTGGTGGGGGCATTTTTCTAGGCGTGGTACCCTCTTCCCAAATGACTTTAGCCTGTGTCAATTAGACAGTACAAGATCATTGTCAGATCTGTGATATTTTAGGTTTTCAACATAGGGAGTCAAATAAACTAGAAAGAAAAAAAACCGACCATTGCAAAAGTAACTCAGAGGAACACATTTTAAATTGTGAGGAGTAGCCACAGCTGAAATGCATCTTGTAGCTAAATCCGGAAACAACATTGAGACTGAAGCTCAAATTCTACAAAGGGGCTCCCAGCCAGAAGTATCCAGATGCCTTTCAGGGCTGCTGTGAGAATGTTGTTGGTCTAGTCTCGTCTGAATTTTTTGGGTGTGTGTGTGGGTGGATATTTTGGGATGATTTGGGTAGAGATGCAAGAATGGGTGTTGGAATATCCATTTCTTTGCTTTTTAATTTAAATAAAAACTTAGGTGTTATGGTTGGGTATGTATTTGATGTGTTTGTGCATTGGGATGTGAAGGTCAGAGGGTGACATGTGGGAGTTAATTCTCCCCTTCAAAGTCTTGGGGGGTCATCCTCAGGCGTGGTGACAGGTACTTTTATCTGCTTAGCCACCTTCTGCCAGTAGACCTATTTCTATAAGAACAAAGTATATATACATCTTGGGAAATGAAACCCATTACTCTGTGCACTTCTTTTGTTTTGGTTTGTTTTTTTGGAGATAAGATTTTTCTGTGTAACAGCCCTGTCTGGCCTGGAACTCACTCTGTCAATCAGGCTGGTTTCGAACTCACAGAGATCCTCCTGCCTCTGCCTCCCGAGTGCTTCGATTAAAGGCATGCACCACCACTACTCTGCAGATACTGTTTTAAAATATTAGCAGTCCAGCTGGTGGTGGCCTTCAATCTCAGCACTCAGGAGCCAGAGCCAGGATCTCTGAGCTCAGTCAAAGCTAGCTTGATCTATAGAACGAGTTCCAGGACATCCAGGGCTGTTACACAGAGAAACTCTGTCTCGGGAAACGTAAGATAATAATTAAAGGTGGGGGGACGCTGGTGTGGTGACACACACCTTTAGTCCCAGAACTCCGGAGGCAGAGGCAGGTGGATCTCTCTGAGTTTGAAGCCATCCTGGCTACACAGAGAAATCCTGTCTGTCTAAAAGGAAAAGGAGGAGGAGGAGGAGGGGAAGGGGGAGGGGGAGGAGGGGGAGGAGGAGATAACCATAAGCAAACAAAAAACAAAACAAAAAGAGAAAAATTAAACACATACACAAAGTAAAGTCTTTCTATTACAAATTGTAGCTTGTTTCTTGCATGAGTACAGTTGAGTGTAAGCCAGCCCTGCATAGCGGGACAGTCTGGGAAGGGCAGTAGGGACTCCAGGAGACCCAGGGGCCTGGAGCTAGTGGAGAGACTCCTCCATCCTCCGGATGACCCTCGGGTCCCAATCTCAGTCCCTACCGTCTCCCTGTGCTCACCTGGTGGTCTGCTCCGAGGTCACGGGGTATATCAGTTGAAGGGTTCTCTGCGGTGCAGTGGCCCGGGGACCTGGGATCCTGGCCAACCTCCTCTCCCGTGTTCGGGATCCCCGGAGGAGGGGTCACAGGCAAGAGTCCAGCCCAGGGCCGCTGAGCCAGGTCCCTCTGGTCCCTCACACGTGGCTCCCACCCTCCTGGTGCACACCAGGGGACCCCCAGCCCCACCCCAACCCCTCCCCCGCCCGTCCCACTCCCTCTGTCCCAGCCCGCCTTTCCTAACACAGACTCCCGGGTACCTCAGCTGTGGCTCGGACCTCCCCGGGATTTGAAACCCCAGGTTAAAAGAGAAACCAGGATGGCCTTCTGTTGGCGGGCTTCTCAGAACCGCCCAGCACGGGGCTCTGCCACAGCAATCACCACTAAGCTCTTCAGTTTAGCGAACCCCTCCGCTCCATGAAGATCAGCATCCTCCAGGCCCGGGAGTGACCACGATTTCTTTAATTTTACACACGTTAATTATTATTATTATTATTATTATTATCATCATCATCATCATTATTATTATCTCATTATGTAGCTATGGCTGTTCTGGAACTGGCTATGTAGAACAGGCTGCCTTGTAACTCAACAGAGATCCACCTGCCTCTACCTCTTGAGTGGATAGACTCCAAGGCAGACACCACCACCTCTTCGTTATTATTATTACTTTAGATTTATTGTTTATTTTATTTTATGTGTATGAGTGTTTACTTCTTGAATGTATGTGCACCACATGCATACAGTGCCCACAGAGGTGGTAAGGGAGGCCTTGAACCCTGGAGTCACAGATGGCCATGAGCCGTCATCTGGGTCCTGTGTAAGATCAGCATGCACCTGCTCTTAACCACTGAGCCATCTCGCTAGGCCTATACCTTATTTTTTGGGACCGGGTCTCTCAATTAATCTGGCTGGTTGAATTAGACTGACTAGCAAGCCCCAGGGATCCCCTGTCAGAACTGTGGTAACATGGGTTTGCCATACTTTCTTTTTCCCAGCGTGCTGAGGAGTGGAACTCGGGTCCTCATTCCTCTACAGGAAACCACTTCACCTATTTACTTAATTTTGAAACACTGCTCACCCTCTGTAGCCCAGGCTAGCCTCAAACTCTGCCAGCTTCCTGGCTGTCTTCAGAGCACTGTGATTTCAGGATTGTGCTACTGTGCCCGGCTGTGTGTGTTTCAAAGAATTCAAACGGAGCTCAGAGCTCGTGCCTGGGGCTCTCCCATGATCCCTCCTGGGGTCCTACATCTACCTGGCAATGGAATTATCGAGTGGGAACCTTTGAGGAGGGCAAGTCCCAGCTACCATTCAAAAGGTAGTTTTGATGGATTAAGTGGGTTAAAATCCATTTGCCTGCAAGCGCTGGAAACTGAAATCTAGCTGTCGTAAGGGAATAGAGCTCAGCCTAAGGTAGGAAGTGTTCCCAGCACTGCAGGGGTGGTGCTTCACACTACAGCACGGAAGTAATAAACAGGCAGAGTGTGGCGCTGCAATTCTTATATCATCCAGTGCCTTGTTGGGTTATCGAATTGGCACATTTACTACGTAGCTGCTACATGCCAGGAATCCTTACACCTCACCCTTATGTTTATTATAAAAAGAAAGCTGGGTTTATGTGGGGGGGGGGGCAGGAGAAAATGGATCGGACCGAATCAGGGTTGACCGATCTCTCAAGGCTGCTTCAAGCTGTCTTAAGGGAGACATTTGTCTCTTCAGAAGATGGGAGCTGTGTCTCCTGGTGGTCAGTCTGCTGAGTTTTGCAGCTCATTTCTACAGTCCAGGTGAATTTAAGGCATGGGATGATGGGTTGTGATTTTCTAGAGCTCAGGAAAATATGAATTAGTGAGGGAACCTTGGGAAGTGACACATGTGGTGAGGATCTCTGCTCTTACGGGGTCTGGAGTCAGATTGAGAGAAGAGGAAAAAGAAGGAGAGAAAGAAGGTTTGAAATTGGGACTGTGGAACCTTAAGTTAGGTTCTGTCTTAAATAAACTTTAAGGTGGCTCTTTTGTGATTCTTCCTTCTACGGGACTCCAGCTGCACAATAAAGTTTGTGGATCTCTGCTAGGTCTGGGGATGAGAAGAGGTTAAAATGTCTGTGTTTTTGTTTACCTGTTGCTGAGGTTAAAATGGCTTCTGGTTCCTCTTTCCTGGTCCTCAGAGGGTGGTGGTCATCTATTTTCCGATGGCAAGATGGCTTCTGGGTTTTTCCATTCTCCAGAAGCTGCGACTGGAGGGTTAGTCTATGGGGGAACAGGGAAGCAAAATACCTGGGAGATTTTTGTTTCTGGTAACCGTCTGGACTTCGGCTCTGAGAACCAGGCTGGAATGGAAAACTCAGAGATGGGGAATTTAGGCATGGTGTCTAGTGACAGAAGGATTCTGGGTGTCCCGCACTTGGGGGTCCACCTGGGAGGCTGGAAGAAGGTATGGGGGGATCTGGCACTGACAGACTGGGCAGATAGCAAGAGAAGCAAGGGAGTGGCTGGAGCAGCTGGTGAGTCTAGATTCAGGTGAATGTGGTGACTAAAAGAAATGAAATCTCCTACTTTAGCTAAAAAGTCCCTTCTCATTAGGGACACGGGGCAGGTTGGCATGACCAAAAGTGGAAATGCAATTAAGTGGCAGTGTCTGATGAGTCTGGAATTGTTTACCACCCACCCTGACAATGGAGAGAGGTAGAACTCTAAAACTCTGCAGGACCCAGTAAGTGGCACCAGTGCCCACGAGGAAGGAGATGGACCACCCTGATACTGTTATGAGTACCCGAGGCTCCCTTTTCGTGATGGTGGTGGTCGGGAAGCCCGGGCAGCATCAACCACCCGCAGCCAGGCCTAGGAGATCAGCCAGGGAGTAGTCCATATGGAATGTCCCCCTGCCATGTGGGGCTTGCGAACAGTCACTTAGACCAATGTTTCCCTTGATGGCACCCAGGACAAACCCAGACCAGCCTCTGTGAGGCCAGAAAAGACCCAGACCAGTGGCCCAGCACACATCTTTGGATCCTGCTCCAGGACTGTGTCCCCAGGGCTCTGCCCTAACACCTAGGTGCTTAGGCCAGAAATGAGTGTCGGGTGAGAAGGAACAGCTGTGACCAGTGAAGAGTGTGGCTGGGGGTGATCCTCTGGGAAACTAGAGTTCTATTGGAAAGCCAGATGATCAACAGTCTTTTGGGGAGATGTCGAGGCCAGCAGTGTTGGAACAAGCTGCAGGGCAGATGGAAGGTGGCCTGGCAGTGGCCCTGGATCAGGATCTCCTGGCCTATGTGCACGTGCACCTAAGTCGAGATCAGACACACATCATCAGATGCCGAGAGAGAGAGAGAGAGAGAGAGAGAGAGAGAGAGAGAGAGAGAGAGAGAGAGAGAGAGAGAGACAGAGAGAGACAGAGAGAGACAGAGAGAGACAGAGAGACAGAGACAGAGAGACAGAGAGAGAGACTTTCACATGGTGGCTCCTTTTAAGAGAATGGGTGGGCACAGCCCAGGGGTGGGTCCTCCATAGGTGGCTTGTTCTGCCGGCGCCATGTTGGGTTTACCATGTGGGGGCTACATGCCAGGAATTCTTATCTCACCACATTTGGGGGTCCACCTGGGAGGCTGGAAGAGTCTACCTTGTCCGGTTATCGGCATTGAGGAGGAAGCCTGAGGGGAGACATCTGGGCTGTGAGAGAAAAGTGCTGAAGTAGAAGAAGGGGAAAAGATATCATTTAGAAGAGCATCTGCTCCTTGTACACAGATCCCTCTGGCTTCCATCCCCAACACGGAAGAAACAAACAGGCCACAGGCCAGCGAGGCTCCCGCCTGTGATCTCACATCTCAGCACATCTGGAGGCAGGGGCATCGCTTCAAGTTCGAGGCCAGCCTGATACAGAAGACTCCGCCTCTCAAAGAGAAAGGGGAACAGAAAACAAACAAGAGAATGGGGACCATTTCCTCTCAGCTTTCAGTCTCCCCCGTCTAGCAAGAGATGATGGCAGAGAACAGACTCCTTGAGCGTGGCCAGTGACCAAAGCGATTCTGTCAACCTATATGCTTACGTGGCTTTTTATTTATTTATTTATTGCCACTACCAGGGGTTGAACCTAGAATCCCACGTATGCTGGTCAAGTGCTCTGCCACTGAGCCATGTCCCCCCAAGCAGTTAGGTAGAACTTTATATATTATTATTGTTATTACTTTGGACATCTGAGACAGGGCTTCTCTGTGTAGTCCTGGCTATCCTGGAACTCACTCTGTAGACCTAGCTGGCTTGATTTATTTGTGTGTGTGTCTGTGTGTGTGTCTGTGTGTCTCTCTGTCTCTGTGTGTGTGTGCCCCTGAAAGATGGAAAAGGAAGTCAGATCATCTGGAACTGCAATTATGGGTGTTGGAGCAAACGCTTGTTCTTTGCAAGAGCAGCAGGTGCTGGTAACTGCGGAGGCATCTCTCCAGCCCCCTGTTTCATTCCTTTGACCAGAAATCAGGAATTGGAGTAGATTATAAAGAACAAAAATAAAGAAAGATATAAAAGGAATATATAAATAGACAGAGGCAGGGCTTTCAGTCACTTAAAAAAAAATTAAAAAAAAAACACTTTTATTCGGGGGTCAGCACACACCATGGTTCTAGTGTGGAGATCAGAAGACATTGGTTAGGTCTCTCCTCTCACTGTGTAGATGTCGGGGATTGAACTTGGGTATTTATTCTCGTCAGCAAGCACTGTTACTCACTGAACCATCTTGGCAGCCCCGAGTTTGATGGCTCAACAAAGTCCTGGATACCTCCACCTTTCTGTTAGACAGTGGTTAATTTTTTGGCTTTTCTCCCCCACCCCGCTCATCCCCCCCCCCCCCTTTCTCTTTTGAAACAGGGTCTCTAGGAATCTAGACTGCATCCATATAGCGGCCAAAATCATACCTGTAACTCCAGTTCCACAGATCTGATGCCCTCTTCTGGACACAGTGGGCACTGCATGCTCATGGTGCACAGACACAGGCAAAACATTTACACATATAAAATAAATCTAAAATAATTTTTGAAAGAATTTATGTGTATATGCATGTGAATCTACGCATTTGGGTGAAGGTGGTCTCAGAGGTGGGAAGGCCCAGAGATTAAAGAAAGAAAAAGAAACATCGTCTTCCTTATTTACTGGAGTTCTACTTACAAGTATTAATTCTATCTATAAACCTGGGAAATTGTAACATCCACTTTCTAGGCTTGATTAATGGTCTGTCAAATTCAGTTTCAACAACTTCATGGCCCACTTAGAATGGAAGTTAATTAAATTTTCTAAATATTCTGCGTTTGCAAATTTAAACCCTTCGATTTTCTTCAGAAGCTCAATAGAAGCACGAGCCGCCCCAGCACTTAGTGCTTGTAATAGATTAAACACATTGCAATCTTTAAACAGCCCAGGACCACGGACTCAGTTGGAAGCCCTGCTTCAAGCCCCGTAGCTCAGTGAAAAATTTCAGGTCTGAAACAAGGAATTACTCAATGACACAATTTACGTTGGATACATTTGTTACACTTTTTAAATGCTGGAATCTTTCAACATGAAAATGCAATTAATTAGCTGGGGGCTGGAAAGATGGCTCAGCAGCGGACAACATTTCACTGGGTTCAATTCCCAGAACCCACATCTGGTGGCTCACAACTGCCTGTAACCCAGCTCCAGGAGACACCCTCTTCTGGCCCCCAAGAGATGCACATGGTCTAAACACACACGAAAGTACACACACGTACACACACTTAAAAATGATTAAAAAAAAATAGCTGGGTATGGTAGCGCAGGCCTTTAATCCCAGCACTCAGGAAAGAGAGGCAAATGAATTTCTTTGATTTCCAGGCCAGCCTGGTCTACATAGTGAGTTCTGGACCAGCCAGAGTTGCATAGCGAGACTCTTCCTCATATAAATAAATGCAAACAAATAAACAAACAAATAAACCTTAATTAAACAGGTGTTAAATGCTAACTACCGTTATCCCTCGTGGTTCAATCTCTTCATTTCTTCTTATCTCTCTTCCCCTCTCTCTATCGCTCTCTCTTAGAATTTAATTAAAATATAATTACGCAGTTTCCCTCTCTCCCAATTCTGACCCAAATTCATGGGGCTTCCCCTCTTTAACCATCGATGCTATATATCAAGATAAATGATTAAACGCATAAATCCAACCCGCCGAGTCCTGCATGCGTCTGATTTCAGCGCTGACCTTTGCTATTGGATAACCAACCCTGGGGTCATCCCTGGGGAAGAGACTCAGTCCCCTTCTCTACACAGCTGTTTCTTGTCTGTGGCTCTTCATGTAGCGTTTGGGTCCATGAGATTTCCCCAATGTCAACTGGTGTTGGAATTGTTCAGGTCTTGCTTAGGCAGCCATGCTGTTGAGGTCACGGGTGTAGCCTCCCTGTCACCGCTAGAAGACAATCCCGCAGCAGGTTTCCTGAGCCTTATGTTTTAATTGTGTCTGTGGGGGCTGGGCACCCTATAATCAGTTGTTTTATGCATTTTATTAATGTGTCTCTATATTTCCTGCTTTGGGTTTTTGTTTTTGTTTTTGTTTTTGTTTTTTTTTTTGGTGACAGGGTCTCACAATATATTTCAGGCTGGCTTGAAAATTACAGAGATCTGCCTTCCTCTGTTTCCTGTGCTAGGATTAAAGGTGTGCACCATCGTGCCTATTTTTTCTGCCATCCCCCTCCCCCTTTTAAAAAAATATAAGTAGGTAGGCTGCAAACTGGAATCCTCCTGCCTTCAGCTCCTGAGTTCTAGGATTATAGCCCCAAGCTACCCTGCCTGGCTCCAATTATTTTTTTGAAGTATCTTGAAAAACATTTATTTATTTGTGTTTATGCACACGTGTACACAGATGCATGCCATAGCGTGTGTGTGGTCATCAGAGGTCAGCTTGTGGGAGTTTCTTCTCTTTTTCTACCATGTGGA
The DNA here is from genome assembly GCA_033318265.1 of Phyllotis vaccarum. NCBI lineage: Eukaryota > Metazoa > Chordata > Mammalia > Rodentia > Cricetidae > Phyllotis > Phyllotis vaccarum. The sequence continues at coordinate 19,317,968 of JARWLC010000018.1, read as the reverse complement.
TTCAGGGGATCGATGTCATGACATTACATGGAAGTGTTAGTTCTGTGGGATTCACCCTTTTGTCTCTGTTTACTTGCAAGACATGAAAAGACAGTTATAAAGACACAGGTGAAAAAGGGCTGGGCTGGAGTCCAGCTTGCAGAGTGCCTTCCCAGCATTTGTGAAACACCAAAGTGGTGGTCCATGCCTGGAATCTGAATGTGGAGGCACAGTGAGAAGGTCAGGGTCATTCTCAATCATATAGCCAGTTTAAAGTCAACCTGGCTGACAGGAGACCTTAATTCTCCCAAAATAAAGGAATCAAAGTAAACAGTGTCACAGCTGGGCATGGTGATGGACATCTGTGACCACAGCGCTTAAGGAAAAGGAAAATTGCTAAGGATTTGGCTAGCCTAGGCTACATGGTGAGACTCTATCTCAAAGATAGACAGACAGACAGGAGACACACATACACACACACACACACACACACACACACACACACACACACACACACGATGAGGAAATCATATACTTGGGAATCTTGGCTATGAATATGAAGTTAGATACTCTGATATCCAGTTATAAACAACCCCCCCCCCCCAGCGTTTATCAGTAGGCACCCCGCACATGTCACTGCTAAAAGGGCCTGTGTCTCAGGTTCTGGGGTACTAGTACCTCATTTTTCCAGCCAGTATCTAGTGTTGGGTGCTGCTTGTGTGGTTCAAGTTGATGTGGGCTGGTGTGACCACTGCTCAGTTCTCCTCTGCATTCCAGCCTGACCAAAGCTCCTGCAGACAGCAAAATGACACGCAGTGTGCAGATGGTGTGGCCTGAAAGCCTTTTCTCTCCCCTGATATAGCCGAAATTGGAGACCGTCATGGACAGATGGATTTTGGAGGGTCCCTTGGGGATGATGGAGTTGTGCCCAGGATGGATCATTTTGCACCTCCTATCACCTAGGCTCACAGTGTGAAATTCCTCAGCCCAATATATTCTTTTATCCCTCCGCTTCAGATGAAATTCTGGGTCTGGTACATGCTTTATCAGCAGACATTCCAACACAGCCAACAGTCCAACTGAGCCACACCCCAGCCCCTCACTGGGGGATTCTAGGCAGGGGCTCTACCACTGAACCACACCCCCAGCCCCTCACTGGGGGATTCTAGGCAGGGACTCTACCACTGAGCCACACCCCAGCCCCTCACTGGGGGATTCTAGGCAGGGGCTCTACCACTGAGCCACACCCCAGCCCCTTACTGGGGGATTCTAGATAGGGGCTCTACCACTGAACCACACCCCCAGCCCCTCACTGGGGGATTCTAGGCAGGGACTCTACCACTGAGCCACACCCCAGCCCCTCACTGGGGGATTCTAGGCAGGGGCTCTACCACTGAGCCACACCCCCAGCCCCTCCCTGGGGAATTCTAGGCAGGGGCTCTACCACTGAGCCACACCCCAGCCCCTCACTGGGGGATTCTAGGCAGGGGATCTACCACTGAACTGTGTCCCATTTGCCTACTCACTTTTTGGGGTGAGTGAGGGAAAAAGAGTTGACAGGATTCTCATGTACTTCAGGATAGCCTCAGGATCTCTATTAGTAGAAGCTAGCCACAAGCTCCCAATCCTCCTGTTTCCATAATTCATGTGCTGGGATTACAGGTATGTACTGCTATGCCTGGTTACCATCCATCATGTTAAAATATTTTGTTGTTTTTATTTGATGTGCCTATGTGCATGCATAAATATGTGTGTGCACCTGAGGAGGCCAGAAGAGGGCTCCAGATCTCCTGGAACTGGGGTTATAAGAGGTTGTAAACTGCCCAGTGTGAGAACTGGGAACCTAACCCAGGTCCTCTATGAGGGCCACAGTGATTTTTAACAGCATAATCTCCATTGCCTCATCCCATTATTTAAAATAAAAAGATTTATTTATATTTTAGAGTCCGGGGTGGGTGGGTAACACTATATATGCACATGCCCATGAACACCAGAAGAAGGTATCACATCCAGCAGAGCTACAGTTACAGGTAATTGTGAGCCACCTGATGTTAGGTACTGGGAACCAAACTTGGTCCTCTGGAAAAGCAACAGGTGTTCTTACCCAGCAAGTCACCTCTCCAGGGCTTCCACCCCTGCTCTCTAGTGTTCTCATCCATACTTTTCACCTCTGGGGTTCAGATGAAAAAGAGACAAAACCATTTGGGTGGGAGAACGAGCACATTTCTCTAAGTTAAATAAAAACTCACATGGTATCAAGGGATGGGCCACAATGAAACCTTGGATTTTTAACAATTTCAGAGTGGTGTTGTTGTGCCCTGGCTGTGAGACCCCCCCAAAGAGACCACCAGAGATATGAAGTCTCCAAAATGCCAAAGCAAGGTTTATTGAAAAATGCAAGTCGTGACAAGGACCTCGTGGCAATGGCCAGAGGAGGTACACGCCCCTCTGCAGGCTGGAGTTTTCAAGGCAAAAGCCACAAGGTTATACATCAATTAGGGATCTTAGTATGGATACAACTCTGATTAGCTCATTTGGGAGAACTTTCTAGATTTCCTCTGTTATCTTAGCCAGCTGTTTGCCGAACCTTCTTCCCTAGACTACCCCCTGGTTAACTAACTGCTATCAGATAGCCCCTAGACTACCACTCCTGTTTGTACTTTGTACCTCAGCAGGACTCAGGCCTATTTCAAACTGAGACTTGAAAGTCAAAAATGGAGGCGCTTCTCTGGTTCTTCAGTGTTATGGCATGCTGCATTTGATCATGCATTCAGCAAGCAGCCTGGAAAATACCCATCATTCCCAGGGACAGTTGCACCTAGGAGTCAAAATGTCTTCGTAAAGTGGAAGCCGGCTGAAGGGGCCACTGTCACAAACCACAACCTGTGTATGTGGCCACAGTAACAGAAGTGAGAAAAGCCCCAGGAGCCTCCAGAGTACAGTCTGTCAGGTGTGGCCCAGGCGTCACAGTCCCTGTGATGTGCTTTGTCACAACCCACAGATTTGGGCAAGAATGATACATTAGAAAGCATGAGTAGAGCCGAAGCCAGGCCCAATACCACACACTTGTAATCCAAGCAGGTGAGGGATGAGGCTGGAGGATCGCTGGGAGTATAAAGTAAGCCTGAGCAACTTACTAGGAGTTCTTTCAAAACACCAATGGCTGGGGCTGTGGATCAATGTTGGAGTGCTGACCTATAGTCCACCACAGAGAGACTGCTTGTTTAGCAAAAAAATACCTAGAGTTGGCAGCCAGAGCTGAGTTCATGACTTAGAGCACTGGCCTAGAATCCCCCAGTGAGGGGCTGGGGTATGGCTCAGTGGTAGAGCCCCTGCCTAGAATCCCCCAGTGAGGGCTGGGGTGTGGCTCAGTGGTAGAGCCCCTGCCTAGAATCCCCAGGGAGGGCCTGGGGACCTGGCTCAGTGGTAGAACATCTGCCTAGCACGTAAGTGGTCCTAATTCCAACCCCCAGTACCTCCCCCACATCCCACACAAGCAATGCCTTCACCTCCATATTGTTAGAGATAGACTTAATGACTTCATTTTGTACTTGGAGTTTTTGCAGTGGTGTGAAAGTCGGGCTAAGCCTCTGTCTCCTGTTGGAAGTGTGACATAAAATTTACAGAGCTGGGGGAGGGGTACCATTTCCATTCTTTCCTTTCTTACTGTGGAAGGAAGATGACAAAGCCTCAGACTTCTAAACATGAGTGTGATGAATCCAAAATAGCATTGTTTGTTGAAATAACCTCTGGCTGTGTAGTCCAAGCTAAGCTAGAACTCCCCATTCTTCTACAGACCTCAGCCCCCTGAGTGCTGGGATTGCATGCTGGCTCCATCAGCCCAGGAAAGACATTCTACCTTGTAGCTCCTCTGTGCCCCGGGTGGGAAAGAACCACAGTGTGCCACGTGAGTTTCAGGCCAACTGTTTACACCGCTTCCTCCTTAGACTATAGAGAAACTCGGAGAGACAAACTTTTAAACAGATAGATTCGCTTGGAAGAGAACTACATTCAAGATGGATACGCCATGGTGCTGCTCACCTCCAGGGAGCCCGCGGCGTGGTTCACTCCATTTCCTAGGACCAAAAAAAGGTCCTGTGTACACAGATAAGCACTGGAGAAGCCAGGAAAAGTTACACACATAGCTGATCCCACTCTCCAAAAAGATATTTGGCAGTCCTTCCAGGATACTGGGGAAAATGTAGTTTACACCTTGGTAAAAACCTTTGCTACCTGTTGAGCCAGGCTTTGTATTTCCCAGAATTTATGTTTTACATATTACAGACCTCTTCCTTTGAAAGATGCCGTTTGTACTTTATAATACCCTAAATAATGTTATCTTAGGGCCAGGCCGATCCTGACACCCCCACCCCTTGATCTCCCTAGATCTTTATCTTGCACATCCTTTCTAAGTCAACAAGAACTCATTTTAGGAATGAAGCCATAGGTGCTTTGTAAAGAGCTTTACTGTAAACATGTCTTAAGCTTTGTTGTACTCAGGGGACTGAGTTAATTATCTGAACACTTTCCCCAAACTTGTTCTGTGTTTAATGTAGCGAAAGTAAATGAGCCGATGATGTCCGACTCCATGAGTTTTGACCTAGCGCTGGTTACCTAAATCAGACTGAATGAGGCCCCTTCTTCCCTCACCTGGGTCATTTCCCCTACACCTGAAAGCTTCCACACAAAGCCTCAGATGGCATTGAAGGGATTCACGGGCTAAGCACCAGCCTGCCAGCTGTGGCCACAGCCCTGCCTTCTGCTGAAGCTCTGAAGTTTACATCAGCTGCATTTGCTGCAGGATGGCAACAAGGGGAAAAGAGATAGATTTTTATTTTTGTTTGTTGGTGTTTTGCCTACACAAATGTCTGTGAATCATGGGTGCCGCCCACAGAGGTCAGAAGAGGGTGTCAGACCTTCAGATTTCCTGGAATTGGAGTTACGGATAGCTGTGGATGCTGGGATCAAATCCAGGTTCTCTGGAAGAGCAGCCAGTAATCTGGACTCTGAATTAAAACATCAAAAGACAACAGACAGCTCCCCCCAAATCACTTACAATGTGCATTAGAGATCACCTGGTCAGAAAAAGCTCTGAAATTATAACCTGTATAAAAACTGCCTTTGCTTTCAGTCACCACTGGAACCAGAACATTGCATTTTAAAAGGTAGAAAGTATACATCTCCATAAATGGTGGCTTTTTACTATGATTGTGGTCTGGAGTGTCGGTGGGGCCAGGGAGACAAGTCTCCATGTGAAAACTCACTTTGAGAGGTTTAAAAAGCCATATGGAGCTAGGTAATGAGTCAGGTAAAATTGGATGCCCAACACTCACCCACCCTTCTGGGATGCTTCTTTTCCAGGTCACTGAGTGCACTTTCTGCTTTTGTCTGAAAAAGTACTTTGCCTGTGCTGATCATTATCCTAATGTTGTGCGTTAGACTTTTGTTTTAGAGCAGTTTCAGGTTTGTATTAAGTTCCCATCTATTCCTGCTGCCACATTAATGACTGTCCCCACTATTGGTATGTCTCACCAGGATACTGCATTTAGTGCTGTTATTGGGTCTGTGCTAACATGTCATTATCAGGAAAGGCCATAGTTAATCAAGGTTCAACTCTCCTCCCCAATAATAGGGATTGAGCCTAGAGTCACTGAGCCAAACCCTCAGCCCCTCACTGGGGGATTCTAGGCAGGGGGTCTACCACTGAGCCACACCCCCAGCCCCTCACTAGGGGATTCTAGGCAGGGGCTCTATCATTGAGCCACACTCCAGCCTCTCACTGGGGGATTCTAGGCAGGGCCTCTACCACTGAGCCACACTCCCACTCCCTCACTGGGGGATTCTAGGCAGGGACTCTACCACTGAACCACACCCCCAGCTCCTCACTGGGGGATTCTAGGCAGGGGCTCTAGGAGGAGCCAACTCAGAATTGTCCTCTGGCCTCTGCATGTCTAAATAGTAAATAGGGTATGCTCTTAAAGAGTTTACCTGAAGACAAGGCTTGCCTTATTTCACATACATCCAAAACTAGTTCAGGCTGGACCAACGTTTTTATTCTTCTACTCCAACATAATGAGATTATAACTGAATGGAATCTGACAAGGTTTGATGGTTGAGGGAGGACGTTACCCATTTTTCATAGGCGTTTTCAGTAGCTGGTTGCAGGTGGGAATCCAAAATATCTAGGTTGTTTCCAAATGGGTGTGTGAGCATAGCACATGCAGGTAAAGGAGACAGGCTGCTATACACTATTAGAAAAGGAGAGTGTGTATAGTCCAGGCCAAGCAGAGTCCTAGGTCGCTAAGCTATTCCCTACGCTTGCCAACCTCAGTTTGACTTGATGATGGTGGGAAAAAATATGCTTTCAGTAGAAGTTAAATTTGGATTTAATTTTTTTTTTTTTTGTTATTTGTGACAGAGTCTCAGTATGTAGCCTTGGTCAGCCTGAAACTCAGGGATCCACCTGTCTCTGCCTCTCACTAGGATTAAAGGCCTGTGTGTGTGCCACCGTACCCAACCCACACTTAGAATGATTAATCTTATTATTATCATTTCCTGGGTCAAATATGAGTCTTTTCTATCAAGTACTTAAAATTTGTGTTTAGGATAAACAACTCAAAAGTGTGCACCCAATACCTTATAAGACCTTTAAACTGAATATCTTATAAGACTTTTAAACTGGTATTTTAATCCTGCCTTTGTTTACATGAAAGCTCACTGCTGCATTCCAGGAATCTGGAGGTCAGGGGCATCCAATGGGGAAAAGACCCAGCCACCACCTGAATGCGAATAAAAACCAGATTTACTTCCTGTCTCTTATGTCATCTTTGAAGCACAGTCTTGGTCAATAGTTTGATTTATCCAGACACTTAAGTTGGAGGTTGACCCCAAGCTTATTTATAACCATTGGAGAGCCATACCTTTCCTCATGCTGGGTGGTGGGATCTGCCAGTCCTGGTTGAAACCTGGTCTTTGTTTTTTGCAACAAGGTCTCATGTGGTGCGGACTGGCCCCAAATTCTCAAGGATGACCTTAGTTCTCATTCTGCCGTCTCTAAATGTTGGGATCATGTTCCAGGATCTTTCTCTCTGAAGAGTTCAGGGCCCTCGCGGATCCAACTTCACCTGAATTATTTATTGGGAGGGTGCTTCCTCAGCTACCCTTTCCAAAACTGGCACTCTTCTTCAAATGCTATGGGGCTTTCTCTACTGTCCCTGTAAATCCACAGTAATCTAAAGTATTATTCAAAATGCATTGGATTTAATGTACACAGTTTAGTGACACAGTGCCCTGTGCTGCACTGTTAGTTATCCTATAAACTGTGGACCCGAGGACTGTCAGGTAAGGTCCAAAGCAGCCCCCCAAAATGGCAGTGCTGATGACAATGTCTTAAACAGAAAGACTTTGACCAGGTAAACAGAAGATTTATTATTGAGTAAAGAGAGGCCTAGAAGAAGGTTTTTACCTGGCAACTCCCTTAATCTACCAGGAACCTGCCTTACTTTAATCTTCAAAGGTCTGCCTGAGGCAAGGACATCTAGTTCCTGGTCAATCTTGAAAGGCCTGTATCAAAGTAGGTGGTTTGATCTGATAAAGGCCGAGTGATCTGGTTGGGTGGTTTTGTTGAGGCCTCTCTTCCAAGGGGCAGGCTCTTTTGTAAGGCCCTTCATTTGGTTAAACTTGAGCAGTTCCTGAAGCTACAATTGTAGAAAGAGGTTTCTGGCCTGGATTAGCCCCACAGTTCATACCTGCCTGCTGTTGCTTATCTGGACCAGCAATCTCAAAGTCCCAAAGAAACACACGGATGCTTATATTAATTCCATGCTGATTGGCCTATGGTTTAGGCATATTGCTAGCTAGTTCCTGCATCTTAATTCAACCCATTTCCATTAATCTATCCTGTCACGTGGCCCGTGGTTGGCCTGTGTTACTTTACATGTTGATTCTTGGGCCACAGCTCTGTTTACTCCGCCCTCCTTCCCTGACTCCAAAACTCCAATTTCCCCGACTAATTCTAAGATGCCTGCCATAGGCCAAAACAGTCTCTTTATTTCACAGATTATAGACTTTCCCACATCATACAATAGTTTGGCTTCCAAGAATTAAGGTAACTTATTTTTCCAGATTCTCTCCTGACCCACATTCATAGCTGACATAGAGAGAGCCAGACTGACAATCCAGACTGTGGGTACTCATCAGTTATAAGGTCAAGAACTACCCCTTTCCTCTGAAATCCATAAGAAGGTACCAAACTTAGCCACACAGGCCTGGACTGCCCTCAGAGCCCCCACCAAGCTGCTGTCTGTCTGTGGCATTGACATCTTTTGTAAGAAATCTGGGGTTGGAGAGATGGCTTGGAGGTTAAGGTACCTGATGCTCTTCCAGAGAACCCACAGCTGTCTCTTACTGGGGTCCTAAGAGATCTCGTGCTCTATTCCAGCCTCTCCAAGTACTGCACACACAATATGCTCAGGCATACTTGTAGGCAAAACACAACCCAGAAAATAACAAGCAAATGAGTTTGAGGCCAGCCTGGTCTACAGAGAGGGAGAGAGAACTAGCTTTCCAGGATAGGTTTCAAAACTACACAGAGAAACCCTGTCCTGAAAAACCAAAAAAAAAAAGCAAATAATTATTCATAAATTAATAAATCTTGCCCAGTGGTGGTGGGGTGCTGTATACCTTTACTCACAGCACTCCAGAGGCAGAGGCAGGCTGGTCTCTATGAGTCTGAGGCCAGCCTGGTCTACAAAGAGAGTTTCATGGCAGCAAGGACTATACAGAGAGACCCTATGGCAGAAAAACAATAAACAAAAATCTTCCACCCAGAAGAAAATTGGGGGCTGCAGAGATGGCTCATTGGTTAAAAGTGAATGCTGTTCTTACCGAGGACTTGAATTCAGTTCCCTGCACTTAGGAGGTGGAGGTAAGAGTTGGTGAGACAGAGGTGTGAGGCCAGCCTAGGCTACAGATCTTGCCTCAGTAACAAAACACAGACCTGAAGGAAGCGGAGCATATATTGCCTGTAATGCTACCACTTGGGAAACACAGGAAGGATTGTCATTTAGGAACCAAAAGTTCCTCCATCTTAGAGTCAGAAGCCATGCTAGCAAACAGGTCAAGGAAAGCTCAGGCTAAATCCCCCTTCAGTTCTGAGAAGCTTGCAAAAGATGTAATCCAAAAGGATGTCTGGGCTGGCTCTAGCCTAACTGCAGAATGTTCCAACCCTGCCCTGGGGCCAGCCAATAGAAAGCCAGACCACCCTGACACACCCTGACCAAGTTAAGCAACTTCAGAATGTTCCAGTCCTGTCCTGGGGCCAGTCAATAGAAACCCAATCCTGTCAGGACCCACCCTGAAGAAAGGCCAAGTTAACTATTATTTCCTCAGTTTTACCCCAGTTCACAGATTTTGCCTATAAAAGATACATGTATTCTCAACTCGGGCTTCGATATACAGAGTGCGGAGTTCGTGAATCAGTTCCCTGCCTGGCTTGTATTGTGCACTCAACAAACCTTGAGTTTGCATTTCGGATTCCCTGGACTCTGGTGATCTCTCTGGGGGTCATTCTCTGGGCAGAACAGTCATGAGTTCCAGGCCAGCCATACAATAGCAGGACCCTGTCTGATAAAAAGATCAAAATAATGGCTGGCAAGCTGGTTCAGTGGGTGAAGGTGCTTGCCACCAAGCTAGATAGCCCGACACCCTCCATCTGTCCTTTGATTTCTAGATGCTTGTGGCAAACATGCCCAAACATGTGCCCACACATGCATGTGCTCTCTCTCTCAAGCATTTGGCTATGGTAGTATGTGCAGCAGAGGCAGGTGGAGACAGTTGAGGCCAGCCTGATCTATACAGTGAGTTCCAGGTTAACGAGGGCTACACAGTGAGCCTTTCTCAAAACAGCAATAATAATAAAAACAAAAAAGATATGATGAACCAGTTTATGTAAAATAATCAATTTATTACAGTGCAATTGACAGGCAGATATTGCTAGCATATTATTATTATTCTCTCACTGTTTGAGAAGATGATAAATAACTTTAAATACTACACAATTCCAGAGGTTCCTGAAGATCAGGGTTGGGGCTCTAGGCACTTCCTCACTGTTTGGAGAAAATCTGTGGGTAGATATACCCTTCAGTGAGGAGACCTGGTTGTAGCCAGTCATGTGAGCTTGGGTTCACACGGGACTGGAATTTTGCTAGCCATGAGTTCAGACATGAGTGTAAGGGCTTCAGTTAAAGGGGCAAAGTTCCTGAGGCAGAAACAGTGCTGGGGATGCTGCTTAGCTACCTGGCTTGCATGAAACCCCGGGCTCATCCCCAGGACTGCACAAACCTGGGTGGTGTTGGTGCATGCCTGTAATCCCAGCATTTGAGTGGCGAAGGCTGGAGCAAAATTATCCTTGGTTTTTAGCCAGCTGGGATACATGAGACCCTGTCTCAAAAAGGGCAGGGCAGTGAGAGATCGAGCGGAAATAGAGGCAACTTGTGACCTCCCTGAGACGAGCATGCAGCCAGGCACCCTGCCTTATCCAAGCAGCAGCAACGGCAGATGTGATGGAGAACCCCAGAGTTCAAGAGTCTGCAAATGAGGCCACGCAGGACCCTCCACCGGATCCTAGAGTTTCATGAGCCAGGAAGGTATGCGTGCTTCCTTCATAAAGGATTTCAGTCAACAGCCGCAGCTCCTGGAAGGCACAGTCAGGCTGCCTTGTCACAATGGTGGCCTTTGATTAGGACTGACGGATCTGCACGATCACACTGGAGTTGGTCACTCTGGCTCCGTAGTGGCCGGCCCAGAATTGCGTGTCCTGGCCCCAGTGTTCGAATGACACAAAGCGGACGCCCCTTCTGAAGTTGGAGAACACATGGGTCACCTAGAGGTAGAAGGAGATGGTCAGTATTCCATCATAGCAGTGCCTTCACAGACGGCAGCCAAGTCACTGCCAAGTCCCCTCATCCTTCTGACATTTTGCCATGAACAGGTAGAATCTGAGGCTAGGTGATGACAAGCTCCTGTCACCACAGGGTTGGGTGATTGAGGCAGGAAGACTGGGCTGTACGGCAGGGTCCAGGACAGTTGTTTTATAGTAAAAAGGTGTCTCAAAGAAGAGAGGTTTTATCAGCAAAAATGTGGCAGAAATTCTGGGTGTGGCTGTGCACATGTGCAATTATTCCCAGCATTATGCGATGGAAGGAGCTCAAGGCTAACCTCAGCTACATAGTGAGTTTAAGGCTAGCCTGAGCTATATATAACATGTTGTCAAAAAGGAAGGAAGGAAGAAAAAAGTACAGTGAGCCTGAGTAGTCTTATTGAGTGACCTCTGGAGTGAGGTCAGAACAGGTCAAGCAGCTGAAGCTTATGTCTCCTGGCCCGCTTCCCTAACCACTATGAAAGAAGTCTGCCTGCCCTGGGGTAGCCATGATGTGAGGAACCTCCGTGTAGACAGGCTCAGATGTCTCACGGAGCAGATTTTTTTTTGTTTTGTTTACGATTTATTACATATACACTGTTCTGCCTGCAAATATGCCCGCACTCCGGAAGAGGACATCAGACCTCACTATAAATGGTTGAGAGCCATCATCATGTGATTGCTGGGAATTGAACTCAGGACCTTGAGAAGGGCAACCTCTGAGCCATCTCTCCAGCCCCTCATGGAGGATATTTGAAACTAAATCAACAGTGATTTCTTCACATCATGGTTACCCTAGGGCCTGCAAACTGCCAGTTGTCATGGTCACCCACCTCTACCAGCCTGCTTTTGCTCGAATAAGAAAACTCAGGGCCAGATCTCAGGGAAAGGCAAAGATATCAGAGAAGAAACACCACAGTCAGATCTCACCCAGCTGTCTTCCAGCTTCCTCAGCCTCGCTCCTCCTGGCTTCTACTGCCTGCTCTGTCTTTCTATGCCTGCCTTAAATACTTTCTTCCCTCAGTTAAGGCGTGGCACCACCACTGACTGCCTGGGATCCTGGAACTCCTGTAAGTTAAAATGACCTGGAACTCAGATTGGATTAAGGGCGTAGGTCACCACTCCTGGGATATTCCCGGTGCTGGGATTAAAGGTGTGAGTTACCACTGTCTGATCCTCCTAGACTGACTGTGGGTAGATCCTTCTGATATCTCTGAGAATGTTTTTATTATATTTGAAAATATCCCCACATATCCCCTTTTGTGTCAAATTTAAAAGAGGTGATAGCTAACATAAGAAAAACCATATATAACAGGTACAATAATTATATACAATATATACAAACAATAAATGAGTAATGTCCAGTCCATTAACAATTGACAACTCAAAGAAAATATTTCATTAATTATCCTATTTTGATGAGTCCAAAGGATTATACCTAATTCACTTTCTTTCTAACTTGTATTACTAACTAAAAACTACTATTTTGATGTCTCTTAAACTTATACACTTTAACTTCAAAGTTTCTTTTCCAAAACTGTCACTAGAAAACTATAACTATCTCATCTTCAACTACCTCAGAGACCCAAGAAGGAAATAATATTTACCCAAGTAAACAGGAAGTGCAAGCAACTTCCAAAAACTAGAAATGACAGAGATGACACCTATATGCCTGGTCACCCAAAGTTCCTTTATAAAGTTGGGGCATCCATCTTCAGCCTACAGACCCAGAGTCTCTTTTCATTTCAGTGAAGCAGAAAATCTGCTCTGCCCATTCTGCTATAGTTCATCAGTCGCTTCTTGTGTCATGAAGAATATCTGAGGTTTTCTCTGAAAAGCAGGAACCCAAAGGACCATCTCAGCTTGTTCTGTCAAAGTTCAGAGGTCACTTTCCTAGGGAACCTGCATGTCCAATTTAAACAGCATACTGTCAAGCAGTCAACACAAGAACAGGTTCTTGTCCAGTGGCTAACCATTGCCACAGAGAGTAGACTCCATATGGGGTTTCTTCAATGCCCATTTTTCTCTTGAAGTAGATTGGTGCTGCCAGGACCAGACCTGTCTCACTGTCCAGAAAAGTCTAAGTTCTTAAAATATTTTAAATGCCATATTTTATGGATCTCTAAAGTGTTTGAAGAAGACCTGTTCATCAAAATATATTTGATCTTGAAAACATGTTTGAATGTAATGTCTAACTACCAACTTGCATTACTTTATATTCTAATTAGTTGGTAATAAAAACTTTCATGGACTAGTAACTTATATTACATTGTTAAATGAACTGAATAAGTATAATACCTTGAACAAGCATAGAGATATTTGTACAGTAGCACAATTAATCTCAATATACACAATTTGTATAAAATATACAAAAATCCAAGGCAATGTAAAATATTTAAAGCTAGTAAATCCTTTTCACTTCCTGCTGTCTCGGGGTGATGGCATCTTTTGAGGATCCTGGAAAGAAAAGTTTTGTTAATTGTCAAGTCCTGAAGTAAGTAGCTGTGTCATTTGTTGTCCAGTCTCTGCATAACAGGAAAGTGCACGGCTTATCTCAAGTCCTGGCTATAGGAGTCTGTGAAGCTGGTTCATCTCAGCAAGATGCCTCAAAATTGTCCTGAGCAGTTTGTAGTCCAAATCTGATCTTCGGTTGGTGTTTGTCAGCCTAGTGGCTTTGTCAGAGTCCATGAAATCATCATTGTGGGGCCTCATCTTCCTTTTGGATACTTCAAGTTTGCAATTAGACCTTGTCATGGGTCACTGCAGAAAACTGATAAGAGACTAAAACCCAACCCAATGTACAGGAAGCTAAATATATACGTATTTATTGAGCATAGGATTAGTAACAATAGAATAGTCCCTTATTTTTTGTTATTCTTCTGTCCAATCTAAGGTGGCTCTTCTGATATGATACAGAGATCTTGTATTTTCCTTTAACAAGTATGCTTGAGTTTAGAGAAGGAGAGAGCCACACTCCAACTCTAAAGCCAGCTTTAAATTATAATTAAACTGGGACTTCAACTTACAAAAAAAAAGATTTGTAGAGGTTAAACAATGAGATTTTGCCCTATGAAGTACATTGGTACCAATAGTTATGATATTATTTTGCTTGTAAATTTTTCTGGATAGCCTCCCTTTTGCTTTAGATGTCTAGATGTCTAAGGCCTTTTAACTTCTTGAAGATGAATATTTTCAGTTTTCTGTAAAGACAAAAACAAAAACCTGCCCCCACCCTTTGTTTTTTCTTACAACTTAAAGAATTGTATTATGGGTGGATGAGCTACCAATTCTTATTTTCATGAAGTTTCTCTGGTTCAAATTGAGTCTTTATTAATTTTGATGGTTTCCATAACTTTTCTTCACCAGTGAAAACAAAAGCAAAACCCCTTCCCCAACATAGCACATACCCTGGCTTCCATTCAGAGGTCAGTACATCTTTGAAGTAAACAGACTGATTTAGTTCAGCTGTTTTTTCTATGGTCCAATGCCTTTCAGCAGCTGTTGTTCCTTTCTCATTAGCATTGAGAAAATTCAAAGTTAATAAAGCATTATGTAGTCTATCTCTAGGGGTCTTTGTTATTCCTTTCTGTTTATTTAGCATATCCTTTAGAGTTCGATTTGATCTCTCTATGACTGCTTGCCCTGTAGGATTGTGTGGTATTCCTGTAATATGTTTTAAATTATAATAAGAAAAAAAATTGTTTCATTTTACTAGAGACATATGCTGGAGCATTGTCAGTCTTTATTTGTGCAGGTATTCCCATGATGGCCATAACTTTTAGTAAATGTGTGATTACAGAATCAGCCTTTTCTGAACTCAAAGCAGTTGCCCATTGAAATCCTGAAAATGTATCTATTGTATCATGGACATATCTTAATTTCCCAAATTCTGTAAAATGAAATACATCCATCTTCCAGATTTTATTTCTGTGTATATCTTTAGGATTATTTCCTGCTGGCAATGGAGTTTGGTTATAGAAAGAACAGGTGGGACACCTTTTTCCAATTTCTTTGGCTTGTTGCCAAGTGATAGAGAAATCTTTTTAATCCTTTGGTATTGTGATGCTTTTTATGAAATTCAGAGACCTCAAGTACATTTCCTATTAATAATTTATTAATTTCATCATTACCTTGTGCTAAAGGACCCGGCAGACCCACATGGGATCCAATGTGTGTTATATATAAGGGGATGACTTCTAGATTTTTCGTCTTGATTATTTCTTGTAACTGAATAAACAATGAAGTTAATTCTGACTCATCATTAATAAAATCAGCTGTTTCAATGTGTAGAACAACTCGTTCTGCATACTGAGAGTCAGTGACTATGTTAAGATCCACTAACATATGTAAATGGATCTTACATATGTAAATGGATCTAACATATGTAATGGACTATGTAAAATCCATCACAATAGCATATAATTCTGACTTTTGAATAGAATTATAAGGGCTTTGTGCCACTTTACTTATATGTTCTGATTTATAACCTGCCTTTCCTGATTTGTTTGCATTGGTATAAAATGTAGGGGCTTCAGAAATTGGTTTATCTCACACAACAGGATGAAGAATCCAATTAGTTTTCTTTAGAAATTTAATTCTTTTGCTTTGAGGATATTTGTTGTTAATATTTCCCAAAAAATTACTGCAGGCTCTTTGTCAAGGTTCACTTTCTACCCATAATTGGTCAATTTCTTCATTAGTTAAAGGTACAACAATTTCTGCTGGGTCCATTCCTGTCAATTGATGAAGTCTTAATTTTCCTTTAAAAATAAGTACAGAAATTTTTTCCACATATGTCTTTAATTTCTTACTCAGTTTATGTGGAAGAAGTATCCATTACAATATAACATTTTCCCTTTGCATTAAAATTCCTGTAGGAGAATGCTTCAAGGGCAAGATAACTAGAATGCAATTAAGGTCTGGATCCACACGATCCACATGTGTCTCCTGTGTTACCTCCTGAAGGGGCCAACTTGGATGCCATGACTCTGGTGAAATTATTGATACATCTGCCCCTGTGTCCAATATGCCTTCAATAATAACACCATTTATTTGTACTTTTAATTTTGGCCTTTGTTCATTGATAGAAGCTTGCCCCCAAAAATTTGCTTTATAATTTTTCCTGAATTTTTATTTTTCTATAGATTTTCTATCATTCAATGTAGTATGTCTTTTTAAAATAGGTTTTAATTTTTAAAATTGTTCTGGGAAGGTGTTTCCTCCACAATGGCAGGGTAAGATTGGATTGGATTTGATATTGGGGCTTTTGAAAGCCTCCTTGGGGCATTTCCCAAGGGCAGAAAATTACCCAATATGGGGGCTTCTGAAAGCCCCCTTTGGGTATTTCCAAAGGGCAGAAAGTTACCTTGTCTGTCCCTTGTTGATCTGCACTCATTAGTCTAATGTCTTCCTTTTCCACACCTTCTACATACTCCAGAAGGGAGGGGTGTTCTCTCGGGATTATTCCTGTCAAAAGCATTGTTTCTGGGAATGTTTTGTTTACAATCTCTTTTTATGTGACCTTGCTTTCTACAATTGTAACATTTAACATTTTGATTTTTTTCTTATACCTCTAGAAATAAGCTCTCCTACCCAGTTATCATCACTGTCATAAGACTCTAGATTAATTGTCTCACGAATCCAATCCTCCAAAGGTGCTGACCTTGCTTTTAAAGGTCTAAGTATTTTTCTACATTGTGCATTAACATTTTCAAAAGCCAGTGATTCAGTGATTATTCGCCTGGCTTCTGAGTCCAGTACCATTCTGTTTACTGCTGCAGTTAATCTGTGCAAAAAGTCTGTAAAAGTTTCTTTGGGGCTTTGAATTACTTTTGTGAATGATTCAGTTTTCTTTCCTATTTCTTCAATCCGATCCCAGGCATTCAAAGCTGCCATGTGACATAAATCCAGAGTATGTTCATTGTATAAAGACTGCCTTTCAATATCAGCATAATCTCCCTCCCCAAGAAGTTGCGCCTCTGGCCCTGCTTCTTTGTTCTACTGTTTTAGCCTCCTCCCTCCACCATGATTTCCATCGTATAAGTGGCCTTTCCTCTAACACAGCTGTAACCAATCTTTAGGGGTGACCCAGTTACAGCATGACCAACAATTGTTCAACATTTGTTTTACAAATGGTGAATGCATCCCATATGTTATAATTGCTTCTTTTACTCTCCGTAATTCTAGCATTTCTACTGGAGACCAACTAGCTTCTCTATCATCTTTATCATTCTTCATTCTTTTAAAGGTTACTGGGTATATTAATGTTGCCTGTTTTTGTCTAATTTTAGATGACTTTGCTGAAATTGGTTCTTCATTTTCCTGTTTGAACATCTTTGTGTTCTCTCTCGACAGGCTTCTTTAAGACCTTTTTCTTTGGATTTATATTAATTGACTTTTTAAGAGATAAAAAGAAATCAAACATAAAATATTCATAATAAACAGTATGATAGACATTATGATAGTCCCATCTACCTTATTTATGTTTTCTTTCACTGGTTTTAATTCAAAATCATCTAGGAAAAGATCACAGAAGGACCAAGCACCCTCCATTGCTTTAAACAAATTCCTTCTTTTAAAAAATTGATTTACTCACCGATTTGTTGTCTGTTGATATTCAATTGATTGTGAAATGGGGCAGCTACCTAGTGTGATAGCAACCCAAGGAGGGGTCCAAAAAAAAAAAAAACATCCCACCGGAAGAGGCCACTATTTGAAAAACTTATCCAGATGAAAACGAAATGGAAACACCTGTGACTGGTCTGCCTAAGATTGGAGACTAACTCAGGACAGCAAGCCTAGCCAGTCGGTAATTACTCCTGTGGCCACATGTTGTTCTGACCAGCAAGTGCAGTTTTTTGGGTAGGGGAGGAATTCGTGCCCCAAAGTTGGATGCCAAGTGTTGTACAAATAAGGAAACTCAGGGCCAGATCTCACCCAGCTGTCTTCCAGCTTCCTCAGCCTCGCTCCTCCTGGCTTCTTCTTCCCCCTGTCTTTCTATGCCTGCCTTAAATACTTTCTTCCCTCAGTTAAGGCGTGGTACCACCACTGCCTGCCTTGGAGTCTGGAACTCCTTCTGTAAACTAAGATGACCTGAAACTCAGATTGGATTAAGGGCGTAGGTTCCCACTCCTGGGATATTCCCTTTACTGGGGTTAAAGGTGTGAATTACCACTGTCTGATCCTCCTAGACTGACTGTGGGTAGATCCCTCTGATATCCCCAAGAATGTTTTTTATTATATTCAGAAATATCCCCACAGCCTGCACTTCAGCTCCTGACACAATCTGAAGGCAATTGTTAGAACAAGAGAGACTTCAGGCAGAACTGCCCAGGCCAACTTCCTCCATCTACTAATTCAGGGCAGGGCTATGGAGAAGACTCAGGTGATCCAGGGCCTGGCACACAGTATAAGGGATCTGAGTTCAGATCCCCAGCACCTAAATACAAGCTGGCTATGGTGGCACGTCCGTAACTCTAGTGCTGGGGGCAGACAATTGGAGCCTCACAACGCACCGGCCAATCAATGGGCCCCTCATTCAGCGAGAGATACTGTCTCAAAAAGTAAGAGGTGCTTGTGTGTGTTAGAAAGGTGTATTGATCTTTTTGCCTTCTACATACACATGGATAGGCATAGCCCTGCATACACATGTGCACGCGTGTACACACACACACATACACACGCATGCACACACACACACATACACACACTCAGCAAAGACAGAGTAAGCAATAGTAAAATGTGCTATTAATCATCCTGCACTATGTTGGGGGTGCTGAGACCATCGCAGCCCCCCCCTTTCCTCACCCAGTGAGAGGCTCACCTGTTGGTAGACATTGTTGTTCCATTGCTCAATGGGGTCTGGCACAGCCGAGAACTCCTCCAGAACATTCTGGCGAGCATCAAGGAGTTTCACAAGGAGCCGGTACTTACAGCCACTATCGTGTCGAGCTCCCCACCTGTGGGGAGGGGAGACCTCAATGTGTTACCTGTCCTTTTGGGTGTCTGGCTTCCCTGTAGGTAAAAATCCTGTAGGTACAAATGACATTCCTTCAAAGAGTCTTTTGGGCCTGGCAAGATGGCTAAGTCAGTAAAATGCTTGCCACACAAGGATAAGGACCTGGGTTTGAACCCCAGGACCCATGTAAGAGCTGGGTGGTGGTGGTTCATGCTTTAATCACAGCACATGACTTTAATTCCAGGATCAGGAGGCAGAGGCATGCAGATCTCCAAGTTCAAGGCTAGCCTGGACCACAGGAGTGTTCCAGGACAGCCAGGGCTACATAGAAAGACAGACCCTGGCACAGAAGAAAATAAAAATCTGAAAATTCAGGGAGTGACACACGCTTATAACCCCAGAGCTGGGAAGGCAGGGACATGTGGATGGCTCCTGAGGAGTGGCATTCAGCTGACCTCTTCACCATAGGCACACACACTGAAGCTGCCCCACCCCCAGATCTTGAGATGGGTCTGCTGGCTCGGACAAGTAATTCCAGTTTTTACAGAGGCCGCCATGGAAGTAATCACAAGGGCAAGGCCAGCCTGGGCAACTTGGTGAGATGGTGTCTCAAAATAAACCTAAGAAGAGATGGGGTATGTGTGGCTTAGTGTTGGAGGCTTTTCCTGGCACGTATGAGGCCCTGGGATTCATCCCCAGTTCCTGTACTTGTCTCTGCCCCAATAAAATGGTCTTGGGAATGATCTCTGGGCTTTGTGGAAGCCCTGTCTTCCAGGAGTGTCTTTGTTAGAGAGAGACTCTAGTCATACCAAATTGTCTACCAGACTGAAGACAAGGGCTAGCCACGCCCACAGACAGGCTTAGATAAGAGCTGGTCACATTAGAAAGATTCATAATGCAATTTAGGGCTGTGAATTGGCATTAGTTCACTGGGAGGCTGTGGTTAGCCACAGGGGCAAGCAGCCAATCGGACAGGAATTCCATGAAGCCCTGATAAAAACTCTGTACAGAGAGCTGGTACTGTTCCAGGCATCTTGATACACACTATCAGGCTGATAACACTTCACTCCTGGGAGAGAGGCCATGGGATCAAGGTACCAAAATTGTGCCCACACTTTCACACTTACAAATCCCTAGCTGTCTGTGTTTCATGTGAACTCATTTTATTTCAGGGTGTTTTTTTTTTTTTTTTCTTTTTTTTTTGGTTTAGACAAGGTGTTGCTATATAGCCCATGCTGGTCTTGAGTTCACCTATGCCATCCTGGGATTCACCAGGATCCTTTGGCCTCACTCAGCATCCCAAGTACTGGGATTAGAAGAGTGTGCCATTGTCCCCAGTGTTGAGCAAGTGACTTTTCCAGTCACCACACTCACCAGTCAGAGACAGCAATCTCCACACCACCACTGTCCAGCAGCTCTGGCCACAGACCCTTCTCTTCCAGGTCTATAACCTGCTTCTTGCGACACCAGCTAGGAAGGTGGGAGAGGGGTTGTGAGAATAGGCAGGCCTTTCTCAACAAGGGCTCTGGCCCTTGGGGAATGGGGGTTTCACCTGAAGGAAGTTACGAAGCAGGTCTGTGAGGGGGCCCCAGGCACAGGTTTCATGTTGTTTTCTACAACCCAGCCATCCCCACCATGCTGCACCATCCACTTGCGCAGGCCTTCTGTAAAGCAAAAACAAGGCTTACGTGGGGTAATTGTCAAACCAGGGAAACTGAGGCATTAGGACTGCTGTCAAATTCAAGTGCCCCTCCCCCCCATCGGTCCCAATCCGAACAGAATTAAGAGTTCATTTAAAATAATAGAGCTGACTACACAAGGTTGGCCTATGACAGCCCATCATGACACTTGGACCCTTACACACACAGAAATAACTTTAAAAAGTTAAAAATGTGTATGTCCGGTGCCTTTGGAGGTCAAAACAGAGGCTGGAAGAGAAGGTAGGACACCTTAGAATTAGAGTTACAGATGGTTGTGAGCTTCCATGCGAGTGTTAGAAATCGAATTTAGGTTTGGAAGAGCTACCAGTGCCCTTAACCGCTACCATTCCATCCCACAAATAATAACAATATCAATAATAATAATAACAATAATAAACTACTGAAAAACCTCCTTGTAACTCCAATTCCAGGGGGGCCGTCTTTCTTTTGATCTCTAGCAATGCACACATATTCATTAATAAAAATAAATTTAAAAGATTTAAAAGCCAGCCAAACTTAAAATATTTATGTACCAATTTTGTTGCTCATCGGTGGCCCCTAGAGCAGCAGGTCTTTCGGGTCCCTCCCAAGCTCCCTTGTGATTGGTCAAGGTTTTTCAGTCACTAACTGGGTCAAGTGTGTCTCCTCCCACATTTCTAGCCCCTCCCTCTGCTTCATCCACTACGCTCCGCCCATTACATGTCTGTGACTCCGCCCTAGCCCCTCTCATTGGTTCCTTGTGACCCTGCCCCACATACTCTATCCCGCCCCCATCCCTTCCCATTGGTTCTCATGACCACGCCCTCCCCTCCACCAATTATCTCGTGGCTCCGCCCCTCCCCTCTCACGGTTCTTTTGTGGCCCCTCCCCCTCACGCCCGCCCATTGGTTATCTTGTGGACCACCCCTTCCCAAACCCCGCCCTTCATCCCTTCCGGTCGATTCTCTCGTGGCCCCGCCCTTCACCTAGCGCAAGGGTTTTTCTCGCGGCCCCGCCCTCGCATCTTTTCCGGGGCTCCTCACCTTGGCCACAGGGGTTTCTGATGAGGTTACGTCCTAGCTGTCCGCGTGCGCAGAATGGGCCCAGCGGGCAGGGCTTGTCGCGGACCGGGGGCAGGCAGCGGCGGGCTAGCGTCAGCAGGGCGCGGCCGGCATCGCTGCGGTCTCGGGCCAGGATCAGCAGCCACAGGGCTTGGCCATCCACCAGGGCGCGCCAGACGCGGCACACCCGGCGGCAGCGCCGGAGCAGCGCACGCGGGGGCACGTGGCTCAGCACCAACAGGAGCAGCTCGGGAGGCAGACGGCTCAGGTCCAGCGTCTCCTGGGGGTCGGCGGGTTCCTTCGAGGTGGCCCGGGTCCTGGAGACCCAGGCACCCATGGTCTCCGCAGCCCTCCTGGTTGGGACTGCAGGAAAGGAGGGGTCAGATGCCAGTGACCCGGGAAGCCTCCGCGGCGCGCGCAGGCTCCTCTGCTCTGCTTTGCAGCCGCGCACCCCGAGGCTGTTATCCCCAAATCTATCTGCCGCCTCCCACGTCCCTCACCGCTTCGCTGTCCCCAAGCCTCTCCCCTCCTCCGCAGCTGCCACTCCACCCAAATCCGCTGGCGCTCACCAGCACCCCTGCCAGCTCCTCCGCCTTAGTCCTACCTTCCCAGGTGGGACCTCTCTGAGACTCTCGGGCTTCTCATTTCCTAAGTATCTCAGCCCTTTGGCTCCAGACCCCACCTCCTTCCGGTTGGGAATCAACCGGACTAGGCCGGGACTTTGAGAAAGTCCTGGAGATTCCGCAATAATCCGGACACTTGGAATGACCCTAAATCCGCAGTACACGCCTGGCATCTGACAGCAACTGTTATTTTTGCTAGGCATCCGGATGGGAGGCTCCACCCTGAAGTCCTTGAACCAATTTCTTTTAATGTCAGACACAAACATCGGTGGTTTACAGGAAAAGACCCCTCCGCCCCCAACCAAAAGCATCAGCTAAAGTTTAGTTTCACTTTACCAAATTAGCATATCTCTGCCCTCACATCACCGGAGGGGAAAGGCTCTCAGAAACCAAGAGACCTCGCCAAGTGACAACTAGTCGGTCTAGATCCAGTTTTTTTTTTTGTTTTTTTTTTTTTCCTTCGAGACCGGGTCTCTCACTTTGTAGGCCTGGCTGGCCTGGAACTCACTGTGTAAGTGATCTGGCTGCCTCTGCTTCGGGGTGCTGGGATTAAAGACATGTACCTCTGTAAGGAATTTTTAAAAATTACTTGTCAAGTTTTATTTTACGTGTATGGGCATTTGCCAGCGTTTATGTCCCTATCACTCTGGTGCCTCGGGAGGCCAGAGCGGGCATCGTGGGCAGTCTCTAGAACCGGATGGCTGTGAGCACCTGCCTATGTGAATGCTAAGAACCTAGATCCCCGTGGATTAGCAGACAGTGCTCTTAACCCGAGTGGTCTCTCCAGCCCTATTTTGCAACTGAGTCTCATGGGCTCAAGTGGAGCCCATGCTGCCCTGAACTCACTATGTAGCCAAGCGTGATTCCTCTGGAGTACTCGAATTAGAAGCAAGTGTCGCCATACCCTGTTTACAGGATCTTTTCTTTCAATCAGTATATCAGCTCATGCAAATGTATGAGTCATATGCACGCTATTAAATGTCAACAAATAATGACCTAGGTTCTCGTGCACACTGAGCTTGCTTTATAGAGACGTGACCAATAATATAAGTAGACACAATAAGCAGCTTCTGTCTCCCTCCCTCCCCCCTTCCCTTCCTTCCCCCCTCTCCCTCTCCCTCTCCCCCTCTCCCTCTCCCTCTCCCTCTCCCTCTCCCTCTCCCCCCCCCCTCTCTCTCTCTCTCTCTCTCCCTCTCCCTTTCCCTCTCCCTCTCTCTCTCTGTGTATGTGTGCTAGGAAACTGAAAACTCTTACCTGGGCCTGGTATGAATCCCAGATACTTGGGGGCCAAGGCCAGGCGATCTTACATTCTGGGCCTGCCTCGGCAATTCTGTGAGGGCCTGTCTGAAAATGAGGAGTCCTAGAGATACAGATCACAGGTACAGTGCTTTAGAACCATGAGAGAGGCCCTGGGTTCAACCTTCAGGGTAGAGGAAACAAGAAAACCAGAAGTCAGGTCTGGGAATGATGGCACACATCTTTATGGGCAGAGGCAAGTGGCTCTAAGTTCTAGGTCAGCCTGGTCTACAGAGTGAGTCCCCAATCAACTAGTCAGGGCTACACAGACAAACCCTGTCTTTAAAAAAAAGAAAGAAAATAATCTACAAACCCCCAGACTCTCTCTGTAAATGTGCGAATGGACGTTGTTAGTGAATGAGTGTTTACATGTGTACAATGCACCGGCCATGATGGTCAGGCTCCTCAGGAGTAAATTATTCAGTAGGTTATTTATCCAGGCTGTGGGAAAATGGCGCAGTCACAGGCCAAGCCAAGAACCAGCTGGCTGGGTGGAGAGGACAAGAGACCTCAGAGGTGGGCTACCTTGACTAAGAGGCTGTCTGCATTTGTTCTCAGCACAGAGGTTTGTTCATCTTTTTAAACCTTTTTCCCTATGCTGAGTATCAAACCCAAGACCTTGCTCCAGAGCCATTGAACTCTATATGTCCCAGCTCTTAGGTTTTGAGAAGGTGTCACTCTGTAGTCCAGACTGGCTTCTGCCTCCTTCATTCTGTCCTAACAGGCCCATGACACCACATCTGACTAATACATACATGTCTACGTGGGATGTGTGGGTGTGAGCTCATCACGGCAACACTGTTAGGTTCAAAGTAGCAAAGTTGTCTCAAAATGATCGTTATTGGGTAAACAGAAACCTAATGGTGGGTTTAAGTTTACCAGGGGCCTCCCTTAGAGGGCCAGGAGACCCCTCCAATCATTCTAATGTGGTGATATATGTTTAATAAGACCAGTCTGCAATATCAGAGGACAGAGCCGTCGTCCCTCCAGCCTTTTTTTGTTTGTTTGTTTGGTTTTAGTTGAGACAGGATTTTCTGTGGAACAGCCCTGGCTGTCCTGGAACTTGCTTTGTAGACCAGGCTGTCCTCAAGCTCACAGAGATTCTCCTGCCTCTGCCTCCCAAGTGCTGAGACTAAAGCATGAGCCACCACTGCCTGGCTCGACTGTGGGCAGAGCTATTCTCTGATATTCCAGACTGGTCTTATTAAATATTTAATATATCACTACACCCCAAAGGTCAACTACCATGGTCAAGGGCGTCTAGCTCTGGGTCAGTCAAACAGCCGGTGCCAAAGTAAAGACCCTACCTGCTGAATGGCGCATAAAACCCATTCCCTTTTACGCCATTTTGCTTTTCCTGCCCACCCCTGCAGGGGGGGTAGCCTTGGCAACTTGATCTCCAGTAAACCTTTCTTTCTACCCACGTAGTTTGGTGGCTTCACTGTACCACGAATTCTAGCTGTTATTAAATGAAAACTCAGAGCTAGATATTGGGGAAAAATTGGAATATCAGAGAGAGGAAAAAGACCACAGTCAAATCTCACCGAGCCAACTTCTCAGGGTAAAAGCTCTCTTCAAGAGTCCTCAGCCTGGCTCATCACTTTTACAGAATAATTCTGTCTTCCTACGCCTGCCTTAAATAGCTTCTCTGTTTGTCCAGTTGTTTCCCTTCCAAGTTTACTCTGCGTCATATTCTGGAGTTAAGATTAAAGGTGTGGGCTACTACTATTTGGTTATTAGGCCTTGACCTCTCAGAAACACAGGAAGATCTCTGTCTCTGGAGTTATGGGATTAAATAAAGGTGTGGGTCACCACTTCTGGTTTTTCCCCATGCCGGGATTAAAGGTATGAGTTACCACTCTCTGATCCTCCTGGCTTGACTGTGGGTGGATCTGTTCTCTGATATTCCAGACTGGTTTTATTAAATATATAATATATCACCACATTTCACTGTGCCCCAGCTTACAACCACAGGCTTGTGGAGGCCAGAGGACAGCTGGTGGGAGCTGATTCTCTCCTTCCACACTTACGTTGGACCTGGGGCTTGTACTTGGGGTCATCAGGCTTGGAAATAGGTACCTTTACCCACTAGTCTTCTTAGTGCACACACTGTCCAGAAACGCTTTACCATTAAGACATTCAAATGTGTTTAAAATTATATCAGTGTATGGACCACTGGGTTTGCACAACTAAACCTCCTGCTAGGCTCTTTCTTCTGCCCCCTCCCACCATTCTTTCCCACTGGATTGTTTGAGGCATATGTCAGGCATGGGACTTTCCTGTTATTACAGTTCAGTCCTTTTAATGTCATGTACAAGGTGTAGGGAAGGCGACATCATGACCCAGGTATGGTGATGTACACCAGCAATCTCAGCACTTCGGAGGTAGAAGAGGATCGGAAGTTCATCCACTGCTATAAATATATAATTCAAGGCCAGCTCAGGCTCCATGAAGCTCCATCTTAAGAGTAAGGGGATGAAGATATGGCCCAGTGGCTAAGAGCATGTACAGCTCTTGCAGACGACTGTAATTCAGTTCCCAGCACCAATGACCATCTCTAGGGGCTCAGAACTACTGACTTCAGCTCTTGGGGATCTGACACCCTCTTCTGGCCTCTTCGGTATTGCACTCACATGTCCCTGTACACATAATTAACAAATAAATCTTAGCTGGGTGCGTTGGCTCAGGATTTACTTAATCCCAGCACCCAGGAGTCAGAGTCAGGACTATCTTTGTGAGTCGGAGGCCAGCTTGGTTTACTGAGGGAGTTCCAGGGCAACCAAGTCTACATAGAGTTGTATAGTGTCTCAAAAGGAAAGTCTTAAAACTTTTATCTAAAATAAAACAAAGAGTAACAAAGTGTAAACACTGGTCAGTTCCTCTTTCTAACTCTCCAGTTCTCTTAGTCAGTTCCTGGAATTATATCCTGGGCTTTATTCTGGAAAAAAGAAATATATTTACACAGATGAGAATATAATGATATAATGAGTAGGGTGGTTCACACCTGTCATCCCAGCGCTTCAGAGGACGAAACAGGAGAATTTCAGGTTTACTCCATCTGGAGTACATAGTTTCAGGCCAAAAAGAAACAAAATAAGAAAGAGAGAGAGAGAAGTAGCCTAGAGTGGAGCCATTGGGAAATTTTGGGGACTGGGTGGGTGAGTGTGGTTTGGGAAGTCATATGTACGTAAAAGGTCTTGGCTAAACGGATGACTCCGCTTTTCTTAATCCACATCTCACATAGGAGGTGTCAAATCCACAGATCTATCGGAAAGATTTATTGGTTTTTATTTCCAGTTCTAGAGTCTGGTAACACTTCACTCTACAACTCAGGATGTTCCAAGGGGCTGAGCGGAGAGGTGGGGGAGGCTGGAGCATGAGGACAGGGCACAGACTGGTATTTCACAATGACTGACGCAGAGGAGACTTCTGGGTCACATGGGCCTGCTGGGGAAGTGGCCTGTTGTTTCTCATCAGACTTACCGAAGGTGACGTTCAACTTGGTGTCACGGGACCGTAGCTTCAGTGACCCCAGTTTGGTTTAGTGCATAGGACCTACTACAGAGCTCAGTCCAAACTAGTATCTTTCTATCTATCTATCTATCTATCTATCTGTCTGTCTGTCTGTCTGTCTGTCTGTCTGTCTGTCTGTCTGTCTGTCTCTGCCTGCCTGCCTGCCTGCCTATCTCTGTCTGTCTACCTTTTAATATGTTTCATTTTTAAGGTTAATTAATTAATTTGTTTGCTTTTCAGGACAAGGTTTCCCTGTGTAGCCCTGGCTGTCCTGGAACTCACTCTGTAGACCAGGTTGGCCTCAAATGCACAGAGATCCACTTGTCTCTGCCTCCAGAGTGCTGAGACCCATCTTTATTGTCTGTGTTGAGTGTTTTTACCTGCTTGCATGTCCTTGCACTGTGTGCACGCCTAACACCTGCAAAGGCCTAAAGAAGGTGTTGAATCCCTTGGAACTGAAATTCTAGACAGTTTGAACTGTCACATGGATACCGAGAATGGTAGAGTATGAAAGAAGGCTTAGTGGTGTGCTCTGTAATCCCAGCTCTGGAGGGGTGGAGGCAATGGGATCACAGATTCAAGGCTATCCTTGGCTACGATGGGAGTTCTAAGCCAGCTTGGGCTTCATGAGACCCAGTCTCAAAAATGAAACAAATCAGAAAAAGGTCGAGTCAATACAAAAACACAGTTCTCACCTGAACAAAAGGTATGAATGTCCAGCCAGGGACACAGGTTCAGATCCAGGCTTTCCATAAATGCTGCATTCTGATGGCATGACAGATCCATAAGTTTTGTTGGTTGGTTGATTTTTTTCGAAACAGGGTTTTTCTGTGCAGCCCTGGCTCTCCTAGAACTTTCTCTGTAGACTTTCTCATACTCGGAGATCTGCCTGCCTCTGCCTCCTGAGTGCTGGCACTAAAGGTGTGTGCCACCACTGCCCAGATGTTACATGAAGTTTTATAAAAAGAGAGCAAAAAGAATCTATAAATCAAGACACCTCTAAAATACCCTGATGGACACATTAGGTAAGCCAGGTCTGGGAAGGTCAAAATCTCAGCCACATGCCTCAGGTGCTGTCTGATGCCTCGACCTTGGGTTGGTGGAAGCTAGTGTTTCCTTTTACATTCCAAAAGGTGTCACAGAGTCATTAGGAGTGGCAGAGACATTAGGTCACACACACGGAATGGCCATAAATGGTAAAGATTGGCTCCAGATAACTCGGTTCTGGACTTGCAACATTTTAAATTGAATCAGCCCACGGTCCTACAGGCATGAAGGGATTCCACAGTCGGAAACAAGCTGCAATTCTAGACTAGGAATGTAGAAGCAGGAACGACTGATTGATACACAGTGAACTCCAGGCAGGTCAAGGTGCATAGGAGACCCTGTCTAAAAACAGACCAAAACGAGATCAGAAGCAGTTCAGGCCAAATAGTAAGTTATTATAATATGATTGACAGATATGTATTGCTGACATAGTATTTTCTCAATGTCTGTTAAAACGGAAAATTTTTTTTTTAAAGATCTGGGTCTGGTTAATTTCAGTGTGTGATGATTTTTTTAAAATTTGAAACCTTTAAATATAAGTTAAAAATAAGTTATTTTTAATAGCAAAGCTTAATAATAAAATTATTATCAAAGAATTCCAGCACTTGAGAAAGAGCGGCAGGGGCAGACAGATCTCTGTGGGTTCAAGGCACCCTGGTCTGCATAGTGAGTTTCAGGCCAGCCAGGGATACATAGTGAGACCATATGCTCCTCCCGCCCCCCAACAAAAGATTTATTTTTACTCTTAATCATGTCTCTGTACGGGTATGTGCTTGTAAGTCAGAGTTCTGGTGGCTGTGAACCACTTGTCATGGGTACTGGGAACCAAGCCCAGGCTCTCTGCAGTCTTAACTGCTAAGTCATGCCTTTGGCCTTTGAAAAGAAGAATATTTTTAAGCATTCCATAATTACAGAGGCTCTTGAGATTCACGGGTATGCTCATAGTATTTTCTCATTTTCCCACCTCAGAGAAGTCCCTTTGGACAGATTTATCCTGAGTTGACCTAGCTGATGGTCAGTGACAGACTTTAGACAGGAGGGTATCATCTAAAGCAGAAACGGGAGGTGACAATGGACCATGTTGGGGACAGGCAGGGAGGGAATCTCTCCAAGACTAGCATTCCCTAGTAGGTAAGTGCTCTGGAAACTGAACACAGGGCCAAGTGGGATTGCCCATTAATAGGTGAATGGAGTGGGGGAGGGTTTCCAGGTGTGCAGTGGGGCTCTAAATCTTTTACATACACACATGGGGGGGGCGCTCTGGGTATGGATACAACTCTTGGTTTTAAACAGAGGGTCTCTTTATGTATCTGAAATTCTCAGTATGTCTGTTCCCATGACCTGAGTGCTGGGATTGCAGACATGGACCCTGTCACTGGCTGGACACATGGATTACAAGGTATACTGTGAGCCTTGCATTTGCAAACTTTGCCGTCTCCCTGGGTGTTCTGTGGAAAAATCTGGGACCCACTGATTTTCTTCTTTTCACTGTTGGGGATTGAACTCAGGCCCTTGCTCATGCTAGATAAGCCAAGGACCCAGGGATTCTACTCACTACACTCAGAGGTCAGAGACAGCAATCTCCACACCATCACTGTCCAGCAGCTCTGGCCACAGACCCTTTTTCAGGTCCACAGCCTGCTTCTTGCGACACCAGCTAGAAAGGTGGAGGAGAGGTCATGAGATTAGGCAGGCCTTCTCAACAAGGTCTCTGGCCCTTGGGCTTTTACCTGAAGAAAGTCACAAAGCAGGTCTGCTAGGGGACCCAAGGCACATCTGTAAGTTTCTCTCCATCACCACCCCCCCAATCTTCAAGGATCCACTTTTTTTCCAGCATTCTGTTAAATAGTCAAACTTATACGTCAGGTAATTCCACAGCACATAGGGAGCAGAGGAGGACTGTCTCAAAGAAAACCCCAAACAAGCAAAAGGGTTATATACAACTTCCAGTAATTTCCCTGCAGCTCCCAGGCAATCCCTTCCCTAACACTTCCCACCGGGTTCTGTAAGGGGGTCCCCAGACCTTAGCACACATGACGCCATGATGGCAGTGCCATTCAGGCTGTAAACCTCAGCATGCAGACAGCACCACATGTCAAAGTCCTAACCCATCAAAAAGCCCAAAGTTCCGGGAAACTCTCTAAATGTACTAACCTTGCTTTTTAGCTTCTGTAATTGTGGTTCTGACTAACTGTTCTTGTTAACTGAAGTATGTCTACACAGGACATGTTTTTGTGCTTAGAAACTCACCTCGAGAAAGGCTCTGGGTTGCAATGGAATCCTGAACACCCACTGTAGTCGGCGGCCGGCCAGCAAATGAAGACTTTTTATTGGCGTACACCGTGTCCAAGCAGTCTTCTCTGGGGGACGACCTTGTGACTGTTCCTCAGTTTCCTCTTCTGATAGTGTTTTATTGCTTTTATTAATGGAAAACAGAAAAGAGGGATTTATTCAATGTGACCACATTGGGGACAAAGGATCCAGTGAACCCCTAAAGTGAGATTAAAATTTAAGTAGAGGTCAGGATAAGCACATTCAAGCAGTGTCAAGGTGTGGCCCAGCCCACCGTTCTCACCTCCTTGCCTTTGCTTTAGGCGCATCCTGTACAGTGCACTGACAAGGTGTTAGGGCTGAGCTGAATCTCTTCTGTGGAGATAAGGCTCCTCTCTGCCTGGGGCTTTTTTTTTTTTTTTTTTTTTCCAGCATGAGATTCCCCAGGAAAATGCTCCTTTATTTTGGGTTCAGTTTTCAGTCCTCTGGTACACGAGAGGCACAACGATCTCATTAGATTATCTTTATTTCTGTCAGAACAGTTACAAGTCCCCATTTTTTGTCGGCGGGGGTGTGAGGAGGCGGATAGACCAGCTGACCTTGAACTCCCGGAGATCCATCCGCCTCTGCCTCCTGAGTGCTGGGCTCAAAGGTGTGTGCCACCATGCCCGGCTGAACTCCCCACTTTCTATAAGTCTATGTAAACAAAATGCAAATAGGGACCGAGGTCAGAACACACTTAGTGTGTTCCTAGAGGGTTTCTGTAACTCCTTGGTCAAGCTCCCACCCACCTCAGCTCCTCCACGGATGCGGATGCGTAGCATGTTTAGAACGTTCACACGGTTGTGGCTTTTTTTTTAGGGGGAGGGGGCTGGTTTTTCGAGACAGGGTTTCTCTGTGTAGCCCCTGGCTGGCCTGGAACTCAGAGATATCTGCTTTTTTTCTGCCCGGGTTAAAGGTGTGTGCCACCACCACTCTGCTACAGCTGTGGCCTTTGCTCTCGGTTTCCTGCTCTGAGAAGCAAAGAGTGGACAAAAGATAGCTCAAGGGAGGAAGCTTCTGGAAGCCCAAGTTCTCTGAGAGGACCAACCCTAGAGGTGTTGCTTGCTCGGAGTGTGACACGGCTGGGCTATTTGTTTTGTTTGGGAAGCTCTGCCTTCTTCCCAAATGCGGATGGGTAGGTCTTATAATTTTGGTCATATGAATATGAACATTTACTTAATCATATCTAGGCATAAGATGAGCAATAGTGTTTTTTTCTCACCTTGAACACTCAGGAATTTGGAACCGGTTCAGGACTGCTGGGCTCATGCCCTCTGGTTTGTAGGTATGTTTGATCACAAGAGCTGCTAGGGAATACTTGGGTGCTGTGATGCCAGGAAAGGTTGTGTATAGCTGCGCTCACAAGCCGTGGAGAAGGGGTCAGGTCAACAGCACCCTTGTCGGCTCCCCTCTGTGGAATCCTGAGCTCTAGCCCTACTGATCTTGAGATCAGCAATTAGACCACTGAGACTGGGCAGTCGGTATGGCACCCTGGAGACCACACAGGTTTTGGCTTGTTGCTTGAAATATTTGGCTACTATAGCAGAAGACATCCAATCCCTGGAATGAACAAAGGTGAACCAACCTACTGTGTGTGCCCTGATTGGTAGGCAGCTCATGGCTACCTCCCACTTTTTGAAACAGGGTTTCTCTGTATAACTGAGTTTCTCCTGAATTCTGGGATTAGAAGCCTGTGTCACCATGCTCAGCTTCCCAAATCATTTCTTATCAAACAAGAGCCCGTCGGTGGTGGTGCACGCCTTTAGTCCTGCTCTTGGGAGGCAGAAGCAGGCAGATCTCTGAGTTGGAGGCCAACCTGGTCTACAGAGGGAGTTCTTGGACAGCCAGGGCTACACAGAGAAACCATGTCTTGAAAAACAGAAACAAATAAGCAAAGCAAAACCAAACAGAAAGAATCAGCAATGCTCGTTGGGATGCACCCTGTTGGGAAGTTCTGGTAACTGCTGATCTGAGTCGTGACACTCTGGTACAGCTCTCAGGATGCACTGTCTCTGTCCCCTGCCATCCAATAAACCTCCTTCCCTTCTACACCCTCCTGCTGAGATAGGAGTCTGGTGTTAGCCTCAGGTATTGGGAGTTCTGTGGACTCCTGGCACCTTTGCCCTAACACAGCCTTCCCAATCCGTTGACCCGACTCCAAGATTCTCAGATCTCATTTTGGTGGCCCTTGTAGGAACTCTTCAGAAGGGGAAGTATCTCATGCAATGGCTCTGTGCTTCATCCTTTCCCGTTGGAGCTAACTGAGAATTTAGGCTTGACCTAGGTGATATCTTAGCTGGGATTTTAAGAAAGTCTGACAGATCCTAATTCTTTCCCCCAGGAGCATGCCAGCTGCAGGCTGTGACTCTAATCAAGATCTTTCCTGGTAAGGTTTACATAGACAGGACCAATCTCACTAACTGCTGGGGCCAGGCCGTAAGACCCTGAGGTTTTACTGACACTTTCATGAAGACACCCTTTCTTCTGTATTTAGTTTTTTTTCCCTCCAGAAAGGACCCCTGACCAGGATAGTGTATCATTTGCAACTCATGACACAGATTGCTAGACTTCAAAGCTTCCCTTCCTGGGACTTCATCATGAACCACACAGGTCAAATCTTTGGAGTCAGACTACATGCGAGGACATAACTTAGTTTGTATTCAAAAGGGGAAAAGGTCTCTGGTAAGGTCTCCTCTACAAGATCTTAGGGCCTAAACCCGGACTGTATTGGCCTCTAAGTCAGTTTATTCGGGGGAGCAATCTCAGCCCTATTGAGGACCAATCAATTTCTATATCCCTGAAATCTGTCAGCTTCATTTACACCCCTGTCAATGCCCCTTCCCAGCCTGGAGGACCCCTGGCTAAACTGATAGGGACGTTTAAAAAAAAAAAAAAAGTGTTTTGCGTGCCTGTGTATATGTACTGCATGCATGCAATGCTCCTGGTGGCCAGAAGAGGGCATCTCTTGGAGCTAGCAGTGGGTTGTGAGCCCACCATAGTTAAGAGCAGCCCTTGCTCTTAACTATGTAGGCATCTCTCCAGCCCTTTATATTCTATACTGTGTGAGCACACGTGCTCTTCATTTTGTAGGAAGGGATGCACACACAGGATTTGGACCCAAGTTCTTGGTCACTATATCAGGACAGCTTTAGAACTTTCTCATAAGCCATTGAATTGTCTGAGAGAATCTCAAGATTGTGTTGGAGGTCTAGGGGCAGGAACTCCCGAATGGCAGTGATTTCACATGGGGACTGTCCCTTCCCTGGCTGGAGCACTTTCTGTGACCTTTACTTGAGGAGCAGGTTAGTTCGTTTTTCTGGTTTGGTTCCTGGGCTAAAGCTTGTCTCGGGAGTGGTGGTGGATGCCTTTAATCCCAGCTCTCAGGAGGCAGGGGAAAATAGATCTCTGTGAGTTCAAGGCTAGTGAATTCCAGGACAGCCAGGGCTACACAAGAAACCCTGTCTTGAAAAATAATAAAAGAATACAACAACACAAATGCTTTCTGGCAGCTCACTGCTGTCTGTACCTCCAGTTCCAGGGGATTCGTGATCCTCACACATACATGCAGGCAAAACACCAATGCACATAAAATACAAACAAATAGATCATTAAAAATATTTAAAAATTAAAAAAGATAAAAATGCTTTGTAGGTGCTGAAGAGATGCTCTGCTGTTAAGAGCACTGATGCTCTCGTAGAGGACCTGGGTTCAATTCCCAGTTCCACTTGGCAGCTCACAACCATTCATAACTCTAGTTCCAGAGGATTCAAACCTCCCTCTGGCCTCCTGGGTACCAGGCTTAGGATGGAGGGTGACTTTGGTCTTGGTGTGTATAGCTGGGGCCTTTGGTGTGTGGTTAGGATAGATAAGGCCATCATGGTGGAACTCCTTGGGTGAAAATTGTAGCTTTATTTAAAAAATAACCAAAAACCAGATTGTCTGATGCTCTCTGCCATCTTGGAGGGCTGTTAGCAAGAGAGCCAGATGTAGGTTTTCAACCTTGGCCCATCTGACTTGGGAGCCAAAATAAGCCTATTAAAAAATAATTTATCTAACTTTATGAGCCTTGGTGTGTGCGTGAAGGTGTCAGATCTTCTGAAACGGGAGTTACAGACAGCTGTGAGCTGTCTTGTGGTGCTGGGAATTGAACCTGGGTCCTCTGGAAGAGCAGCCAGTGCTCCTAACCATTGAGACATCTCTCCAGCCCCAAGCCTCTTTTGTTTTAATGTATTTTTTACTCTATTTCATGTGCGTTGGTGTTTTGCCTGTACGTATATTCTATGTGCCTTGCACATACCTATTGCCTTGGTCAGAAGAGAGCATTGGATCTCTCAAAACTGGAATGGCAGATGGTGTGAGCCACCATGGGGGTGCTGGGAATCAAACTCAGGATCTCTAGCAGCCAGTGCTCTTAACCACAGAGCCATCTCTCCAGACCATAATTATTTTCTTTATAAAACCTGTGCCGGTGAAGCTGGAATTATTGACTGTGCCACAGAAAAGAATCTCAGAATGAACCACAGTGAAATAAACTCAGAGTTGATGGAGAAATGGATGGGCTAGGGCTCTAACCATTGTACCACACTGTTGTGGTGTGGCCACGAGAGAAGACTGCTTGGGCATAGGTATAAGCCAATAGAAAGTCTTTATTAGCTGTCCAGTGACTACGCTGGGTGTTGAGGATCCCAGCGTAGCACCGGGCCTTCTTCAGGGTGAGCTTTTAAGCACAAAGCCACATCCTGGGTTGACATATTTTAGTTAACAAGAACAGTTAGCCAGAAGCAGACCTACAGAGGCCAAAAAGCAGGGTTAGTACATTTAGAGACTATCCCAGAACTATGAACTTTGATGACTTTGGTCTTATTTTTGTTCTGGTAGGTGGTGTTATCTGTGCGCTGAGTTTTATAGCCTGAATGGTACTTACATCATGGAGTCAGTTGCAGGGACCTGTTACAACACTATTCCTTGGCAGGCATCAACAAACATCTACTCACCCCAGAAAGAGGACCGTCAACAAGCAAACACACAGTACCAACAAAGACCAGCTTGGCGAACCAGTGAGTTTTATTGGTGTTACTTACAGGAGCAGAAATGATTCAGAGACAGCGGCATGATCAAAGTCCATCCCATCAGGGGTGACAGCTCACAAACGCTGGGAAGCTGAGTACACTGTACATCCTGCAGGCAGCCAGTGTGCCCGCAAGTGCATTTGTGCCTGTGTGGTGTGTGTGTGGTGTATGTGCGTGTGTGTTTAAAATCAGGGGCATTAGCTCTGGCTGTCTTCAGGAATAAGGATGTTGGGGTGTGGAGAAGGACTGTGTGAACCTTTGAATAAGAGTGTCCCGTAAGCTTATGTATTTGAATATTTGGTCCCCAGTTGGTGGGATATTTGGAGGTGAGGCTTTGTTGGAGGAAGTATGTCACTGGAGGCAATATTTGAGTGTTTAAAAGATTGATGCCATTTCCAGCTCCTCCTTGTGGTCTGAGATGTGTGCTCTCTGCTGTTCCTGCTGCTGTGATGGACTAGTCTTCAGGAGCCATACACCCAAATCAACCCTTTCTTTGATAAGTTGCCATGAAGTCATAATATCTTATCACAGCAACATTAAGATGACTAATTGAGGTGCTGACACCCTCTCTTTCCAGGAGGCATGGGCAGGAAGTTGGGGGAAGCTTGGCCAGGCAGGTTTACGGAGATAATGTCCACAGCCCTAGGGGCTGGGATGTGGGCCACACAAATAATTCCACTGGCATTAGGAGGTTCTACCATCTGACTTTCAAGCCCACTGTTAGTAGAAGTGTGTGTGTGTGTGGGGGAGTGTGTGTAATTAGGTAACAGCAATTAGAAATCTTTCTGCTTTCAAAGGGCAGGGAGGGGTAGTGGTTGGACACCTCTGTACTCCCAGCCCTCTAATGGCTGAGGCAGAGGATCATCTTGAGTTAGAGACCATCCTGGCCTACAGAGGGAGATCTAGTCTCAAAAAGACCCAAATCTGGGTGGGGATGTTTTGAGATATTTTATCAGACTATGTGAAGATATGTCACTGTGATTGATTTAATAAAAAGCTAAACACCCGATAGCTAGACAGGAGGTATAGACGGGACACTTCTAGACAGAGAGAGCTTTGGGAAGGAAAAAAAAGAGGGTCACCAGCCGATTTAGAGGGAGCAGAGCATTCGGGAGGAGAGATAAAAGCCACAAGTCACATGGCAACATGTAGACGAATAGAAATGGGTTCATTTAAGTTATAAGAGTTAGAAACAAGCCTAAGCTAAGGCTGAAAGTTTTTCTAATTAATAATCAACCTCTGTGCTAGGATTTGGGAACTGGCAGTCCAAGAAAAAGCCTGATACATGGGGATGTGGCTTAGTTTGCAGAGTGCTTGCCTAACAGGCAGGGAGCCCTGGGTCCCAGCGCTATGGATACACAGTGTGGTGGTGCAGACCTGCCCTCCAGCGTTTCGAAAGTGGAGGCATGAGGATCAGATGTTAGGATAATCTTTGGCTACCTAGGGGGTTAGAGGCAATTCTGGACTCCATGAGACCCCATCTTTAAAGATTTATACTTGCAGTACCTACAGAGGCTAGACAAATCCCTTGGAACTACAGGCAGTTATGACATACCAGGTGGGTGCTGGGGATCAAACCCAGGTCCTCTGCAAGAGAAATGAGTGGCTTTGATAACTGAGCTGTCTCTTCAGCCCCAGACCCTATTTCTTTTCAATGGGGGCATAATCTGTAACCCTAGCCCTCAGGACCATAAAGAATTGGAAGTAGCCTGGGCTATATTGTATCCTACCAGCCTACATACCCCCCATCCCAATCTTCAGAAACTAAGATAGGCTTTATTTATCTGTTGCAGAATAATCTTTTTGTACCCTGTGAAGATGTGTCATTAATTGGTTTAATAAAAAGCCGAATGAACAATAGCTGAGCAGGATTTCTAGGCACAGAGGAAGGTGAGCAAAGTCACCAGCCAGATGGAGAGGAAGCAGGATGTGGTAACCCTGCCACATTACAAAAATGTAGATTAAAAGATATGGGTTAATTTAAGTTATAAGAGCCAGTTAGAAACAAGCATAAGCTAAGACCAAGCTTTGATAACTAGTAAGCCTCCATGTCATTATTGGAGAGTCAACGGTCTCGATAAAAAAATTTTGCCTACGTTTTATTTATTTTTGAGTTATGTTTTATTTATTTGAGAGAGAGAGAGAGAGAGAGAGAGAGAGAGAGAGAGAGAGAGAGAGAGAGAGAGAGAGAGAATCTGCAAAAGTGCTTGAGAACTATGTTGTGGAGTCGGAGGACAGGTTTTTGAACCAGTTCTTCCCTTCCACCATGTGGGGAGCCCAAGGGAGGGAAGTCAGGTCATATCAGTTTTGTGAGCAGATGCCTTTACATGTTGAATGATCTTCATGGCTCAAGACAAGCTTTAAAAGATAAAGATCCTGGCAGGCGGCTGAAGGGATACCTCAATGGTAGAGCGTGTGCCTAGTGTGCTGAAGGTGGTGGTGCCCTTTCTCAAACTGAAGTCATCCTCTTCATCAAGAACAATAGTACTAATGACCACCCAGAGTGGCTTGCTTTTGAAATAAGGATCTAGTGCATCAAAGAAGCTAGGGCAGAAAGGAGGCTCCTTCCAAAGGAAGCCTCCTATTCATAGTTTATAGGACTCTGAGAATATTCAAAACAACGCCAGGCAGTATCCAGAGAGAGGCCGAGGGGGGGCAGCTTGGAGGAGCTGATTCATGGTGGGCACACCTTATCCTACAGTACCAAGCCTCTGGAACCATCATTTCTGCAAAGTAACTACAGATTACAGATGCCAGTGATTCTCAAGTGTGACAGGGGTTTTATGGTTGTTTTTAAAGGGACTCTTTATTTCTTAAAAGTGTATGTGGAAGTGTTTTGGGATGAAGTGGCATGTCTGGGATTATTTTAAAATAACCCAGTGTGAAAGGCTCAGTCGTTAAGGGCACCGAGTGCTCTTCCAGAGGACCCGGGTTCAATTCCCAGCACCCACATGAAAGCTCATAAGTATCTATAGCTCCAGTTCCAGGGGATCTGATGCCCTCTTCTGGCCTCCATAGGCACATTTATACACGCAGACAAACCACCCATACAGACAAAATAGAATAAAAGCAACCTAGCAGGGCATTGGTGGGAATAGAATGTTGGGAGCCAGGATGACCTAAAGCTTTTCCGGAGGCTCTGCTGTATGGAAAGGAAATCAGGAGTATGTGTAGCAAGGCCAGTAAGGCCTGATGTCAGGCCGTTAGGGGAGCTGCAATTTTGAATCCTGGGAACTCAGCTCTTCTCTTGGGCTATGGTTATGAGTCCCAGGCTGCTATGGGATTGGTCTGTGATTCTCTTGAGATATTCTGGGGTCCTCTTGTGCAGCACTGCTTGACTGGCTTCTTGCCGACATCATCTCATTGCATGATAGCTTTCTGCTGACTCCGTCCAATTTCCCTCCTGCCAACAGTATAAGATGCTCTGAGTCATCAGTTCAGGCAGACCTCTGGTCTCTGCTTTCTGCCTTATTTATTTTCTCATCCTTAATCTTCCCCTGCACACCTTGCCATTTGGGACCCTTATTCTTATAGGATAAGGCTCCCAGAGTTCCTTGGTTCCCTCTTCACTATTGCAAACAATAAAAAAACGGCATTTCCAGTGCAACTGGCTTTAATTGGAAGGTTCTAGCACTAGGCAGAATGAGTGTTCTTATGAGCTGAGCAGAGCAGGTTGGCTTGAAAGGTGTGAAAGGCCAAGGGAAAACAGGAGAGCATAACAATGACCAGGCTGGGGGGGTGATGTGGTGTGGTGCACACCTTTAGTCCCAGCACTTTGGAGGCAGAGGTAGGTAGATCTCAGTGAAATTGAGGTTAGCCTGGTCTACAAAACAAATTCCAAGACAGCCAGAGCTGTTATACATAGAAACCCTGTCTTGAAAAATCAAAAAAAAAAAAAAAAAAAAAAAAAGTGATGACTGGAAGCCAGCGAGGTGGCTTATTGGGTAAGGGGCCTCCTGAGGACTTCAGTTTAATCCCTGAGACCCA
Organism: Phyllotis vaccarum; assembly: GCA_033318265.1. Lineage (NCBI taxonomy): Eukaryota > Metazoa > Chordata > Mammalia > Rodentia > Cricetidae > Phyllotis > Phyllotis vaccarum. The sequence continues at coordinate 19,278,526 of JARWLC010000018.1, read as the reverse complement.
TACGGGCTCAACCACCAACACACCAATAGTTGTCCATGACCTCCACAGGTATATTGTAACATACATGTACCCATACACAAAATACCCTCCACATCCCCACACTAAAGAATCAATAATCATAATAGGGATTATGTTTAAAAAACCCAATATAATAGACATTAGTAAAAGAGATTGATGGCATCTGGGTGGTGGTTGTGCACACCTTTACTCCCTCCAGAGTCAGGGCAGGTGGATCTCTGGGAGTTTAAGGCTTGCCTGGTGTACATAGTAAGTTTCAGGACATTCAGGGTTACAAAGAAACCCTGTCTTAGAAAAAAGGAGAAAGATGGACGGCTGATGTGGGATGTCTTTCTGTACACTGTGAATATCATTGGTCAATAAAGGGACTGTTTTGGCCTATGGCAAGGCATCTTAGAAGCAGGCGGGAAATGTGAGCATAGATAAAGGGGAAGGAGGGCAGATTTGAGGAGAAGCGCTGTGAGCTGCTGCCCAGAGAGGAAGATGTAAAGGAACTCAGGTAAGCCATGAGCCATGTGGCAGGACAGATCAATGGAAATGGGTTAAGAAGAGGGAGCTAGCTGGTAATAAGCCTGAGCCATGAGCCAAAGAGCATGTAATTAATATAGGACTTTGTGTGATTATTTGGAATTGCTGGTCCAGATTTGTGGGCTAGGCCAGGCCAGAAACTTCATACTACAGAAGGGCTCAAAGTTCACAGTTGCTTTCCATATAAAAATTTAAAAAGGGCTAAATAGTTGTCTCAGCTGAAGAGGGCCATGACTTCAGAACCAATATCAGGCAACTCACAACCAAATCTGTCTCCAGGGGGCCTGATGCCCTTTTCTGGCCTCTGTGGGCATACACACACACACACACACACACACACACACACACACACACACACACACACACACACACGAGCACATGTGCATGCACACACATACACACACGCATACACACACATACACATGCACACACATAGACATACAAACACACTCCCATACATACTTATATACACACATGCACTCACAGTCACATGCAGAAGCGCTCACACACACACACAGTCACATACACATACATATACACACAGTGTTTTACACACTCACACAAACACATATATACACATGCATGTATACTCACATACAGGAGCACTCTCTCTCTCTCTCTCTCTCTCTCTCTCTCTCTCTCTCTCACACACACACACACACACTCATACAATTAAAAACTTTTTTTTTTTTTTTGTGGAAGGAGAGATGATGTCCTCTGTGCCCACAAAATCTGGCTGATCTGGGAAGGCAGCCATTCTCTCCCCTGATTTCTTGGATAAACAAGTTCTGTTCATGTTTTGGCATGGGATGTCACGTTGGTTTGCCCTATGGGTTCTGATAAGGGAGGCAGATCCCAACCAGCAGCCACATGTGAATTGGACGGTTCCAAGAAACACATGAGAAGGTGATGACCTCCTTAATCACCTGGAAAGCACAAGTTGAAACTATTACACACACCCCAGACTCCAAAGCAAACAAACATCTTTTATTGCTGGTGATAAGATACTCCTTCTCTGGCTTGGCCATGGTGCTGTGCCTGTGTGACAGGATGGAGCTGATAAATTGGTCCTGCACCTTCCAGCCAGCACTGAATGTGGTACCCAACAGTTGTGCTCTCGTGTGCTATAAGAAATGCAGGCAAGATTCTGGGGCGTTCCCGGCCATCTTGGTTCCCACAGTCAGAAATAAACGAAACCAGTGTTTGCCCACAGTGGATGGTAAATCAATACTCCGTAAACCACGAGACAGAAGAGGACCTGCCAAGTACAATTTGGAAGGGATTTAGACAAAGTTAAGGAGATGAGCCAGACACAACAAAGAAAGGTGGAAACAGTTCAGGACAGATGTGTTCTTTGTTTGGACATGGAGGCTCCCTATGCAGGACAGATGTGTTCTTTGTTTGGACATGGAGGCTCCCTATGCCGTCCTGGCTTGCCTGGGACTCGATGCTGGTAAAGACATGTGCTGTCAGGCCTGATTAATGTGCTGCTGCTGATGTCTGGGGCTTGGTGCATGCTAGAGAAGCATTCTTCCAACTGAGCTATAGCCTATTTTTTGTGTTCCTGATTCCCCAATAGATATCGGAAGACACAAATGTGCTTTGCTCACATACTCAGTCTAGATCTCAGCGACGATGGATCTGACAGGAATCTCCCACACAGCAAGTGAGTCTTCAGCCAGTTGGGTGTCCTATAATTCAGGTCAGGTCCAGCATCATCTACCTTGGAGATAAAGCCTGCGGACCCAAGAATGTCCTCTACCACAGATGCCCACCACAAGGCCTAGTGCTGTGAGGGATGGAACTAAAGTTACATTCAGTTGTAACAGACCAATGGACATATGGATGTTGGTAACTTGCTGTACAGGACTACACTCTGGGCCACACAGCCGCCAACTTCAAGAGTTCTGCCTGGCCTGATTGATTGCTAATGTTCTTTCATGGAAGGTGGGCATGGAGAGAGTCACCTGAGCATCTGGCTTGAGCATCGTTGTATGCAATTCTGCCCTAATTGTACATGGCCTTGGGATCTTGCGGGGGAAGGGCTAGCTGGTATGCGTGGCAAGGAGTTACAGCCACAGGCAGGCATCCCCCAGGCCATGTGCGGGCCAGTGTGGATACTTGAGGTCTATCTGTGCTCCTACCTGTGACCCCTCACCCACTTCTCTGTAACTAAACCTGATAAATTCATTGGTTGGCCAGAGTAAACTCTGAACCATTGTACCTCAGTTTGCCATTGGTACCTAGGAGGTGAGGTTAACAAAAGAACCAAATCTCAGGCAGGGAACATGATGGCTTAGCTGTTAAGAGCACTGGGATTCCTGCTGGCTGGGCCCTCTACCAGCTGGGTATGTGATTTATAAATATACAGTGTTTACATCTATAAATTCATAATTTGTTTAAAGAATAGATATAATTTCACATGAGGCTTTTTGCTGTTTGTTAATTTTCTAAAAACAGGGTTTCTCTGTGTGGCCATGGCTGTCCTGCAACTCACCCTGTAGACCAGGCTGGTCTCAAATTCAGAGATCCACCTGCCTCTGCCTCCTGAGTTCTGGAATTAAAGGCATGAGCCACTAGGACTGGCAAGTACATCTTTTTAAGAACATTTATTTGTTTGCTTCTTTGTGTGTATGTGTGAGAGTGTATTCCTGTGGACATACCTGCCTCACATGTGTGTGTCCTTCAAAGGACAATGCTTGGGAGTTTTTTTTTCCTCTCCTATCACTTTGTGGATTCTGGAGATCAAACTCAAGTTTGAAATTAGCCACAGAGAAGCCAGCGATTTGGATGAGAAGATACACAGTAAGGAAAAGTCAGGTGCTGTTTTTTTTTAGTTTGGGGACAAGTGAAGAGAAGCTCTCTTGCTAGGTCTCCTGCCAAAAAGCAAGGTTAGCCGGATGCTTCTCAGCTGCTCTGATCTAGCAGGTTTTCACCCCCCAACTGACTTCCGGAGTCTTTGTTGGTAAATAGAACCATAGAGATTTAAATCCACATTTCTCAGCCATGGCAGAGACAGGGCCAAGGAACCAGGAGCCCCACCAGGTCTCAGCCGGGCTGGGGTGCTGACTGAGGGTCATGGGACTGCAGATGATAATTAAAACATCAGTAGATCCATGTGCAGCCGCTTAGCTGATGGAAGAATGTTAATGGCGCACATCTGCAACCCCATCATCTGGGCTGGGGCAGGTGGATCGCTGAAGTTTGAGGCCAGCCTGGTTTTAAAGTGAGATTTTGTCTAAAAAAAATTATTGGAGCAGAGGAACATGTCTTTAATCCCAGTTCTTGAGAGAACAGAGACAAGTGGACCTCTGTAAGTTCAAATCCAGCTTGGTCTACATAGGGGAGTTCCAGGTAACCCTGAGCTGCAGTGAGCTCCAGTCTCAAACAAACAAATAGACAGAGGTGGAGAAGTTAAGCTGAGGACCCAGAGGACCTCATATTCTCTCTCTCTCTCTCTCTTTCTCTCTCACACACACACTAAAAATAGAATAAATAAAAAATATATATAAATAAAACATTTTAAATTAAGGCCAAGTGATCAAAACCCTCAGCCAGCTCTACAGAGGAACGGCAGGGCTGTAGCTGGCTGCTGGCCTGCAGCCCACATTATTTCCCAATATGAGATGCCATCCCATCCAGCTGGCCATTATCTTATTACCTTATTGTCTACTTCCCTCATCTGAGACTGTCAATCTATCCTCACGTCTCAAAGAAGGAGGGTGTGGTAGCCCTCTCACCAGCAGGTGGCCCGTCATACCTTCTTCCATGCTGTGCATGCTAACCCAGCTCACTCCAAACCATGTACCCATCATCCTTTTATTTCATTCACTGCCTGGAACCTTCAGAGCGCATCCTGATGCATCCTATAGGTTAGAACTGAGCCGGTTGCCTGGCTCCTGAACCAGCCATGCTTAGGGGTAGGGGAGGTTCCCACTCTCTCTGATGCTCAAGGAGGAAACAGCTGAAGGGTTATGGGAAATCCTTCACCGTGTGCATTGAGGATTGGGGGTGGGGTGTCAACGTAGGGCACTCCTATGGCTTTCTCACAACATGTCCTCTAACACTGGATTCCCATTGATGTTGACTCCCCAATACTCAACCCACTGCATGAAGGGACCCCAGGAGTGTTTGCTCCCTGATTCAGGAACCTCTTTCATTGTAAGCAGCCTCAGGACCCTGTGTGTTAACCGACCTATGCTTGTCATTTCTAGCACTTGCAGCCTGAGGCAAGAGGACTGTTATGACTTAGAGGCCAGCCTGAGTTACTAGCAACATTCCTGTCTCCAAAAGAGGCACTCTGTGGGGAAAAGAGAAACCTCAAGAGACCCAGTAAATACACACACACACACACACACACACACACACACACACACACACACACACAAGAAGAAAGCAGTAGCTACTATCCTTGATGAAAATGAACTATAAGATGGGGGCATAGCTCAGCTGTAGGGCACTTATAAAATCCCCCAGTGAGGGGCTGGGGTGTGGCTCAGTGGTAGAGCCCCTGCCTAGAATCCCCCAGTGAGGGGCTGGGGGTGTGGCTCAGTGGCAGAGCCCCTGCCTAGAATCCCCCAGTGAGGGGCTGGGGTGTGGCTCAGTGGCAGAGTCCCTGCCTAGAATCCCCAGTGAGGGGCTGGGGGTGTGGCTCAGTGGTAGAGCCCCTGCCTAGAATCCCCCAGTGAGGGGCTGGGGTGTGGCTCAGTGGTAGAGTCCCTGCCTAGAATCCCCCAGTGAGGGGCTGGGGGTGTGGCTCAGTGGTAGAACACCTGTCTGTCATGCAAGGGGCCCTGGGGTTCAATTCAAGCAGCACACACAAAACAACTCTTACAGAATGTAATTGACAGGTGACCACAATGTCAGTCTCAGGAGCTGCTTTGTTTCTGCAGGCTGGGGCTCATTAGTGCCTCCTGGTCTGTGGCACACATGCGCAATGAGAGAACAGCCTGAGGAGTCAGTCAGTACTCTTCTTTTCTTGAGTGGGTCTTGGGTATCAAACCCTAGTTGTCAGGCTGAGCCACGTCCCCGGAATTGTTTGGGGTGTTTCTAGATGGAGATCTTAATCTGTAGCTCAGGTTGATTTTGAACTTGTGATCCTTCCTATATTAGCCAGGGTTCTCTAGAGGAGCAGAACACACATGCACACACACACACACACACACACACACACACACACACACACACTCCCCTTACATGCCAGAAAAGGCCATGGGGGGCAGAAAATCTCAAGTTCCAGATTCTATTTAAAAGGAAAAGAGATAGCACTCGAGAGGCAGAGGCAGGTCTATCTCTTCGAGTTCAAGGCCAGCCTGGTCTACTTAGGGATTTCCAGGTCAGCCAAAGCTATATAGTACATTTTTGTTTCAAAACAATAAATAAGCTTTTAAAGTTTACAGCACTGGCTGTTCTTGCAAAGGACCTGGGTTTGGTTCCCAGCACACACATGGTGGCTCACAACCACCTGTAACTCCAGCTCCCAAGGACCTGACGCCTCTTCGGGCCACCTTGGTCACCTGCACACATGGTGTGCTTACATACACACAGACAAAAACATCATGAACATAAAATAAAAGTGAATGAATCTTTTAAAAACAGCAATCAAAAAGTCTTTAAAAAAAGAAATGCAGTGAGATATTAATACTGAAGGAAAGTCATTAGGGAAATCCTGACGGAGAAGACGATTTTCTTTTTTGAAACAGAGCCATGATAGCTTTTGTCAGCACAACACAAGTTAGAGTCACGGGAAGAAGGGGGGGCATTGTTTTCATCAGACTAGCCTGTAGGCAAGTCTGTGGGAACGTTTTCTTGACTAATGAGTGCACCCAGCCCGCCGTGGGTGGTACCACCCTTGGACAGGTGGTCCTAGGCTCTAAAAAAGGCAGCTGAGCAAGCCTGGGAGAGCTCATCAGTGGGTTCCTACCTCGGCTTCCCTTAATGATGAATTACAATCAGGGCATGGAAACCAAACACTGTCCTTCCCAGGTTGCTTTTGGCCCTGGTGTCTCAGTAATAGAAAGCCAACCAGGACAGGGTCTCAGGAACCCAAACTGGTCCTGAACTCACTGTGTAGCTGACAATGACCTTGAACTCTCGAGTGTTGTTCTTACCTCTCCTGTTCCGAGATTACAGGAGTGTACCACCACTCCTGGTTTATGAGGTTTGTAGGTAACAAACCCAGGACTTCGCACCCAGGCCAGAAATGTGACATTTGAGCAAGGACTCAGTGGAACAGGAGGATGGTGTTGTTCTGAGACCTAGGGAGGGGGTTGCTTCCTTGAGGACTATTAGAGCAAAGGCCCTGTGGTGACAATACCATTCACCCCAGGCCAGTGTTTCGCAACCTGTGGGTCGCGACCTCTTCAAAGGTCACGTATCAGATGTTTACACTATGATTCAAAACAGGAGCAAAATTAGTTATGAAATAGCAACACAAATAATTTTATGGTTTGGGGGTTACCATAACATGAGGAACAGTATTAGAGGATTGTAGCATTAGGGAGGTTGAGGACCGTTGCCTTAGGCAGTCACAGGGTGTTAATTGGTGGGCAAGGGGGCAGATAGAGGCCACTGGGTTAGAGAGATGACCAGCTTAGATCATGTGAGGACTTGTGGACCAAGCTAGACTTCACCTTTTCCTTGGAGCCAGATGACAGGCCATGAGGACGCTGAGCTACAAGCCCCATGCAGGTGTTTCCAGGCTCCTTATGGGTGGGTAGAAAGGACTTCTGGCTAGTTGAGGCTGGAGATAAGGATGAGCAGGCCCAGGGAGGCACCCCAGTGAAGGGAAAAGCCAACACGTACCAGGTAGATCAGATGAAGAGGTGGCCCTGGGGCTGGAAGTGGGTGTGACAATGACTTGGCTTGGCAACCTAGCAGGACCAGGTGAGGTCCAGAACCAAACGGGGTTTCCTATGCCAACCCTGCAGGGACTATGCTGCTCTCAGGCCTCTGAATCATAGGTTGTCTTGTCATGGGGGCTGCAGACACCTGACAATGATTGGTTCCAAGTGTCCCCTCGTCAAGGTAGCAGCTTCTTTTGTTTTTTTGCATAGGTTTCTGGATGGTGTGGCTGTGGAGAGCTGATCTGGAACTCGTGCCTCAGTCTCCCAGTGTACGCAAATCTGAAGGACAAAGTGACGGAAGAGGAGACAGAGAAACCGGGCAGTCAGGCAGAGGTGGCCCGGCATAGATGACCTGTGTCATCAGGGGACAGTGAAGTAGGATCCTGGCCCAGAACCTGCCCGAAAGGCCTGAGGAATGAAGGAAATAGCCATAGATGGTGTTGGGGTGGGGGCTGCACCGAAGATATTTGACATCCTTATCTTCCTTTCTTGCTCTCCTACCCTCCAACGTTCCAAAGTCCAACAGTCCAGCATTTAAGGGTGGGATGCTCCCTGTCTTCCAATAGCACAAAGAGCATGGAGTATTCTGTAATGCAATGCTTTGGAGATTTTATTGGAGACCCATCCCAGCATCGGCCGCTGCCTCCTGCCTCCTCTCCCAGCCTGTTTGTAAGGGGTCTGTGGTTCACTGTGATTTGCCCACTCAGAGTTCAAAGGCTGCAGACTTGGCCCCCGGTGTGATGATGTTGTAGGAGGTAATAATGATGTTTATGAGCCCAAGCCCATCTTCTGGCTTCATGTGTCTAAACACACTTTCTCTCTCTTGCCAAAGTGGTTGCCATCCTGACTTCATCTGCATGGCTTCCTCACCAGAGGACCATGTTGTTTGGATTTTTCTACTCCCCTCTTTACACAGCTTTGAGATTTCATTATAGTAACCAATGATGTCCACATTACACCCTCTCTATTCCAGCGTAGAGAAAGAACTTGTTTATAATGACCTGAGCCCGTATTGAACCATTTTACTCAAATTACATCTAAAATTTTCCAGTGAGGCAGGTTGGTGAAGTGACCCACACCGGATGAAGATACTTGTCACAGAACTTGATGGCCTGAGCCTGTCCTGAGTTTGATCCCTTAGCCTGCATGATGGAAGGAGAGAACCAACTCACACAAGTTGTCCTCTGACCCTCACATGTACACTGCACACACACGCATACGCGCGCACACACACACACACACACACACACACACACACACACACACGCCATTGGACACATACTTTGCATAAATGCAATAATAATTTTCCTCTTGTGAAGCTACTCACTGACTGGGCAAAAAAATCTGTTTGTTGATGGCTATTTTTGGTGCCTGAATCACAAAGACACCATGATGCTCCTATAATCTGTTTTTGTTTATGAGGTTCCCACAGCATTCAGGAAAATTCTGCCCCTAGTGGATTCTGAAGTCCTTTGTCTTTTAGCTTGCTTAATTAACATTTTTCGTTAAGAGCCATCCCAGTTGATTCTAAGAGCTGGGGAAGGGGTAATTTAAAAAAAAAACAAAAAAAAACTTTTGTTTGTAAATATTTATTTTTATTTTATGGGCATGGAAGTCTTGTCTGTACCACACACCTGCAGTACCCAAGACGGGAAAAAGAGGGCGCTGGATCCCTAGAAACTGGAGTCACAGAGGGTTGTGGGTCACTACGTGATGCTGGGGATCAAATCTGGGTCCTCTAAAAGAGCAGCAAGTGTTCTCCAGTTTTATTTATTTTTATGTATGTGTATGGGTGTGCCTGCTTGTTAGTATGTGTGCTACGTGAATTCAGGTACCCGAAAGGGATCAGAAAAGGCATCAAAAAATCTCCTGGAACTGGAGTTACAGGTGGCTTTTGAGCCCCTAGATGTGAATGCTGGGAAATGAATCTGGTTCCTCTTCAAGAATAGTAAATGCTCTTAACCACAGAGCCATCTCTCCATCCTGCATTATTTAAAACTTTAAAATTGCTATTATTATCAGTGTCCATGTAAGTGGTTGGAAGTTTCTGTCTTGCCTGTCCAGTCCTGAAGCCACTTCTGAAATAATTATTCAGATGCTTAATATTACAATAACCGTAGTTCAAGCGTATTACTGTCTAACTCTTATACTTAAACTAACCCATAATTCTTACCTATCTATGTTTAGCCTTGGGACTTGGTACCTTTTCTCAGGCCAGCATCCCCATCCTGCTTCCCCTGTGTCTCTGCCTTTTCTCTTCCCAGAGAAATATCCAGTCTGAGTATTCTACCTGTACTCCTGCCTGGCTACTGGCCAATCAGCATTTTTGGTGTTCGTGTGCGTGTGTGCGTGTGTGTGTGTGTGTGTGTGTGTGTGTGTGTGTGTGTGTGAGAGAGAGAGAGAGAGAGAGAGAGAGAGAGAGAGAGAGAGAGAGAGCACGCACCATGTTGTGGTGACTGTGGAAGTCAGGAGACAACTTTGCACACTCCTTCCCTGTATTGTATTCTCTCTGTGCTGGAGGCATGAGCTGGTGGCATGGTGCTTGCCTAGTGGGTGTGAGGCCCCCACAATCCCTGCCCCCCAAAGCCCCTCACCTTCTCTAATTTCTTCTTTATTACAATAAGGACATCATCATCTTGATCTCAAAGCAATTCACATGTGGGTATATTATATTATCCATAAATCTCACCTCAGAATAATGAAAGAATATAGAAACATTTATTATGACAGAAATCCATAATGATAAAAATCAAAACGGCAGTTACCCCAGGAGTTAAGAAGTGGGTGGTTAAGCAGACTGACGACAAAGGTGCTCGAATATTGGAAACATTCTTTCCCTGGAATGGGGTGCTGTACCATTGTCAAAACCCATCAAATGCACAGTTAAGGTTGGCAGCTCTTATTGCAGTTCAACAGTAAATTATACCTTACACAAGTGGAATCAAATGCACATTTAAGACATTGGTACAGAAACTTTAAAAATGCGTTTGGCTACTTAATCATTAATCCCAGCACTTGGAAGGTAGGGGCAGGAAAATTTCTGTGGGTTCAAGGCTAGCCTGGTCTACAGAGAGACCTTATCTCTGTAAGATAAGGTTCGGGGACAAGCCGAACACCATGAACTCACCTAAACCGCACTGTTTTAATTCTGTGATGGATGCACACATGCACGAGTGTGGCATATGTGCTTGCACGTGTGCCCGCTTCTGTTGTAAATTTCGAACCCTAGGCGATTGCAACCAAAGGCCCTGAATGAACTTTCAGACAAGTGAAGGGTTGGCAGAGTAGATACAGGTTTTGTTTTGTTTCATGTATATGTGTGTGGGCATGTGTGTCCATGAATGCATGTGCACATAGATGTGTGGGCCCATGGAGGCCTGAGGCTGATCCTGACTGTCTTCCCAATGTGTTTTCCTTATATGTTGAGGCTGGGTCTCTTCTTTGAACCCCCAGTCACCAGTTTGGATGGTCCAGCGAGCAGGATATCCAGTGGATTGGATAGTCCACTCCAGCAATCCTTCATGTCTGCCTTCTGCTTGCTGGGATCACACCTACCTTGCCCACCAAGCTTCCTCAGTGGATACTAAGGTTCAGACTTGTGATCCTCACGCTTGTGTGACAAGAATGTACCCCCTGAAACATCTTCCCAGGATAATGACTGGAGGGAGAGAGGAGGGAGGGAGAATGGGTGTACAAGTCTGTGAGTGCACACAAGCATTCAAGTACATGTGTGCTTGTGTGAGCAGGCACGCATGCGGAAGCTGGAAGCCAATCCCTGGTGGCTCCTTCAATCATTTCCACCTTGTTCTTCGAGATCCGGTCTCTCATTGAACCTGGAGCTTACCAATTTGGCTAGGCTGGCCGGCCATTGAGCTCCAGGGATCCAACTTGCCTGGGTTGCATACGTGTGTGCCAAGCCCAACTTTGATGTGGGTGCTGCCGATGGAATTCAGGTCCCCAAGTTTACCCAGCAAGCACTTCACTGACAACTCTACAGCATCTCACTCCTATTTTTTTTTTTAAACAGCAATATAGAAGATGTGATTGGATTGTCATGGGTTGTACCTGAAAAGCTTGCCAGTCAGGAGCTTGTGTGCACAAGAGGATTAAGTGTGTGGTACTGGGAATTCTCATGACAGAAATGACAGGCTGAGTAAGGGAATTAAGTCTTCATCATTTATACCAAGGAGGTCAGAGGGATTTTTAAATTTGATTCACCTGGAATTAACACTAACAAACAAAAGGAAAAATACAAATTGCATTGGAAATGTGGCTCCTTGATATAATCCTAGCGTTAGGAAGGCCAACGCAGGAGAGTTGCTTGGGTTCAAAGCCAGCCCAGGCTACAAAGCGAGATCTTGTCCAATAGAACAAGAAATACAAAACGCATCATACAAGGACTCGGTGTGTCTATATAGAATACATATACGTAAGCTTCCCATAAGACAATAACAAAAGAAATGATCCCATAAGGAAGACAACAGGCCTATAATATAAACAGATATTTCATAAGAAAGGAAACGAATGGATCTTGGGATTGAAGAGATGGTTCTGTGGTTAAGAGTCCTGACTGCTCTTGTAGCGGACCCAGGTCCAGTCCCCAGCATCCACACAACAGCTCACAGGCTCCTATAACTCCACAGGGGATCTGGCTCCTGCTTCTAGCCTCTGAGGGCTCCCACACCCCTCAATGTACCTAAAGTCATGCAGGCACACAATATCCACATTAAAAAGTCAAGTATGGTGGCATACATTTTGAAGCTGAGCATTCAGGAAGCAGGGGCAGCAGGTGGATCTCTAGGAGTGTAATGACAGCCTGGTCTACGTAGCAAGTTCTAGACTATTTAGGGCTACACATTGAGACCTTGTTTCAAATGAATAAATAAATCTTTTTAAAGAATGGTTCCTGGGCTGGGGACATGGATTAAATGATTTGCTGAACAAACCCGAGGACCTAAATTCAGTTTCCCAGCACCCACGTAAAAAGCTGGGGATGTTCACAAGTGCTTGCAGCCTCCATCATTGTGGGGGAAAAGACAGGTCCCAGAAGCTCAATGGCCAGCCAGCCTAATGGAAATGGTGAGTTTCATGCTTAACGAGAGACCTTGTGTCAAAGGAATTAGAGAGGGACATGTCTTTTTCCAGCCTCTAAATGAATGCACAGGAATACTATTTTTCAGCAGACCTGGTTGATAAAAGACAAAAAAGATTGGCAATGATCTCCTGTTGGCCAGACCTCAGGACGTGCATGGTGGTTGCGGTATAATAGGTGCAATCTCTATAGGGAACAGCTTGCAGAACCCATTGGCTGCAGTATCTGGGTCAGAAATGCACCCAGCTGATTGACCCAGGACTTCACACCTAGGACAGCGACACCAGTCTGCAATTACAAAAGATGCTGCGTGGCTCTTCAGAGTCATTCTGTGTGATATAGCAAATGACTGGGGAGCAATCAAAAGTACCCTGTTTACATAAGGTAAGAACTGAGAGACAGAAAGATGCTTCACCAGTGAAGGTGCCTGCAGCCAAGCCTAATGATCTGTGTTCAATCCCCAGGACCCATAACTCCCAAAAGTCCTCTCACTTCTACATGTGTGCCATGTCCTGCCCCCACTCCGTGCCCAGTGCAGATGCACAAAATATATTTTAAAAAATGTAATAGAAATAAAGAGACAGGGATAGAGTGCTGAGGTAGAGCGATTCAGTGGTACGTACTGCCTAGATTCCACCAGTGAGAGGCTGGGGGTATGACTCAGCAGTAGAATCCTTGCCTCGAATTCAGAAATGTGGCTTTAGGGGTATGGCTCAAAGGTAGAATGCCTGTCTAGAATTTATTGGAGAGGAGTCGGGGAGGAGCCAGGGTAGCATGTTCGAGATCCTGGATTTAATGCCCAGTACAACAAAATAAAATAACAGTCTCCCCAAATGAACACAAAACCCATATGGTATGTCTAAAACAGCATATTGCACAGCTGTCCAAATTGAATTTGTCAAGAGCCACAGGATTTTGCCCCAGCAACAGGAAGTGAGTGATATAAGCCTTTTGTTCCTACAAACCAATCAACTGCCAGGCTCAAGTTGATCAGTGGCCGTACACACCTTTGATCCCAGCACTCGGGAGGCAGAGTGAATCTCTATGAGTTCAAAGTCACCCTGGTCTACAGAGCAAGTTCTAGGACAGCCAGAGCTACATAGGGAGACTCTGTCTTGGGGATAAAAAAAAATCTCAAACTGCCGGGCTCTCTGTCCTAAATGAATATCCCTCTCAATAGCCTGATCTCTAGGTGGATGGTTGGGAACTAAGGCAGGTAGATGTGGTTTGTCCTCCTAAAGAATCTTGCTTTCCAGTGTGGTCCTGGTATTCAAAAAGTGATGGAAAATTTGTTTTTACTTATTAAATTTTTGAGAGAGTAGGCTCTCTAGACCAGGCTCTCCTCAAATCCTTATGCAGTTAAGGATGGCCAGTCAGTGATGACCCTGAGCGTCCCACCTTCACCCTCTAAGTGCTGGGTTTTACTTACTCCCTGGAAATGAACCCAGAGTAGGCAAGTACTGTACCAACTGTTCTACTCCCCAGCTCCATGACATAGCCTTTCAGTGGCATGATTTACTGCAAGGGATTTGTCTATCCTCAGCAGGGATTAATGAGGTCCTTGTGGGAGCCTGTTTAGTTCCAAGAAATAGATTATTACAATTTGTTCTGTAATAGTGAGCTTTATCTCTGAATCCCTTTTGGATTTCCCTCTTACCTTGTGCTTTGACACCTCTACCATGACATTTTTTGGTGTGTGTGTGTGTGTGTGTGTGTGTGTGTGTGTGTATTCTGAGACAGGTTTCTCTATGTAAAAGCCCTGTTATCCAGGAACTCACTCTGTAGACCAGGCTTCTTGCTTATATTTTGAAACTGGTTTCACCAGATAGCTCAGGCTAATCCGGACCATATGACCCTCCTGACTACCCCAGGTTCTGAGTGCTTAGATTAAGGTGTAAATCACTTTATGCAAGCTCTCCTATCATGGCGTGATCTGCCCCTATGAGATACAACCTAGCATCCCTCACCAGGGACAGAGCTGAGGGGACTTTGCTGATCTTAGACACCCAGCCTCAAAGCCAAGATCCAAGTAGACTTCTCACATTACATTGTTTATCTCAGGGCTGTTTTGTAGCAGTGGGAAATAGACAGTGCAAAGTAGATGTGATACATCCCAGCATTTGGGGGATTAAGGCTGAGGCAGGAAGATGGGTCAGCCTGGCTACATAGTGAGACACTGTCTCAAACACACACACACACACACACACACACACACACACACACACACACACACACACACACACACACACAAAGAGCTGAGCAAGGTAACACCCACTGGAACTCCTGTTTGAAAGGTGGAAACTGAAGGGTCTGCCTTAGCTAAAGAGCAAGTTGGAGGCTAGCCTGGGCTATGTTGAATTTATCCCAACAAATGGACACATCCAGAAGAGAGTTTCTTGGGCTGAAGAGGTGACTGAACAGTAAAAGCATGTACTTCTCTGGAAGAGCTCTGGAGTTCCGGTTCCAGAACCCACACTGGCATACTTCCAGCTCCAGGGATCCTGTGCCTCTGTGCTCTGAGGACACCCGTACTCATATGCACATAACGCCTCACAGCATAATTATTACAGGGCTGGAGAGATAGTTCAATGGTTAAGAGTGTTTGCTCATTCTGTTCCAGATTCACATGTGCACACACATCCATTCCAGAAAAACATGCATACACATTGAAAAAGTAAGTCCAAAAAACAAACATAAATCTTTAAAAATGTATATATTTAGATAATTAACTACATGATTGATTGATTGATTGACTGACAATTGATTTAATGTATGGGTGTTGGCATGCCCATGTCATGATGTCATGCAGAGGTCACAGGACAACATGTGGGAGTCTGTTCTTTCCCTCCGCCTGGTGAATCCCGGGGAGCAATCTCAAGTTGTCAGGCTTGACGGGGGGGGGGGGGGGGGGGGGGGGGGGCATCATTTTGTAGTGATATTTTGTGTAATCTCCAAAAAAGAAAGATTGCCTGGAGATCATCGGAGGACAGAGCCAGACACAGAGTTAGCCACAGAGGTCAGGGAGTGGTGGCCCATGCCTTTAATCTCAGCACTCGGGAGGCAGAGATCCACCTGGATCCCTGTGAGTTCATGCCAGCCCAGCATATAGGAGATTAATCCAGTCCAAAAGAGAAACAGAGCCAGGCAGTGGTGGCACACACCTTTAATCCCAGCACTGGAGAGGTTGAGACAGGAAGTGATATGGCCGGGCAGAGACAGGAATATAAGGTGGGAGGAGACAGGAGTCCCGTCTTCCATTTCAGGCCCTCACTGCCCTTTCCCCCCCTTTCAGCTGAGGACTCAGAGGCATCCAGAGGATCCATGGAGACAGGATCTACTCCTTTCGGTCTGAGGATTCAGCAGTGGTGAAAAGTTTCTCTAGTGTCGTGTTCCTCTATCTCTCTGATCTTCCCATTTTACGCCAATATCTGGCTCCGGATTTTTATTATAAGACCATGTAGAATTTGTACAACATCCCTTCCTGCAGAGTCACCGAACTAGCCCCAGAAAAGAAATACATTTTTAAAGTAAGAAAAAGAAAAACCTATGACAGAGAGATAGCTCAATGGTTAAAAACACTGGCTGCTCTTCCAGAGGACCCAGATTGGATCCCCAGTGTCACATGCAGCTCAAGATCACCTGTAACTCTGGTTTTAGAGATCTAATGCCCTCTTTTGGCCTCCTTGGGCACTGCACATACATGGTGAACTACGCACATGCAGGCAAAACACCCATAAGCGTACAAGGAAGACAAGGTTTCTCCGTGTAGCCTTGGCTGTTCTAGAACTCCCTATAGACCAAGCTAACCTTGAACCCAGAGATCCACCTGCCTCTGCCTCCAGTGTTCTGAGATTAAAGGTGTGTGCCACTACTACCTGGCTAAAAATAAATAAGTACAACCTTTTTAAAAGAATTAAAAATAGAATTCTGATTTTCCAGCTCCAGTATTTCCTCTTGCTTCAGCAGAAGTGTCCCTTTCTTGGGCAGCACAAGCTTGGCCTTGACTCATCTATTCTAACATTCAGGGGCTGATCTGACATCGGATTCCATCAGCACTGTGCTCACAACTGATCTGAGGTCTGAGGATCTTCTACCTGGTCCCCTCTCCCGCAAACAGCCTGGTACCTGCCTGTTTACTTCACACCCACTCAGGAGATAAGGGCAGAATTTGCTGTGAAGACTCAGCTCTCTTGCAGTCTTCTAGATGGCTCTGGAGGGAAAGGCGCTTGCCGCCAGCCTGACAACTTGCCTTGGAGACTCATATGATGGAAGGAGAGAACTGACCCCTGAAACGTGTCCTCTGATGTCCACGTGTGCAACATAGCAGGTGGCCACCTCCCCACGCCAAATAAATCAACAAATGTAGTTTTTTACCAAGAAAGAAAATTTAGGACTTATAAAACAGAAAGTGCATCAGCGTTCCAGGATGCATTACTTACTTTTGCAGCTGTGATAAAATACTTTGATCAAGGCAACTTCTAAAAGAAAGCTTTCGATTAATTGAGCTTATGGTTTCAGACTGTTAGAGTCTGTGATGGCAGAGCAGAGGCTGGCATCACGGAACAGCGCAGGACTTGAATCTTGATCTGCAAGCGTGAGGCAGAGAGAATACAGTGAGGATGCCTTTTTGAAGACCCTAAAGCTCATCCCTCACTGACACACAGCCTTCAACAAGAACACACCTCCCAATCCTTCCCAAACTATTCCACTAACTGGGGACCAAGTATTCATATATGTAAGCCAACAGAGGCCACACTCACTCAAAACACCACAGGGGATGAGGGGACAAATGAAAATAACAACAGGTATAGTAAGCAAAGAGTCCAGAAGTAGAAGGGTCATCTGGGTGTGGCTGTCCACCTATAATATTAGCTCTGAGGAGACTGAGGTGGGAGGGCTCCAAATTTCAGGCCATCCTGGGCTGCACAGCAAGATGTGTGGCACACAAACAGAAGCAAAATGTTCTTCATTTCTTAAGAACAGTACTGCAAACGAGAAAGGCAGGGGAGGCACACCTCAGCCCCTCACTGGATTCTAGGCAGGGGCTCTGCCACTGAGTCACACCCCAGCCCCTCACTGGGGGGATTCTAGACATTGTTTTTTTCAAAGTTCTCAAAAAATAACTATGATTTTTGTCATCAAAGAGTATGGAAACCTTTTCAAGTGTGCAAGAACTCCCAAGCAGCTAAAGACAGGATGTACTCCAGAAAAACAAAAGCATCAATTTTAAAGAGAAAGTGCTAGACTCAGGACTCAGTGGACCCAGCACAGGACAGGTGAGGGGAATTTCCAGGATGACGTAAGGAAAGATTCCTGGTACCTGGGCATCAAGGTTGGAGGCCAAGTGATCTAAATAAGATCACATGACTCTCTCTCGAGAACCTTGTTAAGGGCTATCGTCATCAACATGCTGACTTCCATTTTACTGTTTCACTCTAGTCCCATGTGTCCTGGAACACACTCTGTAGCCCAGGCTAGCCTAAAGATCAAACTCAAGTTCCTAGGCCTACACAGCAAGTGCTTTTTCCCACTGAGCAATCTCCTTGGCCCTAAAGAGATTTATTTAACTTTAAACATTAAGGGCCAAGCAGTGTGGCACATGCTTTAAATCCTAGTACTCAGGAGGCAGAAGGAGGGGATGCTCTGTGAGTCTGAGGTCAGCCTGGTCTACATAGTGAGTCCCAGGAGAGCCAGAGTTGCATAGTAAGAACTTGCATATATATGTGTATATATTTTTTAAATTTTATGTGAATGGGTGTTTTGACAGCATCTATGTTGCGTACCATATGAAGGCCTGATGCCCAAAGAAGCCAGATGAGGACCTCAGATCTCCTAGAACTGGAATTACAGATGGGTGTGAGTCACTGTGTGGATGCTGGAATGGAACCCTGATTGAAGCTCTTCACTGATGAGCCGTCTCTCCAGCCCCCAAGAACTATTTAAAGATCATTTTCAGGATCCACCTTGGCCTCTTATTCATTGGCTTTAAAATCCTTTCTCATTTTTCATCCTCACTGCTGTGGAAAATGGAATCAGTGTCAGCGACAGCAAAAATCTGGACCTGGAAAATGATGCTGGACTTGAGGTCTGAGATCCAGAGTGCAGCAGCTGATGTTTGGAACAGAGTCTGATTCCTGATTTAAATTTATTTGTTTGGTGTGTGTGTGTACACGTCAGGGGATGATGTTGGGGACTTATATTTTCCTTCCATGATGGAAAGTATTGAAGGAATTCACAGTCTCAGTGGCGAATGTCTTTATCTGCTTGGCCATCTCACTAGCCCAGGCACAGTGTCCTGTTATGGACTGTGATACCTGGTAGTTAAGGATTGAGGTTCAAGGCCTCGGGGCTGAATGTAGCTCTCATTAGCAGCAGCATCTCGGATGAGCATGCTCACTTGTCCTGTGTCTCAGTGTCCCCTTCTGAGAACTGGGAGCTAGGACAGACACGATAAATGAGCCATCAGAGTGAGTACCTAACTTTCTGAGGCCGCCGACTGTGAGGATGAAGGCAGGGGAAGTCAGGGGGCTGCCCTGGGTCCATACCAGTAGCTCTCAGGGCTGTGAGAGTGACTCAGGCTTCCTTCCAGTTGTAATTGAGGCATGTGGCATACTCCCGGAGGTGAGCTGTGTCCTGGGCACGCCCCTCACCTCCACTGCCTCACGGTCTCTTGATGTGTGACAGCACGCACAGTCATGATGAAATCAGAGCCCATTTAGGAAGAGTTGGGGGAGTGGGTCTCCATTCTCTTCCTGTTCCCAGTCTCCGATTCCTGTCCCTGGGACCTGGTCAATTCCCTTCTGAGGCTGAGGTGGCCCTTGGGTGTGGGTGTTGGCTGTGCTGACCAGTACGGAGGAAGGGTGACATCAAGAGAGAGCAGGTAGAGAGTGGGTTCATGATGGCAGTAGTCATCAGGTGTCATGCACATGTAGTCATTTTATAAATCCTTGTTGCATGCTCTCTAGGTGCTAGACAGACAAAAATTCCAGCCTTCCTGAACGTGACAGTCAGTGGGGAAACCCATAAACGTGCAAGAAGAACCATCCCATGTAAGTGATGGAAAGCACACACAGAGTCAAATGCTGTGGAATATCTCTTTACACTGTGTGAATGACATGTAAGTCATCATCATAGGTTTAATAAACAAGCTGGCCGGCCAATAGCTGAGCAGGATAAATTAGGCAGAAAAGCCAAATTGATAATGATGGGATCAGGAAGGGCGGAGTTAGAGAAGTTGGCAGCCAGATGAAGAGGAAGCAGGAGGTGAACGTGCTTTGCTAATAAAGGTATCACCATGTGACAGGGCATAAATAAGAAAAATGGGCTAACTTAAAATGTAAGAGCTAGTTAGTAATAAGCCTGAGCTATCGGCCGAGCATTTGTAATTAATACAAGCCTCTGAGTGATTATTTGGGACTAGGCAATCAGGACAGGTAATGTTTGTTTATAGTCAGACACGGCAAGCCTAGGGCAGAAGTCCGCATGCCTATATTTCTTTCTATATAGCCTATCAACTCATGGGTCATGACTTTTATATTTTTGTTGTTGAGACAGTGCCTCATGTAGCTCATGCTGAGCTCAAACATGCTCTATAGCCAGGGTTGACTTTGAACTTCTGTTTCTCCGGCTTCTACCTCCTTTGCGCTGAGATTACAGGCATGTACCAGCATGCTCAACTTGCTGAAGTGGAAAATTTTCTGTGCTTTAAACTGGGTAAGTGGTTGTAATGTGGAGAGATGGGCACTGAGAATTAGAACCCTGAAGTTGGAGGGACAGGTACAGGCCTACTTCCCGCTGCTTGTCTCTGCTGGATCGAACCCTCATGTCCTTGCTGATGACACTGGTTGTCAAAAATATTTACATTTTGATCCATTTGTGGATGTGATGAGTCAAAAGCCTCCAATCACATTTCTCTACACAAGCAACACAGATAAAGCTGGACGAGAATCAGGAATTCCAAAGTCACCCTCCATGGGATATTGAGTTTGTGGCCAGGCTGGGACAGCCAGAATCACATCTCAGAACAAACGGGCTGGAAAGGTGGCTCTGCTGTTAAAAGTGCTTGCCACTCAATCATAAGGATAAGGGTTTGAATTCTAATGTTTGGGGCTGGAGAGATGGCTCGGCGGTTAAGAGCTCTTCCAGAGGACCGAGGTTCAATTCCCAGCACCTACATGGCGGCTCAAGACAGTCATTGATTCCAGTTCCAGGCCTTCTGACACCCTCACACAGACATACACACAGGCAAAACACCAATGCACATTAAAAAAAAAAAAAGAATCCTAATGTTCACATTAAGCGGCTCACAAACTAGTTCCAAGGGCTCTGACATGTTCTTCTAGCCTACGTGAAAACCTGTACACACAAGTGCAGCATTCATACACACGTGCACATAAGTAAAATAAATATTGGACACTCTGCATTGTAGACTGAGGGTGTTTAGTGAAACTATTTTGTGTACAGGGTACCTGACACACAGTGAGAAATCTTCTTGTACTCTGGATCTGCTATGGCTGTCACCGACAGCAGCCACATAGATGCTAAGTGTTTTCCTCGATGGTTTGTGAACACCATCTTAAACAGGAGAAACAAGAACAAGAGGCATTTTACAAGGAACATGTGCACATGCGCAACACACACACACACACCCCACAGAATGCTTGGATTATTGCTTATTGCTTCCACTTTGCCTCACATTAACTAACTGAATCGTTGGTGTCCAACAATCCACCTCATTTTGTTACGATGACTTAGAAGTCCCTGAGGTTATTCTGACAGAATCTTCAAGGAACTGGGCATAGTGGCACACACCTATAATCCAGCCCTAGGAAGGCCCAGGGGGGAAGATGGTCCTGGGCTACATGGGGAGATTCTATTTCAAACAAAAAGAAATAACCCAGACAGGCAATGGTAGTACACACTTTTAATCCCAGCACTTTGGAGGCAGAGGCAGGTGGATCTCTATGACTTTGAGATCAACCTGGTTTACAGAGTGAGTTCCAGGACAGCTAGAGCTACATAATGAAACCCTGTGTGTATGTGGGGGGGGGATAAAGGAAGAAAGAAAGAAAGAAAGGAAGGAAGGAAGGAAGGAAGGAAGGAAGGGAAAAAGAGAGAATCTCAAAGAATTTATCTCCATGGTAAAACTCCTGCCTAGAATCCCCACCCCCCCTTGTGAGGGGCTGGGAGTGTGGCTCAGTGGTAGAGCCCCTGCCTAGAATCCCCCAGTGAGGGGCTGGGGGCGTGGCTCAGTGGTAGAGCCCCTGCCTAGAATCCCCCAGGGAGGGGCAGGAGATGTGATCAGCAGTAAAGCAGATGCCTAGTACATACAAAGTTTTGGTTTCCATGCCAAAACTACAGCAAAGAAAATATTTTGAAGACTCAGTTTTATACCAAGCATTTATTTTAACTAATTTTTCTGTTTATTATGTTTATTCATTCACTCATCCATCTTGCCTTCAGCTTTTTATAATATGTCGAGTTCACAGTATGGCCGAGTATCTCTGATTTTACTCGTTAGGAAACTGAGGCACAGACAGGCATAGAAACTGCTAAATATTTGGAGCTGTACTGGAACCTGAACCCATTCACCTCTGGAGACCTGGCTTCTTGCCGACCTTCTCCTCCGAGTGGGAGAAACGAGCCACACAATAGGCTTTGGTGAGCCAGATTGGAAGAAGGGAGAGTCCCGCAGAGATACACACTGCACCATGGTACGCTCAAGGACTAACCCGGAGCTTATGTCTGTGAGTGTGATTGATGAATACGGAGGGATTAGATGAAATTTGAAATAATTGCAGCTATTACTTACCAAGCTTGTTCTTCATGCCCCACCCTGTGTTAGCTACAAGAAAAGTATGTTTCCAAGCCCTTTGCAGGGAGGTCCTGTTGTCTCTACCAAGGACACCAGGACACCTAGCCTAAGAGAGAATACGGGTCACCCAGTCAAGGGGCCCCACAATGCAGGATCCAGACTCAGGGCTGGCGATGTGCCTGAACCATCAACTTTCCCTGAGACTCAGCTTCCTCATTTGCAACGATACTGTTTTCATAGTGGGATGATAATAATTACAATATATTTAAAAAGGAAGTCTTGGGAGATAGTTCAGTGGGAAAAGGGATTGCTGTGCGAACCTGTTGACCTGAGGGTCATCCCTGGTGACATGTCCAAAGCGCTATGTTCGTTCTTGAATCATTAATACTGGTGCTCCTAGGGCGAAGTGAGAGGCGGAGCCAGGAAAATCACCCAGAAGCTCCAGGGACTGCTGGCCTCAAGTAACACAGCGGCACAAGGAGGGATGCACATGAGTGCAGCACACATACACAAATAAATAAAAGTTAAAAGGAAGCTTTTTGTTTTGCTTTGCTTTTTCAAGATATAGATTCTCCGCATAGCCTTGGCTGTCCTGAAACTTGCTCTGTAGATCAGGCAAAGCTTGAACTCAGAGGTCCTCCTGCCTCTGCCTCCTGAGTGCTGGGATTAAAGGTGTGTGCCACCACTCCCCAGCCACTTTTTTTTTTTAAAAGTGGCTCATATATATTCTATTTTATTAGTTATGTGCATTACTCTATCACTCTGATAAAATTAAAATCTCTGCCTCATACCACCCACAAAATTAGGTCTGGACAGATGGCCTAAGCAAGATGCAAATCAGTGAGGTTATCTGTCAGTGAATAACTTAAGAGTGGGCTTCAGAGGCTCAGACCCCCCTCAGTCCTCCCCCTCACCCCACCTCTCCAGCCCTCCCTCCTCCCTGAGGATGAACCTAGGACCTTGTTTGTGCTTGTTTGTGCACGGCAGGCAATCTGTCTACCACTGGGCTATAGTCCCCAGCGTCTTCATTTTAACTCACTACTTTCCATTTATGTGTATAATCCTCTCCCGTTCCTTTTCATAAATTCTGAGAAGGTTTTGCTAAGGAACTTTGGGCCCTTTTGTCTCTGCCTCCAAAGTAGCTGGGATCACAGACCTGAGCCACTATGCCCAACTCAGAGAAAAAGAATTTTTTTTTTGGTATTATGACAGGATTTTACTACATATTCCTGGCTGGCCCAGAATTCACTGTCTCAGTCATTCTCAACCTTCCTAATGCTGCGACCTTTTAATATAGCCATGTTGTGGTGTTCCCCCAACCATGAAATCATTTTGCTACTGCTTTATAACAGTTATGAGTTGTAATGTAAATATCTGACAGGAAGGATATCTGATCAGCAACCACCAGAGGGGTCACAACCCACAGGTTGAGAACCACTGCACTCCCAACCCCAGACTGGCCTTGAACTCACTGAGATCTGCCTATTTCTACCTCTGGTGTGCTGCGATTAAATAAAGGCTTGCCACCACCATCAGGCCATAATAGGAAAGTGGACTACATGAAACTAAAGACTTTTTGTTCATTAAAAAAAGCAAAACAAGAAAAGTTCCAGGGGTTGGAGAAATGGTTCAGTGGTTAAAAGCAATTCCCAGCACCCACACGGCAGCTCACATCTGTCTGTAACTCCAGTTCCAGGGGACCTGACACCCACATGAAGGCAAAACACCAACATACATAAAATAAAAATAAATAAATAATTGAAAAAATTCCATTAAGGGCCAACGAGATGGCTCAGTGGGTAAGGATGCCTGCCACCGAGTTTGATGACCTGAGTTCCATCCCCAGAAATCATATAGGAGCAGAGAGAACCGGCTTTCCTAAGTTGACCTCTAACCTCTGTATCTCTCCGTATGGCTTGAACATGCCCACACACGCACATACTCTTTCTCTCTCTGTCAATAAAAATGCCATTGAGAGAGTCATAGTTCACAGAACTGACAAATGGCTTGTGTTCAGGATATCAGGAGAGCAAATCATTCCAAAAATGAAAAACCTGACAAAAACCAGGGCAAGACGTTTGAACGAGCACGTGCCCAAAAGAACAGAGGAAGGGCCGGGTACTAAGAAAACGCTGTCTAATTGAACTGCTCATCCGGGAAATAAGAACTACGAGGAGCTGCTACTACACACCCAACAGAGTGACTAAAAATGAATTACATGACAGGGCCAAGTTCTGGCAAGGATCTAGAGCAGTGGAGATATTCCAGTAAGGATAGCAGGAGTTTAAAAAAGTGATTACAAGTTATTACTGTCCTAGGATGAACATACACACACATATACACACATATGCATATGCACACATATATACATAAATACACATACGTTTATGCACACACATATGCATATATACATGCATGTGCCGCCATTCTATTCTTGGCTCTATACCTAAAGAAGTGTGTCTGTATGTTCACTTACAAACCGTAAACAAGGATGTTCAAAGCAATCCTACTTGCAAGAGCCAAAGACTTCAGTACATAAACTTGCATTTTTGTTGACAGATGGCAGACAAATCATGGTGTGTTCACACAATGGAATACTCCTGGGCAATGAGGAGGAATGGATTGCAGGTATCCGCCCAGCCCAGATAAATTTCACAATGATCAGGCCGAGAGGAGATCAGGTAGAGGAATTCATGCATCATTTTTCGACCAAGTCACGTACATGGAGAAGCAAAATGAAACCATTGTGTACAAGAAGGCACTCGGGTGGTAACATCAAGTCCAGTGGCTTCCTTTGTGAGCAGGGAGGTAGTGGTGGAGGAACCTGGAGAGGGAGGGAGCTGATAACATCATGTTATTGCGTTGCCCCCACCCCACACACCAGGGTAATGAGTAGACAACTATGACCCACAGTCCTCTGCTTTGTGCAATTTTCTCTTTGTGTGAAACATTTCACTGGGATTTTAAAAAATGTTTCAGGAAAGCAGGCTCATTATAGCTTATCTCCCAAACTATGCCAATTACCTATCTTGGGCATCAAGACAATTGAAAAGGACCTTATGTAGGGCACGTGCTCTGTGCCAGGTATGATTCTAAGTAGTTTCTATTTGTGACCTAATCTGATCCTCTGCATCAACCTTAGGTACTCACTGCGGTGATTCCCTTCAGCAGATGGGGAAACGGAGTCACAGTGAGGCCAAATGACTTGCTTAAAGTCATTTGTACTATCTAGATTTCAACACGGGTCAGCTGGTCTCACAGTAGATGCTCTACGCAAAATCCCAAGATTATAGCTACACAGGGGCTGTGGGCGCTCAGCTACCACACCACCTCCCACAAACGTGGTCTCTTCCCCCTCCCTCCCTTCCTCTCTCCCTCTCTCTTTCTTTCTTTCCTTCCAGGGTTTGAAATAGCTCAAGCTGTTTGCAAACTCAGTTTATAGCTGAGGGTGACCTTGAACTCCCAAACCTCCTGCTTCCATTTCCCACTTATAATGCTGGGATTATAAGGGTGCACCACAAGACCCAGCTCCCTCCCTCTCTTCCTCTCTCCTCCTTCCCTTCCCTTCCTTTTTTTTTTTTTTTTTTTTTTTTTTTTTTTTTTTTTTTTTTTTTTTTTTTTTTTAGACAGGTTCTCATTCTAGCCTAGAGTGACCAGGAATTCACTGTGTACCAAATCTGGCCTTGAGCTATGCCTCAGCCTTCCAAGTGCTGGGGTTATGTCACAAGACCCATCTCCACATATGGTGATTTTTCTTTAATTTTTTAACTCACATTTATCTATCTATCTATCTATCTATCTATCTATTTATTTATTTATTTTTCATTTATTTTTCATTTATTTACCTATTCGGTGGGGACGGGGTGTGAGTGTGGGTGAATGGGTGCTGCAGTGTGTGCCTGTTGAGGTTGGGGCAGCTGGTTCTTTCTTCCCATCTTGAGGTGCTTGAGATAGAACCCTGAGCTTGGCGGTGATCCGTTCAGCCTGCTGAGCAGGCCCCAGTGGAACTTTGAAGGATGGATACACCACTCAGAATTCAGCACATCTTCCTACCCGCTTCCCTGCCCCCTCCCCCAGGAGGGCAGCAGGCCACGGGGTCATTAACTGACCTGGGCCTGGTCCGAGGAGAACCCTAACCCTGTCAGGAACCCCAAACACTTGACACTCCTAGACAAGGAGGAAGCCTTGCTCCCTGCCCCGTCCTAGGATCCTGTGATGTCATCTGCCTGTGGCTGAGATTCCAGAACTTTCCTAATAAAGCTTTCATATGAAGGGTAAAGTCAAAAAGAAAAACAAGGCCTCTGGACTACCTGTTCTTTGGATTTTATGTTTAATGAATAGATGTATCAGCATAGCCAGGTATGATGGTGTTTGTAATCCCAGCGCACAGGAGTCAAGAGTAGAAGAATCCCAGAAAAGGCTGGAGTCCAGCCTGGGCTGCACAATAAATTCCAGGCCAATCTGGACTACATTTAAAGACACCCCCCACACTTAAAAAAATAATAAAGCGCACGTGAGGGCCCATAGGAATATAAACAAACACACATGTGTGCAAATAATAGCTGTGATAAAGAATTTCAAACAAGCAAACAAAAAGTCAGACATCATGCCGCAGGCACTTCACAGGCCGAGAGTCAGGAGGGTCAGGAGATCAGGAGTTGAGGCTATCCTCGGCTAGTTAGTTTGGGCTACATAAAATCCTGTTTTCAAATAAATAAATGCAAGAGCACATATGTTCCTGTAGGACACACTTGCTTTAAAAATTGGTGGTTTCTTTTGTAAATCTGTGTGTTTATCTTATACATGTAAAAACACGACCAGTCTGGGCCTCAGTAGCTTGCCAGAGGCATTCTCCGCATAGAACCAGTTAAAAGATTTCCATCCTGGAAGGCCACCAGGAAAAATAACAGAAGGCAAGGGTTTTACTGTGGCTGCCACAGTAGCAGCGAGTCAAAGGTTGAAACGGATGAAAAGAGCTGTTTTGTGGTATTTTAAGATAGGATTTGGTTACGTAGCCTCAAATTCCTGCACCCCTGCTCCAGCCTCCTACGTGTTGGGATTAAGGGGGTGCCCCCCCTTAAACCAAGTAATTTACTTTATTTTTGAGCCCTGATCTTACTGTGTAGCCCTGGAACTCGCTGCATACCAGACTAGCTGGCTTTGAACTTGAAGGACTCTGCCTTCCCAGTGCTGGGGTTAAAAGGTGTGCAAACTAGACCCGGACCCAAGTTATTTAGTTATTTATTTGCTTGCTTGCTTATTTATTTATTCATTTATTTATTACTGCATTTTAAGCTGTGGTGAAGATTCTAGAAGGGTTGGGGAGTTCAAAAATGCTAAAGTCTGGAGACCCCCACCCTCCACACCTTCCACCAACAAAGACCCAGACACTTAATTTACAAATCCAAACGACAGAGTCATCTCCTCTGCAGACAGAAAATGAGCGAAAGACAGAAAACCCCAACAACAACCCTGTTCCCCAAGAACGTGTCTGCGGTGGGTCTGAGGAGCCCTAAGCATCTTCAGCACCCAGACAGCTTATAAAAGTTTGTCCACCAAATCCCCACTGGCTCCCACCTAGATTCCGGGGGCAGGTTCTGGACTTGAACTTGGTTCTCAGTAGAGCACACTGGGGTACGTGCCTACTGTTCCCTCCTTTTTACAGGTGAGAAAACAGAGGCTCCTGTGGGGTTGAGCAACTGTGCCTAGGGCGCCTGGCTCACAAAAGCCATTGTCACCAGGGCCTTTGGACTTTGTGTTTTCCAGAATGCCTAGAGGGTGTCTGTGGGTAAGTCCGGGGTTTGGGAAGCTGGAAGGAGTTGGAGAGGAAATCGTCGCCGGCCTGCGAGAGATGGATGGCTAAGAGCCCCGAGGTCGCAGCCTCCCCAGGCTGAGGGTGGGTGTCTGTCACCCTGGGGCTCCGCAGCTGGGCCATGGGGACAGCTTAGCCTTACCTGTCCTGGCGCTCACCTGCTGTCTGGCTCGGAGGTGGCAGTGTTCCATGCTTTTCTGGGTCCCCCTTTCTGCGCCCCACCCTGAGGGGGGCGGGAGGGTGGGCGTGGGGCGCCAGAGACCGGCCGGACCTGTGGACCCGGGGCTCGGGCTGTCTGGGGAGCCCGTCACACGAGGCAGCCGGCTCTTCCGGGGCTGGGACACCTGTGGGCGGCGGGAGCCTGTGTCCCTGCAAGCTCATAAATACTGCAGCGCACTGGTGGCTGAGAGGACCGTGAGGGCAGCTGGTGGCCCCTGAGGGTGAGCCGATGTCCCCTCCCCTCGCCCCCACACCCCCACGCCCCAGCTCCCGGTCTTCCGTGGATGGTTCTTCCAGATACGATGCATCCACCCGCCCAGGTCCTGAGGGCAGGTAGACGGAACCTCAGAACCTGAGCCGGCCAGAGAGCTTGGGGAGAAAACGGGGTTCAGGCACACGCAGGTTCAGGGCTGGGGAGGCAGCTGGGATAAGGATGGAGCCCGGGAGGACTGGGAGCCAGGATGGGATGGTGGGAAGAAGAAAGAAATGAGGCTGCTCCGGGGAGGTGGGGATCATGAGCAATCTCGGAGTAGTGCTATCCGGTCCTGAAGAATAAAGTAGGAATCTGAGGATGGATGCTAAAAATCTGGGAAATAGATTGCTAAGGAAGGCTGCTGAGATGTTGGAGATGGAGTTGTCAAAGGTGTCTGACCCGAGGTCCGCAGAAGCTGGACTTGCTAAGATTAGCCAGATGGGATGCTGAAGCTGGAGCCCTCAGAGGCATCCCAACCTTCGCTATCCACCCGGGGTTCAAAACTCAAGTGCATCTCATCCTAGCCATGCCGCTGAGTCACCTGGTTGCTCAGTTTCCTATATGTGACAGGGTTGGTGATGGCTCTAGCCACCACCTCATAGGAATGCTGTGAGGCCTCTGGCATTAATCTATGCAAAGTGCTGAGCAGCCCGGCTCAGAGACCTCATTAATTATTCTCTCTCACAAGCATCTGCTTCGCCACTCCCCTCAGAGACGTTTCAGTCATTCAGTCTCCCTCCTCCACGGACACCCTGACAGACGGACAGACACAGCCGGCCTTGCCTGGCATCTCTCCATCCTCCATCCTCCGCGGGACCCATCAGCGGACTGATTGCATGCCAGCGTTTGACTCTGCCCCCCACCATCTTCCTACCATGAGCCCCATTTTTGGGTGCTGGCTCTACTACTGTCTGCTCCTGCTTTTCTCCCTGGGAGTCCAGGGAGCCCCAGAGTATCCTCGTGCTATTCCAGAGCAAGTTCATCTGTCCTACCCAGGTAAGTGTCCCTAACCTCTCACCTCATCCTGCCTCTCCTTCAGCGCTGGGCTTCTCTGTGGATGAGGGGCTCAGGAATCTATGTAGAAACCCAGGCTGGTAACCTAACCTTCCTAGCCTCAATGATCTGCCTCTGTGAAATGGGATTTCAGCAGGCTTGTGTCCCATTGCGTGTGGGAAGGATGAAGCTGCCCTGCTCCAGCTCTGAAAAGCTGTCCTAGCAAGACCCTCAATGTCTTACCCCAGGAACTGCCATGTTGTCACACATGTTATTCATAAATCTATTGTGGAAGGAATCAGTAAATGAATGAACAGGAACTAGATCTCTCTGGGTCAGATCTTCCTCTGTCTCTCCTTTCTTCTTCCTGGCAGGGGGATGGTCCCTCCTACCCTCTCTGGTTTTTGGAAATAGGCTCATGTAGCCCAGGCTGGGCTCAAACTTGCTTTGTAGCCCAGGCTGGTCTTGAGTTCCTAAAACTCCAGCCCTCACCTCCCAAGTGTTTGCTTTATTCTTTTGAATAGTTTCTCAGACTTGTAACCCAGGCTAGCCTGAAAGTCCCCCTGTGCCTTCTGTCTTAGGCCTTCAAGTTCTGGGAATGCAGGGGTAAGCCATGATGCCTTGCCTCTTCTCCTTCTCTCTCTCTCTTCTCTTTTTCTCTTTTTCTCTTTTTGAGACTAGGTCTTAGGGGTTGAACCCAGGGCCTTGCGCATGCTGGGGAAGCACTCTACCAAACTGAGTTATCCCCAAGGCGTTTATTTATTTACTTATTACTATTATTATTGATTTTTAAGCATCCGGTTTATTAAGACAGAGTCTTAATCTATAGCCCAGGCCAACCTTGCATTCTCAATTCTCCTGCCTCAGCCTTCCAAATACTGGGGTTTCAGGCGTGGACCACTGCTCCAGTCTGGGGGAGATCTTTTATCAGGAGAAGGCTGGAGCTGGTGAAACGATTCTAATCCTAACACTCAGGAGATGAGGCAATAGCAGCAAGAGTTCAAGACCAGTTTTGACTAAAGAGCAAATCTAAAGCCAGCCTGGGCTTCATGAGACCCTGCCTAAAAAAAAAAAAAAAATAATCAATCAATCTATTGAATGATTGAATGTACTAGCTCTCACTTCTATTCCCAGCATTTGAGAGGTAAAGGCAGTTCAAAGCCAGCCTTGGCTATATAGTGAGTTCCAGGCTAGCCTGGGCTAGGTGAGACCCTCTCTCAAAACTAAAGAAAAAGAGGTATGGGGCACATGTGAAGACTGCCTGGGTTCAAATCCTGGCATGGTCACTTATCTGCTAAGGCACATTTGGGCACTCAGGGTTAGTGGGGTGACGGGGGTGACCTTGTGGTAGACTTATGGGTTGCCAGTTGCTTTCTGTGGAGTCACATGACATCTTTTGAAGGAAGATTGTATTCGAATGGAGTTATCCCACCATACGTGACTGCCTACTTAGGGACCTGAGTCATGCCAAGGGTTTCCTTTCTGTGTGCATTGTTTCATTTTAATTCTTTAAAAAATCAAGATGGAGAATTTCACAACATTTTCTTTAGGATGTTTTTATTATATGTGTTTATTTACTTTGTGTGTGTGTGTGTGTGTGTGTGTGTGTATGTGTGTGTTTGTGTGTGTGCATGTGTGTGTGTTTTGCCAAGGACAACTCTCAGGAATAGATTCTTTCCTTCTACTCTGGGAGTCCCAGGATTGAACTCAGGTCATTAGACTGGGCAGCAAGCACCTCTATCCACTGAGCCATCTGGCCAGCACTAGGACATGTTATAGTTTATATCTTGGTACCCCCCCTTTCTTCTCTCTCCCACCCCACCTCCCTCTTCCTCCTCAAACACCTTCTTTGTGCTTTCATATGGGTATCCCTATGTGTGTATGTGATTGGTCAGATTTGGAGCCTTTGTATGAGAGAGAACATGGGCTGTTTGCCTTTCTTCATCTCCACCAACCTCTCCCACCCCCCCACCCCCCCCCACCCCCCCACCCCCACCCCGCTCTTTTAACGGCTTCCTCTCCTGCATAGTCTCTCTTCTGCCTTTGTGGATTAAGATTACACACACACACACACACACACACACACACACACACACACACACACACACACAACTCTGAGTTCTGCATTTGAGGAAATTGTGATCTCTCTCTCTCTCTCTCTCTCTCTCTCTCTCTCTCTCTCTCGCTCAGGCTTGCTTTGGACTTTCAATCTTCCTGCCTCAGCACAAGAGCTGCACTCACATGTTTGCACAATCATACCCGGCTAATGGGATGTGGTGTGTGTGTGTGTGTGCGATGTGTATATATAACCTCACATCTCTATACTTAGCATATTAAAAATAAAAATCCAGGCCAAGTATAGTGGTACAATCTTTTCATTCCAGCGCCCAGGAGGCAGAGGAACATAAAACTGCGAGTTTGAGACCAGTCTGGTCTACATAGGGGGTTCCAAGCCAGACAGGGCTTCACAGTGAGACCCTATCTAGGAAAAGAAAACAAGAGAAAATCCAGCTAGGTGTGGTGCCGCACCTCTGTAACCCCGTATTGGGGAGGAGGAGGCTAAAGGCTGGGGGATCAGAAGTTTATGATCATCCTCTGCTGAGCTGAAGGCTAGGCTAGGCTGGGTGACATGGGGTCCTGTCCAGAGAGAGGGGGGAGGGAGGAGGGAGGGGGAACTGAGAGCTTGGGTAGAGGCTGAGTGACAGCCATTGCCTAGCATACATGACCACCTGAGGTCCGTTCCCAGCACTGTTGAGAAAGTAACAAATACCTCCTGCAGAAATGTCTTTTTTTTTTTAATTGAATGGGAGTTAGTGAAGAATGCTATCGTTCTAGAGAGTCAGTCCGGGATATTGAACTCCAATCATCAGGCTTGGTGGCAGGCCCCTTTACTCACCAAACCACCTCGCCACGCCATATTTTTAATTTATCTAATTTCAAAAAACGTTTATTGCTGAGTGTGTGTGATGACACGTGTGAGGTCAGTGAGGAGTACTATCATGGACTCAGTGATTCCAAATTTCTCTTTTTAAACTTTCTGGATTTATGTACGCAGGTGGAGGTCAGAGGACCTGTAACTAGGCTGGGTTATCAGCTCGGTGGCAGGTGCCTTTACCCACTGGGCTATCTCAGAAACCCTTAAATCTCTTTAACATCAGGCTGAGTAGATGTGGGGTTCTCCTGGTTTCCTTCCTCCTCAGCGCACCCGGATTCACCACTCTGATTGCCGTGAGGAAAGAAATACAATCACACATGAGGGGACAGAAGCAGAGGTCAGGAACGCCATGCAGTCCCGGATAACTGTGGCCCCTTTTCTTTGGAACTACCCCAAAGTGTAACATATGACTATTTCTTGTTGGTCAGAAAATTATAGCTTCACCAGGTAGTGGCGACACACACCTTTTATCCCAGAACTCAGGAGGCAGCGGCAGGCAGATCTCTGAGTTCTAGGCCAGCCTGGTCTATAGAGTGAGTTCCAGTATAGCAGGGCTACACAGAGAAACCTTGTCTTAACAAAAACAAAACAAAACAAAGAAAGAAACAGGAATTTAAGCTTTTAAATTTGAAGAACTCTGAGACTTCTGGAAGGATGGTAAGGTGGGAAAGCCACCTGGGCCTGGTTGCACATGTCAGCGATTTCGGCGTTCTGAAAGATGAGGCTGGAGGATGGTGACTTCAACATCAGCCTGGACCTTGCCTCAAAAATAATAACAGTATTTAATCCCAGCCCTTGGGAGGCAGAGTGAGTTTCAGAACAGTTAGAGGTACACAGTGAGAGCCCGTCTCTAAAACAAAATATCAACGACAATAATAGTAATAAAATGGAGACCAGCTGAGGTAAAATCTGGTTGTAGATCCTACAACCCAGAATAATGACAATATTAACAAAGTTCACTATCTTTATTTAAAGCTTTTCATTTTCTTTTCTTTTTCAGGTTAGGTTTTTTGCCCCCAAATTGAGCATACTATATTTTGGATTTCTTATTGATTGATTGATTGATTGTTGTTTTGAGGCAGTCTCATTATATAGCCCTGGCTGATCTGCAAGTTACTCTGTAGACCCAGCTGTCCTTGAACTCACGGAGACCCATCTGCCTCTGCCCCCACGTGCTGGCATGAAAGGCATGCCGCATTGTGCCTGGCTGACATTTACTTCTTACTTTTATCCATGTTTGTCTGCACACATGTCTGTGCACTGTGTGTGAGCCACCGCTCCGGGCCTCTCACACCTTTTTATTGCTGCTCAGAGTGCAATCAGAGGGGCCTTGAATTCTCTGTGCAGCCAATAAAGATAACATCTTAAGTAACAGTGGTAGGATTATTAAAAATTGAAATCTGAGGGAGCTGACGAGATGGCTCAGTGGTTAAGAGTACTGGCTGCTCTTTCAGAGGACCTGAGTTCAGATCTCAACACAACACCCACATGGCCGCTCGCAGCTGTCTATAACTCTCAGTTCTAAGGGATCCAATGTGTTCTGATCTCTGTGAGTATCAAGCATGCATGCAGAACACAGACATGCTGGTAGGTAAAAACTGATACACACAAAATAAATCTAAAAGGGAAAAGTTTTAACTGCAAATTGACAGCTAATTCTAGCCACATTGGTAGAACAGGTGCTCAGCTTGCATGGAGCCCAGGACTCACTCCCCAGCCCAAGAAAGAAAGAAAGAAAGAGGGAAATGGAGTCCAGCATGGTCATGTGCACCTGCAATCTCAGCTACGTGGGAGGCTGAGGCAGGAGGATTACTGGACTCAGGAGCATGAAATCCAGCTAGACCTCAATGAAATCCACAAAAAACAGAAGGAAAAACCAAGCAGGGTGGTACTGTGAGTTCCAGGCCACCAAGGCAGCTGAGTAAGATTCTAACTAACAAATCACACCAGAAACAAAGTAAACAAAGGTCGGGAGGGGCACCGGCACAATTCTGATTAAACTACAGACCTCCATCAGATGTCCCCAATATCACCACTAATTTTATTGCAGGATTTCACCTCCTGCTTAGAGTGGGTATCCCTTTTGGCTCCCACTGTGCTTTCCTGAGTGCAGGAATTGCTGGAGTATGCGCTCCTATAGCCAGCACATAAATGTCATGTGGGGCCTTTGTTATTTTTTGAGTATCCATCGGTTGTTTTGTAAAGTATCACTATTTCAAGCTTCTGCTACTGTTTCAGAGTTAGTAATAAGGTTGTATTTGGGGTAAGAGGATTGTAGTTGCTACTTTGTGTCTCTTTCTGCATGTGGCGCTGGAACGTCTGGTGTAGACGAACCTTCTGACAGCTGGTACTGACCCTGATTCATTGGCTGCTTAAGCAGATGCCTGCTGGGTCTCCCCACTGTAAAGTCTTTATTTCTTCCTTTGTAGCTAATGAATAGCTTGGGGAGAGATTGCTCAAGAAGATGCAAGTCCTGTTTCTTCATAAATTT
This sequence comes from Phyllotis vaccarum, assembly GCA_033318265.1. Classification (NCBI taxonomy): domain Eukaryota; kingdom Metazoa; phylum Chordata; class Mammalia; order Rodentia; family Cricetidae; genus Phyllotis; species Phyllotis vaccarum. The sequence goes on along the minus strand of JARWLC010000018.1, from coordinate 19,243,526 downwards.
TTCACCCACTAGATGGTTTTAGCATCTATCAGCGGCTCCCAACTGCAGTAATTTTTAGTGTTGTCCTTGCCTAATTGGACACTTCTTAATTAATCCTTCTTTTCGTATAGATGCATGTAAAAAAAAGAAATGATGAATTTCAGCCTCCCACAAGCTAGGTCAGGGCTGTGCTGTTGAGCCACGCCCCCAGCCCCTCACTGGGGGATTCTAGGCAGGGGCTCTACCACTGAGCCACACCCCCAGCCCCTCACTGGGGGATTCTAGGCAGGGGCTCTAGCACTGAACCACACTCCAGCCCCTCACTGGGGGGTTCTAGGCAGGGGCTCTGTCACTGGGCCACACTCTGTTGATTTTAGGCAGATATTTGACCATGGAGCTTGACCCCAGCTGTTCCTTTCCATCTAATTGAAATTTTAGTATTAGTAAGAGCTGTCCCTCCTGCCTGCCTACATCACTCGTTTATTTATTCAATGCTTTCTTTCCATGTCAGAGTTGTGGATACTTTTTTCCACTCTCTCACTGAAAATCCAGCACTATCATTGCATATTGCTATTCACAGTGTCCCAGGTTCGGTCTCCTGGAATTTGCTTGCATTGGGTTGGGAGTGGTGATGTGCTCAATATGTAAGTCAGTGGTCGAACACTTGCCTAGTCTGTCTCAAGCTCTGAGTTCCCCCTAACCTGAAAAGAAAATTCCCTCTTCCTGAATGAGAGGCATGACTGACAAGGTGACCGCACTGAGGTGTCTGCTTTATCATTAGCCTCATCAGTCCTTGAGGGTACTGCTTTCCATGAAGTTTTCTCCCCGACTTCATTTTGCAATTTAGCCACATGATTCTGTTACTCTCCTTTCACATCAGGTGATTTTAATGTTCTCTTAAGTTTGTGTGTGTGTGTGTGAGTGCTTGTCTGTATGTGCACCATATCCATGCAGTGCTCTTGGAAGCCGGAAGAGGGTGCTGGATCTCCTGAAACCAGAGTCACTGAGAGGTGTGAGCCATGGTGTGGATGCTGGAAACTGAACCCTGGTCCTCTGCAAGAGCTCTCCCTGCCTTGCTAAGTTGACCTGCACTTTCAAATTACTGGCCAAAGAATCCATGACCTTGTGGTTATTGTACCCCTTGGTATTTTTACTTATTGTTGTTATATTTGGTTTAGAGATAGCTGGCCTGGAACTCAGGTCTTTAGGCTTCACAGCAAGTGTTCAGACCAGCTGCTGAGCTGTCTTACTGGCCTGCCACATGGTGTTTTTGAAGTCTTGATTTGGTTGCTTGATGCCTGGTTTGAGGGTCTGAAATGCATATTCCTCTTCTGGAGCCTGGAAGGAAGGGAAGAGGGGCTGAGGGGCTATGCAATAAGATCCCGTCCAGAAAAAAGGAGAGAGAGAGAGAGAGAGAGAGAGAGAGAGAGAGAGAGAGAGAGAGAGAGAGAGAGAGAATTAAAGTCATCATTAAAGTACCTGACTTGTGATATAAAAAGCCACTGTGGGGGTTGGTGATTTAGCTCAGTGGTAGAACATTTGCCTAGCAAGTACAAAGCCCTGGTTTTGGTCCTCAGCTGGGAGATGAGGCACTGTGTACAGATTTGCTCTAGAGCCAGGCAAGGCGACTCAGCTGAGGCAGGTGGGTTACTTCAGGTTCAAAGCCATCCTGGGCTACATAACAAGTTCCAACCTGGGATGCAGTATGCAATCCTGTCCCTCTCTGCAGACAGGGTGAATATCACAGCTTCCTCCTGCCCTATATCTGGCCTTTGCCCCCTGCTCCCCACTTTATTACTTAGCTGGTCTCCAGACACCTGTCTGGAGCCCTCACTTGACGTCATGAGTGTACAAAGCTGGCTGCAGGCTAGCAAACAGTGAAGAATAGGGACCTTGACACAGCCTGTAAATCTCATTGTGGTTAGTTCTTTGCCTAAGGTTGTCCCACCTAGTCCCTGAAGATGGCTGCCAGGGCATTCTTAAGATGCCACACCAGTCACCTACGAACAAGGCCACAAGGCCACAGTGTTTGCACAGAACCTCCAGCACACTGTAAGTCACCTCTGTGTGACTCAGTTCTTAACGCAATGTATTCGAAAGTAGCTACTGTGATGTGATGGTTCTTTGTTTGCTTTGGCTTGATTTTAATTAGTTTATATTAATCACACATCAGAAGCTACATAATGATATTTTCTCTTTTCTGTTCATTTATTTTGGTTTTGTGAGACAGGGTTTTTTTTTTTTTTTTTTTTTTTTTTTTTTTTTTTTTTTTTTTTTGTGTGTGTGTGTAGCCCTGGCTGTCCTGGAACTCAATCATAGACCAGGCTGGCCTTGAATTCACAGAGGTCCTCCTGCCTCTGCTTCCTGAGTGCTGGTGTTAAAGGCCTGTGCCACCACTGTCTGGCCCATTTTTGTACATGTATGTAATGTATACATTTTTGTATATGTATAGAATGTATTTGGGTTACGTTCACCAACCCCTCACCATCTCTTGTTCCATCCCCCACCTCTACTGGTCTTCCTTCCTCTTCCTTGTAGCCCTCCCACTTATACGTTTTGTGTGTGTGTGCGTGTGTGCATGTGTGTGTGTATATGTGCCTGTGTATGTGTGTCTGACTGTCTGTCTCTGTGTGTGTCTGTGTATGTATCCCTGTGTGTGTGTGTGTGTCTGTATGTGTCTCTGTGTGTGTCCCTGTGTGTGTGTCCAACTCTGTGAGTTTCCTAGAGTTGCTTACAGGAGCATGGGTGAACAGTTATTTACAAAAGAAGGAACCACATGCAGCAGAATTTAGAGTCTTAGGAAGGGCTGGGCTTTTGTGTTCCTCCTTCTTCCTTGTTTGACTAAGAAACAAAAACAAAAACAAAATCAAAAAGAGGAAGGGAGGAAGAGCCTTGTTATGAAGCTCAGATTAGCTCAGAAATTTGTGTAGTGCAGGCTGGCCAAGAAATTCCAATTCTTCTACCTCCGTCTCCAGATGCTGGTTATGTGGATGCAGGAGATAGGACCCAGAGCTCTGAGCACTCTGGGTGGGCACTGTATATACGGAGCCACATCTCCAGCCCCTTTCCTGAAATTTTATTTTTATTATTTTATTTTATGTGCATGGGTGCTTTGGCTGTATGTATATCTGTGAATCATATACATGTCAGGTGCCCTCAGAGTCCAGAAGAAGACACCAGTTTCCCAGGAGCTGAAGTTACAGACAGTTGTGAGCTGCCATGTGATTGCTGGGAATTGAACCCAGGTCCTCTGGAAGAGCAGCCAGTGTTCTTAACCACTGAGCTATCTCTCCACCCTTCCCACATATTTTTATAAATTCATTTATTACTTTGTTCATGTGGGAGGTAGGCACACCCATGCCACAGCACACATGTTAAACATGGCCTATGGTTCACTATGTAGACCAGGGTGGCATCAACCCACAGAAATCTTTCTTCCTCTTTTAGGATTAAAAACTGCAGGGATTATAGGACAACTTTTGGGGATGGAACTCAGGCCACAGTGATTTTGCCATCTGCCATCTCTTTTTTTCTCCAGATTATTTTAACCCACAGTTGCTTGAATTCCAGGACCTGTACCTAGGATGCAACTTTCAATTGTATTTGTATGCACCCAAACTTCCTCACCACCTTGGAGGACAGATAGCCCTATTATGTTTCACATACGGGGAAACTGAGGCTCAAGGAGGTGAAGCCGCTCCCAAGGGAAGCCCAGTTTGGAAACAGCAGAGGGTGTGAACTGAACACATGCTGCTAAATGACCCTCTCCGTTTGGATAGCCTTTTCCAGGCCCTGCTCTGGTTCTTCTCTCCCCAGGAGAGCCCGGCTCCATGACAGTGACCTGGACCACATGGGCTCCAGCCCGATCTGAGGTGCAGTTCGGCATGCAGCTGTCTGGGCCACTCCCATTCCGTGCCCACGGCGCCGCCAGCACCTTCGTGGATGGGGGAGTTCTGCGGCGCAAGCTGTACATCCATCGCGTGACGCTGCGGAAGCTGTTGCCCGGGGCTCAGTACTGTGAGTGGGTTGGTGGTGGGCAAGAGGGAGGCATGTTCTAGAAGCTCTCAAGTCTGAGGCTGAGCTGGAGGCTCATCTACCACAGGTGTGAGATGCTACAGGTTTGGGACTAGGTGTGACAACATAGGCCCCTATTCCCAGCACTTGGAACGAGGCAGGAAGATTTGAAATTCCAGCTCATCCCAGGCTACATAGACAGTTGGAAAATAGCCTGCGCTACCTGAGATGTTGTCGCTAATAATAATGATGATGGTGGTGACAATGTCACTATATTTTCCTTCTTATCTAGAGGTCTGAGGGTGGAGTCTGGTGGAAAGACCCTGGCCTCTGACTCCCCAGCTAACAGGTCTGTTTTTTCTTCCCTCAGTTTACCGTTGTGGGAGCTCTCAGGGATGGAGTCGGCGGTTTCGCTTCACAGCTTTGAAGAATGGGGTCCACTGGAGCCCCCGCCTGGCTGTGTTTGGGGACATGGGGGCTGACAACCCAAAGGCCCTGCCCAGGCTTCGGAAGGACACGCAGCAGGGCATGTTTGATGCAGTGCTCCATGTGGGTGAGGCACCGGCTAGGGTGCGCCTGGAGGCTGGCTGACCGGGTGCCCGTCAGTCCAGTGCTGAGATGAGCTGGGTGGGGCTGGATGGTTCTGAAGAACCGGGGTTGGGGGCTGAGGGTGGGAGCCGAGGCTGACCCTAGATATGAGGTCTGAGGTTAAGATCTCAGCACTGGTCCCTATAAATTTCAGCACTGATTTCATTGGTAGTAGTAGTAGTAAGGCTCATTCAGAATACACAGAAGTGTTATAATAAATTAAAATGAATGGGCATGATAGTACGTGTCTGTAATACCAACAGTGGAGAGGCTGAGGCAGGGGAGTTGCCCAGGATTCAAAGCCAGCTTGAACAGCTTAGTGAGGCCTTTGTTTAAAAACAAAAACAAAAACTAAGGGCTTTAGATGTGGTTTAATAGTATAGCACTAGCCTAGAATCCCCCAGTGAGAGGCTGGGGTGTGGCTCAGTGGAAGAGCCCCTGCCTAGAATCCCCCAGTGAGGGGCTGGGGTGTGGCTCAGTGGTAGAGCCCCTGCCTAGAATCCCCCAGTGAGGGGCTGGGGTGTGGCTCAGTGGTAGAGCCCCTGCCTAGAATCCCCCAGTGAGGAGCTGGGGGTGTGGCTCAGTAGTAGAGCCCCTGCCTAGAATCCCCCAGTGAGGGGATGAGGATGTGAGCCTGGCATCCTGAAGATCCTGGAGTCAATCTCTAGGAATAATAACAATACAAAAAATGTTTGTTTGGTAAAATCAGCATCCAATCCAACCCAGCTGCATTATGAGTGCAAACAAGACAGAGATGAGCTGCTGTGTCAACTCATAGATGAGAAGGTATAAGGTAGGGATCAAGACCCGCTAGGTCTTGATCCTAGAAAGCAGAACCTGAGCTTCACTCTCTGCCATTCCCTATCACCCTCCAGGAGACTTTGCCTACAACATGGACCAGGACAATGCTCGTGTTGGGGACAGATTTATGCGGCTCATCGAACCGGTCGCTGCCAGTCTGCCATACATGACGTGCCCGGGGAATCATGAACAACGCTAGTGAGTATGGAGGTGCAGTGATGGGCAGAAGCTAGGTTAGTGAAAACAGTTGTGTCCTTGTTAGAGTCTCACTTAAGTCTCTCATGCTGCAGGTGCCTCATCTACGGTAGCAAAAGAAGAACTAAGGGGTGGGCTGGGAGCCACAGGCTGGCCTTAAAGTCGAGAGGCAGGAGGAGGGGCTGCTGAATCCAGGTTCTTACCCCTTGCTTATTATCATTCCTTCCCCCCCAGCAATTTCTCTAACTACAAGGCTCGCTTTAGCATGCCAGGAGACAATGAAGGCTTGTGGTACAGGTAATATGGAGGGGACTGGGGATGGGCGGACTCCCCTGAAGGAGAGGTGATGCAGACTTCCAATCTCTGACCCTTGTCTTCTGGCCTCCGTAGCTGGGATCTGGGTCCTGCACATATCATCTCATTCTCCACTGAGGTGTATTTTTATCTCCACTACGGCCGCCACCTGGTTGAGAGGCAGTTCCGTTGGCTAGAGAATGACCTCCAGGTAGGCCCTGGTACGAGCCCTCTCCTGGCTTCTCAGTTCCTATTGCTGTTCCTCACCCCAGCCTCTTTTCTCTAGAAAGCCAATAAGAATCGGGTAGCTCGGCCGTGGATCATCACGATGGGCCATCGGCCTATGTACTGTTCCAACGCAGATCTGGATGATTGTACAAGGCACGAAAGCAGGGTGAGGTCCCTTCCCTGGGGGGCAGTGAGACTCGGTGGGGGGAGGAGTCTCCTCATCTCCCTGCTCATCCCAACAGGTCCGCAAAGGTCTCCAAGGCAAGTTGTTTGGGCTAGAGGACCTTTTCCATAAATATGGTGAGTGAACCTGGGGAGTCCCTGGCCCCGTCTCTCTCCACCGCAGGGGCCTGATGGTCACACTTTCTGTCTTAGGTGTGGATCTGGAATTTTGGGCTCATGAACACTCCTATGAACGGTTATGGCCAATTTACAACTACCAGGTGAGGCCCAAGGAGGACTCCGGTTTCATGTGGTCAGACCCTCCCTGGGGCCTGGCCATGCATGACCCAACACCGTCTTTGACCTTTTCCAACAGGTATTTAACGGCAGCCTGGAAAAGCCCTATACCAACCCCCGAGGCCCGGTTCACATCATAACAGGATCTGCGGTGAGCAGGTGGGAAGGGACCAGTTCAGACTAGTTTAGACACGATGATGGTGGCCACCACTGCTTTCTCATCTAGGAGACTGGGTACTGAAGATGGTATGTTCATCAGACAGATGGGGACACTGAGGCTAGGATAGGAAACATGATGAGTCATAGATGGGTAAACCACAGTGATTGGAAGCCCTGGGTGGTGGTACATGCATGTAACTCCAGAATTCCCGGGGCTGGAAGCCAGAGGACTGCCCCAAGTTCAAGGCCATACAGTGAATTCCAGACTAGCCTGGGCTACAGAATGAGACCTTATTTCAAAAAGTAAAACAGGACCAGAGTGGGTAATGGTACTCACTGCCAAACCTGATGACCTTAGTTCAATTCCCAGGGTCCACATGTAGAAAGAGAATATAATACACACACGCACACACTTGCTGAATAAATGTAATTTAAAAATAACCATAATAAGGCAACCAAAACCACAGAAGAATCTTGGGGCAGCCTGTATTCTTAGCATTTGGGAAGTAAAAGCAGGAAGATCTGGAGCTTGGGGTCATCCTTGGCTATATAGCAAATCTGAGGCCACCATGGACTTACATGAGACCCAGGAGAAACAAGCTGGATACAGGATCCGCGGTTAAGGGTGTCTGCTGCTCTTGCAGAAGACCCGAGTTCAGTTCCCAGCACCCACAATAGGCAGCTGTAAGCTAAGACACATACACACAACAAACAACTGTGTCTGGGGGTTCATTCACTGTAAAGTTACTGTTTTCTTTTTTTCTCCCAAGACACTGTGTCTCCATGTCGATCAAGCTAGCCTCAAGCCTTAGGCTCTGGTTTTTATTTTAATTCACTAATTAATCTTGAAACCAGCTCATAGAGTCTAGGCTGGTCCCAAATATCTAGTCATTTACAGTTCAAATTGTTCTTAAATCTTTTTAATTAATATTTATTTATTTATTATTTTATTTTATGTGTATGAGTGTTTTGCCTGCATGTGTGCATACACACCATGTGCATTCAGCGCCCCAGGAGATGGAAAGAGGGTGTCATATCTCTAGAACTGAACTTATAGACCGTTGTGAGCTGCCATGTGGGCACCGGGAACCAAACCAGCTCCCCTGAAAGAGCAGCCAGTGATCTTTACCACTAAGTTGCCTCTCTAGCCCCTGACCTTGAATTTCAGATCTTCCTGCCTCCACCTTGGAGGTTCTGGGATTACAAGGCATGCACCACTGTGCCAGGGGATCGAACTTAGAGCATGGGACATGCTAGGCAAGCATTCTTTTAGCTGAGCTATAACCCCGGCCCAGTTCATTTATTTTTGTCTTTTTTTGGTTAGTATTGTTTATCTTTGTGTGGAGTGCAGAGTTCTCAAGGGGAAGTAAGAGAGACAAAAGTCTAGGTTGGTTGCCTTTTACTACTATGTGGTTCTGGGGAACAAACTCAGGTGCTAGGTTCAGTGGGAAATGCCTTCATCTACCAAGCCGTCTTACCACCCCCAAGTTTATTTTATTGTTTGTTTGTTTTGTTTTTCAAGACAGGGTTTCTCCTGACTGTCCTGAAACTCAGTCTGTAGACCAGGTTGGCCTTGAACTCTCAGAGATCTGCCTGCCTCTGCCTCCCAAATGCTGGGATTAAAGGCGTGTGCCATGGCTGCCCTGCCCCAGTTTATTTTTAAGACAGGCTGGCCTCAGAACTTTGTGATCCTCCTATCTCAGCCTCCCAAGAACTGGGACTGAATGCTTGTGGCCAAGTTGTAACTGACATGTTCTTGGAGGCCACAGTCCTGACCTGAAGTATTTCCTGCTGTATCTATGACCAGTGTTGTCTGACCATCTGTCTTCCACAGGGCTGTGAAGAGTTGCTGACTCCCTTTGTTAGAAAACCCAGACCCTGGAGCGCCATTCGTGTGAAGGAATATGGGTACACAAGGATGCACATCCTTAATGGCACCCACATGCACATCCAGCAGGTGTCCGATGACCAGGTCTGTTGGGCATGGGTTACAAACTAGTAGCCTGACCCAGAGTATGCAGGAGCTGAGGGGTTAAAATCTTGGCCTCAAGAGAAAAATCAAGCTGGTAGTGGTAGTACATACCTTTGAACCTAGGACTTGAGACACAGAGGCAAGCAGATCTCTGAGTTCAAAGCCAGCCTGAAGCAAATTACAAGACAGCCTGGGTTATACAGGGAAACCCTGTCTTGAAAATTAACAAAGAAAAACATAAATCAATACACTGGGTATGCCTATAATCCCATCACTTGAGAGACTGGGGCAGAAAAATTAGAATTATGGCTCAGTGTTACTCCACTTGCCTAGAATCCTCCAGTGAGGGGCTGGGGTGTGGCTCAGTGGTAGAGCCCCTGCCTAGAATCCTCCAGTGAGGGGCTGGGGGTGTGGCTTAGTGGTAGAGCCCCTGCCTAGAATCCTCCAGTGAGGGGCTGGGGGTGTGGCTTAGTGGTAGAGCCCCTGCCTAGAATCCCCCAGTGAGGGGCTGGGGTGTGACTCAGTGGTAGAGCCCCTGCCTAGAATCCCCCAGTGAGGGGCTGGGGTGTGACTCAGTGGTAGAGCCCCTGCCTAGAATCCCCCAGTGAGGGGCTGGGGTGTGACTCAGTGGTAGAGCCCCTGCCTAGAATCCCCCAGTGAGGGGCTGGGGTGTGGCTCAGTGGTAGAGCCCCTGCCTAGAATCCCCCAGTGAGGAGCTGGAGGTGTGGCTCAGTGGTAGAGCCCCTGCCTAGAATCCCCCATTGAGGGGCTGGGGTGTGGCTCAGTGGTAGAGCCCCTGCCTAGAATCCCCCAGTGAGGGGCTGGGGTATGGCTCAGTGGTAGAGCCCCTGCCTAGAATCCCCCAGTGAGGGGCTGGGGTATGGCTCAGTGGTAGAGCCCCTGCTTACCACTATGTGTGAAGCCCTAGGTTCAATCCCCAGGACCCTGATTTCAAGACCAGTTGGGCTACATGAAGTGACCATGAACCCAAAAGAGGAAAAAAACAATTTTACTCTGAAATTGGAAGCCTGGGTTCAAATTCTGCTGGTGCTTCCTACCAGCCCTGAGACCCTGAATAATTTCTCTGATATCTGTGGTCTTCAGTTTTCATGTCTGTGAAATAGGGTTGACTATAGCCTCTGGTTCACAGGGTGCCGTGGCCATGTGATAACACCCCTGAAGTGCTGAAAACATGATGTAGTAGTGAGAAGTCAGACAAGGGTTAGTCACTTTGGAGCAGGAGAAGGAACAGGTGACTGATGGGAGCAAAGAAGGTGCATGTGTGGCAAATCTGAAGAGTGACAGTCCAGTTTATTTCTGCTTGTGTGTGTGTGCATGCATGAATGTGTGCACATGTGTGTGCATTTCCATGTGTGGAAGCTACAGGTCAGTTTTAAGCGTCTTCCACTATCTCCATCTTTAAAAAAAAGTTTAAGTGTTTTTATTTTATGTGTGTGGGTTTTTTTGCCTGCATGTATGGCTGTGCACCACATGGATGCAGTACCCAAGGTGGCCAGAAGGGGGCATAAGATGGCGTTATAGCTTTTTCAAAATTATGTATTTACATCGATGTTTGCCTGCGTGTGTGTCTGTGTAAGGGTGTTGGATCCTCTAGAACTGGAGTTACAGACAGCTGTGAGCTACCACGTGGGTGCTGGGAAGCAAACCCAGGTCCTCTGGAAGACAAATCAGTGCTCTTAACTGCCAAGCCATCCCTCAGGCCTGAAACATTTTTCATTTGACAAGGGTTTATTATTATTATTATTATTATTATTATTATTATTATTATTATTATTATACTCGCATGCTTTGCTGTGAAGAGACACCATGATCACGGCAACTCTTATAAAGGAAAACATTTAATGGTAGCTGACTCACAGTGCAGAGGTTTACTCCATTATCCTCATGGTAGCTTGCAGGAAGATGGCGCCGAAGGAGCTTAGAGTTTACATATCCATCCACAGGCAGCAGAAAGGTTGTGCCACACTGGGCCCCGTTTGAGCTTCTTAGACCTTAAAGGTGACTCACTTCCTCCAACAAAGCCACACCTACTCCAGCAAGGCCAGGACCCCTAATAGTGCCACTCCCTGTGAGCCTATCACAACCATTTTCTTTCAAACTACACCAGACCTCACCATTTTAGCTAAAGCAGCTGACCATCAGACTCTAGGCACTATTGTCTCCATTCTCTTCCCACAGGCTGGGTTAGAGGCCTGTACTGTCGAGTCTGCCTTTAAAAAAGAAAAGATATATTAGTATGTGTATGTGAGCGTGCCTGTGCATATATATGCACCGTGTGGGTGCGGATGCCTGTGGGGGGTCATATGGGGCATCCGACTTTCTGGAGAAGAGTTACAGGTAGTTATCACCACTAGGAACTGAATCTGGGTCATCACTGAGCCATCTCTCCAGTTCTGGTTTGTTTGTTGTTTTTTTTTTTAATGTGCGTGTGTGTGTGTGTGTGTGTGTGTGTGTGTGTGTGTGTGTGTGTGTGTGTGTGTGTGTGTGTCTGAATGTATGCATGCAGTGTGTGTGGGTACATGCATGTATGCACATGGAGGCCAGAAGAGGATGCTCAGCTGAGTTCCTCTATCACCCTCCGATTCTTTTGAGGTAGGGTCCCTCCCTGAACCTGAGGCTCCAGCCTTGGCTAATCCGGCAGCAACCCCTGTATCCTGTCTCCAGCCCCTGTGGAAATGGATTTCAGGCACACACAGAATAACAGGCCTTTTGTTGGGTGCTGTAACTCCAAATTCAGTCCTCACAATTAAGGAACAAATGTTCCTAAGCCCTGAGCCATCTCTCTAGTCCCCTGCCTAACTTTTATATGGATGCTGGGGATCTGAACTCGGGTCCCCATGCTTGTACAGGAAGATTTTTACCTACTGATCTATTTCCCCAACTCCTCACAGTGGTTTTAAAAATTATAACAATCTAGGTTTGTGGTGGTTTTGTGAGGCAGGATACAAGTTCAAGACCAGTGTGGGCTTCCATAGCTAGACACTTCCTCAAAAAGAAAATAACAAAGCAACCAAATAAAATAAAAATTAGAGTTTGGTGAGTTCATGTTCTGGGCGTGGGGCTAGACTGTCTTGTGTTTAGTGTAAGCAATGTACCCCTTACAATGATTCTTGTAAGGGGCAGGATATAGAGAAAGTGATTTTCCCAGGATCTCACAGGTTCCGGGCAGCATAGCCGTACCCTGACCCACAGACCACATTTTTAGCACACCCCACTTGTGACTTCATCTTGACTTTTCAAAGGCAGAAAACTGAAGCTCAGAGAGATGTAGGAACTTGTCCAAGGTCATCTAGCCTCAGAGGTGGTGACGAGATTTGAATTCGGGCCCACTGGCCCCACGGGATTCTCTTCCTCATGGCCTCCTGTTTCTGATCTTTACAGGACGGGAAGATTGTGGATGATGTCTGGATAGTTAGACCTTTGCTTGGCCGGATGATGTATCACTAAGACTGAAGCTTCCCTCAGGAAGACACTTTGCTGCTGTGACCAGACAGTACCATGGCCTGGGTGGGGAGGCAGGGCAGGACCCCACTCCCCCGCCATCCAGAAGCCTGAGGTGCAGTCTTGAGACAGGCCAGATAGCTCTTGCCTCCTGGAGAGGTGGGAGCCCAGACTGCTTGGAGAGGGAGGGCAGGTATGTGGGCACCAGCAGGGTTGCCTTGCCAACATTGCCCCGCCCTCCTGCATAGCTCTGACAGAGCAAGGGACCCACGAGCCTCAGAATAAAGAGGCTTACAGCCGTGGCTCCCTGAAACTCAGACTTCCACTTGGGCCACCTCTCTGCTCGCCCTCCCCTGAAGAATGTCCCGTGCTGGGATGAGCAAGGCGGGCACAGCTTTCATGAAGGCCTGCCTTGTATCTGGTCCTGGCTTGGCCCATGATGTGCTGCTTACTGTCCTCTCCTGCCTCAGTTTCCCGGCCAGTACTATCACCTCCAGGCAGAGAGGATAGGGTAACACTGCTACCTCCTCCAAGGCACAGCTGACAAGATCTGCCACGTTCTCCCTTAGATACGTCTTTTTCTTCTTTTTTATGTGTCCTGCCATGATTCATTGAGCATCTCTTACGCACCAGGAATGGAACAAGACAGATCTCTCCCCTTGTAGCACGGAAGTAGGAACTTAATAGCATCTTACAAGGGAAAAACGTTGAGGGGGATGGTGGGTAAAAAAGGTCAGTGTCTGTTTGCAGGGAGATGGTTGACATACGGCCTAAAGTTGATGATAGGGGACAAAGGTAAGGCAGGAAGGACATCCCAGGCCAAAGGCCCTGGGGCAGATCAGTACTTTCCTCATTGGCTGAGGAGGCTGTTGTAACTGTCTCTCACCAGTGAGGGGGGAGGGGAAGAGAACAGAGCAGGGACCCGTTACACAGAGCCTTGTGGGCCACTGTGAGGATTTTGAATGGCGCCATGGGATGGCTTAGGTTGACCTCAGCAGATTCCTGCCCCGGGGGCCACCTCAGAGCTATTCTTCCATCTACTGAGCAGTTAATTTTTCTGCCTCTCCTGGTCTCAGCCTCAGTTACCTGTCACCCAGTCGAAGTCCCATGGAACACATCGGCCATTTTACCTTTCCCTCTGCAAGGCTGGCGTGCTCACTGTCTGAGCTTTCTGAGACAGGTTGGAAACCCCTGCCACCCCTGGCGTACTTTTAGACAGGTCCTCATGTAGCCCAGGCTGCCCCTCAACTCCCTAGGTATCTGAGGATGTCCTTGAACTTCTGTTCCTCCTGCCTCCACCTCCCAAATGCTAGAATTCTAAGTATGCGCCACCACGCCTGGCTCAGGGCTGACTTCTGCCTTAGGTGTCCTCATTATTATGCTCTTTGTCCCTTTCTCTGATGAATTCTGCTTGAGGTCAGGTCTCTGGGGCTTCACAATGACTTAAGTCACCAATGTCTTCACTGTTTGCCTTAATCGTCAGTCACTGTCTATCTCCTTTCTGGGCTGGGGACTCTGTGACGGCGACCAGTGGCATTTGCTTCACACTTGAGCCTATCACCTCTGTCTAATTGTACTAGGTTGGACTGGGGTCCTCGATGTCCCCTCTCTACAGCCCTGCACATTCCAGGTCATTGCTGTCCCGGGATGAGTACCTCTCAGTCTCCTATTGGACTGCCAGTGTTAAGGACAGGGCCCAGTATGGCCCAGCACAGTGGAGGCCTTAGGAAGGATGTCACATGCCAAGCACTGACCCGGGCCGTGTTGGGGACAACGATGAATCAGGCCGAGAAACCAGGTCACCCAACCCGAATGATACATAAGGAGAGAATGCTGACCGGTGAAGGCATGTTGTGAAGTGCCAGCTCAAGGCTACGGAGGCACAAACTACCGAGTTACCACAGGATGCCACCGTGGATGGAACGGAAGGTCTCATGAAATGGGCATGTTCTGGGCCAGGCTGTGGACAGGCCTGGCAGGAAGAGTCAGTCCACAGAGGGTAAAGACCTACATCCAGGCAACACTAAAGGGCCAAGGGCAGCTCTGAAAACTCGTGTGTGATGACTGTAAATCACGGGGCCTCTGTGAACCTCTGTTCTTCATCTATATGTAGAGGGGAGCTGTGGGGGGCAGCCTTGCATGGGATGAAAAGCTTATCATTAGCTTGTCTTTCCCCCTCCCCTCCCCCTCCCTCCTCCCCTCCCCCTCCCTCCTCCCCTCCCTCCTCCCTTCCCCCTCCCCTTTCCCTCCCTCCTTCTCTCCCCTTCCTCCTCCCCTCCCTCCTTCCCTCCCCTTCTGTTTTACTTTTCTTCCTTTCAACTGCAGATCCTGTTTCTTCCCCTCATATCCAGCCACTGACAAAAAACTCTAATTTCCATTCTTCATCATGACACGTGACATAGCTCCTACCTTCTCCGGCTGGCCTTGATCTTGGGCTGTGGACTCAGCCTCTCTGAGCTGGAGTTACACGCATGCATCATTATTACTGGCTGCCTTTTGTTGTTGTTGTTAAGTTTTTATTTATTTTTGTTTTATGTGTTTGTGAGTGTTTTTCTTACATGTATCAATGCACTATGTACTTTTCTGGAGCCCATGGAGGCCAGAAGAGGGCATCAGATTCCCTTGAGACTAGAGTTATAGTTAGCTGTGAGCCACCATGTGGATTCTGGGAACCGAACCCGGGTCCTCTGCAAGAACACCGAGTGTTCTTAACTGTTGAGCCATCTCTCCAGCCTCCTTTTTTTTTTTTTTTTTTTTAAGAATTTTTTTTTTGAGACAGGGTTTCTGTGTAGCCCTGGCTACCCTGGAACATGCTTTGTAGATCAGGCTGGACTCGAACTCAGAGATTCACCTACCTCTGCCTCCCAAGTGCTGTAATTAAAGGCATGTGCAGACATCCAAATGAGCCTTTTTTTTTTTTTTTTAATTTCACTTTGCTGATACAGGGTCTCACTATGTAGCCCAGACTGATCCCAATCAGGTGTGTTGGGCTACACACCATTCCACCACACCCCGGGACACATAGATCTTAATAACACTTAACATGTAGATGCATTTTTAAAAGTCTCTTATCATCTTTAAAATTTGAACTCTAGGAACCACAAGGATTTCTTGAATTCTGTTGCCTCCCCAGCCCAGGTCATTGGTCCATGGCTAGCTACCACCCATGGCCAACTGTGGCATACTTGAGGAAACTGGAAAGAAAGGATGCACATTCAGCCCAGCACATTTATCCAGAGCCTCACTCAGAACAAGAAGGCCTCTGGTCCAGGTGACTCTCAGAGGCCAGCCACAGGAGCCACAGCCTGGTGACAGGGAGACCCGCACACACGAGGCCACTGGCACATCTGGTCCATGTGCCCCGCATAGGAAACCGAGGGACTTTGACAGGAACGCTGAGCACAGGAATGGTCTCTTGAGTCCCAGGAGCGTTTCTGACCTGTTTTTCCTGCCCGCTGATGTGAACATGGCTGCATTACCATCTCTATTATGCTTTCTTTTCATTTTTAAAAATATGCTTTATCTTGGGAAATGGTTTCACAGAAAAACTGAGAAGTAAAGAGAGTCCCACAGGAACCTTGCGCCCAGCTTCCCTTTATGATTAAAATATTATATGATAGTATATTTCTTTTTTGGTGTCATTGTTTGGTGGTTTGGGAGCTTCCTTCAAAAGGTTTATTTTTATTTGTGTGTATGGTGTTTTCCCCGTGTATGTGTCTGTGGACTGCATGCACACAGATCTCCTAGAATGGGGGTTACAGACAGTTGTGAGCCACCAAATGGGTGATAGAAATTGAACCCGGCTTCTCTGGAAGAGCAGCCGATGCTCTTAACCACTCAGACATCTCTTCAGTACTTTATTATTTTTTTTTCTTCATCTCTGTGAAGAATGCCATGGGACTTTTAATGGGGAATCGCATTAATTCTGTAGATTACCTTTTATAATATGGTCATTTTCCCCAGTATCAGTTGTATGAAAACACAGGCACAAGAGGTCTCCCGAGTTCCTGATCCCTTCATTTTCTTCCTTTAGGGTCTTTTTTGTTACCATGACAGGGTATCTCTGTTTTGCTTTGGGTGTCCTGGTACTCACTCAGTAGACCAGGCTAGCTTCGATTCACCCAACCTGACTGTTCATTTTTAAAGCATCAGTTAATTCTATTTATAGCTCCATAGGAATATTAAAAAGGATTTGTAAGAGAGAGAGAGAGAGAGAGAGAGAGAGAGAGAGAGAGAGAGAGAGAGAGAGAGAGAGAGAGAGAGATGCCTATGAATGTGGTTATGTGTGTAAGTGCTGTTAACCACAGAGCTGGCTCTCCAGTACCCATCCCCCTTCTTCCCATTTGACCCAACTCCATTTTTATATATTTTATGTATGCATTTGTCTGTATGGGTGAGTGCTGAGTGTGAGACCAGAGGAGACCAGAACCGGGCAGTAGATTCCCTGGAAGTTGTTGTGCTGGGAACCAAATTGGGTTCCTCTGCAAGAACACTATGTATTCATAACCGCTGGGCCATCATCTCTCCAGCCCTAAGCAGGCCGCTCTTATCTAGAAATAGCATGTGTATCTCCTCCACTCAAAATCAATGATCTGCAATGGACAAAGCATCACCCTTCATGTATTAGTGTTTAGCGGTATAGACTCCCCAAGCGCCTTCCTCTCTTGGACCTTCCTTCTTTCCTGTGAAGCACGACATGAGGCAAGGGACATGGGCACTGATACTTGATCACTCACACCTCACACTCCAATGACCAATATGGCAACTAAGTGGCCAACGCGACCAGTTGGCATGGATGGACACACTGACTGGAGGGATGATGCCCTTTCTATTGACTGATGAATATAAATAGAAAATAAAGCCTGGTGTGGGGATGCATGACTGCAATGTCAGCCCTTGTGAGATGGAGGCAGGAGGATTGTTGCATTCCAGTTGGAGGCTATAGTGAGATCCATGTTTTTGTTTCTCATGTAGGCTAGGCTGGCCTCAAATCCACTCTATAGCTGAGGAGACTTGAACATCTGACCCTCTTGCCTCCACTTCCTTGGTGTTGGGGTTAGAGGGGAGTGGGGCCCCCTACCCTGCTTGAGAAAGAACATTTCTGTCTCCCAGAGGAGACAGCAGGGGCAGCAAAAAGCCCCAGCCTCCATCGGCCTCTGACTCAAGCTAATTTACCTTTGTCTCTATAGGTCAGATTTGCCTTTGCCACAACACTGTGAATGAAGCTGTGCAGTACTAGCCTTTGTAAATGGCCTCTTTCAAATCAGCCCAGTTCATTTGTAATCTATCCATGCTGTGCACCACAGGTCAGACAGAGTACCAGTTGCTCCCTCAGTGAGGAAGTCTGTGCAAGTGCTCTACCACCGAACCACACCCCAGTCCCTCACTGGGGGATTCTAGGTGGGGGCTCTACCACTGAGCCACACCCCAGCCCCTCACTGGGGATTCTAGGCAGGGTCTCTACCACTGAGCCACACCCCAGCCCCTCACTGGGGGATTCTAGGCAGAGGCTCTACCACTGAGCCACACCCTCTGCCCCTCAATGGGGGATTCTAGGCAGGGGCTTTACCACTGAGCCACACCCCAGCTCCTCACTGGGGGATTCTAGGCAGGGGCTCTACCACTGAGCCACACCCCAGCCCCTCACTGGGATAGTCTAGGCAGGGGCTCTACCACTGAGCCACACCCCAGCCCCTCACTGGGATAGTCTAGGCAGGGGCTCTCCAGAGAAGCTGTATTTTCAGCCCTACGTGTTCTTTCTATGGCCATGTGGGACTACTTTATGGGACTATTTTATGGCACATGCAATCATAGTTTCTAGTCTTCATCGTTTTATTTTTAATTTTTAGATTTTATTCATGTTATTTTCTCTGGATAAGAAAAAGTGGTCAGAAGTCCAGACCCTGAAGTCAGATTGCCTGTGTGATTTTGGGGATGTTACTTACCTTCTCTGTGCTTTCTTTGCACGTCTTTTGAATGGGGGTAATTAATAGGACATACAGATTTTTGTGAAGACTTCAGTGACACCAGCACCCCAAATCTTAGCTAAAATAACTGTCTTGCAAGCCGCCTTTTAGCCAGTCTCCATGACAGACTGCAGCAAGACAAGCCACCCTTCCAGGCTCAAACAGTATTTGCTGACACCTAGGGTATCCTTCCGTAAGGATACACCGGTCCTGCAGTTAGCTGTTCTAACATTAGGTGGCGATCTAAGCCCTGGTTTGTACCATTTGGGGCTAACCCCAGAGCACCATAAAATAGGGGTAGGAAATCGGATGAGGTGTGGGAGGTGTAACTTGAGGGGGCTATGCAGTCATTTGCAGCTCTCCACCGTCCCATAAATCAACCCTAATAAACATGTGTTCGTTATTCCATTGGCTGTTGGGAAGCACCATCTCTGTGAGGAGACAGATGTTAATTTTACATCTTCCTGGGAGAGCTCCACTGCAAAATTTAAGGAGGAGTGTATGCTACACACTTAGTACAGGGCCTGCTACATAGCATACTCTGTCAATGTTGGAGCTGTCAATACTCGATGTGATTGGCTCACAGCGAGTGCTCAGGGAATATATTTATCGAGCCAGTGTGAGTAGTCTTTAAGATATGGACTTTGATGTCAGACCTCAATTTAAAACTCTATAAGAGGGCTGAGGTAGCTCATCGGATAAAGATAGATGAGGCCAGCCAGATGGCCAGAATTCGATCTCGGGAATCACATGGAGTGTGTGTGTGTGGGGGGGGGGGGCGTCTCTTTGCTCTCTCCGTTCTGGTCCACATTCATACACAGATCAAACGAACACATAAATGTAAAAAGGAAGGAAAACCAAAATAAAACCAGACACCGGAGAGGATACTTTGCTGGTTGGAGTGTGAATCCTTGTTTACGATCTTGCAATGTGCATCCCCGACCATACGGGGGCGACAGAGAGCACTCAGTGAGTGAATGAGCAAGTAGCTTGCTCCCGACGTTGGTCTCCAGAGTGAACCAGAAATTCGGTGATTTCACTTAGTACAAAACTCCCGGTGTCTAAAAATGTTTGGAATAACGGGAATGGTGACAAACGCGTTCAATCCCGAGACCAAGGAGGCGGAGGCAGGAAGATCTCTGAGATCGAGGCCAGCCTGGTCTATAAAGGGAATTCCAGGACAGCCAGGGCTACGCTGAGAAACCCTGTCTAGAGAAAACAAAACCAACCAACCAAACAAACAAAAACCACAAAGAAAAAAAATCCAAAAAACAAAAATTAAAAGCTTGTGCCACTAGCCAGTGCAGATGATGGTTTAAAAAAGCAAAATACTTACGATAGCATAAACGTTCAATAAGAAAATATGGTTAAGCAAATTAGAGTTCATTGACAGGATGGCTTCTTAGGCAGCCCTAAAATTTCTTCTCAAAGAATATCTAGTGACAGAGAGAGTCACTGATGATGTATATAGTCTTGGGGGTTTTGTTTTTGGTTTTTGTTTTTCAAGACAGGGTTTCTCTGTGTAGGCCTAGCTGTCCTGGAACTCGCTCTGTAGACCAAGCTGGCTCTGAACTCACAGAGATCCGCCTGCCTCAACCTGCTGAGTGCTGGGATTAAAAGTGTGTGCCACCACAGCCTGGTTAACTTTGGTTTTAAAAGATATTTTCTGGGACTGGAGAGGTGGCTCAGTGCTTAAGAATGCTCACTGCTCTTTCAGAGACCCTCTTTTGGGACTACTGACACTGTATGCACATGTGTGACACACACACACACACACACACACACACACACAAGTGAGGAGGTAGAAAAATAAATTGTTTTGAGACAACATTTCTTTACATAGCCTTGGCTGACCTGAAACTGACTTTGTAAACCAGGCTAGCCCCAACCTCACAGAGCTTCTTTGCCTCCTGAATGCTGGGATTAAGGGCGTATACCACTATGCTCTGCTAAAATAAATCTTTTTTTCTAAAAGATATATTCTGACCATTCCTGTGATCATAGTGACATATGCCTATAATCCCAGCAGTAGGACACTCTTTTAGTGCATTGAGACCCTGGATTCAACCCAAAGTAAGATGGAGAGAGAGGGGGAGGGAGAGAAAAGCAGGTTAATAGAGAATACCTCATTAGCAACCCTTTCATGGTTTCCACAGATATAAACACAATGCCTGCTATGTGTCTCAAAGTACGTCAGTGGAATTAGTCCTTATTCAACCATCCCTTCAGCAAATATGTATCGAGTGCTTACATGTCAATAAAATCAAGGCACTGAGAACCCAGCGGTGAGCCAAGGATGAGTTCAAGGTCAGCCTTGGTTATAGAGTGAGGCCCTGTCTCGTGAAACCAAAATTGGGCAGCCAAACAACCACAGCCGGCCAAGGAAATTAAGCCTAAGCAGACACAGGGTTTAGTAGCACAAAGTGGCGCTGCTGGGTCTTCCAGGGAAAGTAATGTTTGAGAAGAATCTGAAGGAGCACTGATCGGAGGCAGGAGGATGCCTTGAAGAAGAGAATCCTGCAGACAGTGGGAAAAGTAGAACCAGAGAAAGCCAGGCCTGTTTGGGGCAAGCCTGTAATCCCAGACTCCCAAGTGGCTCAGCAGTTAGGCACTTGCCTAGAATTCCCCAGGGCTGGGGCCTTACCTATTCTGCTTAACTCTCACCTATAAAGCCTTAGGTTCAATACTTAGTTCCCAAATAAACAAATGAAACCCTCAAAAGATTCGTGATAAGAGAGCATATTTCTATTTCGTTAAGACCGTAGATGCAAGGGTGTTTTGTTTATGGGTTTATTTTCCCCTGTGTTTTCCACATTGATCAGCTAACATTTTTAAAACTACATTTATTTATTTATTTAATTTATGTCGATGGCTCACTTGTGGAGGTCATAGAGGAATAAGTGGAAATAATTTCTCTCCTTTCATCATGCCGTTCCAGGAGATCAAACTCAAAAGTCGTTGGTCTTGGCAGCAAGCACCTCTTATCCACTGAGTCATCTCAAACACCTGTGACTAATTAAAAAAAACAAAAGAAACAAAAACCCAAACTTATTTAAAAGATTAAGATCAAGTAATGTCAGATTTCCAGGTTCTGCCTGCACTTCATTCGAAACTTGTTACCTGCTTCCTGAGGTCATCCTCTTAGCCTGGGTACTAAATCAGCAGGTTGTGGTACCCAGCTTATTCTAGAACTAGTCGCGTGCTAACACAGGCGTAAAAAGTGCTTAAGAACTTTCTGGACATTACGTTTCTGTATTCCACTGTCTTAACTTCTTTGGGAGCCGGTAGGAATCCGCGTGACAAAAACCCCGTCATTTCCCCTTTAAGAAGCCCGCACTTTATCCAAATTTTCGGCATCCCCGGCACTTTATCCAAATTTTCCAATCTCAGCTCCGCATTCTCTCCCCGAGATCTCCGATTGGACAATCCGCGCCAATCAGCGGCTGCAGGGAACCACGCCCGCCGCATAGCCCCGCCCAGGAGTGGGCCCCGCCCCCTACCCGGTCACCTCCGTTGCCATGGGGACTAGTGGGCGGCGAGGAGTAGGGGAGGCCCCGGATGTTCGTTGAGGATTCAACATGGCGGCGGCAGTAGCCGCGGCGGCGGCGGCGGCGCGAGACAGCTGAAGGCGGTACGCGAGCGCAGAGTTCCGGGCCGGGTAGCTAGGCCGCGAGCGACCGCGGCGCCAAGCCGGGTAGGTTAAGGGGTTACCGTGCAGGAGGCTTGTGGGTCGGGGGTCGGGGGTTCCGGGCACGCGCTGCGCTGTGGGAGAGCGGTTGTGGGGGGGCGGGGCCGGAGGGGTCAAAGTTCACTCTTGGAGGAAAGGGTCGCGTGTCTAAAACTGGGGGTGGGGGAGGGGGGGAGCCGTGGCGACCGGAGGGTGGAAGGGCGGAGGGGGCGTGGCCGAGTTTGAAAATTTGTGCCGGAGTTTGAAATAGTGAGTGGGGGCGCGTAGGAGAGGTTCGGATCAGGTCTCATAAAAGGGGGCGCTCGGAGGAATTTAAGAAGAGGGTGTGTCGGGAAGGATCAGAGGTCACGAACAAGGGAGAGGGGTGGACGACTGCTGGAGATTTCAAAGTCTCAAGCCGCCGAGTAGGTGAATGAGTTTCAGGTTTGGGGGTGTACGAGACACGGGCGTAGGTAGAGTTAGATTAAAACTCTGACGGTGTAGATGTTTTGGTTGGGTCAGATGTTAAGAACCCCAATCGGGGCGCTATCAAGGGGGAGAGGGGACCGGGGACATGTAACAGAGCCTTCCAAAGTGCATCCTGGTGGTGGGGTGCAGGAAGGGAGCCCCCAACCACCAAGAATGAAGGCCACACACTGGTAAAACACTAACACTGGTGATAGGCTCCCCTCTCGGCGCCGAAGCTGTTATTAAGACACTAAGTGATTTGCCCCAGGTCAGCTAATGAGTGAGCAGCTCGGATTCCAGCTCCGGAGCGATGGCACCGAGTGCTTTTGTGGCCTGCTGCCTTTCAAAGAATCTTGGTGCTAGTTAATGTTTAACAAGAGAGCACTCATAATGCCTGGTCTCGTTTCATCCCTTATCTTGTGAGATGGCTGAGTTGAGGATTAAAGAACACCTCTTTTTTCCGGAGAGAAAAACTGAACAAAAGCTTTGCCTAGGGGCAGAAGCTCTGACCAAAGCTTCTGCCCCTACCTGCCACACTGTCCACTTCACTTCCTAGGAGGTCTGTTCCTGGAAGCAGCCAGCCAAACCACTCCCTGGGTGGGTACAGAGTGTCTGTTTAGCCTCCTTGGAAGGGTGTGACCTGGGAGGGGAGGTTCCATTGGGCCTATGGGAGTGGCATGTTGGTGGGTGGCCCAGAGTCCAGTGAGTTTCTGGTTGGGTGGGTGTGACCTTAGGAGTTCTAACCCCACAGACTCTCCCTGTGGTCTCCAGTGGCTCCAACCCTTTAAACTGCAGCTGTTGCTGTGGCTCCCAAACTCCTCAGTTTGAGACTTCTTCCTCTGTTCTGGCTTTAACCTCCTGCCAACCCTGGGCAGCTCCTGGCTTTGCTCTCTTTCTCCCCCTGCGTCTTTTCCTGGTTCCTGAGGGCATGTGCACTCCTGCTAGTGCAGGGTGATTCTGGAGCACCAGCTGGCTGCCGAGTACTGGGGGCGTTGGGGGGGGGGAAGACTGTTAGGCATCGTGCTGAATTCTGGGACCACACAGCCCTACCCACCAGGCCTCTCCTGTGGGAGCAGGCTGGGACCAGACCTGAGCCTGGGACACTGAGCCTCACCTCTGTAAGTGAAGCTAGGACATACTCTGGGTCTGTCCTGAGGTTCCTGTCCTTGGAAAGTCCCTCGAGGAAGCTCAAGAATGAGTAAGAGGGACAGGAAGGGACACAAGGTCAGAAAGAGCAATTGTGCATAAGTCCTCCTGGGCTGGTAGAGACCAGGGGACACCCCCAGAAGTTAAACTGAGAAGGGCTACTTAGAAGTACCCGAGTTTGCTTCTCTGCAGAGTGCTGGGTGTGGAGGGCTTGGCATACAGTGGCACCGGGTAGCCAGGCAGACTGTAGAAGCACCAGTCTTAGCGCTAACTCCTGCCTTTGCCCACAGCCAACCAACCCCCAACTGCTACTGACTGTCAGGGAGCTGGCATGGCTCCAGATCTGTGAGGCCACCCCAGCCGTGCAGTGCCAGCTTGGCACACAGGAGAAATGGGGACTGTCATTGGAGACCTGGCTTCAGACCCCTGCTTGTCTCTGACCAGTTAGTTTTCTGAGACAGGGTTTCTCTGTGTACTACTGTCTCAGAACTCAGTGTGTAGACCAGGCTAGCCCCAAACTCACAGAGATCCACCTGTCTCTGCCTCCTGAGTGCTGGGATCAATGGTGTGTACCACCACTGCCCGGATCATTTTGGAGTCTTAACTCCTTTTGGACTATTGACTAGTTTGGTTCCTTATGCTCTGTGGTAGGCTGCAGAGAAAAGCAGAGCTTTCTGTTTCCGGCCACAGGAGAACATCTACCCAGCACGTCTTCTCTCTCCTCCATCCTAGCTCCCTGGGAAACAGGATCAGCAAAGCCACCTTTACTACCCAGAAGGCGGTAGGCTAATAGATGGTAGATCTTTCTCTAGACACATAGCACCATCTATCAGCCCACTCCTCCCTAGGTGGTTTGTGTCCACCGTGACACAGTGCACAGATACAGTGTCCTGCACTGTAAAGGCCTGTGTGGGTCCCTTGTTTCCCAGGCTATTGCGTATTTCTTTCTCATGATCGGTCAGCTAGGAGTCACCCTTCCCCATTTTGGTGGCCATGTGGTCAGTTTCTTGTTGGAACTGATACTATGCTGTGATGAATATTTTAGAATATTCTAGAATCTTTCTTTGTGGGCTCACACTTGGCCCCAATGCTGGGAGATTGCTCTCTTAGAGGGCTGTGTTCTGTGCTTTCCAGCAGTTCACAGCAGGTCTTTGCTGTGACAGTGTGGCCCTGGCTGGGCACGATGGGCCTCCCTGTTAACTCCATATGATGGAGACCACCAAGGACACAGGATGTGTGACCTCTGTACCTGATGCCCGTCTAGTTTCATGTTGGGATAGAGGTCAGGCTGCAGGCTTTGCCATTACTCTGAAGGGCATCTATGACACTGGCTGCAGCTTTGACACCTCCCTTGGGAACGTCTCCCAGGATAGACATTTGGGGAAAGACCCGGACTTGGGAGAGGGGTGTGCCTATTTACACTCTGCCTGTGTGATTATTGGCCCAGGGCTAACTAATAGGGCCTGGCAGATTGGTCTCTGGGTGGTGACACCCATATCAGAGGGGTCAGAGTGGAAGGTTCAGGCAGTGGGGAAAGGACTCTGGAGAAAGAGACATCTGGTTGAGAAGGTGTGAAACCAGGTCTTGAACAGAGAGCAGAGTAATGGAGAGGGTGAAAGGTTCCAAAGGAGCAAAGGCCCTGGGGCCTGAGTGAACTTGGAATAGTGGAGCTGAGCAGATGGTGGTGCTGCAGGGCTGGGGCAGGTGAGGAGCATGGCTTCCAGTCTGCATCACAGGGAGGGCTTGGGTGGCATCCTTTTCCCTTTATAAAGCTTGCTTTGGCCAGCTGGGATGTGGCTCATTGGTAGAGTCCTCGCCTACCGTGGTGAGTCCTTAGGTTCCATCCCCACATAAAACCAGACTTGATGGTACATGCCTGTGACCTCAGGAGACGGGATCAGAGGGACCAGAAGCATGAGATACCCCAAAAGCCAAGGTAGCCCAGGCTGCCACCAAAGTAATGGATTGACCTCAGGAGACGGGATCAGAGGGACCAGAAGCATGAGATACCCCAAAAGCCAAGGTAGCCCAGGCTGCCACCAAAGTAATGGATTGTGGGAGAGGCAGCAAGAATGTAGTGATGTGGGGGGTTCCTGTGTGAATTTCCCCCCTGAGTTAACTCAGATTTTCTTTGCAACAATCTAGGATTTAGATAATTCAACTTTAGACAAGAGAAAACAGACCCAGAGAAATAGGAGGTGTGTGTAAGGTCCCCAGCAGGCAAATGTCAGGACAGGGGCAGGATTTGAACCCTGGCTCAGAGTTCCAGCATCAGTGGTTATCTGGACAATCCTGCAGTGATTTGAAAATAGCTTTGATTGGACAGTGTCCATGTCTTTCCCATGGACTTCACCTAGTTTCTTTCAGACATGTTTCCTGGGGACCCATTAGCCATGAGGAGTCCATGTCCCTTCTGGTACCCCACGACCCTGCTCTTCCTTGTGAACTACTGCATGCCCTTTCTTGGCTCATGGCTTATGATAAGCTAGACTTCCTGACCAGACGCCGGTCAGGGGTGTCCCCGGCAGCTGTTTCTTCCATCTCCTTGTCCGGCTGGTGGTCACAGATGCTGCCCGTAGGAAGCTGTCCCTTTCCAAGTCACAGCCGGGGAAATTGACTGCCCCCCTCACTCATCCGGGGCCAAAGCTTATTGTGTGCTGGACGCCTTGGCCCACAGGAAGGTTTTGGGGGGGTGTGCTAAGGAAGGTCAGAAGAGGAACTCCCCAGACCCCAAGGGAGCACACAGTGACAGATATGACATGACACAGCTCATTGTGGTCTGTCTCCTGGGGCTGCTGGTGTCCTGCTCTTTCCCAGCAATCAAGGGACAACGGGGGCTTCCCTGATATTCAGTACTGGCCTGGCATATCTCTTGGCCAGTTCCCCTTGCTGGGATTCTGGGGAAGAGACAGCCTCTTCCTGGTAAAATGGAATGGTTTCAGTTCCCTGCCTGCGGAGCCCAAGGCACATTTGAGGGACATCGCGTGCAAAGTGCTCCTCAGCTCAGAGCCTGATGAGTCCTCCATAATCTCTAACTCGATGGTTTTTCCAGATGTCATCTCCTGGCACCCTGTTCTCAGCCTTACCTGAAGCACAGCTGCATTGCTCATCACCCCCCCCCCCACACACACACACACACGCACACACACACACACACACACACGCGCACACACACACACACGCACGCACGCACACGCACACACACACACACGCACACACACGCACAATTCCACCTCCACCACCCCTAGCACTTGTACCAGGGCTCTGCACAAGGACCCTGCAGCCATCTGTCACTGACCTCATTTCTCTTCCTGCATTTTTATTTTATGAAGGCACATTATTCTGCACGTGCATGTATTACCTAGTCACTGTGTAATCACTGGGAACCACATGCAGTCCGGAGATACAGTGGTTAGGATGCTGGTTACTTTTCCAACACAGTGCTTTGTTCCTCGGTTCAGTAATTCTCTCTCACACCACTTTGGTTACTACTACAAATGCTCCCTTCCCTTTGGTGGTCATTCCAATGAGGCAGCCCAGCATGTTTGTGTCATTCAGTCCTGCCTCGGCCTCTGGAGTGAGGGAATTACAGCTGTGTAACACCACACCTGGTTTGTATTTTGCACTTTGCTTCATAGCTCTGGGTCACGACAGCACATCCTTGAGTGTCCCCTGGCTCACATGTTCCCTGCCTCTTCTGTGCCGCAGACAGGGCTAAATTACTAAACATGGATATGCTAGTATGGGCGCCCAGAACTGAGCCTGAGGGTCAGAGCTGTGCACCGGAAGCTCTGCCAGATAGGCGCTGCCTGGTTACTATGCAGCCACCCCCAGGATCCCAAGACCCAGCAGGATGTCATCTGGCACTTTGACTGTGGACCCCTGAGTGGGTGGTCAAGGTCCTCGCTGTTCTGAGTCCTTTAGGTGAGTGTGTTGTTGAAAGACCCCCTCAGCATCCTTTTCTGGATGCTGCTGTATCTGATTATTTGTCTTTTCCCAAGAGGCTTGGGGCACAGTCCTATAGCAAGCTGGTAATAGATCTGGAACTTGCTCCCCAGACAGTCCCTTACTCACTGATGCGTGACCCAAGACAAGTCATGGCTAATGATGAAGCCTCCTAGCTGAGTGTGCCTGTGATCCCAGCATTCGGAAAGAAAGCAGGAGGACTTCAGTTCAAGGCCAGCCTGGGCTTCATAATATCTTCAAAGAAATGGTAGTGCTACTTTCTCAAAGGTTGTTTCTGGGGACAAAAATATTCAACAGGCAGTATGCAGTTGCAAAGGCCATTGGCTGGTGGGCTTAATACCCAGCGTCTCTCTTTCTTCTTTTTTTTTTTTTTTGTTTTTTGTTTTTTTTGTTTTGTTTAATCTACTTTTGTGTTTTCTATGTTTGTACGTTTGAGAGAAGGTCTTACATTGTAGCCCAGGTTGGCCTGGAACTCACTGGGTAGTTCAGGCTAACCCTGAACTGGTGGGGGGGGGGGTTGTCATCCCTAGTGCTGGGTTTACAGGTGTGAGCCACCAGGCCCCGTTCTAAGCATGTCTTTAATTTATGATCCTTGAACTTACTGGCTTCTGTTATCAACCCAGGTGTCACACATCTCCAATAAGACAGGCAATTAAGAGCCTGGAAGGCTGGCCAGGCAGGACAGCTGACCACAGTAATCAGGGCTGGGGTTTGGACCCAGGAGGGCTGCCTCCTAACTCTGGTTAGCATTTGGGCCACTCCCAAGATGGTGTTTTCATTCTGAGCAGCAAGGGAGCTCCCGAAGGGGCCTAGACAGGTGGAGTCTCTCACAGAGAGGATGTCCCACCCCCTCCCTGCCCCAGGAACTCTGATAAAGCCCCATTGTGCAGTTTCCAGATTCCGGGTTCAGTTTCACCACTCCCACAGGACAGAGTGGCCTGCCACCCTGGCCAACAGAGAGGCCAAGGCTTACCCCTCTTGTCCGTCCCCACAAATGACAGTAAAATTGTCCAGAGGAAGGAATAGGACACTAAAGACTTCCCTACACACTCACCCCTTTAGCCTTGTTCCTCTCTTGAGGAAACCCTTCCTCTCTGCTGCCCACAGATCACAGCCTGCCTGCCTTTCCCCACAAGTCTCCACAGTAGCCCCCACAGAGATGAATTCATCTGAAATGCTGTGTCCACATAGAGCATTTACAGTTGTACTACCACATGTACACATGTACTGTGTGTTGCTGGGATTAAAGCAAGGGCCTATGTGCATGGAGATGAGAACTCACCACTGAGCCACACCCCCGGCCCCTCACTGGGGGATTCTAGGCAGGGGCTCTACCACTGAGCCACACCCCCAGCCCCTCACTGGGGGGATTCTAGGCAGTGGCTCTACCACTGAGCCACACCCCCAGCCCCTCACTGGGGGATTCTAGGCAGGGGCTCTACCACTGAGCCACACCCCAGCCCCTCACTGGGGGATTCTAGGCAGTGGCTCTACCACTGAGCCACACCCCCAGCCCCTCACTGGGGGATTCTAGGCAGTGGCTCTACCACTGAGCCACACCCCCAGCCCCTCACTGGGGGATTCTAGGCAGTGGCTCTACCACTGAGCCACACCCCAGCCCCTCACTGGGGGATTCTAGGCAGGGGCTCTACCACTGAGCCACATCCCAGCCCCTCACTGGGGATTCTAGCCGGGCTTTACCTCTGAGCCACACCCCAGCTCTAGGTAAGGACTCCACCCCAGAGCCAAGCTCCTTTGCTTTTTATGTACGTGTTCTGTGCAGAAACCAAAGTAGGACCTTGGGTGTCTGCCTTTATTGAACTCTACATCTTTCTACCCCACCCACACCCCCTGCCTTAAGACAGGGTTTCTCACAGCAGCTTTCCTTTTCTCCCAGAAGGCTTCACCCATGGGGTTATAAGTATATGCAGCCAGGACTTGAAACCTCATGCATACAGAACATGTTTCTTTCCCATTGAGCTAGGTTCCCAAGCCCCAATTCTATTACCTTTAAAAGGCTTGTTACTAATTGTCAAATGTAGAACAATGCATAAAATACAGCTATCTGAACCAGGTGTTGTATGGTAGCCTTGCATTGCATGCTCAGCCCCGTCTAAGGAGAGACAGAAGACACAGGCACCCTGGAGCCCACTTATCTTCCCTGGGATCATGGGACCTATACCTTGCTCTAGGTGTCTATACTAGACCCTAGTGTGTCTGTTCTTCCAGACAGATTGGCCACTTCTGAATCACAGCACCATCTTGGCTGCTGTTAGACTCACATGTGGAAACTTTGTACCTCGCCCCCCCCCCCCCCCAAGTTCTGTGAGGTCGATGTGCCTGTCTGCACATCAACACTTCCTTCACCCCATTGCTGCACTGAATCTGTATCTGAGTCCCCTGTTGTACTGTTATGTGTGTGTGCACTCTTCCCAGGAGTGGAGGGCAGAGCAGCGTCACCATCAGGAGACAAGCTGATAGTTTGAGGATTTGCCTGGCTCCCAGTCCACATCCTCGGCCTCCACAGCACTGGGTATATCAGACTTTCTGGCTGACCTTGGACTGGTTTCTTATCTATTTATTGGTTTGTGTGTTTTGAGACAGCGTCTGACAGTGTAGCCCAGGCTGGCCTCAAACTCATGGTCGTTCTCCTGTCTCAGCCTCCAAAAAGCTGGGACAGCTCTTCTTCACCTGTTTCTGTAAAGTCCAGGTCTTGTCTCTCATTCCTTAGGTAGGCCCTGGGTGAAAGCCCCAGGGGGCCCAAAAGTCAGGCTTCTAGCTTAGGTACACCAGCCTTGACCAAAGAACAACACTGTGACAAGTAACTAGAAGTAGGCTGTGCCTTTCAACCTGCCTTTTCCTGTGGGCAGGTCTGAGTCCCCCTTGGGTACCCTTGGGTTCCCCTGACTTGCACACCCTGGTCCAGCTCCTCCTCTTCTCCCTGGGCTGTTAGTATTGTCTCCTTCCCCTGTCTAACCTAGCGCCCTCGGCTTCCTCCCTCCCATGCCACAGACTTTCACTCTCCTTCCCACGGTCCCCTACCCTCGCTGCGACTCCTTGCAAGGCCCTTAGACACCCATCCCTCCCTCAGGCCAGGCCACTCTTTACTCTTTGCTACCACAGGGTTCCTGGAACATTGTAGGCTAAGTTCTACCTTAGAGTCTTTGTTCTCACTGCTCTGAGAGCCCTGGCAATCTTTGGTAGACTAACTCCAAAGTATACAGTGGCGACCCCTCCCCCCACGAGCTGGCAACTGCATGCTGTCTCTGTATTACCCCTGAAGTTCTTAGATCCCGTTGTGACCCAGTCCCTGTTGCTTATGGTGCATCTTGCGATGGCCAGCTTCATGTTGGGAGGCTGTGGTGGATAGCAGTACTGTCACCTTGTCCCTTACTCTCTGTTCTTACTGGTTTATATACAGTGCCTATAAATGTTGGTGGCCTGACAGAGTCATTGCCAGAGTGTGTAGGGACCCAAGTAGGAGGGCTTGTGGGCATGCTGCCTGGAGAACCTTCTGGCCCAAGCCTAGCTCCTGTGGATGTCCCTTGGGGAGAGTCTATGGGAACCTTTGAGGGAGTCAGGTCTCGAGTAAGACCACATCTAAATCATGTTAGTCACTCTGGATTTTAGTGTGTTTTCCTGTTTAGAATGTGGCGCCTTAAGTTTCCCTGTGTTCCAAGGTGCTGTGAGGCTTTGCCCCATACAGGCTCCTCCCAGTGCCTGCCACATTAATACAAATGGGACTGTTTATCTTTGCATGCTTTGTGACCTCCAGAGGGGGTCACAGACTGAGCTGCTGTCCATTTGGAGGCTCTCTCCTGGCCTCAACCACCTGGGGCTGCCCTGCTTGGTGCAGAGGGCTTGACACAACCCCTGTCCTGGGAAGTTCCTGTAAGGATGCACATCCTCTTTAGGCCTTTAATAAGGGAAACTAGTTGTAGGTGCATGCCATGACTCTGTGCCCTGCGCTCTGTGTAACCCAGGCCTTCCTGCAATCCCAGGGGCACCACACCCTTCTGACCCATTTTCCAGATGAGAGTATGAGCCTGGCACCTGTTGGGAATCTTTGGCTCAGTCATAGCCTGATGCCAAGATGATCCTGGTGTCTCCTCCTGTGTGATTGGCATCTCCCTGACAGTCATCAGGCAGGGCAGCTTCTCAGTGAAGGCCCTAGTAAAGTCACCTGTTTGCTCTGCCCTCACACTGAGTCAGTGTGCTTGGGGGATCCAGAGGACATCATTGTAACATTGGCTTTCTTCCATCTTTATGTGGGTTCTGGGGACTGGACTCAGGTTGGTACCCATTGAGCCATCTCCCCCTGTTCCCTGCCAGCCTCCCAATCCGTGAATGTGGTATGCCTGTCTATTTATGTCCTCTCTCATGGCCCCAGAATAATGTCATTTGTTCCCAGCAGAGCCTTGCTGCCTCCTGAGGGTTTATTCCAGCTACTCTGTGATGGAGCAGAGAGGTCTACCCTTCACTCCCATAAAACTCCCCAAATCTGACTTTGCAGAGTGAAGACTTCTGCTTTTTCTCTGGCACCATCCGGGGCCCTGCAGAGGATGGGTAGGATGCCCAGAGAGGCTGTAATTTTCCTGAACGATTTCAGGGGCTAATTAAAGGGTTTTTTCCTTGACTAATCAGCTTACTGTTTAATTATCAGGGAACAGACTGAGAAATGTGGAAGACTCTGCTGGGGTCTCCCCAGAGCGTGGTGGAAAGGAACCAGGGGAGCCCTTGTTAGGCTTAGTAGGATTTGGGGATACCCTGTATCTCCATCTCCGCTGTGGCTCCTCCTCCTGCTTTCACGTTAGTCATTCTGGGGTCCTGGCTTAAAGGTCAGAGTGCCTGGGAAGCCTTTGCAGGTGCTGGTCTGCCAGGCTGGGAATCAGCCCCGCGGCCCCCACCTAGTCCCAGCTGCCCACCATACACATCGGTAGGGGCCCCGAGGAGGATGCCAGGACTGAGCCCTGTAGATGGGGCCCTGAGGAGACAAGGGCTTCTGGAGTGGAACCTCTCCTTGAGGAGAGGGCTGATAGAAGGAGGTGCAGCAAGATCACTGAGCAATAGCTTGGGCTTTCTCAGGAGAGCTGCTGGCTGGACCCCATGGGTCCTGAAAGTGTCTGAAGGGGGAGGGATCCAGAGATAGCTGCACCAGGCATGATTTCATTCCCTGCATTCCTCAGCAGGCCCCAGACTTCTGGTGGCCCTAGGTGGGGGAGGGTGGCCTGGAGAAAGGTCTCTGGATACTGGCCCTGCCCTTCCCCCACACCGCTGTGAGCCTCACTGTGCCCTCCCATGTGTGCCGTCTTGGGCCTGGGGGAGTTCTTGGCTAGATCCCATTTCATCAGCAGAAAGACTCACCAGGTTTAGGGAATTCAGGGACCCAGGCCCTG
Source organism: Phyllotis vaccarum (assembly GCA_033318265.1). Taxonomy (NCBI): domain Eukaryota; kingdom Metazoa; phylum Chordata; class Mammalia; order Rodentia; family Cricetidae; genus Phyllotis; species Phyllotis vaccarum. The sequence goes on along the minus strand of JARWLC010000018.1, from coordinate 19,210,766 downwards.
ATATTGGACACACCATCCCTCACTGTAGAGATTTTATCAAATTGTCTCTGGTGGCCTGAGGGGGAGATGACACACTTGTATTGCCTTTCGGGGTGTGTTGGGACATTCCTACAGTTTCTAAGTATCTGAGCAAGTGATTAAGTCACAGCTCACTCGAGGCAGGACTATTGTTTACATTCACAGAGGGCAGTGCTTGGTGTGGTAGCCACCTCTTCCTGGGTTATCCAGAGGGTTGGGCTGTACTCTGCACACACACTCTGTTGTGTTATGATACGATACTGCTACTGCCTTTACCCAGTGTGGCTGGCAGATGGCGATGGATGGAGAGAGACCTAGTGCCCCATATGCACTGGGTGGAAGGTGGTGGCACAGCAGGAGACACTTAGACTGGGTCTGTGTGGAAAGACTTTATTGTTATAAAGAGGGGGAGGAGAGAGAGTCAACAGGTAGGAATCCTTAAATGGAGCTTGATGTCAGAACTCAAGGGGTGGCGGCATTTGCCATTGGCGAGGAGTGGCTTCAGGGCTAGGACAGAATCCTAGCACTCACATACATGTACTTATACATTCCTGTGACCCGCCCCCTATCTTGCCACGTCTGCTTTCCCCATCCCTGGCAGAAATTTCTGCAGGACATTCTTCCCGTGGGAAGGATGCTGACATCGCAGGCCCTCACTCCCGGGACAGAGAGTGCAGTGTCCTGGGGTGGTTGTGTCACCTGCAGCCTCTAGCCACTCTACACCACCGCCCAGCTACAGTTCTGGCTGCAGGACTGGAGCAGTCTGCTGACCCCGCTTCAGTGCCAGCAAGGGCGTGTGTTAAAGATGTGACTATCACATTGAAGGGCTTATGTTACTTTACTCTCCACAAGCCTTGCCTGCACCACCTCAGTTTCCCCAGCCCCCCTAGGATGGCATCCTCTTTTCAGGGTGAGGCCTGAGCTCAGATGTCCCAGTTCTCACATCTGGAGCTGGGGGTGATGATTGGCTCCCTGCCAGGGTGGCTAGGGAATTGAGTGAGTCAGCATGTGTGCAGTCTGATCTGCTGTTACTGTGTCATTAGAGTCCTGGTTGGGGAGGGCCCTGCTCCCACAGATTCACTGTAATTGGGGCATCTCCCCTCATAAACATGGGATGCCTTTCCTCCCCACCCCAGGTGCCTGTCCCCACGTGCAGCAACTACCATCTGTAGCCCCATCTCAGGCAATCCGTTTCAGACAAATTCTAAGCATTATGCACTTTAGTCAGAAAATTCTCAGATTTGTTGACAAGAATTCCATAAAATCTGCACACTTCACAGTTACCTTGACATCCATTTATATTCTGTCCCATTTGATCCAGACTAGATCCAAGGCCTCCTGAGCAGCCTTCCATCCCTGCAGTTGTGTGTGTGTGTGTGTGTGTGTGTGTGTGTGTCTGTCTGTCTGTCTGTCTGTCTGGTCTGTGCGTGTGCATATGCAGTTTTGAAGCTGTTGCTGTGGATGAACATCTGGGTTTAATGATTTAATGACTTCATGTTTGCATGGCTGTCAAGTTAACTTTGAGGATAAAAATGTAAAAGGAAAAGAAGAAAGCAAAGCATGATGGGACATACCTGTTCTTCCAGTAAGGAGTCCTCGAGTTCCAGGCCGGGCTAGGGTGGGCAGGGAACTGTCCTAAACAGACCAAACATTGTTGAATGACAAAAGGAACGAATGCTGAAGGTCAGTGCACTTGGATCAGACCTACCACACATGTGTTGTGTGACGTGGGGCTGGTGTCATTTCTCCTGAGCCTCCTGGTCCTTCTTTGTCAAATGGAGTCTTAACAGCCCCCTGCTCCAGGCCTGTACAAGTGCAGGGTGCCCACACACAATCGTGTAGATGGCCTCGCTGTTGCTTATCTGATAAACTGTCTAAAAGAGTAATTTCTACTCTATGGAACTAGCTGCAGTATGCCTGGACAGGGACACCTCCGACCAGGATGTCCCCATATCCAAAGAGTGGACCGGGGAGTGCCTCAATGTTTGGAGAGGCCTGGGTTCACAGCCTGGGTCTGAGGGTTCCTGGGCTGTCTGTCTCTGGCTTTTGTCCCCTGCTGTAGCAAGATGTGATGGGCTTTAAACACAGCAGGGGCAGGGGATTGTTGGAAAATGGAACAGAGACAAAGGGACTGGCTGGCACATCCTCAGAAGCTCACAGGGTTCAGCTTAGTCTGCAGTGTCAAGTCTATGGTGTGTGGATACCCCTGGGTTCACTTCAGCGCCTAGGGATCAAGCCAAGTCCCACGTGCCACCCAGAACGGAGGGCAAGCCCCTTTGCGGAAGTGAGCTCCTGGTGGTGCTAGCTCATGCTTTCAGCCCCTACCTTCCCTCTCACTGCTCAAAGGAGAACAGAGTGACCTGCTGCTTTTGGGTCCCCTGCTCAACTAAAGTCACTGCCAGGGTCCACAGCCCTGTAGTCCCTGCAGCACCCTGGATCTTTCCCTGGTGTTAACTGTGTGCGGGTAGCATGAGATTGGTAGCTCTTGGCCACAGCTTGCACTGTCTGGTGTTCTGCTCTTGAGAGCTCACCAATCAGAGCCTCAGCAGGTGTATTCTCCCACAGGTCCAAGTGGCTCCTCCCACCCAGGCCCCGCCTCCCTCTCCCCCTCCCCCCAGCAGGGAAGACCTGGGGGTTAGCTTTAGTCCTATGCTCTACAAAGGGGCTGTGGCTGAGCAGGACTGACCCTGACCACCCTCTTAAGCTGGTTACAAAGCCCACAGGGAGGCCACTGTAGTGATGACTGTGCAGGAGTCCGGATCCGGTGGCGTTTAGGCCTGTGCAAACCCTCCTACCACTCCAGGGAAGCGCATTTTCCCATCCTGGAAACCGTGCCAGGGTTAGTCCATCACTGAAGCACTCAGAAGAGCCACCTTTTCCTGTCGGTGGTGTTAGTTACTCCTCTGCTTGTGCTCACACACCTGGCAGGCGCAGCTGAAGGAGGGAGGGCCTGGCTGGGCTCTGGCTGGGATGGCAGTAGTCACAGCAGGAAGCCTAAAGGAAAGTGCTGGTACGCCACAGAGACCTGAGAGGGTGTCAGATTCTCTGGGCCTGAAGTCATAGATGACCTAGCAGGAATGCTGGGAACAGAACCCAGAACATGGAAAGAAGAGCCAGCTCTCCTGACCACTGAGCAGCCCCTCACTTCCCCCTTTTTATAGAGCCCTGAAGTGCTGCCTATATTTGGGGTTGGGGTAGGGTGGAGGGTCAGGCTTCCCTGTTCAGCTGGCCTTGGTTCCTTCCCGCCCTCCTGCCAGGTGAGGACCAGCACTCAGAGCACACGACATCTAGTGACAGCAGAGTGACAGCCCATGGTGAAACCACGGGGTGGGGCGACATGTAGGCTGAGGCCAGAGACAGGAGCATGAACTAGTCTGTGGAAGGAACTGGAGAGAAGAGCTAAAAGACCTGAGCATGGTGGCTGTGCCCACCAGCCTACAGCCTACGCTACCGAATGAGGCTTTGTCTCAAAACAAGATAGAGTATGGAAGCAGGCCTGTCACTCTAAGAAAATTACTTATATCTTAAGCCCTGTAGGTTCCCATTGCAGACGGAAGGCATTATGATCTAGATTGTCACATTCTTCCCCATCTTCCCTCAGTGGTAACATCTTGCAAAGCCACCCAGCTCCCCAACCATGATGTGGATTCTATCTGTCCATCACAATCGCCCCACCCCATCCCAAGTCCTGCTACAGCCACACCACCTTGGGCCTCCATTCCCAAGAGAATTTTATAATTCTCTCTGTTCCATAAGCAGAATCATTCCACGGAGAACCTTCTGGAATTGTCTTCATTCATGCAGTCTAGTTCTCGGGAGATGCTCACAGATGGTAGCGTGTGTTGGGAGCCCCTCCCTTGCTGTTACTGGGTGGTGCTCACGGATACCCCAGGGTGTTTATCCGCCCATGGAGGCCATCTGCTTGTGTCTAATTTTTGGCTACTACAAAAAATACCTCTGTAAACGTTCCCATAGTGGTTTTGGGGTAAAGCATAAATTTTTGTTTTCTGGGACAAATACCCCAATGTGTAATTGCTTGGTGGTATAACAGTTACAGGCTTTAAGGAGGATGGCAGCCTGTTTTTTGGAATGGCTGCACCACTCTGTTGCCACCAGCAGGTGCAGCTCGAGCGGATGCATCCCTGCAGGCGCGACAGCATTTGCTACTGTCGCTATTTTTTATTTTAACTCTTGTAGTAAGTGTAGTGCGGGCTGTTTCACAGTCGTCCTAATCCGTATCTCCCTAATGGCTAATGCTGTTGAACATTCTGAGTGCTTATCTGCCATCTGTGGATCTGCCTTGGTGACATGTCTTCTGGCTTCTGTTTGCTTCCTTATTGAGCTGTTCGGCTTTTACTGTTCAATTCTGTGAGTGCTTTATCTTAGATACTAGGCCTTTGTCAGATATGTGGCTTGTAAATGTCTCTCTCAGTCTGTTGCTTACCTTCTTTTCCTTCAGTGCTGGGAGTTGAACTGAGGGCCTCTGCCACAGAGCCATTTCTCCTCTTCATGTGAACTTCTGTAGAGGAAAAAAATCTTCTTTGAACAAAACAAACTTTATTTTAAATGTGTTGTTTATTTGTATGTGTATGGGTGTTTGCCTCCAATGTGTGTGCATGTGTGTATATGCACATGTGTATGCCTGATGCCTGTGAAGCCCAAGGAAGGCATTGGATTCCCTGGGACTGGAGTCCGGTCAATTGAGAGACGCCATGTAGGTAGTGCTGGGACTGAACTTGGGTCCTCTGGGAGAACAGCCAGTGCTCAAAGTCTTCAATTTTGGTGAGTTCTGTCCACTCACGTCTCCATTATGATTTGTGCCTTTGGTGTGTAGTTCTGGCGATGGACCGAGCCCCATACTTGCTGAGCAGGCATCTGCCACCCACCACTGCATCCCTGGGCTCTGTTTACCAGTCCCGAGTTGCCCAGGCTGCCTATAAACTTGTTCTTTTGTCCAGGCAGGCCTTGAATTTAGAATCCTCCTGCCTCCACCTCTGTTTTGTTTTCTGGAAGTCTTCGAGTTTTATATTTAAGGGCATGATTCCCTGAATGTTGTGTGCAGTGTAGTTTCTGTCAAGGTTTCCTTGGGAAGCCAGTTGTTCCAGCCCCTTCTATGGGTGATGAAGTGTCTTCTAGTGACTTTCTCATTACCATGGTCTGTTCCCACCTCATACTCACCAGGATAGCCTCTGTTAAACAAAAGGAAGAATCACTAGGCATGCTGGCTCAGGCCTGCAGTCCAGGTTCTCAGAAGACAGAGGAGGAGGCTCTTTGCCATGCTGACCTGGGCTGGATGGTGTGGGGAGGGGTGTAATGTAGGTGATCTGAGGGTAGAAGAATTGGAAGTTCATTTGTCACAGCTTGCCATCCTCTTGTGAGGTTTAACGCAAAACATGGACTGTCCACAATGGCCGGTCACTTTCACCCCCAGGTGCATGTCAAAGAAGTGAACGAGGGGACCCGGCACAGTGGCACAGGCGTTTCCGACACTTGGTGGCAGAGGCGGGGGTTGAGGGTGGGAGGGATATCTCTGTGAGTTCCAGGTCAGCCTGGTCTACAGAGTGGATTCAGGACAGCCATGTAGAGAGACCCTTTCTCAAAAAGACAAAGCGACAAACTGAAAGCAGGGTCTGGAGAGATATCTGCACACCCAGTTCTTTGCAGTGTTCTTCACAGCAGCCAGAAAGAAGGTGGAAGCAACCTAGCATCCCTCCATGAATGGAAAGAAAACTGGCAGTTACACATAATGGCGTATTATTCAGCCATAGAAAGGGATGAAGCCTTAATCGCTGCCACTGTATTGTGTGGCTGGACCTTAGAAACATGCTTAGTGAGAAGGCGTCTGCATGGTTCCACGTACACAGGGCCTAGGGAGGACAGGGAAGGAGGCTGGTGAAGAGGCTGGGCTAGAGAGAGGCAATGGCTAGCCTACACTCGTGCAAGGATGCTGGGCTGCATCTGCCAAGCGGTTAAAGTAGTGAATGCTGAGTTTTTATACCAGTGAAAACAAGTCACTTTGTTTTTAAGTCTTGTCAGTTTTCTGACGCCTCACTCATGCCTGTCTGGCCAACCTAGAACTCAATCCTGTGCCCGGGTTCCAAGCGTGCTCCACCGCACCAGGCATAACATCATCTAATTTTTAAAGTATTGGGGCTGGAGAGGTGACTCAGAGGTTAAGAGCATTGGCTGCTGTTGCAGAGGACTTGGGTTTGGGTCCCAACACCCAGCACATAACTGCCAGTAACTGCAGTTCCAGGAGATCCAGCACCCTCTTCTGGCGTCTGTGGGCACTGCCACACGCGGTGCACAGACATTTGAGCAGGCATACATAAAATAAAAGCAGTGAAGTCATGTTGGTGGAAGTCCATTTCTGGTTCTCTGTGCTCCTGCACGTATATACATGTTGAAGCCTTGCTGTCTCCTCTCCATTGTATGGCAGGCTTTAATGTCAGGTGGGAAGGTGCCTCCCATTTTGCTGTTTCCCCTGTGGGTCTGGGTCTGGGGACTTCTCCAAGACATACTCATCCTTGCCACCTTCCTCGACCTCGTCTGCAGTGTCCCACTTATCACAGTGTCACTCTGTGTGTGTGTGTGTGTGTGTGTGTGTGTGTGTGTGTGTGTGTGCACATGGAGGTCAGGTTGATTCCCTCAGTTACTCCCCACATTGTTGAGGCTGGATCTCACAATAGCCTAGACAGACTAGCTAGTGAGCTCCAGGTGTCAGCCTGTCCCACCTCCCCAGAACAGGGATTACAGACACATCTATGCACGCACGCGCCCAGCTGCCCAGCTTTTCACCAACCTGGGCCTTCATGCGTGCAGAGCAGGCACTTAACCAATTGGGTCCTCTCTCTGGTGTCACTCTTCTTAGGAGAGGGGTTCTGTCTGGCCCCTGAGAGCCCCCACTCTCCTGGCCACATTCCATCCTGACCACTTTTCTCCACACCCAATCTGGTCTCCTGGATCCTACCTTCCCCCAAGCAAAGTCACAGCCTCTCGTTGGCAACCTGCCCCTGCCACCCTGGCCTCCCTCAGGCGCTATCCCTGTTGCTCCCCCACCGGTCAGCTGAAATTTCAAGTTTCATGTGTGTGACCTGTGGTCAGAAGCTCCATGGGACATCTGGTAGACATGTGGTGACCTCTTACAGAGGATCAAGTGCAGGGAAGGAAGTTATGTGTGGTGGTGGCAGACGACTGGGTAAGGAGGGAAGACTTGAGAGCAGAGGTGGGCATGGCCTGGGGGCTCCTGGTGGGGAGATGGCTGCAGTTGTGTGAGGCCCAGTTGGTTTTCAGCAGAAAGAGACGCAGTCAGATTAGCTTTACAAAGGTCTGCCTGAACCAGCAGAAAAGCAGGCAGAGGTATTGAATAGACACTTAGTGAGGAGGGGACAGTTACAGCTTCTGTAAGAGTGAAAGGAAGCTCAGGGGATGGAGGAAGAAGGTGCAAGTGAGAACCTGGCTGAGCTGAGCAGTGAGCTGGGCACACCTCTCCTGCAGACAGCTCTGATGCTGCAGCTGCAGGTGGGCTGTGGCAGCCCTGGACTTGCTGGGGGTGCTGGCAGCAGGGCACTCCTGGTGCTGGGCGACTGGTATCCTCACAGACGCTGACAACACCCGGGAGGTGCCTGTTGTTCCCTGTTAGCATCCCTGCACTGCCTATGAGAGCAAAAGACATAGCTACCAGCCTGGCCCATGGGGCTGGCTCAGTCACCACAGCACTTCCACATGGCCGCCAAAGTGGGGCCAGCATTCTGCAAAATTAGACCTGGTGAGAACCGTAAGATACACATCTGAACGTGCTTACATGGTCTTTTCCTTTAGAACCATGACTTGATGTTAGGATATGTGCTAAGATTGCCTCACACGCTAATATTACAGCAGAAGGGTTACTATAAGGAAAATCTCTCTCGCCCCCTCCAGGAGAAAGAAGAAACAGGTGCCATCCACTTCTCTACATTCAAAAGTCCTGGTCTTCCTGCCTTCTGTGTTGAGAATTGAACACAGGGCCTCACGCATCCTGGGCGAGCATGCTAGCACTGAGGCACACACACCCCAGCCCCTCCCTGGGCGCTATTGTTAGCTGCCCTCCTTTTACACTTTGGTGGGGGGTGAAATAAGTCCTTGCTTGTTATGTATCCATGGCTAGCTTGGTGTTTGCTTGTGTCCTAGGGTGAGCTCATCTGGCAATCCACTGCCTCAGCCTATGGAGTGAACCACCACATCTGGCTTCTTATTTGCTTTTGTTTTTTGATACTGAGACAAAGTTTCATCTAGTTGCCCAGGATGGTCTTGAATTCACTGTAGCCCAGGCAGCCTTGAACCTTATTATCCTTCTGACTCTTAGGGCCATCATCCTTTGCCCTTCCTCTTTGGTTCTGCCACCTTTGACAAAGCCCAAAGCTACCTCCTTTCCAGGGGTTTTGTGTTTTATCATAATGGAGTCCTGGGCTTTGATATTGAGACCCACCCCATGTAGTGCAGGCTATTAGCTTCCCATGCTGTCCCTCCAGAGACCCAGAAGATCATGTGGAAGGCTGTTTATCTTGTGTCTCGTGTCTGGGGACCACCATAAACCTTTCCACGTGCCCATGGGCTGGCATTTTGCTTATGCTGTACCCAGAATACTTGCCAGGTCCCCAGTGTGTTTCCACCTGACTGGTGCTTCCAGAGGCCTCCCTCCCAAGTGCCAGCTGTGTGGCAGGGGATGTTTTGGAGTAGGTAAAGGTGCTGAATATGGAACGTGCTGCATTTTGTAGATCTAAAAGTATGCAGATGTATTCATGGAACACATGGGTCTCTCCAAAGAAAAAGACCAAGAGGAATGGGGAGGGTATAGCCTGCCTCTGTTTACCCTTTGGTACCATGTGACTGTGTCCTAGAGACAGAGGCAGAGTTGAAAAGGAAAGGGCCAGCCAAGCTCCTGTGTGACAAGCCATGATTAGTGAGTCACACACTCAGCACTCCCTCCTCTTGGACCTGTTTCCTGGAGCTGGCCAGAGCTGGCCAGGCCCCATCACCTCCCCCACCACAGCCCAAACCTGCTAGTCTGGTTTGAGGAGGCAGCCCTACCTAGCTCCTCCTGTCTAGGTGCCCTCCCCCCACAGGGAGGACTTTGGGGTGTCCCAGGCCTTGTTCTGCAGCGGGTAGGGCTGGGGCTGGAAGGACAGGCGCAGGTGGCTCCACAGACTGGACCCTGTGCACACTGGACCAGAGCCTTCTAGGTGCCCCACCTCTTGGGACAGGGCACTCTTTGGCCAGATTGCCTGTCATCGAGTATGCAAGGAGCATGGTAAATTTGGGGGCTACAGACTGTAGTAGACAGAGGTCATAGCTGCCGTGGCCAGGCCCAGAGGACATGTGTGGTCCAGCCTGGCCTGATAGGAAATGCTTCCTGAGCAAGTGTAGGAGGCTGGCCCCAGAAGACAGACAATCTGAGAGTCTCGGCTCTTGGACAGATAACACTGAAAAAAACTGTAGCGGGCCAGCAGCCTGCCATCAGGAGCAGAGGGGAACGAGGGGTCCCTTCCAGAGTGGCTGTTATTCAAGGTGGAGGCTCTGAGCAACGATACCTCAATTGGAGCAGTTGGTTAGGGGTGCAGGCATGGGGGTGGGGAATGATGTGCCAAGGAATCCTGATACTCAGCCTCCCCATGTTCCTGCGTTGCCTTAGGCCAGTCACACAACCTCTCTGGACTTTTTGGTTGCTCTGCTGTAAAGGCGTGCTGCTAAAGTAGCCAACCTGTGCTGTGGGGAATGGAGCAAGAGACTTGGGCATGAGCATGTCTCCTCAGGGAGAGTTGCTCCAGGGACAGGGTTAGCATGGGTACTGATACCAACCTCTCACAAAAAAACGGCTTTCCCTCGGTTTCCCTCCCATCATCCATCTCTTCACTTTCCGCCCACTGCTTGTACACTTGCTGCTTGTACACTTGCTACAACCCCACCCAGGGGAGGAAAAGGGATGGCCCACTAGGCTCTAGCGCCAACCCAGTCAGAGAACCCGGCACAGCCCTCAGCCCCCTGAGGTCTCCAGGGGCAGGAGCCTCCTCCCTCCTGGTCTCCTGGGCCCCTGTGCTCCAGCCTGTGTGTGAAGGGAGTTTGTAGGATGGATGTGCCTCTTGTAGTGGAGTCAAGTCCTGTTGGGTCCCTCAGCTGTGGGCCACCCTCCTGGGCCTGCTGGCTCCAGCCCCACCTCCCGCCTCCCTGCCTCCCGCCCTCTGTGGGTGGGAGCCACAGCCCCAGTTGAGCGTGTTACCAGAGCTAGGCTGTGTCCCCAGCACTGTTGGAGAGCTCTGGATACAGAGCCAGCTATCCAGTCCCAGAGTGCCCTGAAGCCTGTCCCTGCTCTTTGCACTCAGAGGTCTGGCCACCAGCTGCTTTGGAGAGCTAGCCCAGGAAGCAGGAAGAGAATGGTGGAGGTAACCAGGCTGCCTGTGGCCCTTTAGGAGGGGCGGGACTGGCCACTGTGAGTATGTGGGATGGGCTACACGTTTCTGGAGTCCAGGGGTGGGGTGACTGTTGTTCCCATGTGTGAGGTGGCAGGCTCCTAGGACCTTGTTGGTGTCTGAGCACAGGCCCCTGAGCCTCTGTGCAAACATCTTCCTGATGACCCTTGAGTGGGCTGCTGTCAGACTTTTGGAGCTCATTGCTTGCTGTGCATGGACTGTGGTTGTGTGGATCTCAGGGCCTAACCTCGTAGCTTGGGTTATGGTCCTCATTACATCTTCAGTAGGTCTAGCAGTTACGAGACACAGAGATTGTGTGAACCAGAGCTGCTGCAGCCTATTAGGTATCATAGGTCTTGTGGTATGACTGTGGGTTTCTTTAGGAAACCTCTGCTCTGGGGTGAGAAGGTCTGCATGTTTCAGAGCTCTCCACAGTGGGCTCCTCGAGGGTCCCCGGGCCTGCAGGCTGCTTCCCTGCATTCCTCCTGGTGCCTGCTAAGCTTCTTCCACCAGACTGTGCTGGCACCTGTATTTGAAGGGCAGGAGTTCATCTCTGAGCTCACCTTCACATGCTCCACAATAAACAGTGGGCCAGCCACTGTCTCAGCTGCTCACACCCCATGACAGTCGCCACTTATGTGTTCAGGGTACTGTGAGGTGGAGAGTGGGGTGCCCAGCATGTCTGTCTGTCTGTGGGCTTGTTTAGTTTACTGTTGCAGGGCCCGTGATTTACCATGTGTATGCTGTATTAATAGCTGTCACTGGCTGTGTGGGGGCCTGGTGTGTGAGGTGATGGGAGGCTGTGTGGTGACCTGGTGTGTGAGGTGATGGAGGGCTGTGTGGTGACCTGGTGTGTGAGGTGATGGAGGGCTGTGTGGTAACCTGGTGTGTGAGGTGATGGAGGGTTGTGTGGTGACCTGGTGTGTGAGGTGATGGGGGGGGTGTGGGGGCCTGGTGTGTGAGGTGATGGAGGGCTGTGTGGTGACCTGGTGTGTGAGGTGATGGAGGGCTGTGTGGTGACCTGGTGTGTGAGGTGATGGAGGGCTGTGTGGTGACCTGGTGTGTGAGGTGATGGGGGGTGCTGTGTGGTGACTTGGTGTGTGAGGTGATGGGGGGGGTGTGGTGACCTGGTGTGTGAGGTGATGGGGGGCTGTGTGGTGACTTGGTGTGTGAGGTGATGGGGGGGCTGTGTGGTGACCTGGTGTGTGAGGTAATGAGGTGGCATGCAGAGAGGTGGACAGGAAGGAGTCTAGGGAGATCAGGAACGTCCTTCCTACAGAACTTCAGAGAAAGAATGGATGAAACCTAATCTCATGTCTGCAGTCCTCAAAGCTTACATATACTCTTAGGTTTTCTGTGGCAGTCACCCCGTCTTGGGCACTGTGGGGACGAGCATACCTTAGCTTGGCCAGATTGGAGGCAGTAGCTGGCCAGGCAGCTTCACATTCAACCCGACTACAGTTCACCCTTCACTGCTCCATGGTGCACGCAGCTGGGGCTACAGTGTCCTTCATGAAGTTCCCAGTCTAGTGGATGAGACAAACCAGCCCCCAGACAGTGGCAGCGTGTATTGGTCCCCAACCCAGTCCCGGGGAAGTGATGCTAACACATGTGTGCTGGGAGGGGGACTGGCCACTGTCCTTGTCAGTGTGCTTATTCAGCCGTTCTTCCACACAGCAGCAGCCAAAGGGGGATCATGGCCAGGCCCTATTCCACAGGCCTCGCTGTGTCATCTAAATGTTCCCAACAGGTAGGGACTGTCACAGCCTCTGGTTTGCAGACAGGACACTGAGGTCCAGAGAGCTTAGATGACTTGTGGAGGGACACACAGCCGGAATGGCCAAGCTAGCACCTGGGTCTGGGCAGTTTGCTCTTAGGCCCACGGAGGCCCTATACTGGGACAGCCCTGTGCGGGTGGGGCTCTCCTAGCAGGAAGGTGTCCACAGAAGGACCACTAAGACAGAATGAGGATAACTGGGACTCTACCCCAGCCACTAAAGAGGAAGGCAGCCAGGCGCTGGTGGCACAGGCCTTTAGTCCCAGCACCCTGGAAGTTGAAGCAGGCAGATCTGAGTTCTAGGACAGCCTGAGCTGTTACACAGCGAAACTTCATCTCGAAAAACCAGGGGTGGGGGGAGTGTAAGCTGGAAGTTTTGAACAGAAGGCTCTGTAGATACAAAGCTGTGACAAGCGCAGATGTACCCGATTTGGATGCTTGGCTGCAGGCCTGCAGAGGGAGGGGACAGGACTGTGAGGTGTACAGTGCTCTAGCGGGCAGGACTGTGTGGTCACACTCCCTCCTCACGGCAGTTTGTGTGCTCTTAGGTCTGGTCATTCCCAACAAGTGTCTGCTCCTTGCTCTTGTCCCATAGACCCCTTAGGTCCTTCCTGTAGAGGGATGGCCTTGTGTGGAGCTGGGACCACTGAGAAGCAGGAGGCTGATGGGGGGTTAAAAGGCCATTGTGGGGCAGGATGGGGTACTTTTGTGACCTGGTGCTATGTGGCCCTGGCAGTTTCACTTTGTTTGGGGAGCCCAAGGTGAGTAGTTTGTGTGCCTGGTACATGCCTGCTATGGCTCCAGCTGTGTCAGCCACCAGTGTAGGAGACCGTAGCTTGGGACAGGCTGACACTGCCATGCTCGGGGGTGATAAGCACTCGAGTAGGCCCAACCAGATGCCAGCAACAGCTCTAGCAAGCAAGCCAGGCCTGCAGAGTTCGCATTCCATGCCCTGGCACCATCCTGGTCTTTAGAATGAGCAGAACCTGTCCACTCTGGCCACTCCATAGCCTCCAGGGTGTCCTGTCCACCTTACCTCCTGCTGGTTTGTCAACTATCTCCCTGGTGCCCTGTTCCTGCCCTCCCTCTAGAACCTCCCTGCAGCTCCATCTCACTTGGGAAAGATCCACCCAATCTGCCCCAGCACAAGCCTGTGTTGCTTAACCCACCTGCCCCCTCGCCTGCCCTGCTGCAGCCACTGGGCCTCCATGGCTACATCCAACAAGTGCCTGCCTCAAGGACTGTTGCCCTGACTTACTTTTGCCTCCTGGCCACCCCTCTTCCAGAACACAGGCCTTATGCCCTGAGAACTTGACTCTGCTTGAGCCTCTGAGCATGTCCCTATTTCCTCTCAGAACTTAAGTCACCTGCAGACCGGGTGGACCTGGTTTATTGGCAGTCACAACCCTCCCTGCTTCAGTGCTGCAGAGCTGGGGCCTGGGCAGGCTCCACCTCAGTTGTCATCCAGATAGACGGATAGGTAGGTGACGGCTCAGTAGCTATGTCAGGTCACTTATGGGGGGGGTGCTGTCTAGGGACTGGAGCCATGTAGGAGGAGGTCTAAGGTCTCCCTGGAAGAAGTGGGACCAGAAGGGGAGGCTAGGGGAGAGTGGGGCACCTTAAGATTACATAGTTAGGAGATGTGGATTGTCAGCCAGAGTTAACTGTGGGAAGAAATGGGCTCAGGAAGGCAGGAACCAGCCCGTGCACCACACCCCCCACCCCGCAATTGTCCGCTCAGTCCTGGAAAGCAGAGGCCGCACTGAGGCAGCGATGGCTCCTTTGGAGGTAGCAGCATTTGCCCCTCGTGGAAAGCTGGAGTGGAGTATGGGGTATAGAGGGTAACTGGGAAACATGAACATCCACAATTTAAAATATAGTACAGTTTTGATGTGCATCTTTAACCTCAGCACTCAGGAGGCTGAGGCAGGTGGATCTCTGTGAGCTCAAGGCCAGCCTGGTCATCAGAGTGAGTTCTAGGACAGCCAGGTCCACATGGAGAAACCCTGTCTCAAAAACCAGTAAGTCTATCTAGTTTGTTTTACAGTTTTTAGTGTGTGTCCTGGGCTGGGTGGAGGTGCCCTGCTACACTGCTCCATCTGTCTGTCTTCTCCAGGAGGACCTAGGCACCCCTGACCCTGGTTCACAGTAATCCCTACCTCGAGGTTTCTAGGAGCCAGGGGCCTTGTGTTGGTGAATTCCCTGGGCCACAAGTTCCCTTGCGGTGGGCCTTGTCAGCACCAGAACAGAATGAAGTCCATTGGGTGTAAGGGATGGGTTTTCACACATCTTTTCTGTTGTCAGCTGTCTCACCAAAGGCCCTGGGAGGGGGTCCAGAACAGGCTGGGGGGAGGTGCAGTCCAACCCCCAAAAGGGAAAAGGTCCAGAGCCAGGAAGGTAGAGAACGCATGATGGCCAAGACCAGCCTTATACAGCACAACACAGCCTGCTGTGGCCACTTCCCAGGTTCAGATCCTGGCAAGCTCTCACTGGCTGAGGACCTGGACAGGGGCTTTTCTCTCTGGAGTCTCAGTTTCCCTTCAGACAACTGGGATGGTGGGCTTCTGTCACAGCCTGTACAGGTGGCATGGACAGTCTGCCTGCACCAGAAGGAGGGCCACAGGCCTTGGGAGAAGTGGCCTATTCTAATGTCTGCCCTAGCTTTGCCCCTGGGCAAGTGAGGGGGCCCCCTGTACCTCGTTTTCCTTATTTAAGGCATGGGGCTCATGGTCTCTTCTGGGTCAGGAGCAAAGGTTGAGGGATGCTGGGTAGAGTAATTTAAAGAGAGGTGGCACACAGTCAGTGCACATTCCTGCTGGCTACTATCCTGTTGGTGACTAGCATTGAGCACTTATTCCCAGCTTCTGTAAGCATAGCCCTGAGCCAGGCCCTGGTGCCTTGCTTGCTTTGTGTGACTCCTTGTAAAGCTGCCGGAAGAGGCTGCTGTCATCACATCTTAACAAGAGGAGACTGAGGCACAAGAGTGGTGACTTTCCCCTGAATCACACATTGAGCTTCCTAGTATGAGCTGTGGGCTAGGCCTTCCCAGATTAAAAAATCAGGTCATGCAGTGGTAGCTCCCTGTCCACTAGGGTTCTGAGGCCTGGGCCTCAGCACTTGGAAGTTCTGAACCCACGAGGTCAGGAGCTGCCTAGAAGGGCCTGGGTGGGGCCTGCACCAGGTCATTATAAACAGAGTCAGTTCCTCTGTTTGTCCTTCCCGCCATATGCTGCCCAGAGGAAGGGGTGGCCCAGGCAAATATCCGGAGGTGTGCCTTTCCGCCCTTCTCCAGAGCCATAAGTGACTGCAGTATGCAAGGGAGCTTGGAGACTATGGGTGGGGGTCTGTGTGGGGGAGCACAGGGCAGTGCTTTCCCATGCTCCCCCACCTTTTCCATCCTGAGCACCTCCTAGGGAAAGATCACAGATACCACTACCCCCTGTTCTGCCTTGGGGCTGCCTGGGTGTGGGAGGTGGGAACTGAGAAGAGAGCCAAGGGTTCAACATGAGGAGCAAGCTAGACAAGGACAGGGAGCATGAGGTGAGCCTCTTTTGGGATTGTAGAGACAGGCCTAGGGCCAGGGAGGGCTGGGAGGGAAGATTGCTGCGCTGAGGACAAGGCTAGCAGCTGCAGGTGCCCATTCTATCCCAGCTGTCCCAGCCCTCAGCCAAAACCTCTGGACCTGGGTCAAGCAAAGAAACTGGACCAGCTGGGAAAGCCCTGTCCAGGCCTAAGGCTGGCCACCTGCTAGCCTCTTGGGACCAGTTGAGACAGGCTGGCTGCTGACCTCCCCCCCCCCCCACCTGCCTCTCACTTGGCTGTGCTGCCAGACCGGTTTCCCTGGCTTCCTGCCCATTAATGTTCTTATTGTGGGCCGAGCTGGTGGCTCCCTAAGAAACAGAGCTGTGCCAGGAGGTGGGAGAACTGGGTTGGGGCTCCCTGAACACTGTAGCCACTTCCCGAGCCTGCCTTCCACCCTGTCTGGTACTGGGGAGCCAGGTCAGGAAGATAGAAGTCCTGTGTGGCACACTGCAGGCCTCCGCTCATGGGCACGTCCTATTGAAAGCCTCCCCTTAGCCATCCCTCCATAGCTTGTAGCACCTTGTCAGCCTCGTCCCTACCAGTGTGCACTGGTGTGCCTGCCCCATCATCATGCCCTACCACTAGCCAGACTAGCCAGGGTGCAGTGGGCGTTAGTGAACGAATCAGTGATGGACCTTTTCTTCCTGTCTTACAGATGAGTGACTCGAAGCCACAGGAGGAGACGTCACCCACACAAGGGTGTTTCTAGCCCAGCCAGCTTCAGTCCGGGTTTGTGACTACAGGGCTGTCTTCCCACGGGCCAGTCTCCTGGGCATAAGGGCTGGTGGAGGGCAGGGAAGGGTAAGGATGAGGACAGGAGGGGAGGCTTGTGCTGAGCCCTCTGTGGTTACCACCTTGAGCAGGGCTAGAACTCAGGGCCTCTGCTTACTGAGCAGTGCTCAGCCCCAAACCTTTTTACTACTGTATCTTGAGATTAGCCCGAGTTTACCCTTACTCCCAGGAAGCTCTGGACTTGCCACCCTCCTTTGTCCTGAGGAACTGGGATTGCAGAGGTTGACGACAGCCTGTGCCCCTGGCCAGGCTCCTCCTTTGTGTCTTTGTTGGTGGTTTTATGTGTTTTTAATTTACTTTAAAAAAATGATTAGCTTTTTAATTTTATGTGTAGGGGTGTTTTGCCTGGTGTCTTCAAAGATCAGAAGAGGGCATCAGATTCCCCAGAATTGAGTTACAGACAGTTGTAAGCCAACATGTAGGTGCTGAGGATTGAACCCAGGTCCTTGGGAAGAGCAGCTAGTGCTTTACTTTCTGAGCCATCTCTCCAGACTCCTGTTCCTTTTTCCAGACAGCATCTCTCTAGCCCAGAGCTCACTCTGTAGGCCAGTTAGGCCTTGAACTACAGAGGTCCACATGCCTCTGCCTCCAAGTACTGGGACTAGAGGCCTTTACCACCATGCCTGCCTCAAGGCATTTCTTAGTGGCTGGTGCTGTCTAAATGCCCAGCTGAAGACCTGGGCACTAAAGATAGGACAGCATCAGGGTAGAGGCTGATGGACATGCTGGAGGCCACATTGGAGGTGGGGACTGCTCACTGTACACATGGGCACACTCGGGGTTTTGGGCCCAGGGAGACTGTGGATGGGCTGGTTTAGGTTTAGGTTAGTGTTAGTGGGGCTGGAGAGACAAGACACTACACACAGGAATCAACAGCAGGGTCCCCACAGGTTAAGGACAGGACACGGGCAGGTGATGTAAGTCAGAAGCTGCAGGAGGAGAGAGGAGGAGCCTGGGGATAGATAATTGGGAAGGGCGCTCCAGGCAAGGGGAATGCCTAGTCACAGGTCCTGATGTAAAAAATGATGTGGAGCTCATGGAGTGGGCTGTAAGAAGCATTCTAGCTGTGCCTATGAGTAGGAGACAGCTGGGCCTGACCCTCTAGTTCAATGGTTCTTGACCTGTGGGTTGAGATACCGTTGGGGATTGAATGACCCTTTCACAGGGATTACCTAAGACCGTCTGAAAACACAGATATCTACATTACAATTCATAACAGTAGCAAAATTACAGTTATGAAGTAGCAACAAAAATAATTTTACAGTTGGGAGTCACCACAACATGAAGAACTGTATTTATTTATTTTGGTTTTTTCAAGACAGAATTTCTCTGTGTAGACCAGGCTGGCCTCATATTCGCAGAGATTGGCCCACTGTGGCCTCCTGTGCAGAGGTTAAAGGTGTGTGTCACCACACCCAGCTGAGGAGCCAAGTTAAAGGGTTACAGTGCTCTAGTTGTTCATGAAGAACTCAAAAAAGTAGCTGTTCATAGGGTTCTGGAAGAGGCTCCTGCCCCCTGCTGGTATGTGGGAGAGAGCTGGTGAACCAATCAGGGTAGAAGCTGAGAACTGAGGAGCTTTGAGTGACAGGCCACCTGCCTCTGGTCCCACCCCTTTGGTACTTCCCTCCTGCAGGTGCCTGTGAGAGTCTAAACCAAGGACTGCTCGTACACTAGGGCCCTGGAACCATGTTTGGAAAGAAGAAGAAGCGGGTGGAGATCTCAGCCCCATCCAACTTTGAGCATCGGGTGCACACAGGCTTTGACCAGCACGAGCAGAAGTTCACAGGGCTGCCCCGCCAGTGGCAGAGCCTGATTGAAGAGTCAGCACGCCGACCCAAGCCCCTTATTGACCCCGCCTGCATCACCTCTATCCAACCTGGAGCCCCCAAGGTAGCCATCGCCACTTCTACCCCGCAGCCATGCTGCTTCCTTGCAGATCCCCCCACCTCTGTGACTCAGTGCCAGTCTTCTACCCACCAGCCCCATCCCAGAAGCCCATGCTGACCCCTGACCTGTGCTCCTCCTGTCTTGGTCTCCTCAATGCTTCATGATATAGGAGACAGCCCACTCCCAGACAGCTGCATTCCAAGAACTGGAAAGGAGAAGCTGAGGCAGGCGGGAATAGGGTAGAAGCCGTGGCCCCCATGAAGCACCAAGGCATTCAGTCTTGTGGGGGTTTCCTCATCATCCTGAGAAACATGGCAGGATTAGAATGGGACCCAAGGTCTGGATCCAAGATCCCCAGCCTTCCATCACCTCATGTACAGTGACAGTTGTGGTCTCCTTGCCCAGACACAGGCTGTAGCTACGTAGGCCTAGTGATAGAGTTCCCCTGCTAGGCCTCCTGAAGCCAGCTTTGGAGTTGGACTCATCCCACGGTGGCAGGACTCAGGAGAGTACAGCTACACTCGTCCCCACTGGGTGGGGTTGGGTGTGCCTGTGGTCAGCAGGCTGGGTGCTGGCACTGACTCATCCTCTCCCAGCGGCCAGCCTGGGCCTGGCAGGAAAGAGGCAACATCAGCAGGCTGCCCAGAGCCACAGTGCTTGGCCCAGCTGGGGTCCTCTCTGTGATTTAGTGGCCCTGCAGGGTCCTGTGAGAGCCCTCTTTGTCCTCGTGACCCAGGCCAGCTGGAAGCCAGTAGAGACTGGCTCGGAAGTAGGTCCTGCTTTTCTGTTCCTAGTCCCCGGACAGCACACCCTAGGCTCCACTGGGCTCTGTGGCCATATCTCACAGGCCACATGTATGTGTCCATACTAGATGCCCTCCACCCTTCCACACTCCTGCCCCCAGCTTGCAAGGGAGAGCACCTTAGCTGGTACTGCCCCCATGTCCAAGGTGACCATCGACTCTAAAAAAAAATGAGTACGTGACAGCTCCTGGGGAAGTTTGTTGTAGATATGAGGGTGAGCACAGCCAGAGGCAGATCTCAGAGAGTTCAGAGTGGACGTGGCTGGGCAATGTGAGGAGAGGGAGGGAGGGGAGAGCCAGGAGGGTAAAAGGACCAGCTTAGCCAAAATGGCTGGATTGCCAAGGCAAGGGCGGCCCAGCCCCTGGGTTGGAGAAGTTTAGGGTAGGGCTGGGAGGGTCCTGTATAACAGTTGGGGGTTGAGGCACTAGGTGACCCTGGAGTCCAGGTCAGCTCTGAAATGTTAAATAGGCCCCTCAGCCATTTGCCTGGGTTGTGAGACCTAACATCTACCTGGCTTTCTTGGCTCCCTGGCAAGGCCAGGCTTCCAAGCAAGTAGCCAGACAGACTGGGACGCAGGTGTTCCTGTGAATTCAGCTTCCCCTCAGCCTATCAGAGGCCTCCTGACTCTGCTGGCCACCTGGGGGCAGTGGTGGGACAGCTCCCCAGCCCTCCTTGACTCCTCCCTCCCTTCCCATAGTGTGGACACTGATCTAGGAGTCAAGACTGGATAGGCAGGACTGTAGATGGCTGAAAGAGCACTCAGTCCTTGGGAAGTGCACAGGGGTAGAGCGGCCTGGTGGGTACACAGCCATGTCAGCTGGCACTAAGGCCCTTGAGGGAGAACGAATTGAGCCAGAGACCCATGGGCTGGCCCTTAAACTAGGGGTTAGTGAGGCCTCAGAGAAGTATTTTGATCAGAGACCTCAAGGAGGGGGCAGGGCAGCCATGGGGACATTTGGAAGATGGAGGGTGTGGCAGAGCAAAAAGCTAATGGCACATGCCTGGTGTTTTGGAGGAACAGTGAGGAAGCCAGCCTGTGTGCCTGGGTTCAGGGTATTGAGAACCATGGCGACCACAGCTGAGGGCAAAAGATGGAGGCTGGTGGTTTGAACTGTATTCAGTTGACATTTGCCACACAGCTCCCAGGCCTCCTAGGCCATGACTTACATGCTGTGGGCTTTCTAGTCTACACCCCATTCATTCCTCCGCAATGGGGGGGCAGGGGAGAGATCGGTGATGCTGGCAGCCGGCAGGGGAGGAAGTGCTGAGCCAAGTGGCCTGTAATTTGCAGCTCTCTGGCTGATTATAGGCTGTGTTTACCTCTTTTGCCCCAGGCCACGGGGCAGAACTTGCCACCAGGCTGGGAACCAAGGAAAGTCAAGAGGCACTTGGGGGAGCCCCAGAGTGGGTGGTGGGCCTGAGAGCAGTTCTTGGGCACTGCAGGGTCCCCTATCACCCCACCTCATCACCACACCATCACTTCATTGTCTCTGTCTTGTTTCTGTGTTGTGTTGTCTTGTTTCTGTGTTGGATGCACCACCTGTGTCCCTTCCTTCCTGGCCTTACCCTGCCATTGCCTGGACCCCCAGACCATCGTGCGGGGCAGTAAAGGTGCCAAGGATGGGGCCCTCACGCTGCTGCTGGACGACTTTGAGAACATGTCGGTGACACGCTCCAACTCCCTGCGCAGAGACAGCCCACCACCACCTGCCCGTGCCCACCAGGACAATGGAGTGCTGGAGGAGTGGGCAGCCCCAGCCAGGGTGGCCCCTGACAAGGCTGGAGGCAGAAGCCGGGCCACTGGGCACAGCGAGGCAGGCAGTGGTGACAGGCGACGGGTGGGGCCGGAGAAGAGGCCCAAGTCTTCGAAGGAGGGCCCAAGAGGGCCCCAGGAGACCTCCAGAGATAAGCGCCCCCTCTCTGGGCCTGATGTTAGCACCCCCCAGCCTGCCAGTCTGCCCAGTGGGGCGAAACTAGCAGCTGGCAGGCCCTTTAACACTTATCCACGGGCTGACACGGACCACCCACCCTGGGGCGCCCAGGTAACCCATGCCCCACTGTAGCACCTCAGTGTTCCCTTCCCACTGCTTCCCTTTCCCCAGCACATCCCAGATCCTTGTGCATTACTCATCCTGACTTCCCATGTGTCATCCTGCTGGGGAGAGCTACTGCAGCCTCTGCTCAGGGCACCTCTTTCTTCTGTTGCAGGGAGAGCCACACAGCGTGGCCCCTAATGGGCCATCAGCCACAGGCCTGGCTGCCCCTCAGTCCTCCTCCTCCTCCCGGCCTCCCACCCGAGTCCGTGGTGGCCCTAGCCCAGGAGTGCTGGGTCCCCATGCCTCTGAGCCCCAGCTGGCCCCCCCAGCACGAGCTCCTGCTGCCCCTGCTGTACCCCCTGCCCCTGGGCCCCCTGGGCCTCGCTCACCCCAGCGGGAGCCCCAGCGCGTGTCCCACGAGCAGTTCCGGGCTGCTCTGCAGCTGGTGGTGGACCCAGGGGACCCGCGTTCCTATCTAGACAACTTCATCAAGATTGGCGAGGGCTCTACAGGTATTGTATGCATAGCCACCGTGCGCAGCTCAGGCAAACTGGTGGCTGTCAAGAAGATGGACCTGCGCAAGCAGCAGAGACGTGAACTGCTCTTCAATGAGGTAGGTGCAGGCCAGGAAGCCCAGCTGTCTTCTCACAGCTGTCCCCAGCCTATGGCTCCTGCTTGTGTCTCTGTCCCACCAAGTGCCCATGACCCAGACTGGCTTGTTCCAACTAGTCATGAGTCTGTGTTCTCCCCACCAGACCTCCTCTCTCGGGGTCCCTGTCCTGGGAAACTGTCCTACCTCACTCTGGACCACAGCCCAGTACTCCTTCCTCCAGCCCCTCTTCTGTGTAGTCTCTCTTCCTCGTCCATGGGCTCCTGCTCTGGCTTTTCTCTCAGGTCTCCCCGAACACTGTGAATAACAACGTCCCAGGGAGGGGTTGATGACATTGAAACCTTTGCAGACCTCTTAACCTCAAGGCAGAGGCTAGCCCCTTGCCCTGTCATATCTTGTTCCCGTCTAGCCACAACTAGGCACTTGGTTCACCCAGCTTCCGGCTCTGGGTGTTTACAGTTCCTCCCGCCTCTGCTAGAGGAGTCCCCAGAAGTCCGGCCGGGAGGCTGGCCAGCTCTGCTTGCCAACTCTAGTACTCTCCCCGCCCCCAACCTCACCTGTTCATCACCACATCTCAGTGCTCCACCCACACCAGGAGTTCCTCCTTATGCTGAACTTGCTCCCCTGGTCCCTGTAAGCAGTGTCTCTACCACCTGAGCTCCCAGACCTTTCCCTCACTAGTCGGTCCTTTGGAGTTCGTCAATGGCCCCTGCACACACACACATCTTTTGTTTTAGCCTTTCTTCATAACTGCTTGTCCTCCTGTGTCCTATTTCTCTTGTTTCCTCCCCCCATGGTGAGATGGGGTCCAGGGTGCACCCCTAGAATCGAGGGGTCTGCCTCAGGCTGCCTCAAGGTGTCCTTGGCTTTGGGGGAATGGGACAGCTGGCCTGAGCCAGTTTGCACCAGTGCAGCCAGCTAGAAGGTGGTGAGAGGCAATGCCCACGGTCTCAGTGCTGACTGCCCATGCAGGTGGTGATCATGAGAGACTACCGGCATGAAAACGTGGTGGAGATGTACAACAGCTACCTGGTGGGTGACGAGCTCTGGGTGGTCATGGAGTTCCTGGAGGGAGGCGCCCTCACGGATATCGTCACCCATACCAGGTACTGCTGGGCATATGCTCCCCAGGGTGGAGCTGGGACCCTTCAGCCTCTCTGGTGATGGACAGGTGGGGCAGTGAAGCCAGGTGCACAGATGGGGTCAGAGCACCTTAGCGCTCCAACCCCTATTGGGGCAAGTCTTAGTGTCCTCTTGGTGTCCTGAAGCAGAGTAGGGGCCTCTCAGTCCCACCCTCACCCAGGGCTGGACATTCCCAGCAGAGCCCTGTCTGCCCAGTTGCTCCTTCTGCCCATGCAGGATGAACGAGGAACAGATTGCTGCTGTGTGCCTAGCTGTGCTACAGGCCCTGTCTGTGCTTCATGCCCAGGGCGTCATCCACCGAGACATCAAGAGTGACTCCATCTTGCTGACCCACGATGGCCGGGTAAGTAGGAAAGTGGCTGGATGTGTGAGGCAGTGTTGAGTTCCTCCATGTAGCCCTGCTGCCCTGGAGCTCACTGTGTAGAGCAGCAGGCCTCAGACTCAGCCTCCCGAGTGCTGGGATTAAAGGCATGCGTCATCATATCATCATCACTCAGCAGCTTTTCATCTTTTGACAGAACAGCGTAAGGGAGGGAGGTTTTGTTTTGTTTTGTCTCAGCATTTCAAAGGTCTGTCCATCAAGGTGGACAGAGTGGAATGGAACCAAGCAGCTCCTTTCTTGGTACCCAGGAAACAGACTTTGTACTGAACTTCTTCTTATTCTAGCTATAGACTAGTGCCACCACATTTAGGGTACTCTGTCCCCGGTTAATCCTCTCTGGAAACGTCCTCAGACACATCCAGTGTGAGGCACCTCTCAGCCTTCTCCAGCTAACAGTCAGCATCACACTCACTCCCTGCTCGGTGCCCCCCCTTCTGCTGCTACTAGGGTGGCATTTGAGCCTTTGGTGATGGGAAGAATAGCTAACTCATCTGTCCCTCACCGAACAGCCCAGAGTAAGTGTCCAAATTGGTGGAGTACACAATCTGCACAAAACTGGAAGCTGGAAATCTGCTCTTAGGCCACAGCTCTAGGCTACATGCTTCCCAGACAGACAGCTGGTTTCGTTTTGAAATAGACTCTCACTTTTCTTGCTATGTAAACCAGGCTGGCCTTGAACTCAGAGATCCACTTGTTCCCACACCTGGCTTTTGTTTGTTTTTTGAGACAGTGTCTTCTGTTGTCCCCATTGGCCTGATACTTGCTACACTGCCCAAGGCTGGCTTCTAACTCCTGTTTTAGCCTCTTGAGAGCTGAGATTACTGGCATGCTCCACCATCTCTTCCTCCAGACAGGACCCTCAAGGGCCTTGCCCTGGCACTCAGGCATTGGACACCTGTGCCCGGTTTGCTGTGGACCCAAGTGCCAACTCTGTCTTGGTCCCTGTGCATCCTGAGTCTCTACCTCACTTCAGGAAGCCAGGCTGGGGCACACGGTTGACCAGAAAACAGTCTGGGCCCTATGGTGTGAGGCCGACTTTGCTGGGTTCTCCTCTTTTAGACGAGGTCTTGACTCTGAATCTGGGGCCATAATTGAGTCAGGTAGTACCCATGGTCCAGGGGGTCATGAGTTGGCCCACAGTTGAGGAGTTGTGAGTCCTGGTACTGTTAGGACAGAGGTGCTCTCTCTCTCTCCTCACCCTGTCTTTAGTTGTTGCCTCCCTTGCCCTCTCTCACAGACACACACAGGCTGGGCTCTGTTCCTCGTGACCCACTGACTAGTACGTTCTCTTACTCGGTCCAAGGGCAAAGATCCCTGGGCTTTCAGAGCCCAGCCTGTCTTGGTCTCTACTGAGCCTTGACTATCTGCAGGCCTTGGGCCACATCCCCTGTGAACCTCAGGACACCTGAGAGCCCTTCCAGGAGGTAGTGGAGCCCTCACCTCTGCTGCTCAATGGAGCCTGTGTGTCAGGCAGGCACCTCTGACCTGCAGCCCCTGTCTGCCCCAGGTGAAGCTGTCCGATTTCGGGTTCTGTGCCCAGGTGAGCAAGGAAGTGCCAAGGAGGAAGTCACTGGTGGGTACACCCTACTGGATGGCCCCAGAGCTCATCTCCCGCCTTCCCTATGGGCCAGAGGTAAGCCTAGTGATGCCCCCACCCAGTCTTGAGCAACCTGTGTCCTTTATCTGTTGGAAAGGCTGGGTTGATGATGGGGGTCTGCTGTTGCTAGGGGAAGGGTGGCACCTTCATTCTGTCTGTAGTAACCACATGAGCCTGCCACTTGGTGCTGTGGCCTGTTCCGCCCTGAGGTTTTTCTCTCTATCAGTCAGCAAACTTGATCCCCTGAACAAGGTCCCACAAGGAGCCAGACCGGCATGAGAATCCTTGGAACTGTCTCAGTCAGGGTGGCTTATAAGTGACAGGATCAGAACTCGAACACATTTAGCACCATGGCTGCTGTTGAGCATTCAGGGTAGGCAGGCTTGCACTATCCATGGGTTATGGGACCAGGACTAGGGATAAAGAGGTGGAGGCCAGCAGGGGGCCACACTTCCTGGGGCTTGCAGAGGATTGGCTGCCCTTTATACCCAGCCCTGTGGTCCCTCTCCCACCCTAGGTGGACATCTGGTCACTGGGGGTGATGGTGATCGAGATGGTGGATGGGGAACCCCCCTACTTCAACGAGCCACCCCTTAAAGCCATGAAGATGATTCGGGACAACCTGCCACCCCGACTAAAGAACCTGCACAAGGTGAATAGATCTAGGCTGTGCCATTGCTGACTCCCCAGTCCCAGAGACAGATCCGCAGGGCACCTGCATACCTAGAGCTAGAGCCCAGGTTGCCTAACTGTAGGGCCATTCTGTTGGGGGATTTGCGTGTGGGAAGGGGCTGCTGCTTCTTGCCAAACCGCAAAAGTGTAGAGGAAATGACCCTTAGGGGGTTATGCCCCTTGTGGCCCAGTGGTAACTCCTGGTTTTCTTCAACCTGCCCTAAGATGCTATCAGCCCACAGGACACTATAGGAAAGTAGGGCCGTAGCAAGTAACCCTGTCCTCCTGACCTCTGCTCCTCCACAGGCTTCACCATCTCTGAAAGGCTTCCTGGACCGCCTGCTGGTGCGTGACCCAGCCCAGCGGGCCACTGCTGCTGAGCTACTAAAGCACCCATTCCTCACCAAGGCGGGGCCACCCGCCAGCATCGTGCCCCTCATGCGCCAGCACCGAACCAGATGAGCCAGAGCCTGGTCCTGAACCAAAGAGCCCTGGGCCACCCTGCCCAGCAGAGGCCAGCAGGGGGTTGACCAGCTCCCACAGCCCATGAGATACTGTGGGGAACCGCTGTGCTGGGGGGTTCATGGGACCCAACTACTGAACTCCGGTTTCGGTTCCATGACTTGTAAAGCAACACTGGGACATGAGGGAGCAACTGAGGCTCCCGGGTCCTTCACCCTCCAGGATAGGCCCCTCCCCTGTGCTCCATCCACAGGAGAGAAGGCGGCTGCCCCATCACTGGAAATCTGCATCAGGGGCCACTGGGGACAGAGTTGACACTATAAGAAGGGTGTGTGTGTGTGTGTGTGTGTGTGTGTACTCAGAAAGTTCAGCTTCTCTGTTCTCAGTCTGAAAGTGAAGATCTCAGGCTCTGCCTGATGCCCAGCCTCTGACCCTGAGCCGTTGAAGGGTCAATCATGAATGTTTGAAGAGTGGCCTTTTCCCAGAGCCCCACAGCCTCTTTCCACAGGAGAGACAGGCTGGGGCCTCCCCTCCCCCAACCTCTGCAGCAAATGACTACTGCACCTGGACAGCCTCCGTTTTCTAGAAGCCTATTTATATTGTCATTTTATAACACTAGCTGTGTCTCAACCTGGGACAGATGATCCCTGACCTATGGGGTGGCCCAGGGACAGAGCCACTTTGAAGAATCAGGCTCCTGTCCCCCATCCTGCCACCGCTCTCCCAAGTTAGTTTTACAATTAAAACATTTTCTTGTTTACGGTGTGTGCATGTGTGGTGCGCGAAGGCTGCTGTCTCACTGCACAGTAAGGGAAGTTTGGGGACAGCCTGGGAACCCAGGCTTCATCAGAGACACTCCACCCTACTCCCTGCATGGGACAAGTTGGCCCAACTCTGGAAGCAGCCAGTTGGCAGGGTACATGTGCTGCAGTCCCCACATCCTGGCAGCCTGGAATTATCGTTTCCTCCTTTAAAAAGTTGTTTTGAGACAGGGTCTAACTAGGGAACTTAGGTTGATCTAAACTCACTGTGGAGCCCATGTTGGCTTCAAACTAGAAACACTCTCCTGCCTCTGTCTCCCGATTGCTGCTTGATTGATTGCAGGTAAACATCGCCACAGTCACCACACATGGCTTTGTTCTGGGAATGTTATGTGTTGATCCTATTTAGTGTAGGAACTAACAGATGAGCTGTTTGGGGTTGACTGGAGCTAGCAGCCTTGGACACTTGTCCCAGGAATGTCCTCCAATAATGGAGGAGAAGGGTGCTGTGGCACAGAGCACCCTGCCATCTGAGCACACCCATCACACCCTCAGATTCCCCAAGAAGAAGCTAATGGGAGAGTGAGGGCCAGCTGGCTCCCAGCCACCAGAACTTTGACTCAGCTCCCCTCTGTGTTCTGCTACACAGCTCTGGCCTCAAAGGGTGGAGACCTGTATGTGGTGGGGCCATTCCAGGTGCCTAGAGTGAATTTACATGGCAGTCTGAGAAGCAACTACTGTTAGGAACGGGTGGCCTGAGTGGGATGGATTCCTTTCTGCAAAGAAAAGGGCTCAAATTGGCAGGGGGGGGGGGGACCTAAAAATGGCATGCTCAAGGATGAGGAGCCTCAGGCCTTGCACTGAGGGTGTAGTCTGTTGCTAGGTACTTGCCCTGGGTTCAGTCCCCAGCACGTGTAAAACCAGATCTGGTGCTGCATACCTGTTATCCAGAACTCAGTGTGAGGCAGGGGATCAAATGTTGAGTCATAGGCAGCCAGGGCTCCATGAGACCATTGAACAAAACTAAGCTGGATGTGGTGGTGTGTGCCTTTAGCCCCACCGGTTGGGAAGCAGAAGCAGGTGATCCTGAGTTTGAGGCCAGTGTTAGCTACAATCAGAGCTACATAACTTGTCACCAAAATAAAACAGGTGGTGTAGCAAACATTAAAGGGACTTAGACTTCCTTACAGCAAGGCCAAAGGAATATCTCACTGCTTAGGGGGCTATCGAACCAGGGAAGGATTCGTATTGCTAGCCCTGCAGCTGAGTGCCCAAACTCCCTGGCATTGGCAACTGAATGCTGCTGGGAAGTACCACACAGAACGGGTGAAGACAGGGAAGTCAGCTGCCCTGGCTTAATGCCCCCTACGCCAAGGTCACCACTGGTTTGGACTTCCTCAATCACTGTTCCTGCATTTGGAAGAGGTGGATCCAGGTCTCCCTGTAGGAGCTGCTGCAAGAGATCCACCCCTCCCTCAGCTCTGCCTCCTGTCCAAGTCAACAGTGCAGAAACATCTCAAAGTGTCAGCCACTTGCTATCAGGCACAACTAGCCCCCTGACTGTCCCAATCAGGATTTCATGCAGAGATGTCAGTCATACAATGTCAGGAAGCCTGGGGGAGCCAAAGGGCCAATTACCCTAGAACCCAGGGGCGCCACTGTCACAAGAGTGGGGAAGTGGCGGGTCAGGGGGGAATAAAGGGGTCAGTGATGTTATTCCTGGAAAGAAGATCACTCACCTCTTCTATGGCTGGAGCAGAATGACTCCCAGCTTCCTGCCCTGGACAGAGCCTTCATAGTGCAAGAGTGTTTCTATAATGCACGTTTGGGGGACTTCTAGACTGCAGGAGCCCGTACTGCTATGGGCGGGGGGGGGGGGGGGGTCGGTCATGGGTACCACCTGCAATAGCAGCCCAGACCAAAGGATGAAATTGCCAGTTGGGTAGGAAGGCGGGTCTCAAGTGGGGCCAAGAGCAGGCGGGGCGAGTTCAGGTATTTGTTTTTCAAGCCAGAAGGGTGTGCACGGAGAACCCAAACAAATGGTGGAAACTGGTCAGACCAGCGGGTCTCTAAAGTATTCATTCCCAGTCCATCCCGAGAACTTGCAAATTTGATTTCCTGGGTTCCACCCAGGCTGAATCAGAACCTGGGTGGGCCCATCTCTCTGTATATCAGCAAGGGACTTTGATGTCCGATCCATTATGGAAACCCCCAAAAGAAGGCAACCTTTCAGTGCTAAACACAGAACTGGAATTCAATCCTTCAAGTGACAGGGATCCCGGTCTCCCTCAGCCCTCCACCTGGGACTGTAACCAGCATGAAGGACAGGCTCCTTTAAGGACTTTAAGGGGTTGCACCATCTCTCCATTGGCCAGGTGTTTGGCCACGCCCAGGGACCAGGCGGCCAGGAAAATGAAGTCCTCGCTCTCCACCGACTTGAGAAGCCACACCCCAGTGGCTCTTTGGTTGGCTGGGTTTGACCCTAAGAACTGTGGCACAATGACACACCTAGAGCTCAGAGGCAGAGAAGATGTGTGCAGGAGGTTCCCATACAAGAAGGGTGACCTCCACAAGGCAATGAGAGAGAAGAGATTGTTGAACCTGGTTCATTTCTGTTATGTTGTGATAGTGCATAAACCCGTGTGGCTGACGGATGGTGATGGATGGGAGGCCTCATCCATCTGCGTGATGAGACATTTAGACTGGGCCCACGAGAGAGAAGAGATGGGGGGGGGTGTCAGAGGTTGAGGAGCTAGCCCTCAAGCGGGGTGGAGAAAAGGAAGGGGTCGAAGGTGAGAATCCTTCTTAGATGACGTCAGAACTCAGGGTGGGGAGGAGGGGCAGGCTAATTGCCATTGGCCAGCTGTGGCTTCGGGGCTGGGACAGAATCCTAACAATTTAACCCTACGGAAGAAAAAATGTCCTTACCCATTCATTGTACAAGCGAGGGCAGCCTACGGGCAGGCAAGGTAAAGGTGTCTTCCACCAAGGCCAATGACCTGTTCTATCGCCAGGACCCACATGGGGGAAGGAGAGAACCATTGTCCCCTAACACAGACAAGAGCAGATAAATAAAACATTAAACATTTCAGGGCAGCCTAGATTTGTGCTGCCCAAAACAGGACCTTCAGGCAAATCTTGGAGGCTATTTAATTTGAAGCAAATATATGACTTAGTGGAATGTTTGCCTGCCATTCTTGAGACTCTGGATTTAATTCTCAATACCACAAAACCAAATGAAAAGGAGCATAAGATGAAATTAAACACAATCTGGTGCTAGAGAGATGGCTCAGGGGTTCATCTTGCAGAGGCCACAAGGTCGATTTTCAGCACCAACATGGCAGCTCGCACATGGTCCCTTGAGTGAGCTAGAGAAGTGACTAGGATGTCTCACAGCAATGCTCTTCACCGCTGAACCACCCTTCCCTCCAGCCCCAACTGATGTCTCCTTTTTATTCAGCCTGAGATTGTAACCCACAGAATGACACCACTCATGTTCAGGACGTACCTCCTTAACTTAATCTAGAAACTCCCTCACAGACGTCTGTGAGGGACAGAGGCCCGAGGAACAGACAGAAGAATTGATAATATATAAAAATCAAGATGCTTCACCTACACCCGACATGCAGTGCGGCTGTATTCCCCACACACAGGAGGCCTAGGCAGGAGGAGAGTTCCAGGCTACCTTAGGCAATATAATGAGAACCTGACTCAAAATAAATTAAATAATTTTCACGTGTAATTAATAGGAAAGTTGGAAAAACAACCATGAACACTCATACTGATCAGATAACCTACAGGAAATAGGAAAGCAGTGTAGCAGGAACATGGGTCACGGTTTTGACCAGGCAGATGGAGAAGGAAGAACTCAGAGGCCATGAGGCTCTGACTCATTATCCATGAAATGCAAATCCAAAAGGGGGGTGCCATTACACTACCCATCTGGAGAAAAAAATGGCTGCTTCCTGGTGTGCTGCTTCACGGTGGACCCAGGATCAATGACAGTAGGGACTATGGGCTTAAAGCATCAAAACCGTGAGCCAAATCCTCCCTTTTAAGAGACATAATTTCAGCACTCAGGAGGCAGAGGCTGGCAGATCTCTGAATGCAAGGCCAGCCTGGTCTACAGAGTGGGGTCCAGGACAAAAGCCAAGTAAGGCTGAATCGATGTAGCTTATGTCTGTAAATTCAATGTTTCTAGAGCAAGACAGGAGGTAGAGAGCACCTGAGAGCTCATGGACTGCCTAGAATCCTCCAGTGAGGGGCTGGGGTGTGGCCCAGTGGTAGAGCCCCTGCCTAGAATCCCCCAGTGAGGGGCTGGGGGTGTGGCTCAGTGGTAGAGCCCCTGCCTAGAATCCCCTAGTGAGGGGCTGGGGGTGTGGCTCAGAGGTAGAGCCCCTGCCTAGAATCCCCTAGTGAGGGGCAGGGGTGTGGCTCAGTGGTAGAGCCCCTGCCTAGAATCCCCCAGTGAGGAGCTGGGGTGTGGCTCAGTGGTAGAGCCCCTGCCTAGAATCCCCCAGTGAGGGGCTGGGGTGTGGCTCAGTGGTAGAGCCCCTGCCTAGAATCCCCCAGTGAGGGGCTGGGGTGTGGCTCAGTGGTAGAGCCCTTGCCTAGAATCCCCCAGTGAGGGGCTGGGGATGTGGCTCAGTGGTAGAGTCCCTGCCTAGAATCCCCCAGTGAGGGGCTAGAGGCATGACGGAGCAACAGTGTGCTTGCCTAGATCCATTAGTGAGGGGCTGCATGCTTACATAAACTCCCCTGCAGAGCAGAGCTGGACCATCCCTCCACCCTACCAAACAACACTCAATCCAATCTGCTTTTCTTTCCTACCAGCCTGACTGACACTTCCATTCCTGCACCTCTGACCTATGACCCTTCCCACTCCTGGGTGGCACCCTTCAGTAGGCACAGACCATAGGTTCATGGGACATATACTGAATCTGTAGCACAATGAAAATCTGGATTTAGGATGTCTGGACGTGGTTCCTCCCCAGGGCAGTGTCTGGCCTCCTGTTCTTCCTTCCGAGCAGGCATTGCCACAGCCCACGATTGGGACAAATAGTAAATAGAACTTGTGGAGGCCGTGCCCTGGTAAGGCAACATTCTAACAGGGTGAGCCAGATGGTGACTGACCCAGAGAGCTACACACTCATAGTCACAGATGACATGAGGGTGAGAAGGAGGTGTGAGGATGCAGAAGAGCAATGTGGGTACAACATGCCTGGGCTACAAGAGTCTGCCATATGTGGCTGTGCCATCTTCCAGAGGCACCATGCTGGTAGGAGAGATTAAGAAGTGTGCCACAGATGGAGGAAGTGAGAAGCTGAAGATAGCCACCAGAGCAGCATCAGTAAAGTCCGGCAGGCAGGCAGGAGAAGCTGTACAAAGACCATGAAGTGGGAAGGAAGTTGGAGGCCTGATGGCTAGCCAAAACAGGAGAGCACAGTGTGGACTGTCTCGGAGGTAGTTAGGGTGAAGCTAAGCCAACTCCAGCAGGATAAAGGCAGGGACTTCTGAGACCAGGCATCCTACTGGCTCCTCACGGGGACCTCGAGTTTTGTTCTTGTGGTGATAGGAACTCAACTCAGAGCCTCTTGGAGTACAGCGGTCCACTATTTGAGGAGTCCAGGACCATCGCAACAATGTTCTCCTGGGGGGTTTTAATAATCCGGTGTTCAGTCTGATGTGCTGGTGAACTAGGATTCAGGCCTGAGCTACCGGGTCAGACTCTGTCTCACAATAAAGTGAAAGAGATGTTGGAGTATAGCAGAACACACCTAGACTCCCCCAGTGAGGGGCTGGGGTGTGGCTCAGTAGTAGAGCCCCTGCCTAGAATCCCCCAGTGAGGGGCTGGGGGTGTGACTCAGTGGTAGAGCCCCTGCCTAGAATGCCCCAGTGAGGGGCTGGGGGTGTGACTCAGTGGTTAGAGCCCCTGCCTAGAATCCCCCAGTGAGGGGCTGGGGGTGTGACTCAGTGGTAGAGCCACTGCCTAGAATCCCCCAGTGAGGGGCTGGAGTGTGGTTCAGTGGTAGAGCCCCTGCCTAGAATCCCCCAGTGAGGGGCTGGGGTGTGGCACAGTGGTAGAGCCCCTGCCTAGAATCCCCCAGTGAGGGGCTGGGGGTGTGGCTCAATGGTAGAGCCCCTGCCTAGAATGCCCCAGTGAGGGGCTGGGACCTCTGGAACAGTTCTACTGGGGAGGTTGTGCAACCTTTATAAGGTCATGCCAAGCAAAAGGTCTTCTGGTTCATGGCCTTTTTAGTTCTCAGCTGTGGGGTAATCTTGCCTCACTACATAATGTCTCTTTAGGCCCAAACCCACACGGCCAATAATGACTTCTGATGCCTTCAAAACTGTGAGTCACAATCAGCTTTCCTGTGACTAACTTGAATCTAGGTACGTGTGACAAATGAGTTGTTGGGATTTTCTTTGTTTTCGCTTCTTGGGGTCTTATGTCTCCCAGTGCTGTTTGTGAACTCTCTACCTGACTCCTGCCTCCATTCTGGGGGCACCTCCAGGTGTGTGCTAAGTCAGCAGACTACAAACTGAGCTGCACCCCGGTCCAGTTATATTCGTTATAAACTAACATAAACCACCCTGGACAAAAGCTTAGTTTATTTTATTTGTTGTCAAGGGAACATGGCTCACGAGATTCTTTGTTGTACTTATTTTTTGGGTCCTGGCTTTGTAGAAACCCCCTTAATTAGAGTATAGAGAAAATGACTGGATTCTTGATTCATTTCCTATCAAGATATAATTAACACAGGATAAATAGACGCATTTAAAATACGCCTAGATGCAGCTAGGCGCTGGCGGCGCACGCCTTTGATCCCAGCACTCAATTATTAATTCCTGCAGAATCAAGGGGATCTCTGTGAGTTCTGGGGGAGCCTGATCTACATATCCACTTCTAGGACAGCCTGGGCTACATTGTAAAACCTTGTATCCCACTGCCCATGGAATTTCAATCATGCTTCTTGGCTGTCATTTCTTTAGCTGCTGATGGCCACCAACATGATTTCTTATGCTAGTTAATCTTGCATTTTCTGAAATTTTATATAAATGAAAGCACGCCTGTCTTATTGTTCTGTATAGAGATGTTAGACTTATCCTCATTGTCATGTGTTTGGATAAGTCATTCCTTTTCCTTGCTGAGTAGAATCCCAGTGTATAGATGAAAGCAGTAAAGCTGATTAGCTCTCGGCTTCTGTAACAAAATACCTGAGATTCTCAGCTTTAAAAAAGAAGGTGTGGAGTTGCTTGGTTTTGCTCCTTTGTGGGGGGAGGGGGGCTGCCATCCAGCTCCTAAATAAATCACACGCAGTCTTACTCTTATTTGTAAATGTCTGGCCTTAGCTTGGGCTTACTTCTAGCCAGTTTTTCTTAAATTATCCCATCTACTTTATGTCTCTGGGCTTTTTACCTTTCTCTGATTCCTGTTAATCTTAGTCTTATGCCACGGCTGACTGTGTGGATGGGAGGCTGGGTAGCTGTGTGGCTAGGTGGCAGGGTGGCCAGGTGACTGGGTGGCTGGGTAGCTGGGTGGCTGGGTGGCCGGGGTGGCTGGGTGGCTGGGTGGATGGGAGGCTGGGTGGCTGGGTGGCTGTGTAGATGGGTGGCTGGGTGGATGGGAGGCTAGGTGGCTGGGTGGATGGAGGCTGGGTGGCTGGGTGGCTGTGTGGATGGGAGGCTGGGTGGCCGAGTGGCTGGCTGGGTGGCAGGTAGGTGGCCCCGGCATTCTTCTCTCCTCCTTTTCTTGTTCTTGCCTCTTCTCACTTCCCTTTCTATTTATCATCTCTGCCCACCAGCCCCACCTACTTCCCTCTCCTGCCTGGATCTGCCGTTCGGCTCTTTATTAGAACATTCGGTGTTCAGTCAGGCTTCACAGGGATAAACAAACGCAGCATAGAAAAGCGCAGTACATCTGTGCATCAGTAGACAAGTGTTCTAGAGCACAACAAATGTAATGCATCTTCAGCCAATATTCCACAACACTGGGGCTTGTGGGATCTAACACCAGCTCCCTGGGAAATCAACAAGTGCTCTTAGCTGGTGATGTACCACCCAGCCCCACCTCTTGCTGTCTAGACAATGCATCTTGGGCTAGCCAGTGCTACATGTAAGGATATTGTCTAAAATAGTTTTGGTTTTTGAGATAGGGTTTCTCTATATAACAGCTCTGGCTGTCCTGGAACTCACTTTGCAGACCAGGCTGGTTTTGAACTCATAAAGTTTCCCTTACCTCTGCCTCCCAAGTGCTGGGATTAAAGGTATGCTACCTTTGCCCATCTAAAATACTATTATTAAAGAGGGAAGGATGGATTTGGCTCATGGCATCTGAGGTCTCTCTCCATTCCTGACCTTGTTACTTCTCATCACTGTGGGGACTTGCAGTGGAGCCAAGTCACTAACTCATGGCGGTCAGGAAGGAAAGAACAAAATGGGGAGGGATGGGCATCCCTTGTCTGTGTCTGCAAGGGCACACTCAGGGGACCGGTAGATGCCCTACTAATCCCCACCTCTAAAGTTCCAATCGCCTCCTTATAGCACCAAGTTGGAGATCATTCTCTTAACACGCGACCCTTTGTGAAGAGCCAGATCTCAGTTATATCCCCAGGTGTTAATCCAGCTGTTCCAGTGTGGGGCTGCCACTACCAGCATGCTGATGCTCTCTGTGTGAGTATGAACTTTAAGTGCTCTTGGCTAAATGCCACACTGGGGACGTTCCTGATCTTCTGGTGCCAAGAGCAGAATCTGTCAAATTAGCACTGGAGTCCCCAGCTCTGCTAGGAAAAAAGCTGCACACCTAGATTCCTCATAATCAGGCAAACATGCTTCTCTGAGGTTCTGGGGCCCACCCCAGACTTCTGGGATGGAACAAGGGAGCTCCCTGTGAATCAGACATGCCCCCCACAAGGATCTGAGAACCGCTGACCATGAAATCATAGGCAAAAGGGAAAGAAAAGGCCTAAGTTAGGGCTAGAGTGGAGCTTAAAGGTAGAGCCCCTGCCTAGAATCCCCCAGTGAGGGGCTGGGGTGTGGCTCAGTGGTAGAGCCCTGCCTAGAATCCCCCAGTGAGGGGCTGGGCTGTGGCTCAGTGGTAGAGCCCCTGCCTAGAATCCCCCAGTGAGGGGCTGGGGGTGTGGCTCAGTGGTAGAGCCCCTGCCTAGAATCCCCCAGTGAGGGGCTGGGGGTGTGGCTCAGGGGTAGAGCCCCTGCCTAAAATCCCCCAGTGAGGGGCTGGGGTGTGGCTCAGTGGTAGAGCCCCTGCCTAGAATCCCCCAGTGAGAGGCTGGGGGTGTGTCTTGAAGCAGAATTCTGGTTAGTATTCAAAAGCCCTACTAGGTTTCTGCTTCACCAATACAAAAGAACAATTCAGCCCACTGAGCAGGCCATCTGACAGCCAGCTCTGTAGCTGGGAATTTGAGGCCAGCCTGCCAACTACATAAGATTCTCAAACAAAGCAAACAAATAAAAGGGCAGCAAAGTAGGACAGGGGCATATTGCTTTAGGCCAGAGGGAGGGGGTGGGTAAGGATGATGGGCAATAATATGATCAAAGCATGTTTTATAATCATATCTGTTTATGTGTATGCAAATTAGGGCAGAATAAATACATTTTTCAAAGAACAGGAAGCCTCTATGGCTTGAGGCCTCGTCCTCCAGGTCCCTGCAGGCCGCAGCCACACCCTGCCCTGGATTCTGGTCCCCCTCATCAGCCTACCTTGACAGGCCTGAGGCCGTGGGGGTGTGGTGGGACAAGGCTGTGTGCTGAGGTGGCCTCAGGAGCACATGCGGTCTTGGGTGCGCCATGAGCTCTGCTGATATTTTCTGGGAACCTGAAGAGGTGTGGCAGGGTGACACATGGAAGGTTCATTTGTCACCAGCCCTCCTAGGGCCCTGGTGACATCCCAAGCCCTTCAGTGGGCTGGTCAACATGCAATTGTTTCCTGCTTCAGCCCCCTCAGCTGTGCCTGCAGACTGTCACATGCATGGATGTGTTTAAGTAGATCAATGATGCTGTTGGCTGGGTTTCTTGATTTAAATCTGATCACTGTTCAATACATCCAGGACTTCCTGTGTGTCTGTCCAATTGCCCCTGCTGTGCAATCTCGTGTGAGTCACCAGACCTCTCTGTTTCTGTTTCTTCACTGGCAAAATGAGCATAGCAACAGGGTGGACTTTCTAAGGTGAATGAAGGGACAGGATGGCTTACTCCATTTCTGGGCTAGAAACATTGAGAGGAAAGAAGAAGGCATTGTCACTTGGGGGCGTGAGTGCCACTGGGCTTGAGTGCCATTTCTTCGTGTCCTGAGTCTGAAGAACAGGGAGTGTGGAGGTGCATAGGTCTAGCCTGGAGTGTGGAGGTGTGCAGGTCTAGCCTGGGAGCATGGGGACAGCAACGGCAGCACACAGGGCACGGTGGTAGCACAAGCTTGTGTACCATATTTGAGAGGTAGAAGCAGGAAGATCAGTAAGTAGTAGTTCAAGGCCAGAATTGGCTACGTAACAAGCTCAAGACCAGCCTAGGCTGCACAAAACTTTGTCTGGAAAGAAAACAAAACACAAAAGTCCCCCAAATAACAACAAAACCCCAAGAAGCCAGCAGTAGGTTCACGCAGGGCTGTTGCGGGTAAGATCGGGACTGGGCACCAAAGTTCTCAGCTGCTGATGGTCCCTGCTCAGAGCTAACCAGACCGGGTCAGGGATGGGCCACAGGCAGGAAGTGACCTTAGGTATCTGGACCTACAGGTTTCTCATGCCCCAAAAATCCTGCCTCCTTTGTGCCCCATCCCCTCTGAGGGAGGTACCAGGGAGGGACAGTCACCCAGAGAAACCTAGTCAGGGGCTACTGCCTCCAGACTCCCTGGGTGGCCCAACTCTATTTATTTCTATTTTGCTTTCCAGAACAGCAACAGTAACAATAAAAATGTCTGAGTACCTAAAGTGTGCCTGAGGTTAGATCCTTCCCATTCCCAGCCCCACATGGGATCAGAAGAGGGGAAAAGGGAGTGTGTGGTGGCTTTAACTGGCTTCATCTTGTCAGATCAGCCTTAAGGAGGATGCATGTCTTTAGAGAATCTAACTTTAGCCACGGGGTCCAGGGGAGGTCCTCAGCTGGCCCTGGGGAACCTGGAGCAGCAGAGTGAGAGCTGAGGAGGCAGAGGCTGAACCCGTTCTGAGGGAAGAGGTCTGCAACCTGGACCCCAGGGTCTGAGGGAGGAGGCCTGGGGGCCTGAATCACTAGGTCAGGAAAAGAAGGACCTTGCAAACTGGGCTCCTGGTCAGAGGAAGGAGGGCCCCCGGGGTTCAGATCCTTCCCCTAACACACCCTCTCTTAAATACCTGATGACTTGTCCCGCCCCTCCACCCCCAGTTAACCTGGATCCTAGTCGCCCAAATCTTAGGGATGGAGAAGACACAGGACAGAGACGGGCTCAGTGGCAGGATGGAAGGCGAGGGGACCCAGAACTCCGAGGAACTGCCACCGCCTCCACAGTCCCCTCCACCACCGCCATCCCCAAGGTCTCCCTTACCCCCGGAGACGCCCGAGCTCCCGCAACCCAAAGCACCGACGACCGAGGTTGAAGCCAGGCAGCTGTTGCTGGAAGAATGGGGGCCCCTGAGCGGGAAGCTGGAGCTGCCCCCGAGCCTCAGCTGGTCGCTGCTGCTCCTGGAGCGGCCACTCTACCGCAACCTGCTTAGCTCACCCAACCCCGAAGGTGGGGACGCAGCTGGGGACACCTGGCGCGCTCTGTGGTTCCTCTGCCCCGTCTGTCATTGCATTCCTGTGCCCCCCCCCCCGTATCTCTGTCTCCCCATCTCTGCATCCTCTCTCTCTCTCTCTCTCTCTCTCTCTCTCTCTCTCTCTCTCTCTCTCTCTCTCTCTCTCTCTCTCTCTCCCTCCCTCCCTCCCTCCCTCCCTCCCTCCCTCCCTCCCTCCCTCCCTCCCTCCCTCCCTCCCTCCCTCCCTCCCTCCCTCTCTCTCTCTCTCTCTCTCTCTCTCTCTCTCTCTCTCTCTCTCTCTCTCTCTCCTGACCGCCCATCGGCATCCTTAGACCCTGCTTGGCTGGTTTAGCCCGCCTTGGGTTCCTGCCTTTCCAGTATAGCTCCAGGGCCAGGAAGACAGGAGGAGGTGGGCACTGGCCTGAGGCACCCTTCTCTTGTGTGATTTAGGCATTAACATCTACCAGCCGGCGCCCCCTACGGGTCCCACCCGGAAACCCCTGAAAGACCTGGGTAAGCATTGGGGGCTCTGCCAGGGAGGATGGCACCTCCTTAAGAAATGATGTCTTACCAACCCTCCCGTCCTCCCCACGGGCCAGGTAATTTCCGCGGATGGTACATTTCTACTGAGAAACTCCAGGGGCCCCTCAGGTGAGTTGTCACAGGGCCTAGGGGTGGGGGTGGAATTATGCACCCTCTCTTCCAGCCTTCTTCCCTATGGCTCCTGCAGAGGGGGGGGGGGCTCTCTTTCTTGCTCTGGTGGCAGGGTTAGTCAGAGCAGAGTGCCTATGAAACACGCAATATAGGCGCCCAAGAAGACTGGCCAGCACACAGTAGGTGTTTGGCAAACCTTATTCTCGTCCTGGTAGAGAGTCACCTGAGTCCTCCATTAACCCCTTTAACTCCTGAATGGTGGGTGAGGACTCAGGGGCTCAGAATCAAATCCCATTTTTAAAAATTTGTTTTTGCTTTACTGATTAAAGTCTTGCTTAAATTTAACAAGTCTCTAGGACTGAATTTAAATTCCAGCCCCTCACTGGGGGATTCTAGGCAGGGGCTCTACCACTGAGCCACACCCCCAACCCCTCACTGGGGGATTCTAGGCAGGGGCTCTACCACTGAGCCACACCCCCAGCCCCTCATTGGTGGATTCTAGGCAGGGGCTCTACCACTGAGCCACACCCCAGCCCCTCACTGGGGGATTCTAGGCAGGGGCTCTACCACTGAGCCACACCCCCAGCCCCTCACTGGGGGATTCTAGGCAGGGGCTCTACCACTGAGCCACACCCCAGCTCCTCACTGGGGGATTCTAGGCAAGGACTCTACCACTGAGCCACGGCCCAGCCCCTCACTGGGGGATTCTAGGCAGGGGCTCTACCACTGTGAGACGCAGGCCCCTAGTTCTCTTTTTACTTTTTATTTTGAGATAAAACCTTACTAAACTGACCACCTAGGCCTTGAACTTCCATTTCTCTATCTCAGCCACTAGCACAGCTGAGATTCCAGGCCTGTCTCAAAACATCTCAAGTGTTATCTCTGGGACAGAGGGTGGGGGAGGGTCTTCTGCTGCCTCTAGAGCCCTGTGACCATGCTTCCTGGGAGACCTCCATGTTGTGGGTCTGCCAGATTCATCTCTCTTGTCTCTGCAGCTGGACCGTGAAGGAGCAGTGTGTGAACCTGCTGGCCAAGAAGCTGTGGGAAGAGCTGCTGGATGACGAACAGCCTGACATCACCATCATGGACTGGTGTGCCCCGCCCCGCCCGGCTGCCTGGCCATGAATTCCCCACCCCACCCCTCAGCCTGTGCCCCTCTGTGATTCCCAGATTCCTTCTCCTCTTGTTAAGGGAGAGTTTCACACAGCTCCACCTGGATGCCTATCCCAGTTAATATGAAGGAGCCATATGCCTTTGCTCCAATGCCCTGCACGCCCTGCCCCACCCCTAACCAATACCGGCACTCTCTTCCTGCTTCTCCCCATCTACGTCTGTACCAGCCACTGTTGGTGACATGTGCACTACGTCACTGGACAGTGGGTCTCAGAGGACAGGGCATGGGGTTGGATCTGGAGAGTTGTGTGTGTGTTAGTGCCCAGGATCGGGGCTTGGGACTGAGATGATGTGATAGGTGCATGACCCTCCTTCAGGTTTGAGGACAGCCGCCTGGACCAGTGTGTTTATGAGCTACACGTCTGGCTGCTAGCAGCTGACCGCCGCACCGTCATTGCTCAGCACCACGTGGCCCCTCGGACCAATGGGAGAGGCCCCCCTGGCCGTTGGATTCAGGTGCGATGCCCTGCCCACACAGATGTTCTTTCCCAAGACCTTGGGGCAGAGGGAGGAGGGACAGCCGGCTGTGGGGGATCAGCAGGGATCTCCCCCTGCTGAGACTTTCTTCCCAACCCTGGGCTGCTGCAGGTGTCCCACGTCTTTCGCCAGTACGGTCCCGGAGTGCGCTACGTGCACTTCCAGCACAAGGTCAAGAACCGCATGGAGGCTGGCGGGCTGCGGAGGACGAGGGTGACCGATTCCTCCGTATCGGTGCAGCTCCGGGAGTGACCACTGACCGGGCTCTCCAAGTCTGTCACAATCCTGGAAGTCCCGGATGTTTGTCACCTCTGAGCTCATCTACTGCTTCCTGACCCTCTCTATGTGTGTGCTTACCCACAGTCTGAGCCCTGGTCACCCCTAATCCCTCCTTCCCTCTCTGACCCTTCCCTCGTCCCTGACCTCTCCGCTCCCCTTCTGGCCCCTCACCTCACACCTGATTCTTCCCTCCCCTCTGACCCCCTCCCCCCTACTCTAAGTCCCTGTCTCCTTCATCCCCTGGCTTCACATTGCTCCCTTCTCTCTCCTAGCTCCCTGCCCAGGTCTCTCAGACTTTGCTCGGGGCCCCTAAAATCCCTGTTGACATTTCCCTGAATGTGTGACTCTGGGCTGGGGCTGCTTCTTGCAAACCCTCTGCTGACCTGACAGTACATCCTCAATAAACCTACCAGAGTGCCTACAAGAACACACGCGTGCTAAGAGTGATGCTGAGGACCTGCCTGGTCTCTGCTCACATCCCACCCATCAACAAATCCTTGACCTCTGGATCTTTTACATTGACACTGAACTCTGACCTCTTTTTACAGCGCTTGGAATTGACCTCAGGTTCTTTGTATGTTCTGAATAAGTTCTCTATCACTGAAATATATCCCCAGAGCTATATATATGTATAAAATTGAAATTCTGAGACAGGGTCTGGCTAAGTGACCCAGACTGGTTTCATTTTTCAACCTTCTGCTTCAGCCTCCGTGTAGCTGAGGTTATAGGTCTGCACCGCTGGGCCTAGCCTAACCTCTATTTTTTCCTTCTACCTTGGGGGGCGTGGGGATCAAACTCAGGGCATCGGGATTTAGTA
Source organism: Phyllotis vaccarum (assembly GCA_033318265.1). Lineage (NCBI taxonomy): Eukaryota > Metazoa > Chordata > Mammalia > Rodentia > Cricetidae > Phyllotis > Phyllotis vaccarum. The sequence continues at coordinate 19,168,676 of JARWLC010000018.1, read as the reverse complement.
GCAACCTTTATCTGCTGATCCGTCTCATAGGCCCTGACAGCTGATCTTTCTATATTCTCTAGAATATGCCCCTGAAGTACCTACTTATCCTCCCTTATTCCTGAGCTCTTGCACGTTTCCCAAATCCCAGGCTTGTCTCTGGCTCAGCCTGGATTTCATTCAGGCAGAGCAGTTCTTATATCTCTCTTCTCAGGACACTGTGTTTCCAGCATACCCCGAATCACCCAAACCAGATAGCCATTAAGACCTTCCTGCCTGGGGCAAAGGTGAAGCGGAGATCACAACCTGAACAGAAACATGAATTCAAACTAAAGTGTCTTTCCTGTGTCAGACAGGGACATTAAATGTAACTAAAAACCCAGAGTCAAACCTGTAATCCAGGCTACTAAGGAGGCTGAAGTAAAGGGATACTCTGGGCAATTTAGTAAGAGCCTGTCCCAAAATAAAAAGTACAAAGAGGGCTGGGAGCATGGTTCAGTGGTAGAGCCCCCACCTAGAATGTCCTGGTTAGGGACTGGGGCTTGGCTCAGTAGTAGAGCCCCTGCCTAGAATCCCCCAGTGAGGGGCTGGAGTGTGGCTCAGTGGTAGAGCCCCTGCCTAGAATCCCCCAGTGAGGGGCTGGAGTGTGGCTCAGTGGTAGAGCCCCTGCCTAGAATCCCCCAGTGAGGGGCTGGAGTGTGGCTCAGTGGTAGATAACCTACTAGTGAGTGCAAAGCCCTGGTTCTATCCCCAACAACTAAATAAATACAGACAAATACAACAATAACAAGACCAATGGAAATCAAAGACTAGCACATCACCCAACATACCACAGCTCTTGCCTGGCATAAGGTTCTAGAATGACCCCTGATGTTCTAGGCATGAATGGTAAGCATCTGAAACCTCCCCGGGTGGCTGAGGGATATTGACCTGAAGAAAGCAAGGAGTGTTTAAGTATTTAGACAGCAGCCAACTTTCTTCTTCCTTGTTCCCTGAGTGTCATTGTTCACCCCTAACCCCAAGTCGGGATCTAAGGCTGTGTTTCCAGTATGAACTGGCCAAGATCTAAGGCTGTGTCCCAAGTATAGAGCTAAGGCTGTGTCCATGGATGGACTATCCCCAACTGACCACTCTGCTCTCCCCCACTCAGCCAATCCTGGGTGAAGTTGGGTCTCAACACAAGCAGATGGCACACACGGGTAACTTCTCGAGGGCTGTATTACAGGGAACTTTTGATGACCGTTAGCAGGGAGCTTGCCCACCCCCTGGCTCTCGGGGCCACAGCAATCCCCAAGGTCAGGTAAGGTTGGGCTTAGTACTGTGTGGAGTTAGAGATGACACTGGTCCTCAAGGCATCAACTGCACCTGTAACAGAAACAGGAATTCTCAACAGGGGATGCCAGGGCACTGAGATGCCTATGTCAGAAGGTCTGAGGAGGGGCTTCATGGATCTAGGCTCAGGAACTTGGGGTCCTGGCTTAGTTTGGGGGGCTGGTAATTATCTGAGGGGTTCTGAAGTGTTGGTTTCAGATGTTTCTACACTGGGATAGAAGATATGTGGGGTCTGCGGGACTTGGGGATGATTGCTGGACTTGTGGTCCCCTAGGATTGGGTTTGGGAGGTCTAGAAATGGTTTCTGGTTTTGAGGCTGTTCTAGACAGAGTGAGTAGGGGGTGGAAATCTAGACTATGGTGAGTCTTCAAGACTTGAGCCTGGGATCTTGAGGCTTGAGAGGATTGTTTAGTTCGAGAATTGATCTAGGGGGCTTTTAAGTGCAATGCTGGGCTGGCTTTGGATCTAGGACCTCGAAGGAATGAATGAGTTCCTCATTCTCAGATCAGGAAAACTCATATAAGTGTAGAGCAGAGGGCGCTGCTGAAGGGGGGGGGGGGTCTTCTAGAATAGACAAGGGGAATGGAGTGCATCTGGGGAGCCCGAGTGTGTCTGAGAAACTCAAAGAAAGGGCCGAGGGTCCAAGGAAAACAAGAGACCTAGTCTGGGGATGCACTCGGAGATGGGGTCTCCAGAAACAATTTTTAGAGGAAATCCACCTTTCTTAAGGCGCCTCTCTGGATTCTGGGTGAGCTTTGGGCTTGCGTGGTGAGGCTGGGTAGGGGGTTCAGAGCTTTAAGATCAGTAGGAACTCACTTGCAGTAGAGGCCAGAAATAGAGTTGGACCAGTCTCCGAAGATACCTCTACGGTATTCTTCCAGGCGGGGGTAGCTGCCGGAAGAAAATTTGCGCGTCTTGCCAGTCTTGCCGGATCCAGACCACACCGTGAGCTCACAACGCTGGGCCACTACCAGAGACGACGCCGTATTGGCCCATCCCGAGGGCAGGTAGGGCAGGTCGCTTCCGGGCTCCAAGGACAGCACAGCCCCCTGGCAGCAATTGTCATAGTAGGGATCACTTTTGTCATAGAGCTTGGCGCACGTGCGGGTACCGTCTTCTCTCTTCAGGTCTGCAGGCACCGGGCATTTGCCACGGGCACCGGGGACGGCCACCAGGGCCAGAGCCAGCAGCAGTGGGCACAGTAGGGACATGGCGACAGTGAGCCACTGGAGACCTGCAGTGCATTTATGCATTTGACCCATGGGAAAAGAGAAGCTGTGAGATAAAAAAACAAAAAAAAAAAAAAAACTTTGGAAGAGAGAGGGCACAGCCCTGCCTTAGCAGCCAGAGACCTCGCTGGTCGGCCTGGAAAAACCCACACCCGGAATAATAAATACAAGTACGATCCTAAGAGCTTGGCGTCTGAATGGTCAACCACCATTATAAAGACCACCAAGGGGTTCCGAGTGCTTGCCTAGTACCCAGGAAACATTGGGTTTTTTCCTTACTACACTTTACAGTGCTGCTGTTGTGTAAGCGCTGGGGAATAGAGGCGGGGGATCAGGAGCTCAAGGTCATTCTAGGATACAAAGTAAATCAGAGACTACTCTGGGAGGTATTCCAGACCCTGGGTGAGTGGGAGATGATAAATAGATGGTAGGTAGGTAGGTAGGTAGGTAGGTAGGTAGGTAGGTAGATAGGTAGATAGATAGATAGATAGATAGATAGATAGATAGATAGATAGATAGATGATAGGGTTGATAGGTAGATAGATGATAGATGGTAGACAGTGACAGATGATAGGTAGGATTGATAGACAGCTGATAGACCGATATAAATAGATAGATGTTAGGTAGACAAATGATAAATAGATACAATAGACAGATAGGATAGATAGGTGATCGATGATAGATGGATAGATAGACAGATGATAGATAGAAAGGAGATGACTCAGAGGTTCAGATCCTTGAAGAGAGTCCTGATCCAGGGGATGCATCACATCTGGCCTCCATCAGCGTCTTGCAATCACATGCACATAGTCCCACAGAGACACACATGCACACGTGTAATTAAAAATAAATCAAACATTTTAATAGAAAATGTGAGGGCTGGGGAGATGGCTCAGCAGGGAAACCTGAGTTCTGAGCACCAGCACCCATGGGGGGGGGGAATCTAATATGGCCCTGTGTACCTGTAACCCCAGCTTTGCAGGGGGCAGAAACACGTGGATGGCAGGGACTTACTGACCGGCAACCTAGCTCTAGGTTCAGCAAGAGACCCTGTTTCCAAAATAAGCTGGTGATAGGGAAGGGAAGGGATGATCTGTGTTCTTCTCTGGCCTCTGTGTACGTAGGCACAGTGACATATACACCTCACACGTGTGTGCATATACACACATATGCATAGTCACAAAAGAAAAAGAGAAAAATGGGAAAAGCAGCTGAAAATGGCTGGCACAGACCTCTAACTCCAGCACCAAGGAAGCCGAGGGTGAAAGGGGAGGGCTCTGCACCAGCCTGGGCTACAAATAAAGACTGCCTGAAGAAACCAAAGGGCTGGGGATGTTAATCTAATTAAATGAATAATTTAGTTAATTAAGAGGGGTTTCTACCCTTGCATTAGAATTGTTAAACCGGATTGATGTGTTCTCCAGTTTATGTAAGGCAGTGTACCAGAGGTGGGGATGGGTTGCCACATCTGGATGTAGCTACCAGAGAAGGATAAATGGGCTCCTCTTCCCTCACCTCTACCTCCACACTAAAGCACAAGCCTAAGGAGAGCAGGATAGGGGGTTTCCACCTGGTATGGCTCCTTCTATCTCAGCACCCGTTAGCAGAGGAGAGAGAAGGTGTGAAGTCAAGGACACACAGACTCCAGGAGTCGGACTCGTTTCTTGCGGGTATGGGGTGAACCTATAAACCCCCTCCCCATTTCCCATTGGCTGGTGTGGTTTCGCTTTCATTGGCCTCCAGCATTTTGGTGACGATGCATCAGCCATCACTAGATGCAGCAGCAGGCTCCAAGTTGGCTCATCAGGAAGCAGCTAGTGCACATGCCTATGCACATTACCGGGAACAAGGTAATTGCAGCTTTACCAGGCTAGTTGGCTGCGTTCCCCGTACAAATCTACCTTTTTTATTTATTATCTTTGGCAGCTCAGCAGGAGTCAAAGTTCTGTACCTCAGCCTTGTTGTCCCACCTCAGAGCACATCCAGCATAATGGATGTCATTGTCGTTCATAAATATACTGGGAGTAGCTAATAGAAATTATCAGATAAATAGAGAGCTATATGTATAAATGTGCAGAGCCTAAGCTCTGGGACCTGCTAGGTCAGCTAGAGCGTCATTACCATTATTAGTATGAGTCTGAGACCTTCGCCCTGCCCCAGATCAGACCCAGCGATTTCTCTGTCCCTCCTTCCAATCTCATGATACATGAAATCTAATCTCCAGCTGCTAACTTCCCAGAAAGCTTCCAGGGCTTCAGGGTCATAGAGGCCCAACTTATGGCATGAAGCCATAATACCAAAGTGTGGTGCTGTCACCTACAGCTGCATGCACCCAGAAGGGTCCCAAGAAAGGGACAAGAACGTAACTCGTATCACACACCATCTTCACAGGAAGGACAGAACAACCCGTGGGCACAGTACCCCCACCCAACACACATGTAGGTAGAGGAACAGATGCTGGTCATCCAGTCTTGGGGCTTTTGCTGTTAGCTTTGTTTTTGTGATGTACAGGGTCACAGATGTGTTAGGCAGACATTCTACCATTGAGCCAGGCCTCCATCTCCTCACTGGGGGATTCTAGGCAGGGGCTCTACCACTAAGCCACACCCCCAGCCCCTCACTGGGGGATTCTAGGCAGGGGCTCTACCACTGAGCCACACCCCAGCCCTCACTGGGGGATTCTAGGCAGGGGCTCTACCACTGAGCCACACCCCCAGCCCCTCACTGGGGGATTCTAGGCAGGGGCTCTACCACTGAGCCACACCCCCAGCCCCTCACTGGGGGATTCTAGGCAGGGGCTCTACCACTGAGCCACATACCCAGCTCCTCTCTGAGTGTAGTGCAATAGACAGAGGTTGAATTCACAGGTCTAAAGAGAAATAGCCACCAATCCCCTGACCCCAGGGCAACCAGGGCACTATTACCTGCAAGTTCCTTCCTCACTCACTCCAGCCCTTCACCCCACAAAATCTCAGTTGCACAAATCCCCATTTGACTGGCTCACACATGTGAGTGTTCAGCATCCTCACTCAAGAACAATTCTCCGCACCAAGTTCTCACAGACACTAGCTAGCAAAGTGTTGAAAAATAAACATCTTCTCACACAGCATCTTCCCCAGGAAGAATGCAAGAATGCTTTGCCCTTGAGAAAACCATGAGCCTCCGAGAGAGCCAGACGGAAGGTAAATCAATAACTCAGACATCGTGTGAAAGGGGTTCTAACGAGCACATTGCGAAGGATTCTGGGAATGCACTGGGAAGAAAGGTTGGCTTTTTTTTTTCTTTTTCTTTTTTAAATTTGCAGTGATACATTTTGATTAGTAAAAGAAATCCTCTTTTAGATCTTCTAACCTTGATTCGACATTTCTCCAGCAGCCCAGAAAAAAAGGAGAAGGCTACTTAGGTGAAATCATCCCTAGGAGAAAAAGGGATGTATCTTGTTCAGAGTAATCACTATACATGAATGCCATTGTAGATGGGACGGGGGTTTAAATGACAAGACTGGTCTGGAGAGATGGCTCAGTGGGTAAAGGTGATAGTGACAATCCCTAGAACTTCAGTTTCTGGATCCCACATAAAATAGAAGGAGAGAGCCAATTCCTAAACCTGTCCTCTGACATCTGTCTGCACGCCATGGCATGTGTGTCCCCGCGCATAAAGTTTTACAATGTAAACATGAAGTTGGGCATGGTGGTGCGTCTCTTTAATCCCAGCACTCCAAAGGCAGAGCCAAGAAGGTCTCTGAGTTTGAGGCCAGCCTGGTCTACAGAGTGAGTTCCAGGCTAGCCAGGGCTACACAGAGAAACCCTGTCTCAAAGTGAATGGAGCCCCAGATGATTCAGAGGCTAAGAGCAGTGGCTGTTCAAAATGATCCAGATTCAGTTCCCAGTATCTAGGTGGCAGTTCACAGCATCTGTAACTACAGTTTCAGGGGATCTGACCCAGTTTGTGGGCACTGCACGTCTATGGTGCACAGGCCTACACGCAGGCAAAACACCTGTATGGATAAAATAGTAAAAGGTTTTTCTTGAAACAGGGTTTCTCTGTGTAGCCCTGGCTGGCCTGGAACTCATTCTGTAGACCAGGCTGACTTTGAACTCACAGAGATCTGCCTGCCTCTGCCTCCAGAGTGCTGGGATTAAAGGTGTGCTCCACCATTCCCAGGCTGGCTTGTTTGTTTAATGGAAGCAAAAATGTTAAATGTGTTTCCTGCATCAATTCTGAGCACACCAGACCATGAGTAGTCATGAATGCTGCAGAATGACAGGCACCCAATGGAATTATTTCCTTCAGTCATTCACGGCTTAACCATGGGAACGCATCCTGAGAACTGTGTCATGGATCTGTGCAGACATCATGGATTGGGATGACTTACTGTGTGATGTCCTCTGAGGGGACTGTGCCATAGATGTAAAATCCCAGTAGACAGAGATGTCATTACAATGTACAGAGCAGGAATTTCTTAAAGAAATTAAATTTCTTTCTTCTTAGAAAATGTGTGTGTGTGTGTGTGTGTGTGCGTGTGTGTGTGTGTGTGTGTGCGCGTGTGTGTGTGTGTGTGTGTGTGTGAGAGAGAGAGAGAGAGAGAGAGAGAGAGAGAGAGAGAGAGAGAGAGAGAGTGGGTATGTGCTCTCAGAGGAAGATAGGTAGACTCCCTGGAAATGGAGTAACAGGTGGTTGTGAGCCACCTGATGTGGGTCCTGGAGATCCAAACTCTGTTCTCTATAACAGTAGCAAGGCCTTTAACTGCTAAGCCATTTTATATATTGAATTTATTTATTTTGATTACTTCCATTTACTTAGAGTATGATGTGTATGTAAATGTGTCTCTGTGTGTGTGTGTCGCTAAGTTTTGTGGTACTTAGGATGGAGTTCAGAGCTTTATGTAGGCTAGGTAAGTCCTCTACCACTGAGCCACACCCCAGCCCCTCACTGGGGGATTCTAGGCAGGGGCTCTACCACTGAGCCACACCCCAGCCCCTCACTGGGGGATTCTAGGCAGGGGCTCTACCACTGAGCCACACCCCAGCCCCTCACTGGGGGATTCTAGGCAGGGGCTCTACCACTGAGCTACTTTACTCCAATTTCATTCAAGTTTTAATGTTTTTCTCTCCGCCCTTAGGATGGAACCAGGGTCTTGAGTGTGCTAAGCCACCTGTAAGCTGCATCCCATCCCAATTCATCAGTTTTAATTACATAACCTTCTGAGAATCAGGATGAATTCTTTCCCTGTCTTGTTTCGTCCAACCTGGGGCACTGATCTTCTCTGTGACCAGGCACCACTGCCCACTGGGTCACTCCGGGCAACGGAGGAGCAAAGAAGAGGCTGAATGTCCCCTTTCATGTGAAAAGAAGAGAGAGCTCAGGAGAAAGAGAAGAAAAAAGGTTCTCTACTGAGGAGGGTGAGGTCTGCTAAGAAAGGAGAAAACGTATGTTACTTCTGCTGCAATACCTCAGTCTACAGAAGTTCCAGGCAGAGAGACATACAGATATAAATAAAGAAATAAAGTATGGTCTAGAGATGTGAGTCAACAGTATAGTGCCTGCCTAGTCTGTAACAGACCCAGGGCTCAATCCCCAGTACCAACCAAGCCAAGCCAAACCAAACCAGACCAAATCAAACCAGATCAAACCAAACCATACCAAACAATGGACCTGCTGGTGCACACCTGTCATCCAAGCTACTCAGAAACAGAGGCAGAAAGATTGCATGTTTTTATATGTGTGTGTGTGTGTATCTGTGTGTGTTTGTGCAGGTGTGTGTACCTGTGTGTGTTTGTTAGGTGTGTAAACCTGTGTGTGTAGGTGTGCGTGTTTGTGTAGGTATGTGTACCTGTTTGTGTGTTGTGTGTGTATGTGTAGGTGAGTATGTATACCCATGTGTGTGTACCTGTGTATGCATGTGTGTGCATGCGTGCACACATGTGCTTGCTGGTGCATGTGGGTTAAGTGTCTCCACCACTCTCCACTTTATTTTTTGAGACCCAGTCTCTCACTGAATCCGGAGCTCACCACCAGCTCGATGGCTGGTCAACGATCTTCAAGGAGCTGCCTGTTCCCAAAGCACTCAGGTCCAACCACCTAGCTTTAAATTTGAGCCCTTGTCAGGTGGGGGTAGTGGCAGCCTATGCTTTTTAACCCAGCACTCGGGGGAATAAGGCAGATCTCTTTAAATTCAAGGCCAGTCTCTTCTGCAGAGCAAGTTTGGGACAACCAAGCCTACACAGAAAAAAACCCATGTCAAAAAAGCCTAAATAAATAAAGAATAAAATAAACGGGGGGGGGGGGGGCAAATTCATGCAAGGAACATGTGACCCTCTAAGCCATTTCCCTGGTTCTTACTTTTTATTTTTTGAGGCAGGATTTTATACAGCCCAGACTGGCTTCACCATGTAGCTGAAGCTATACCCAATTTTTCTGCTTCTGAGATTTCAGGAGTGAGCTGCCAAGCTGGATCTCTGCAGAGCAACAGCAGAGGGCGCGCGCGCGCGCGCGTGTGTGTGTGTGTGTGTGTGTGTGTGTGTGTGTGTGTGTATGTGTGTGTGTGTGTGTGTGTGTGTGTGTGTGTGTGTGTAGGGAGGGGCTCTCCAGCCTCAGCTCATGTTATCACTAATTCACTTCCACTCAGCCAGTTTCACCCATTGGTGATGATGACAAGGTTGTGACGTAGTCACTTCTTACAGGTCCCACCTTTTGATACTGTTGGTGTGACAAATTTCCCTGTGAGTTTTGAAACCTCAGCAGGTGACTGCTGTAGGGATCTCTCAGGAGAAATATCACAGACATGGCTGTCATCCCATAGTCATTCTTGATGGCTCAGATAGGTTAAGATTCATTTTGGTTGGAAGCAATAGAAACCCACTCAAAGACGCTTACGTGGGGGAAATGTACTATATGGGAAAAGGATGTGTGAGAGACTCTGACAGAAACATTTTGGCACTGACTTGTAAAGTTGAATATATACAAGTTCTAAAAACCAGAAGCTACACTCAGGTATGTCAAGGTTTCCCTCACACTAGCACAGACGCTGAGAAAATCTTCTTTGAAGCCGAGTGTGGTGGCACACTCCAGTAATCCTAGCCCTTAGAGCACATACTGGAAGATCAGGAGTTCAGGAGTTCAAGACCAGCCCCAGCTGCGCATGGTGAGGTCAGCAGCTGGAGACAGAGAAAAGAAAATCAGACAATTTCTCGGCCTCCCAAGCTAAGAAACAACCTGCCCTCTGTCTGTGTCTGGGTCTTTCTCTGAAGCCCAAGTTGGCCCTTAAAACTTACAATTCCCTTGCTCTTGAACGCTGGGCTTACAGACATGCTGCTGCACCTGGCATTCCTTTTCTTCCAGTGCTGGGGGTTAGAACCCAGGACAGCACACGTGCTAAGTATTGCCAGCTCTACCACTGAGTGATACTCCAGCTCCCTGCCCCCATCTCTATTCTTTGTAAACCACCAGATCATAGTCGCAGATATTTGGAAGATGGCTTGAGGCATTGCCTGGAGCTCAAAACTACACGTAGTGATGGTGGGTAACACAGACTCAGAGGCACACACAGCAGCTCCTGTGTGGTGATATTCTGTTTATACTCCTAGAGATCAGAGGGCAGAGTCCGCCACTAGCTAACCATAGAGGCCAAGTAGTGGTGACACACCTCTAATCTAGCATTTGGGAGAAGGAAGCAGGAAGATCAGAAGTTCAAGGCTACCTTGGGCTACATGAGATTGATTCAGTCTAAAAGAGTAACAGAGTCAGGTACTGGAAGCACATGCCTTTAATCCCAGCACTAGGGAAGACAGGAAGTGATGTGGCTGGCAGAGAGGGGAACATAAGGCTGGAGGAGACAGGAGTTCGGACCCTGATGCCTGCCTGAGGGTTCAGTAGAAGGAAGAAGCATCTCTAGTGACTGGCTCCTCTGATCTTCATCATTTACCCCTAAATCTGACTCCAGGATTTTATTATTAAGACCAATTAGAACTCTCCATAGACTCCTAGGTCAGGGGTGAGTAGACTCGGGCTGAAGTGACCCAGATGCTGCCTCACTCTGGGCAGCTCATCAGCTCTAAATGTTCATCCCTGTTGCAATCACATGCAGGGACAGATTTCATGGTGTGGCTGCCAGAATCCCTTATGACACCCTTCGCCGTTCTTCCATGCGCCCCCTTCCTGTCCCCAATTGTGTGTGTGTGTGTGTGTGTGTGTGTGTGTGTGTGTGTGTGGTGTGTGTGTGCACGCGCGGGTGTGCATGTGCACGTGCGTGTGCGTGTCTTTGTCTCTGTCTCTCACTACTGCTGAAGAACAGTCTCAGAGTGTAATAACTTACCATTTTTACTAGAGCATCTGTGACTACTCAAAAGAGACCCTCCTTGGGGTCAGATTTATTGGGCCAGCAAGATTGCTTAGTGGGTAAAGGTATATGTCCCCAAGCCTGATGACCCGAGCTTGGACTCTGGGGCCCACATGGTGGAAGAAGAAAACCCATTCACACAGGTGGTCCTCTGACCTCTGTCCTTTTGAATACAAAATAAATAAATTAATGGAATAAAAATTTTAAATAAGATGGCTGGTGGTGCATTACTCTAATCCCAGAACTTGGGAGGGGAGGCAGGCAGAGGCAGATGGAGGCAGTTTGAGGCCAGCCTGGTCTACAGAGCGAGTTCCAGGGCTGTTACACAGAGAGACCTTGATTGTCTTAAAAAACCAACAGAACAAAAAGATCAAGCCAACTATGGTAGCCTTTAATCCCAGCATTCAGGAGGCAGAGGCAGGAGGCTAAGTATTCCAGGCTAGCCTGGTCTACATAGTGAGTTCTAGAACAGGCAGGGCTACACAGTGAGAAGCTGCCTCAAAATTAACTAACTATTCATTAATTGCAGTTTAAAAGAGATCAGACCTGCTGATTGTTGACCTTTGCCCGTGGAGGATCATTAGGACTTTGCCTGAGATCCCAGCCACCCTCTCCTCCACACCACACCCCAGCAGTATGCAATCTGCCAAATGGCCTCATGGTCTTGTCTCAGGAGGTTTTATAATATGTAGAGTATGAAAAGCAACTGAAGAAGACTTCATAGCAATCTTTGTTGTCAGCCGCCATCTCATAAATAACGACATAGAGATGTCTTATTAATTATAAAGGCTCAGTCTTAGCTTAGGCTTGTTCCACCAGCTCTTATCACTTAAACGAACCTCCTTATATTAATTTATGCTTTCCTGTGTAGCTTTTTAAAATTCTTTTTTTATTTAAGAAATTTTTATTCATTTTACATACCAACTATAGATTCCCCCCTCATCCCTCCTCCTGCTCCCCCAGACCCCCTTCGATCCCCTCCTCCGACCATACAGCATTATACCTTTCTTCCATTCTATATGTCCAACTCTCTCCACATCTGGTTAGCATCTGACACACACCTAGATTCCTCTCCACCTTGCTCTCTCTCCCGGAAGTCCCGCCTATACCTCCTGCCTAGCTATTGACTGTTCAGCTTTTTATTATACCAGTCACAGCAATACATTTTCATACAGTATACAGATATCCCCAAACAGGGCTCTGCACCTTTAGAAACATGTGTGTCACCCTTTTCTGCTGTTTGGGGGTCACCTATACTCTCTCTGAGTAACCCTGGTAAACATATTGAGTCCCCAGGTTGGGCTTTGGTGGGGTTGTACTGTCATCCGGTGCCCCATCTTGGGGGGGCAGGCCTTGCTTCTATCCTGAGAGAAAAGTTTACTCAAGTGTCTCTCTCTCTCTCTCTCTCTCTCTCTCTCTCTCTCTCTCTCTCTCTCTCTCTCTCTCTCACACACACACACACACACACACACACACACACACATGCTGAGGCTGAAGAAATGCCTCAGTGTTACATGTGTTCATGCTGTTTGGCCTATGGCTCAGGAACATTGTTAGCTAGCTCTTACATCTTAACTCAACCCATTCTCATTAGTCTGCCTGCCACGTGGCCCATGGCTCATCTGTGTTCCTTACATGTTTCTTCTTGGACAGCTGGCCCAGTCTCTCTGACTCTGCCCTACTTCTACCTATGCTCTGATTTCTCCTCCTACTTTTTCTATGGTGCCTGTCATGGGCCAAAACAGCTCCTTTATTTAAAGATTGACATTCACAGCAAACAGAAAGGCATTCCCATATCAACCATGCCCGGGTTCCCTGTAAGCACAGCCAGTGCTTCTGGAGGTGATACCTGCCCCTGGTTCACGCCTCCCTCTCTGCTTTCCAGGTTTTAGGTGATGTGAACAGTCTGAGCCACATGCTGCCACTGCCCCCGACACAAGATGATCCGATATGATGTCCCCTCCAGAAGGACCTAAAAACTCTGAATCTGTGGGCCAAATCAAAGCCTTGATCCTTTAAATTGTCTCCCTCTGGAATAGTGGTCACACCGAGTAATGAATACAAAGATATCATCCAGGACCGAGTCAGCTCTTCGCGCTCCAGGGCCTGGGTCATTTCAGCCTGCAAGGCCACGGGGCACTTGGACACCAGGGTAAGAAGACAGACATAAGATTTCAGGTCAGAACAGCTGTTAGGAGGAAAGACAGGGAAACATCCAGTGGCTGGCTACAGAGAGCAGCGGCAAACGCACAGCCTGGTAAGCGAGAGAACACATGACCCAGAATAGAGCCAGAAACGGAAGATGGAGGGACCCATGAGAGAAGCAGATAAATGGAGCCAACTCACCCACAGCTGCCCCTGAACCCCAGCCCCCGTAACCTCCCCACCCCCGGAAGAGGCAAAAGCTGCACTGACAGCAGCCACTCTTGCTAGAGGGCAAGGCCTCCCTGTGAGAGAGGTGAATATTATCCTGGTGCAGAAGGGAGGAAGGTTAGCCCGTGTAGGAGGTGTAGAGCAAAGAAATACACCCTGGATCTGAGACCTGAGCCAGTGAAAGAAGCACTTTATCCTTGAACCCAGAACCAAAGAAATGTGCCCTGACTCTGAAACCAGCACCAAAGAAACATACCTGAGCCCTAGAATCAGAGCCTGTGAGAGAAATGTGCCCTGACCCTGAAATTAGAGCCCCAAAGCCCAAAAGAGCCAGGAAACATTTTTTTCCCTGACACCAGAACCAAATCTACCCCTGACCAACTTAGCAGAAAAGTAACCAATCCCTGACCATGGGATCTAGCCAATCCCAGCTCAATGACTGAAATCTGACCAATCTTCACACTGAAAATCTTCCCCTCTGGAAAGACTCCACCCCTAAGAAGCCCTATATAAGCCCTGGGTCTGTTCTGTTCAAGGCTGCCCATTCCTTGCTGCTGAGGCAGCCACACTCTCCTGGATTCCTTCCTCCCAATGAATCTCTTGAATGAGGTTTGGGTGGTGACCTTCCCTTACCAGAGCTGAGTGGAGTGAAGTTCTAACATTTTAGCTGGGGAAACCTTCCCCAGGTGAGCAAAGCTGTTATACTCCAAAACCAGAGCAGAACTGTAGTAACTTTGCCGGGAAGGCTCTCCCTTGCCGGAGCAGAGCTGTTAACATTAGGGAAGCCTTTCCCTGAAGCCCGGCTGTAAGCTCCTACCCGTGCTTACTGTAGCCTGTGGTGTTCACTGGCTCCCGACTCCTGAATACTTTTCCAACCGAGTTGTAATGATCAGTATTCCTGGGCTCCCGACTGGCAGGATCCCTTTCCATCTGAGCTGCACAAACACGTACAGGAAGGGTCAGGCTACTCCCCACAGAAGCCGCCTATTCCTGGCTCCTGAACCTCTTCCCCAGGGTGTTTATCTCTCTGGGTGGTTCATCTTCCAAGTGTGGAAATACTCAGCTCTCTCTGCAATCTCAGCCTGGCCTGGGCTCCACCCAGCTCAGCCAGGCGGGGCTGCAGCTATGAGAAAAGCGGTGTGAGGTCTGTGCCCACCACTAGGGGGAGCGTCAGGCTCGAGGAGCGTGACAGAGCCTGCTGACTTCAGGGAGAGGGAAGCAAATCTCACCAAGGCCCTTGGGAAGGTGGCTTCTACTGCACGATCATATTGGCCTGAGCCAAGGAGGAAGATGTGAACGTTGGCATGGAAGAGTATGTTAAGACTTGACTTCTCAACTCCTGCCAAACATGGAGGGGGCTTGTTGGACATCCAGGGAATGTTTCCTGAGATTAGGGTACTCAAAGAAAGAGGCTGCCTAGAGGGGGAAAGACTGTCCAGAAATACCATGCTGTTTCTCCCACAAGATCCATACCCCTAGGACATGGAAGCCAGACATGCCTAAAAGCCAACATGTGTTCAGCCAAAGGGGGACAGTGTGTGTGGCACCCCCACCCTCATCTCCCCACAGACACACTCTTACACCCATACCATGAGCAGGACGTCTGACCTACCACCCCACTCACTCATGGAAGGCAGAAAACCTTTTTATTAATTTTTTTATTTTTTTTATTAATTCTAAGTAGGCTTTAAAATCTGCTTGTATGAGTTTCTCATGGCTGCTGTAAAAACTCACAGTGATTTCAAACTCAGAATTCCCAGCTGGGGATGGTGGTGATTTATGCCTTTAATCCCAGCACTCAAAAGGCAGAGACAGGTAGATCTCTGAGTTCCAGGCCAGCCTGGTCTAAAGAGTGAGTTCAGGACAGTCAGGGCTGCACAGAGAAACCCCGTCTCAGAAAACCAATAGTAAGATAAACATCAAATAAAAAGACTCTTGGACATCTCACTGATACGACACTAGATCAGCAAAATATAATGCAGCCTTCAAAGGGAAGAGCGTTTCAATTTGTGCTCCATCAGAGATGGGCATCTGAGGATGTCAGAGCATCTGAGGATGTCAGAGCGTCTAAAGATGTCAGAGCGTCTGAGGATGTCAGAGCGTCTGAGGAGGTCAGAGCATCTGAGGATGTCAGAGCGTCTGAGGATGTCAGAGTGTCTGAGGATATCAGAGCAAGTGAGATAAGCCAGGCAAGAAGAACCAGCACTGTGGTTATGCTGATATGATATCCCTGGAGAGACCAGTTTCACAGAAACAAAATGGGATGTGTCAGCTGCCAGGAGGAAGAAGAAAATTTGGTGTTTAAATGGCAATAGAGTTCAATACACGAGAAACAGATTGGCTATTCTATGCTGTTGTTGTTTTAAGGATTAATTTATTTTTACTTTATATGTATGAGTGGCTGCATGTATATAACTGCATCATGTGTGTTTATTGTATGTAGAGACCAGAAGGGGGCGTGAGATCCTCTGGTCGGCAACTGGAGTTACATTCCTTTGTGAATAGCTATGTTGGTGATGGGAACTAAACTCCTGTCCAAAAGCAGCAAGTGCTCAGAACCACTGAGCCTTCTCTCCAACCTGATGTTTTGTCTTTAAAGATAGGAGATAACTAGGTAGCCCAGGCTAGCCTCAAAATCTTGATCCTCCTGCCTCAGCTTCCTAAGTGCTGAGACTATACGTGTGATCCGCCTCACCCAGGAAGATGTAAAAACTTCTGGGAATCCATTGCTGAACAACGTGACTGTGCTTGAGATCGCCAGACTTCACCCTTCATTAGGAATATGGTGGACCAATGAGATGGCTCAGCAAATAAAGGCACTTCCGGCCAACCCTGACAGCCTGAGAGCCACATGATGGGAGAGAAAACCGACTCGCCAAAGTTAGTATGTCACGGCATGTGCATGCCCCACAAATAACTAATACATGTTGGGGAAATGCATGGAACATGCTGGTAATATGTGTATTTTCCACGATAGGAAATTTAAAGTGGGGCCGAAGAGATGGCTCTGTGGTTAACTTGCTGCTCTTGCAAAGGGTGGAAGTTGGGTTCCCAGAACCCACTCATTTAATAGCGTTCTTAACCATCTTAACTCCAGATCCTGGACACACACACACGCGCGTGTGCGCATGCACCATAAACACACAGAGAGATAGAAAAATAATAAATTTAAAAGCTTTAAGTGAAAAACAAAAATGATAGGAGCAGCCTGTACTTACAATCAGGTTCCGCCTGGAGAAGGTAGGCTGCCGCTGTGGGTGGGGTCATTCCTCTGTCTCAGTGGCTGAGGCTCCATCTTCCTTGGCTCCGCCTCCTCTTTCCTGTCCAGATTTCCGCTGACCATCTATGTTTGTTCTGAGGACACCAGGACCAGCACCCACACCTTGGGTCACAGCTCTGCGTTCTTGTAACATGTGGAGTAACACATTCACGGTGCTCTGGGGAGGGACGCCTGGAGGCCATTGCTCAGACTCCAGACACCTGTCACAATGTGGCCCCCAAGCCACTGTGCCTATCCCTGGGTACTCTCAAAGCATGTCTCACACCACAATACCACCTGTCAGACATCCCCAATCCCTTTCTGCTCTCAGTTACAGTAGCTGTTACAACTGCGTCAACGATGTTTTTCCAGTGCACGGAGGAGGAAGCTGGGAATAGGTGTAGCACAGGGAAGATGTTTCAATCTCTGCACCCCATGAACACCAGGTTCACATGTCCTGTGTGGCCTCCGCGGTACTTCGGAAGATGAGGGAGCTTTGAGAGTCTATGCTGAGGTCTCTGTGTGACAATATTTATGGAGACCTGACTCAGGAGCAGAGAAGAACCTCTCCTTCAACCAGATGGATCTCAGGAAGAAAACTTAGGTCATTAGATTTGGAGGCAGGCACTTTACCTGCTGAGCCATATAGCCAGTCTTTGTCAAATACTTTTACGTTCCCTCCCTCCCCTTCTCCCTTCCTCCCTCCTTCTGCCTCTCATTCTCTCTATCTCTCTCTCTCTCTCTCTCTCTCTCTCTCTCTCTCTCTCTCTCTGTGTGTGTGTGTGTGTGTGTGTGTGTGTGTGTGTGTGTGTGTGTGTGTGTATGTGCGCGCGCGCGCATGTGCACACACAGGAATCACACAAAAGTTGGAAGATTAGAAGTAAATTCACTCCTCTGTCATTCAGATTCAAATATCAGACTCAGGTCATCAGGCTTGGTGACAAGAGCCTTTAGGAACAGAGCCATCTGGCCAGCCTGGAAAGGTTGTCTCCTAAAAGAGACATTTTAGAATCAAAATTAAAAAGAAGCAAGGAGATGGCTGAAGGGAGAGAGTGTTGGTCACTCCAGTGTGAGGACTGACATTTCCCAGAACACATTGAAGAGCCAGGTGGGCATTGGGGACCTGACTGTGACCCAAACACTCATAGCTGGAGACAAGGGATCCCCAGGCAGACTGTCTATCTGAAACAGTGAGCTCTGGCTCAGTGAGGGAACCTACCTCAGTGAACAAAGTGACTGAGGGAGGCACCTGATGGCCATTGACATCCTCAACATGCGCATACATGTACATGTGTACAAGTAAGAGCTCACGCCCCACATACACATAAACACAGGAGAAATCACAACATCGTGTTTGAGTGACACTCAGACCTACATCCCCTGGGACACAGCAGAAGAGCATCAGGAAAACAGCAGTAGTCTAGGATGCTCCTACTGGACGATGCTCTTCAGATACCATTGGCACATGTGAGCCATGTTTTCAGTACCACTTGGTAGACAGTAGATAACAGTTAAGAGAAGCGGCACAGGGTCTCATGTAGCCCAGGCTGACCAAGTTCAATGAGTAGACAAGGATGACCTTGAACTGACCCTCCTGCCTCCACCTCCTAAGTGCGGGGATTCCAGGTATGGACATTCACAAATAGACATAATGGTTGGAAAGCTCTGGTCTCTCTGGTTGGATGTTCAGAGATGCCTGCCGATGTTAAAGGTCAGGCTGGTAAATGGTTTGAAACCTGAGGTCTCTCGGTAGTTCAGAGATGCCTGCCTATGTTAAAGGTCAGGATGGTAAATAGCACACGCTGCAGGCATCTATGGATAAGGTTCCTCATGAATGGGGCCGAGGATGTGACGCAGTGGTCAGTCCTTGTCTAGCATGCATGAAGCTGTGGGCTCATTCACACTGTGTAAAACCAGATGTGGTGGCACATACCTGTCACCCCAGCACTAGGGATGTGAAGGCAGGTGAGTGAGGTCAAAGGCACCCACAGCTGCACAGGAAGTCTGAGGACAGCCAGAGCTAGAGGAGACTGTGTGTCACCATCAAACGCTGTCTTTGGGAATGGAACGCTGAGTCACCTCTCCCAGCAGCGTGCTTTGTCTTCTGGAAGGTTCCAGAAGAGGAGATGACAGAGAGCAGAGGACTTTATCCAGCAGGGTGTCTTTGGTAAAGCAAGAGCGGCTATTGTTAGAGCCCAGCACGGTGGTGAAGCCGCAAATCCAGTATTCCAGAGGGGAAATGGGAGATACGGGAGTCTGAGGCCATCAGACTATATAGCAAATTGGAGGCCAGCCTGGGCTACCAGAAGTCACGTCTCAAAATTCAAAACAAAGGAGAGCTTAGAAAACCTGCTGCCAACACCTGGAACCACAGAGACGAGACTTCACCAGAACAACCCAGGAAGAGCCCAAGAGAAACAACTTGCTATCCACCCAGGGGTAGAAAGCAGTAGCCTAGGCTAGACCTCAGAGCTTAAGGCAAGCAGGACTGTCCCTGTAGAGCTGAAGTTGTGGTCCTTTGCTATGGCAGCTTTAGGAAGACTCGATGTCAGGAAGCACACAGCACATCACAGAAGTCTTTTCTCATTGTTTATTTGTAAAATGTTTACAAAGAGTAGAAAAATAGACATTTTATAGGGTCTGAGTCTGAGAACCCACACACCTAAATAAATACTTTTTAAAAAAAAAATCCATGAGTGGCTATAAATTAAGGTGGGGGTTTAGTGAGTCCACACAGTGCAGAATTCCAGCAGCGGGCAGGTGGTTTCCAGGTCAGGCACACTGGTCTCCACTGGCCACACACTTGAGGTCCCGGGTGAGCAGACGGAAGAGGTTGAAAGTGACAGAGGCCTCCAGGCAGCCAGGGGTCTCCTGAAAGGACAGGGCTGGCTCAGGGAATGCTGGGGCTCAGGGCTCCCAGGCTCTGCAGACCCCAGTTTCCTTCCTGGAACTCACCTTCTCCTGGGCCTCCTGAAGTTTGTGCAGCCAGCGAGTGAGGCGACGGCTTGGGGTCCTGGTTTCTGCTGTGGGCTGAGGCTGAGTCTGTGGACAGAGGAGGGGCCGTGAGCCTGCTGCTGGGACATGGCAGAAGGAAGCCCGAGTGGCTGAAGGCACAATGTGGAAGAGCCAGGGACCCAGAACTCACACAGGCCTGCAGCTGTGAGTGGATGTAGCGCAGTGTTTGAAGAGGCTGGTCCAGGATGGGATCCGGGGCTGAGTTAGTCATGTTCTCCAGGACCTCCAGTGTCAGGGCCAGCTCAGCCTTCAAGGCCATGGGACGCTCCTGGACCTGAGCAGGGAGAAAGGAATGGGCCACATGAGGGACCCAGGATGGGGGATGTCAAGGGAGACAGCTGAAGAGGACAGGACAATGGACAGGGCAAGGGGCAGTGAGAGGCAGAGGACAGGGGACAGGTCAGGTTGTGACAGGTGATGGACTGCTGGGGAGGATGACGACGGGAGAGAGAGTGGAGGCCCAGACAGCACCCAGCGAGTGGGCTGCTGAGGAGAGCAGGCTGTGTCTTGTCCCCCCAGCTCACCTGCAGCTGCTGCAGGTCCCACGGCCTGGGGAAGAGGCGGGAACTGCACCTGACATCCTTCTTGAGCAGCCACTCTTCCTGGAGAGCAAAGACACAGGTTAGCTCACATTACAGGGTCAAGGCTAGACCATTGCAGTGGGTCTAGGTGTGGGTCCCAAGAGGAAAAGGGAGGCTCACTGCCAAAAGACAGAGGCTCCTCCATGGCAGCAGATACTAGATAACCCCTGCCCTAAGAGCAAGAGATAGCCCAGTTTGGAAAGGGTGGAGGTTATCCTACTGTGGGAGAGTCTGGGCTCGGCTCACTGGAGAGAGGGTGGAAGGTAACCCACTGGAGCACTGGTGTGGCTTAGAATACTACGGAAGTGTGGATTTTCTGTCCCTGCCCAAGCAAGGGTGGAGACTAAGCCCACTGCAGCAGGGGTGGCTGTCAGCCCTACTGGAGGGAGGGCTGAGGTTAGCCCACTCTGGCAAGAGCTGAAGTCAGTCCACTTCAGGAAGCATGGAGACCACTTTCATATCAGTTAGCATAAGGGGTGAAGCCAGAAAGGGACAGGTGGAGGCTAGCCCAGCCAGGAGGGCCCGGGGAGACTCACTATGGCATCCTTGGCTTTTCTGAAGGCCTGTAGCTCTTGCGGGGACAGGGACTTGAAGCGGGCTATGTCGCAATCCCTTGGATCTGGTGGGAGCCTGGTGGCCCTGGGCACAGGATTAGCGCGGGTTCCTGCCAGCACCGAGGCCAGCAGCAGCAGGAGAAGCACGCGGCCCCCAGCTGTTTCTGTGTCACAGAAGGACAGAGTGAGGGCTGGAGACAGGGGACCGTGGGGACACACACCCGGGCACCGATCTGGGGACTCACCTCGCTTCATCCTGCTCTCTGAGGTCTGTGAGGAGATGGGGATTCGGATGTGCACTCGAGGCTGGCCCCGGGTTCCTTGGTCTTGCTGGTTGTCTCTGGCCTGGGTCTCTCGGTCTCTTGCTGTGTCCCAACTGAGACACTGAAGCTCCAGCAGTGCACTGCCATCCCAGCTCCATGCTTTTAACCTGTCCTAGTGGGCAGCCCCGGCTGATGTAGGAAAAATGAAAACAGGCCTGGGGTTTGACACCAGCCACCAAGGGAGCTCAATCTGGAAAAGCCCAGAGTGGGGCGGGGCCAGAGCAGGGCGGGGCCAGAGCAGGTGAGACAGAGCTTTGAAAGTGAAAATGACAAGGACCCAGATCACCTGGGACAAGGTGAGTCAGGAGAGTTCCCACAGGAAGCTCAGTGCAAGGGCAGCTTCGGGGCACACGCTCTGGTCCTGGCGGGGTCCCGTGTCAGATTCCCCTGGGGTACAGAGAAGTCTGAGGTACAGGAAGACATGCCTTCTGCTCAGTATCCTACCCATGGAGTGGGAAGGATCCCCAAGAGCTGCCCAGGAATGTGGACATGGGTTTGACTGCAGGCTAGGGAGGTTCAAAATCAGATTCCCCAAGGCCACACTTCCTGTGGGAGGGAAGTATTTAGGTGGCTCACTCAACCTTCGGTTTACCTTTATTCTTTTTGAGGTCATCAAAAGTGTTAGACTCTTAACCGCATTTTTATCAAGTGTTAGGGTTCATGCCTTTCTTAGATTCCGTCTCCACTTGATTCCTATGACCTCTAACTTTCCAGTTCGATGTTACGTGTCTTCTCTTCTCTCCTCCCTCCCCTTTCCTCCCACAAAACTTCATTTTCCTCCTCAAGGTCTGCTTTCTAGTTTCATGATGCGGTGTTAGGCTTCCGTGTGAGAGCAATGTGGGGTGTCTGTTTCTCTGAATCCTGATTACCTCATTTTACTATGATGATATCCTGTCTGTCCGTTTCCCTGCCCATTTTTGAGTTTCATTTTTTTCTAAGTGCCTGGGTGAAATCCCATTATGTTTTTTTTTTTAAGATTTATTTATTTAATGTGCTTTGGGGGTTTGCCTGCATGTATGTCTGTATGAGGGCATTAGATTCCCTGAAATTGGACTTACAAACAGTTGTGAATTGCCATGTGGATGCTGGGAATCGAACCCGGGTCCTCTAGGAAGAGAGGTGCTCTTAACCTCCGAGCCATCTCTCTACCTCTCTGTTATATATGTTTTTCATTGTTTACTTGTCTGCTGGTGGATAGATGGCATGGTGTCCTTTCTTGTTACTGTGACTATAGAGCAGCTGAGACCATGGACGTGCAAACATCTTTGTTGTGGGGCTTAAAGCCTTTTGTCCATGTGCAGTAGAGAGGGGTCCTGTAGTTTTACACTTTTCTGTGTGGTTGGTTTGGTTTTGTTTTTTGAGGAACCTCGATACTGGTTTTTACTGCGATTGTACCAGCTCTCATGCCCATCCCCAGTCAGGAAAAGGGCTCCCCTTTCCCACCCCCCACATTTCTCATTTGCTGTCTTGATGATACCCCTTCTGACTGGAGTGTATGGACTCTCAGGGTAGTTTTTTATTTCCCTAATGAGGAATGATAGTAAATGTTTAAAATGTTTATTAATTTACATTCAATTATGTTTCTTCTTTTCAGAACTGTTTTCTGTCCGTTTATTAGCTCATTTATTGATTGGCAGGTGTTTTGCATTTTGTTAAAAGTGTGCAGGTTTATCTCAGTGTCCTATTGCTGTGAACGGACACCAATGATCACAGCAATGGAAAATGGCTAATTAGGACTGGCTTACAGTTTCAGAGATTTGGTCCATTACCATCATGGTGGGAAGCACGGTGGCATGCGGGCAGACATGGTGCTGTGCTGTGGAACAACCTTGTACACTGTAATGATGTCTTGTTCTCTTTGGTTTACTAAAAGGCTGAATGGCCAATAGTTGGGCAGGACTTGCAGACGGGGAGAGAGCTTTCTGGGATGAAGAAGGGTGAAGTCGCCTGCCAGACACAGAGGAAGCAGGAAGTGTAAAATGTGAGGTGACAAGCCATGAGCCACGTGGTAGTACATAGATAAAAATACGGGCTAATTTAAGTTGTGAGAGCTAATTAGTGAGAAGGCTAAGCTATCAGCTGAACTTGTATAATTGATGAGACGTCTCCTTATGATTGTTTAGGATTTGGTTGGTGGGACAGAAAATTCCCCTTCAGTACTGCAGAAGGAGCTGAGAGTTGTATCTGGATCAATCAGACAGGGGGGGGGGAGAAAGAGAGAGGGGGAAGGAGGAGAGAGAAGCAGAGACTGGGGGCCTGCGGTAAGCATTTGAATTTGAAACCCCAAAGCCCACCTCCAGCGACACACTTTTTCCAATGAGATCATGCCTTCTGTCAGTGACACCCCCTGGTGATCTATGAACCTGTGGGGACCATTTGTATTCAACCCCCCCCCACAAGGTTTATTTCTGTGTTTTCCCATCCTGTTCCATTGGTCAGTGACAGCTCCACACTGACTCTGTCACTCAGCTTTCTGTATAATTTGAGGTCAGGTATTGGGTATCTCCAGCAGTGGCTTTTTTCTGCTCAGGGGTGCTCTGATTATTCTCGGTCTTTTGTGTTTACGTTTGGATTTTAGGATTTTTCCCCCCTGGTTCTGTGCAGAACATCATTGGGTTTTTGGTTTGTTTTATTTTGTTTGGCTTTACAAGACAAGGTTTTTCTTGTGGCCCTGGCTGTCCTGGAACTCACCCTGTAGACAAGGTTGGCCTGATCTCAGAGATCCACCTGCCTCTGCCTCCCAAGTGCTGGGATGAAAGGCATGTGGCACCACATCTGGTCATTGGAATTCTGATGAGGTTTTCAGTGCAAATGTAGATTATTTTAGGCAGTATAGCCATTTCCCCATTATTGATTCGGTGACTTCACGAGCCTAGAAGAGATGTCTTTATGGTCCTCCTCAAGTTCTTCTTTAAGAAGTTTTCATTGCAGAGAGGCTTCACCTCCCTGATTAGGATGCTCCTAGGTGTACCTTTGTTGTTAGCAGATTTTGTTCTTTGAGTTAGGGTGCATTTCGATACTCTCCCCCTTCCTTATCTGCTCCCCGCTATTCATTTCATCAAATAGAAAATGTGTCCCTAATTCATCCTCATTAAGTTCATTATTGCCATTAAAATGAACATCAAACTACTGATTGTATTGTTTTGTTTGAGGGTCTTGCGAAGCCAAGCTAGCCTTCAAATCAATACGTAGATGACCTCACACTTTTTCCTGCATCTCTCTGAAGGCTGGGATTACCGATGTGCTCCACCATGCCCAGTTTATGCTATTCTGGGAATTGAACCCAGGGCTTCATGCAGGGTGGGAAACCTCCATCATCTGACACTGGGTGCGGTCCCAGCTCCATCGCAACAGCTGCTGGTGCCTGTAGGCTGTGTTTCTGTCCTGTAAGGTTGCTCAAGTATTTGTCAGATCTGACGCTTTCTGGTAGAGTCTGGAGGGGTTTTCCCCACTCTTTTCTCATCTTTGCTTTCGGGGGAGGGTAGTAACAAGTTCTATCTATGTAGCCCAGGCTGGCCTGGGATTCTTTATGTAGCTGAGGATGACCTGGAGTTTCTGATCCTCCTGCATCTGGCGCTATGCCTGTGAAGATCTGCTCCGGGATGGGTGTGACCAGGAGCTCAAGGAATGTGTGTGTGTGTGTGTGTGTGTGTGTGTGTGTGTGTGTGTGTGACAAGAACCTTATCGAAGGTGACAGACTAGAATCCTAGAACGACAAGTAAAGCCATTTTTCATGGAGTTTTTTTTAAAGGGAAGATTTATTTTATTTTTTGTGTGGCAGTATACTTTTACATGTATGTGTGTGAACCGCTCGCCTGATGTCCAAGGGAGCCAGAAGATGGCATTGGAATTTGAAGTTATAGGTGACTGTGAACCACCGTGCAGGCACTGGCATCAGATTCGGGTCTTTATTGCTCTTAGCCATGAGGCTGTCTCTTCAATACTGATGTTTTTCATTTCTTAAGAGGCTTACATGTGCTAGTTTCACGGGTATTTTGTATACTTTAAAAATTATGCACCTGGGTCTGGAGAGGTGGCTCAGTAGTTAAGAGCACTGGCTGCTCTTCCCAAGGACCTGGGTTCAATTCCCAGCATCCACATGGCTGCTCATAACTGTAACTCCAGTTCCAGAGGATCTGGCACTCTCACATCAGTGCATATAAAATAAAGTTAAATACATTTTTAAAATTAAAAAAAAGATGTCTATATATGTTACTAGTTCATGGTTAGCTCTTATAGCCCAGGTTAATCTGGAACTCACTATGTAGCCCAGGCTAGACTCAAATTCATGAACCTCCTGCACCCAACTTCAAAATTCGATTCTAGATTTGATTCTTTCCATAACTGATTTGTGTGAAGAAAGTCAGGCGTACAATTGTCTTCATCTAGAAACCTTTTGTCAAAAAATTCAGTTGTTTGTTCTGAGTGGAGGCGCCATCAGCAGGTGCTGATTCTTTCTGGTCGTAGTTTTGTTTTATTTTTTGAGACAGGTTTCCCTGTGTGTTTCAGGCTGACGAGGCACTCATTCTATAGACCAGACTATCCTTGAACTCAGAGATTCTCCTGCCTCTGCCTCAGTGCTGAGATTAAAGGCATGCACCACCACTGCCTGGCTGAATTCTTTTATTGAATCATTAAATATTCTAATACACATTGGGGCCAGGCATGGTGGCCACCAGAGCCCTGGGGTCCAGCTACTGGTAGCGGAGGAGATGTCACCCTGATGGGATCCTCCAACCATTCAATGTCCACAGGCTTGGCTCTGTGTCTGACTCTCTGATATTACAGGCTAATTTGATTATATCACCACATGATTCTCCTCTCCCGTGTCTACCTGCCTTTTTCTTTCCTTTACCACAACTGTAATCAGTCCCTCTATAGAAGTGACTGCCTACCAGGCTTTACCTATTGGATGCATGTAGATCATATACTTTCAGCATCAGAGACCTTCCAAAAGTGAGATCCCACCATAACCAGTCCAGTCCTACAGGTGGAAAAGTGAGCCCTAAAACATAGATTTCCCCTACATACATAGGTTTCTCTATGTGCCAGGGGCTAGGGTGCAGCTCAGTGGTAGAGCCCCTACCTAGAATCCCCCAGTGGGGAGCTGGGGTGTGGCTCAGTGGTAGAGCCCCTGCCTAGAATCCCCCAGTGAGGGGCTGGGGTGTGGCTCGGTGGTAGAGCCCCTGCCTAGAATCCCCCAGTGGGGAGCTGGGGTGCGGCTCAGTGGTAGAGCCCCTGCCTAGAATCCCCCAGTGGGGAGCTGGGGTGCGGCTCAGTGGTAGAGCCCCTGCCTAGAATCCCCCAGTGAGGGGCTGGGGTGTGGCTCAGTGGTAGAGCCCCTGCCTAGAATCCCCCAGGGAGGGGCTGGGGTGTGGCTCAGTGGTAGATCCCCTGCCTAGAATCCCCCAGTGGGGAGCTGGGGTGTGGCTCAGTGGTAGAGCCCCTGCCTAGAATCCCCCAGTGAGGGGCTGGGGGTGTGGCTCAGTGGTAGAGCCCCTGCCTAGAATCCCCCAGTGAGGGGCTGGGGTGTGGCTCAGTGGTAGAGCCCCTGCCTAGAATCCCCCAGTGGGGAGCTGGGGTGTGGCTCAGTGGTAGAGCCCCTGCCTAGAATCCCCCAGTGAGGGGCTGGGGTGTGGTACAGTGGTAGAGCCCCTGCCTAGAATCCCCCAGTGAGGGGCTGGGGTGTGGCTCAGTGGTAGAGCCCCTGCCTAGAATCCCCCAGTGGGGAGCTGGGGTGTGGCTCAGTGGTAGAGCCCCTGCCTAGAATCCCCCAGTGAGGGGCTGGGGTGTGGTACAGTGGTAGAGCCCCTGCCTAGAATCCCCCAGTGAGGGGCTGGGGGTGTGGCTCAGTGGTAGATCCCCTGCCTAGAATCCCCCAGTGAGGGGCTGGGGGCATGGCTCAGTGGTAGAGCCCCTGCCTAGAATCCCCCAGTGAGGGGCTGGGGGTGTGGCTCAGTGGTAGAGCCCCTGCCTAGAATCCCCCAGTGAGGGGCTGGGGTGTGGCTCAGTGGTAGAGCCCCTGCCTAGAATCCCCCAGTGAGGGGCTGGGGGTGTGGCTCAGGGATATGGGGCTTGCCTGGCAGGCACAAGGCCCTGAGTTCCATCTCCAGCTCTGGGAAAGATAAAAATATGTTTTCTAATGCTGCTACAGCCCCCTTTTCTAATTCTATTTCATTCCGTTGTTCCTGTATATATAGACCTCCTTTCTGTCTCCTTCTCTATCCTTACCTGTCCCTACGTGTACATCCCTCCACCCTACACCTCTCTTTCTTATGAACATCCCAATAGATGCTTCAGTCTCTATTCCAACGTTTCTGTTTTACTTCTAACATTAAAGCTATTGCTTCTTTTCCTGATAAAATTAGCAATTTGTGTTCAACGGATAAAGCTTGATAAGCACAGAGAAGTCTAAAACAGTGGGGGGGCACTCCACTGTTCCACGCCTTCCTCACACCTCACTTCATCACCTGCAGACGTTTTCCCAGTGCACCGGGAGTTCCCAGTGCACTTACTTGTGGACGTGTACTCTTGCCATCAACATTCGCTTGTAAGCATGCAGTCCACACAAAAGTCTACAACCTGGACAGCTGCAGCCAGTCTTGGATCCCACCTCAGGGGGATGAATCTTTTTCTGACTATTTGTAACGGTTTCTCTCCTTATCCCCCATGTCTGTGAGCAACATCTCTTAAATTGGATCCTTGCTGTCCACAGTTTGGTAGCCTGCCTTTTACATCTTTGCATTCTCCCATCTCTTTAATTATAGTGTATGGGTTAGGACGCAGCAGGAAACAGATGGCCTGATCAATTAAGGATAATTGGAGATGAGTTTGAAAGGGAACAGCATTTCTGAAAGCGTAACGTAAAAGTAAGTGATAGAGGTGAAGTCAAGACCCTGGGGCCAGTATGGGGCCAGGAAGGACATTGGTAGGGTCTATGAGGATGAGAACACGGTGGTTGTATCTCTGCTCAGTTTGGGGAGGGAAAGTGCGAAGGGGCAGAACAGATCATTTGGAGTCCTGCAAGGAAAACCCTATCTCCTCTGTCCCTGGCCCTATGACCTAGCTGCACCCAGTGAAAGCCGAAAGTCATCCTCTGGTGGCCATGAGCATGTGGAAAATATGGTGAGGTCAGGGGAATGTGTCTTATACACACCATTATCCCCCCCCCCAAGAGATTTGTTTAGTAATTATTGGTTAGCACTGGTGCTGACCCCAGTGTTTTCCTGAAACCTTGCTACTCAGTGGAGAGGTAGGCAGGAATCCATGATTTTCACTCTCTTAACTACCTTTCTTACTGGGCATTGTAGCCAGAAGTTTCTGGCCCTGACTACAGTCCTGCAGCTGCTTAGTCCCAAATAAACACACTGAGTCTTATATTAATTACAAGATGCTTAATCTATGGCTTAGGCTTATTACTTGCTAACACTTAGACTTTAAGTTAACCCAGATTTCTATTTATGTTTAACTATGTGGCTTGGAATCTTTTACTCAGTTTATCATTCTTATCCCACTTTCTCTGCATCTCACTCTCTTCTCTTGCTCTGCTCTTCAGCTTCCCAGAATTCCTACGTCCCTACTTCCTGTCCAGCCATTTGACCAATCAGCGTTTTATTAAACCAATATTTACAGTGACAAATATTTACAGTGAACAAAGCACAATTCCACCACAGGGCATGGTGGCACACATCTTTAATCCCGGCACTTGGGAGGCAGAGGCAGGAGGATCTCTGTGAGTTTGAGCACAGCCTGGTCTACAGAGAAAGTTCCAGGACAGCCAGGGCTACACAGAGAAACCCTGTCTTGAAAAAACAAAACAAATAAGCAAAGAAAAGAACGAAACAGAGCAGGACAAATAAAAACTGAACCACATCAGTAGTCTCTTCCCAGGGTGGTTTGATTTCCTTGGTTGTGTTGAGACACTATGTATCCTTTGATGGTCTGGAACTCTGTAAATCAGGTTGTCCTCAAACTGGGAAAGCCTGGTTGCAAACTATTGCTTCTTGAGGCCTAACAAAGCTACCACAAGCCATCCAGGAATCCAGGTAACATTGCACACCACCCAACAGTGGACAGCAAGCCAGACTACAGTACCAGGCACTGAGGGCGCACTGCAGGTAAAGAGAGATGCTGGGCTGATGGAAGTCCAAGCAGTCTGTCCCACAGTGTGATGGTGGTTACTGGAGCTGTGACCCTCATTTCTCCTCAGTGTCCCCAGAGGACAGGGATGGGGGGGGGCAGCTGGCTTCCAGGGGTCCTGGCTGTGGTCTCTGTGATGTCCTGGATCTCTGGAGAAGCAGGGATGGGGACAAATCCTACAGTTAGGGGGCGGAGGAGGCTGTAGTGATGGACCCCATCAGATTGACTCTGGTTGCTATCGATTTTTCCCCCATCAGTAACTGGACCCCAGGGCTCTGGTCCATCTAAGCACTATGAGACAGCTTTTTTAGTAAAGCTCCAACCCCGATGCCCTTCCTATCTGAACCTGATCTTTGTCCAGGAGATCAGTATCCTGGTGGTCTGGAGGTATTTTGCTTATCTCAGGGTCTAAAACTCCAGCCAGAAGATGCCCCCTTGTCTGTCGTCTGGGTCTCTCCAGCACCTATGCAGTCCATGTGCCTCTCTCCTAGAACATCCCACCTGGTGACCTCGGCTGCACGTGGGGTGCTGCACTTGACCAGAAGAGCTTGGAGTGATTCTCAGCTGCTCTGTTCCAGGCCCAGAACCCTCCAAATCAAAGAGGAACCTGAGTCATCTGGTGTTTCTCCTGGAGGAGGAAGCAACTCCAAAGGCGCAGCTGCTGCACAAGAGACCTGCAGGGACCCTTGGCATGGAGGGGCAGTGGCAGGGCAATGTTTTGACTGTGTGTCCCTCCATTCTGGCTCTCCCCGCTGTGCAGCCTGGAGCGCTTCCTGAACACCCCTGTCAACCTGCAGCTGTGGCAGACCTGGTGCCCTGGGTCCCCTCCCCTCGGTCCTGCGACTCCCACTCTGCCTTGTACCAAGGCTGCTGGGTTTGGACTGGGATATTGGGGCAGATTAGGAACCCAGGCACAGCTGTTGTTTTTTTCCATTGCTTCGGGTCCCACCCGAGAAAGGCCCCAAGATACTGGAAGAGAGTGCATAAAAATCAGATGTTAAGTACATCGTGGGGGGGGGGGGCGACATAGAGACCAGTGCTCTAAGCTGCTGAGCACCTGAGAGGAATTTCTAGAGAAAGCCCTCCTGACCTTCCTTATCCATCTATCTCCATCCGTGACTGAAGGACCTGTCTGCCACCACTTACATCTTCGACCTCCTGATTCCGATTTCTAGGGAGCACAGGCTGTCAGTACTCTCAGGTCCCTGTGTCTGACCATTCCGGTCCCCTCCCTTCATGGCTAACTGTCTCCAAAAAGACCACAGTTCCCAGAGGAAGATGAAGACTTTCATTGTTAATAAGGTAGCAGAGCTGTTCCAGGACTGGACTGGAAGAGACACCAGCTCTGCCACCAGGGCCACAGCTGACCTCTGAGGAGACAGCTTCTGTGTGCCCTCTGTATTTTCTGGTGACTTGTGCATGGACACACACACACACACATCCCTGCTTTGGCATTCTTTGGGTCTAAGATTCTTGGATCTCACCCTCGGAACCCTATTTCCTAAGGTATCTAGTAAAGAACGCCAAAATATTACTGAAGACCATTCGTTGATTCTGTTACGCATTTTGAGTTTGTGTATTCTGTGAGTTTGCTGTTCTGTCTCCAAGTGTTAAAATACATTGCAGTTGTTAGATAACTATTTATTTGCATTATTTACTTTGAATATGATCATTTGATCATTCTTACATGCTCTCTACAAATTGTGTTTGTTTTTAAGACAGGGTTTCTCTATGTAGCTCTGGGTGTCATGGAACTCCATAAACCAAGCTGGCCTCCAGCTCACATAGGTCTGCCTGCCCTTCCTCCTGAGTGCTGGGATTGTACCACCACCGGACTCTACAGATTTTCTTTTTCCTTGATGAGCTGTGAAATCATTGATTTAAGTTTCAAACTCAAAATGTCTTTCAGGGTTGAAGAGATGGCTTTGTGGTTAAGAGCACTGAATGTTCTTCCAGAGGACCTGAGTTCAAGTCCCAGCAACCATGTGGTGGCTCACAACCATCTATAATAAGATAAGGTGCCCTCTTCTAGCATGCAGGCATACAAGCAGGTAGAACACTGTATACATAATGAATAAATAATTTTTAAAAATATCTTTCATTTATTTATGTGCATATGAATTTGCGTGCATGCATGTGTGTGTGTGTGTGTGTGTGTGTGTGTGTGTGTGTGTGTGTGTGTGTGTGCATGTAAATGTATACAGATTCCTTCAGAGGCTGGAAGGGGCATCAGGTCCCCAGGAGCTTGAGTTACAGTCATGAGTTGATTGATGTGGGCACTGGGTTCCAGACCAAGATCCTTTGCTCCTGGGTCAGTTCTCCAACCCTTGACTCTGCATTTTAATTAGAGCATAACTCCAAGAAATGTCTTCTCTAAGAATCCCAGTTTCTTCATCTAGAAAAGCATTATTACAATTCCATAGCAAGAATCCCAAACAATATAGGCTCTTACTATCTCTCTGGGTTGCCCACCAGACTTGATAATGAGATGCTGAACACATCCCATGCTTTGGCAAAGAATGTGGAGTCATAAAGTTGGTACTGCCCAGGAAGCTTTAATATTGAAAGTTTCTATGTAGACCGCGGGGGGAAAATGTTACAAACAATTTTGCGTTGTTGTAAACCTTGTTAGCTACCATAATGACCAGCATGGCAAGATATACCCATTGGTGAAATGTGTCATAACTGTTATGGTAGGAAAACAACTCATTTCTGATTTAAGGTCTGACCACAGGAGAGACTCACACCTAGTACTGAAAATCTGTCAAAAAAAACCCCATGATCGGGTGAGAATTCCGTTCTGCTAAATGGATATAATATTAAACAACCCTTTTAAAAAGCAGTTCTCAACCTGCGGGTCATGACTGCTTTGGGAGTTGAACAACCCTCTCACAGTGGGCCGCCAGTCCCTGGGCCATAAGCCTCTGAGTTAAAGGACAGCCTGGTCGACAGTGTGAGCTCCAGGACAGCAAGGGCTACACAGAGAAACCCTGTGTGGGGGGGAGGGAGAGAAACTAATTAGGAGGGAGTGGGGGAGGGGGAGTGGACCCGGAAGGAGTCAGGGGGCAGTTGGGGCAAAATACCATTAAAATATTTTGTATGAATTCTCAAAGAATTAATAAAATATTATATTAAAAATGATAATTCCATAGCGAAGAGGTTAACAAAGGGATGCAGTAGTACTTACACAAAACTTCCAGATGGGTGCTTAAGGGTTTGGTAGATACACATAAATACGAAAATGAATGTATTTTCCTGTGATCTTTATTAGTTCTTCCAGCCCCAATCCAGGCCTCGGGGGCAGCTTCTAGGCAAGCACCGAGCCTCACCATAGCCCTTATTCAGGACATTGAACTCTCCCTGATATCTTGTGGCAGGGACAACTATCAAAACTCAGTGTTTCCTTTTCTCCAGCTTTCTGATAGTTAAGAAATACACAGAGGCTGGGGACGCATAGGTTTCTCTGCGGCTCAGAGAGAATACAGCCACTCTCTACTCTTACTCTGCCTTTGATATGTGACCCTGGCAGGTCTGGACAGCTCTCTCCGACTCTGCTGTTGTTTGCCCCTGAAAAGGTGGGCGAGTCACCATCGATCTGAGGTCACCCTGTTTTTTTTTTTCAAAACCGTATTGACACAGCCTCCTTGACAGGTGGGCATAAAAGTACTCCACAAGAGGGGGGGGGGCTAGAGCTTCACTGTGTGCTGCCTGAGACTTGGTCTAGAAGGTTCCTCTTCGGATTTTCTCTCCTTCCCTTTTGACTGATGACCTAATGGCTTTTCCACACGGCATCTCTTCCTGAACCCCGGCTTTTGCTTATAGTATTTTATTTTCTATTTCTCTCTTTAATTGTCATTGTTGGGCTTTGGAGTTTTTTGTTTGTTTGGTTGGTTTATATCTTTGTTTTCTGAGACAGGAGTTCTCTGTGTAACCACCCTGGCTGTCCTGGAACACCTCTTTTATAGACCAGGCTGGCCTTGAACTCAAAGATCCACCTGTGTCAGCCTCCCAGGTGTTGGGATTAAGGGTGAGAATGCCCACCCTCTGCTTGCCTGCTTTATATTTTTTGACATTTGATGTCACGCGGGCTGCAGGCTCACTGCTGGGGGCTGCTGAGAAGTCCTGGAGAAGGTATCATGGGCTCTTGCGGTTCCCATTGGAATGTTTTAAAGATTTATTTACTTTTATTTCATGTGTATGAATGCTTTGCCTGCATGTCTGTGCACTCTTTGTGTGCAGGGCCTATGGAAGCCAGAAGAAGGCATCAGATCCTTTGGAACTGTAGTCACAAAGGCAGTTGTGAGCTGCCACATGAGTGCTGGAAATTGAACCTGGGTCCTCTGGAAGAGCAGGCAGTGCTCTTAACCCTTGAACCAAGACCCCAGCCCCTCAATGAAGATGTTTCTCACAAGCCAGTCTGCCTTCCTCTAAGCCATTGGCCAACCCTGTTCCTAAGCAGAGTAAGGAGAAATGGTTCATGCAAGGACTTTTCAGACTTGGGTTTAATACCTGGGACCCCCATGATTGAAGAAAAAAAAAACTGATCTCCAAACGATATTCTCGGACCTCTTCAAGCACAAGTACATAACTGTAATGAAAGTGGGTTATTTGTGGGGTTTTAGACAGGACCTCTCTACACTACCTCTCCACTCCTGGAACTCACTAAGTAGACCAAACTGGCCTTGAACTCACAAAGATCTTCCTGCTTCTGAATTCCCAATTCCGGGAGTAAAAATGTGTGTGACCTCGACACACACTTTTATCTCGTTGAGTAATTTGGGAGCTGGCCAAGACGGCTCAGACCTGTAAAGCCAGCATTCTGGAACTTAGGACCAGAAAATGAAGTCCCAGGCCAGCCTGAGCTAGACTGTAAGTAAAATTAAGCAAAAACAATGTTGATTAACCCTTAGCACAGACCCCGCTAAACATCCTTTCAGACAAGCAAAGTAGAGATCCTTTCCCCTAAGCATTGAGATTCTCTCCCTAGACCTCAGACTTCTCTGTACCCCAAGGGAATCTGACACGGGACCCCGCCAGGACAAGAGCGTGTGCCCCGAAACTGCCCTTGCACTGAGCTTCCTGTGGGAACTCTCCTGACTCACCTTGTCCCAGGTGATCTGGGTCCTTGTCATTTTCACTTTCAAAGCTCTGTCTCACCTGCTCTGGCCCCGCCCTGCTCTGGCCCCGCCCCACTCTGGGCTTTTCCAGATTGAGCTCCCTTGGTGGCTGGTGTCAAACCCCAGGCCTGTTTTCATTTTTCCTACATCAGCCGGGGCTGCCCACGAGGACAGGTTAAAAGCATGCAGCTGGGATGGCAGTGCACTGCTGGAGCTTCAGTGTCTCAGTCGGGACACAGCAAGAGACCGAGAGACCCAGGCCAGAGACACCCAGCAAGACCAAGGAACCCGGGGCCAGCCTCGAGTGCACATCCGAATCCCCATCTCCTCACAGACCTCAGAGAGCAGGATGAAGCGAGGTGAGTCCCCAGATCGGTGTCCGGGTGTGTGTCCCCACGGTCCCCTGTCTCCAGCCCTCACTCTGTCCTTCTGTGACACAGAAACAGCTGGGGGCCGCGTGCTTCTCCTGCTGCTGCTGGCCGCGGTGCTGGCAGGAACCCGCGCTAATCCTGTGCCCAGGGCCACCAGGCTCCCACCAGATCCAAGGGATTGCGACATAGCCCGCTTCAAGTCCCTGTCCCCGCAAGAGCTACACGCCTTCAGAAAAGCCAAGAATGTCATAGTGAGTCTCCCCGGGCCCTTCTGGCTGGGCTAGCCTCCAACTGTCCCTTTCTGGCTTCACCCCTTATGCTAACTGATATGAAAGTGGTCTCCATGCTTCCTGAAGTGGGCTGACTTCAGCTCTTGCCAGAGTGGGCTAACCTCAGCCCTCCCTCCAGTAGGGCTGACAGCCACCCCTGCTGCAGTGGGCTTAGTCTCCACCCTTGCTTGGGCAGGGTCAGAAAATCCACACTTCCGTAGTATTCTAAGCCATACCAGTGCTCCAGTGGGTTACCTTCCACCCTCTCTCCAGTGAGCCGAGCCCAGACTCTCCCACAGTAGGATAACCTCCACCCTTCCCAAACTGGGCTATCTCTTGCTCTTAGGGCAGGGGTTATCTAGTATCTGCTGCCATGGAGGAGCCTCTGTCTTTTGGCAGTGAGCCTCCCTTTTCCTCTTGGGACCCACACCTAGACCCACTGCAATGGTCTAGCCTTGACCCTGTAATGTGGGCTAACCTGTGTCTTTGCTCTCCAGGAAGAGTGGCTGCCCAAGAAGGATGTCAGGTGCAGTCCCCGCCTCTTACCCAGGGCGTGGGACCTGCAGCAGCTGCAGGTGAGCTGGGGGGACAAGACACAGCCTGCTCTCCTCAGCAGCCCACTCGCTGGGTGCTGTCTGGGCCTCCACTCTCTCTCCCGTCGTCATCCTCCCCAGCAGTCCATCACCTGTCACAACCTGACCTGTCCCCTGTCCTCTGCCTCTCACTGCCCCTTGCCCTGTCCATTGTCCTGTCCTCTTCAGCTGTCTCCCTTGACATCCCCCATCCTGGGTCCCTCATGTGGCCCATTCCTTTCTCCCTGCTCAGGTCCAGGAGCGTCCCATGGCCTTGAAGGCTGAGCTGGCCCTGACACTGAAGGTCCTGGAGAACATGACTAACTCAGCCCCGGATCCCATCCTGGACCAGCCTCTTCAAACACTGCGCTACATCCACTCACAGCTGCAGGCCTGTGTGAGTCCTGGGTCCCTGGCTCTTCCACATTGTGCCTTCAGCCACTCGGGCTTCCTTCTGCCATGTCCCAGCAGCAGGCTCACAGCCCCCTCCTCTGTCCACAGACTCAGCCTCAGCTCACAGCAGAAAGCAGGACCCCAAGCCGCCGCCTCACTCGCTGGCTGCACAAACTTCAGGAGGCCCCGGAGAAGGTGAGTTCCAGGAAGGAACTGGGGTCTGCAGAGCCTGGGAACCCTGAGCCCCAGCATCCCCTGAGCCAGCCCTGTCCTTTCAGGAGACCCCCGGCTGCCTGGAGGACTCTGTCACTTTCAACCTCTTCCATCTGCTCCTCCGGGACCTCAAGTGTGTGGCCAGTGGAGACCAGTGTGCCTGACCTGGAAACTACCTGCCCGCTGCTGGAATTCTGCACTGTGTGGACTCACCAACCCCCCACCTTAATTTATAGCCACTCATGGATTTTTTTTTAAAAAAAGTATTTATTTAGGTGTGTGGGTTCTCAGACTCAGACCCTATAAAATGTCTATTTTTCTACTCTTTGTAAACATTTTACAAATAAACAATGAGAAAAGACCTCTGTGATGTGCTATGTGCTTCCTGACATCGAGTCTTCCTAAAGCTGCCATAGCAAAGGACCACAACTTCAGCTCTACAGGGACAGTCCTGCTTGCCTTAAGCTCTGAGGTCTAGCCTAGGCTACTGCTTTCTACCCCTGGGTGGATAGCAAGTTGTTTCTCTTGGGTTCTTCCTGGGTTGTTCTGGTGAAGTCTTGTCTCTGTGATTCCAGGTGTTGGCAGCAGGTTTTCTAAGCTCTCCTTTGTTTTGACTTTTGAGACGTGACTTCTGGTAGCCCAGGCTGGCCTCCAATTTGCTATATAGTCTGATGGCCTCAGACTCCCGTATCTCCCATTTCCCCTCTGGAATACTGGATTTGCGGCTTCACCACCGTGCTGGGCTCTAACAATAGCCGCTCTTGCTTTACCAAAGACACCCTGCTGGATAAAGTCCTCTGCTCTCTGTCATCTCCTCTTCTGGAACCTTCCAGAAGACAAAGCACGCTGCTGGGAGAGGTGACTCAGCGTTCCATTCCCAAAGACAGCGTTTGATGGTGACACACAGTCTCCTCTAGCTCTGGCTGTCCTCAGACTTCCTGTGCAGCTGTGGGTGCCTTTGACCTCACTCACCTGCCTTCACATCCCTAGTGCTGGGGTGACAGGCATGTGCCATCACATCTGGTTTTACACAGTGCGAATGAGCCCAGAGCTTCATGCATGCTAGACAAGGACTCACCACTGCGTCACATCCTCGGCCCCATTCACGAGGAACCTTATCCATAGATGCTTGCAGCGTGTGCTATTTACCATCCTGACCTTTAACATAGGCAGGCATCTCTGAACTACCGAGAGACCTCAGGTTTCAAACCATTTACCAGCCTGACCTTTAACATCGGCAGGCATCTCTGAACATCCAACCAGAGAGACCAGAGCTTTCCAACCATTATGTCTATTTGTGAATGTCCATACCTGGAATCCCCGCACTTAGGAGGTGGAGGCAGGAGGGTCAGTTCAAGGTCATCCTTGTCTACTCATTGAACTTGGTCAGCCTGGGCTACATGAGACCCTGTGCCGCTTCTCTTAACTGTTATCTACTGTCTACCAAGTGGTACTGAAAACATGGCTCACATGTGCCAATGGTATCTGAAGAGCATCGTCCAGTAGGAGCATCCTAGACTACTGCTGTTTTCCTGATGCTCTTCTGCTGTGTCCCAGGGGATGCAGGTCTGAGTGTCACTCAAACCGGATGTTGTGATTTCTCCTGTGTTTATGTGTATGTGGGGCGTGGGCTCTTACTTGCACACACGCACATGTATGCGCATGTGGAGGATGTCAATGGCCATCAGGTGCCTCCCTCAGTCACTTTGTTTACTGAGGTGGGTTCCCTCACTGAGCCAGAGCTCACTGTTTCAGACAGACAGTCTGCCTGGGGATCCCTTGTCTCCAGCTATGAGTGTTTGGGTCACAGGCAGGCCCCCAATGCCCCCCTGACTCTTACATGTGTTCTGGGAAATGTCAGTCCTCACACTGGAGTGGCCAACACTCTCTCCCTTCAGCCATCTCCCTGATCCTCAAAACGTGTTATTTTAAAATGTCTCTTTCCAGAGACAGCCTTTCCATGCTGTCTCTGTGAGTAAAGGCTCTTGCAACCAAGCCTGATGACCTGAGTTTAGCTTAATCTAAAAACCCACTTCGTGGAAGGAGAGAACCAACCCTTTGAAGTGGTTCTTTGACCTTCAAGTTTGCTTGTTGTCCCAAGTGCATGCATGCACGCAAGCACACACACACACACACACACTCACACCCTTACTGCTTCAACTACTACACATTAAAATAAATGGGTGTGATGGCTCCCAACTTTAATTTCAGCACTTGGGTGGTAGTAGAGGCAGGTAGATCTCTTTCAATTGGAATCCAGTTGGCATAGATAATTCTGAAGAATAATAGTGTGGCGTACAAACTGAGAGGGAGGGCAGGTAAAGGAAGGAGAGAACCCACACCCCTGAATCCCCAGGGCAGCTGTGCAGAACCATCCTCACAGACAGACCACACCACAGCCTTTGAAGCCTCCACATCCTCTCCAGTGCCATCGAGGACACACAGGACAAAGGAATCCTGTCTTCATTGGGTGTAAAGATCAAAACATTTTCCCTGTGATCCGCTAATTCCCAGCTTCCTCCTCTGCATGTTGAGAAATATCATTGATATCTCTAATAACTGCTGTAACTGAGTCGCAGAAAGAGATTGGAGACGCCTGGCGGGAGGCTGCAAGGCATGAGACTGGCTGGGAGGATTCCTGAGGACAGGCACAGTGACTGCTGACACTCTGTCCTATGAACTATATTGTGGCAGGGGTGTGGAGTGTGAGCATGGCCTCCGTGTGTCCCTCTCCCCTAGGGATGTGAATAACACAAGTACACGGGAAATGCTGTGACACAGGGTGTGTGTGTTGCTTTAGTGCACTCCATCTCTGAGGATGACAGGGTATGTCTATATAGGATTTGTCCTCTGTAACTTAATTGTCACCTATAATGTTCCCAAAGTTCATCCTCAGTGTAGAAATGTCAGGCGATCCTTCTTTGGCAAGGTCATGTAACATCTCCTTGTATATGGAGACCTTAGGACCCTGGGCTCGTGCGTTTATCCCTTGTTAGTTTTGTTTACATTTGTTTGTTTTGTCTGGGTGGTTAAGGCATTCAATCCATGGTAATCTGCTGCAGCAACCAATAATGACCAGAGATGCTACATATCAGTGGCAGGTCACTGAGCCATCACCAGTCAGTGAGGAAGCTCATGGTCTTAGGCGACAATGTACAGATGTGGGACAAGGTTGATGGATAGCAACAAAGGGAAGCAGCCCAGGCACAGCTCCTGCTTGGGCCAGTGGGGTCTCGGAAGTGACGCAAACTGGTCCTTTTCGGTTCTGAGAACACAGATGGTGAAGTGTACTCCTGACAACCCTTAGCCCAGAGGGGAATGACCTCTCTCCTGTTCACTTGAACTGGACAGCAACATGCAGACAGATGGGGACTAGATCCCCAGGCTAAGAACAGAAAAGGATCTGGAAGAAAAGAAGAGAGACCCTTGGAGGCAGAGGCATGAAAACCGGGAGTATGAAGTCAATGTCAGCCATGCGGTGAGCTCCTGGCTAGTCTAGGGTACCTAAGACCAGAGAAGGAGTAAAGAAATCCAGTTAATTTTGTTTTGTTTTCTTGAAACAGAGCTTGGCTATGTATCCCAGGCTAGCTGTGAACATCATCTTGCTTCAGCTCCCTCACCTCAAAGGCTCCCAAGGGTTTACGCACACATGCTGCTATGCCCAGGCAGTTGATTCTTGAAGAAAGCAATCTATTGTAAGATGTCAAGCGGCTTAGAGACGCATCAAGAATGTTGAAGAATTAGCTTCCTTATTGACCATTTTGTCACGATGACTCCAAGAGCCCAGATACGGGCACGAGCCTCCAGGAATCCCTTTCTTCCTAAGTCAAGACGCTGGCTGGTTAATTAGGAATTTATTTCACCAGCATAACCTAAAGGCCCATCAGCCAGAAAGTGCCATGGTGATGGACTGACTATTATCAAAGAGCTTCCAGGGGGAGGAAGGAAAAATGGCTGATGTGACAACTGATATGTGACTTTCTCCTGGCCCCCATTCACACCTTGTGGAAGTGTACCTAACTGAAGAAATCTAATGGAAGGCAGTGCCTAGGTAGGCGATATCTTAAGAGACTATGCTAGTTTTTCAGCCTCTGTAGGTAGGAAGGTGTAGCTAATGAAGTCCATGAACGTATAGGATGAGGTGATCAGGCTGGGGAGTGTGCACAGTGATCACACCAGCATTCACAAGAACGATGAGTTCAAGCCCAGCCTGGGCTACATCATGAGTTTCAGACCAGCCTGGTATACATAACAAGAACCATTAAACCCTAAAAATAAATAATAGAAAGTTAATAAATGTAAATAATTTAGAATCCTTGGTGAGGCACCAGTACTGAAGGAACATTATTTTGCAGTTAACAGCTCCGTTCCCTGTCCGTGGTCCTGAACCCTAATCGCTCTCTGGGGCCTAAGGAGGCGATGGGAAGGATTCTGGGACAGTTTTCTCCAGGAATTTTGAACCAAGAGGGCAAAGGTGGTAGGGGGAAAAAAGAGCCCGGGGCTATGGAGAATCTATAGAGAAATGTCTCCAGAGAAATGGAGAGGGCTAGACCTCTTCTGAACGACAGATTTGGCATTCTGGCACTCAAAAAGAACAGACTCCAGGCCAGCCTGGGCAAGATAGCAAGACACTGGAAAACATGAGAGGGTCTGGAGAGATAACTCGATCTGTAAAGTGCACATCTTGCAAACATGAGAAGCTAAGTTTGACCCTCAGAACCTGTGTAAAACGCTGGGCACAGTGTTACACTCTTGTAATCCTAGTGTAGAGGAAGCAGAGAAAGGGCATGGTGACTGGGCTCTCTCAGCAGCCAATCTAACCTAATGATGATCCTCAGGTTCAATGAGAGACCCCTGCCCTGTCTCAAAATAAATAAATGAATGAATGAATGAATGAATGAATGAATGAATAAATAAATAAATAAATAAATAAATAAAGGGAATGGGGACCATCAAGATGCCATAGAGAGTAGAGCATTAGTTTGTGCATCCTGGCAGCCTGAGCTGTCCCCCGAACCCAGAGTTAGAAGGAGAGAAAGAATGCCATAAAGTCATCCTCTGTCCCCACAGTACACCATTGGACAGATGCCACATAAACATATGATAATAACATATCATAATAATAACTAAAACAACTTAAAAAATAATGTGGCCAGTCAGTAATGGCCCATCCCTTTAATCCTGGCATTCAGGAGGCAGAGGCAAGTGGATCTCTGAGTCAGAGGCCAGTCTGGTCTACAGTGTATTATGAGATGCCAGGGCTGCACAGAGAAACCCCACCTTGAAAACACCAAAATAATAATGTTGATGGTATTCCTGAGGAATTACATTCAAGGTTGTTCTCTGGTATCTCATATAGATGCACAAACACAAACATACCAGACACATACCCCACACATATTTGCAAACATACCACACACAAAAATACACAACACATACACACATACAACCCCCCCCCAAAAAAAAAACTTATTTTGACAGCACTGACTTTGTCTTTGTGGAGAATCAGGACCCCTTGTTTAAGAATCAATATTGGCATTTCAAATTTACAGGCTGTGTTGATTGTGGCAAGGGTTACCTGATGTTACAACCATGGCAGAGAAGTTGACAGTATCATTTCACAAGTGACCTCTTAACTTGATGGAAGGAGAGAAATGTGAACTCTTGTTTGCCTTGATGTTTGAGATAGAATCATGTCACAATAAGGTGTTTAGGTTTCCTGGCCAGGGCAGCCAGAGGTCCAGACCCACAGATCTGCTGCCCCAGAACCCTTATCTGCCCGCTGCTGCTTAGTCCCCCAAAATGACTCAGATGCTTATATTAACTTCATGCTGTTTGGTGTATGGCTTAGGCACATTGCTAGCTAACTCTTACATCTTAACTCAACCCATTTTCATTAATCTGTCTGCCAAGTGGCCCATGGATCACCTGTGTTCCTTACATGTTTCTTCTTGGGCAGCTGGCTTGATCTGTCTCTGACTCCACCCTTCCTTTCCTACCTATTCTGATTCCCCACTTACTTCTATGGTGCCTGTCATGGGCCAAAACAGCTCCTTTATTTAAAGACTGATATTCAACAGTGTATAGAAAGACATTCCCACATCATCTCCCCATTTCTGTCTAATCAAAAAGGAAGGTTTCAATTTTAACATAGCAAAATTACATATAACAAAATAGCTATTAAGCAAGAATTACAGTTACAATAGCTAGTCTATTTGTATTTAGCAAATTTAAAGAAGATACTCTATCATCTACCTTATCTTTGTGAATCTAAAGTTTTATATCCAATATACCTTTTAATATAACTAAGAAAAACATCTATAGCCTTCTAATCTTCAACTACATCAAAGACCACAGAAGGATATAATATTACCAGAGTAAACAGGAAGTACAAGCAACTTCCAAAATCTAGAAATGACAGAGATGACACCTATCTTCCTGGACAGTCACCCAAAGTTCCTTTATAAAGTTGGGGCATCCATCTTCAGCCTACAGGCCCAGAGTCTCTTTTCATTTCGGTGAAGTAAGAAATCTGCCCTGCCCATTCTGGTACAGTTCATCAGTCACTTCTCCTTGTGTCCTGAAGAATATCTGACAGTTTTCTCTGAAAATCAGGAACTTGAATGACCATCTCAGCTTGTTCCGCCAAAGTCCAGAGGTCACTTTCCTAGGGAATCTGCATGTCCAGTTTAAACAGCATACTGTTAAGTAGTCAATACAAGAACAGGTTCTTGTCCAGTGGCTAACCATTGTCACAAAGAAAGTAGACTCCATATGGAATTTCTTTGATGCTCATTTTTCTCTCGAAGTAGATTGGTGCTGCCAGGAGCAGATCTGTCTTGCTGTCCAGAAAAGTCTAAGTTCGTAAAATATTTTAAATGCCATATTCTGTTGGTCTTAGAAGTGCTTGGAGATTACCTATCTAGTTGAGATATATCTTTGTATAGCTAAAAATCTAACATACATTTCTTAATTATACATTGCAATTTTAAATCAGCCACATAAACATTGTACCTTAAGCAAGGGTAGAAAAATACATACAGCATAACAAAATTGACCTTAAATTTGTATCAACAAACCAAAATCATACCAATGCAAAACATTTTGAGAATAACAGATGATTTTTGGATTAAAGTAATTTCCATAGTCTAATTTTTTAAATCACTCATAGACCATATCTCCTTTTTCTTCTTGAAGAGAGACTAACTATGACCATTAACCATTTATAATGAAAATAAACATTTATAAGCAATATTTTTGGAATTTGGGCATAGTTTTCCATTACTACTTCCTGCTGATTAAGGGACCC
This sequence comes from Phyllotis vaccarum, assembly GCA_033318265.1. Taxonomy (NCBI): domain Eukaryota; kingdom Metazoa; phylum Chordata; class Mammalia; order Rodentia; family Cricetidae; genus Phyllotis; species Phyllotis vaccarum. The sequence continues at coordinate 19,125,310 of JARWLC010000018.1, read as the reverse complement.
TGGCAATCTTACAGATTCTTGAGACTGGATCATCTTAGGCTGTTGCCCTGAAGCAGATGCGACCAGCTCTTCCCATCAGAAAGTTTTCAGGTGGTCTTGGTTGATGAAGCCATATTTTCCTGGAAACAATCCACAGGTTCTCATCTTCTGTGGAAACAAAAGCAGAACTTTTCCAAAGGAGTAAATTCTTAGACACAAATTTCAAAATCAAGATACCTTTAAAATATATATTCTCTTTTAACTTATCAGCCTTTGTAATCCATTGTCTTTCTGCAGTTAGCTCATTAACAGTTAAAAAAACTAAAAGTAAACACAATAATAACCATAATCCAGATTCTGTGTCTATTTCCCATCTTTGTACAGCTTATTATATTTTTATTACTCTATTTATCTTTATAAAAGACTTTCTCTACCTTCTTTCATTTTTCTCTGAAGCCTATGTACATTTTACACATATTGCAACCCATTTACAGATTTTTTAAAAACTGAATCTGTTTTATTGTGAATCCTTAATCATCTTCTACCACTCTCTTAAAGAGCCACATAGTTTTTGCAGATAAAGCTGAATCAGTAAGTTCTCTTAAAGGGGTCACATCTCTGTTCACAACCAGAAAACAGCAGATCCAAGAAGTGCTACTACTGAGAAACCATCTTTGACTCTGTTTCCTTTTTGTTCAAAATAAATAGAAACCTTAAATCAATCACATTCTACTGAGTCTTCTGTGAGACTTCAGGAACCAGCCTGGTGGCAGCTTATGCTCCCTGCCACAAGTCTGCCGCTTCCGCTGCCATTTTGAATGTGGCTCGAATGCCATGCTATCTCTGTAAAACGACCCGTTTCAGATACACAATTTGAAAGCTGCTTTGGCCCAGTTTCTGTGATCTGGAGCCGTTTCTAATCTTTCTCAGGCTTTATGTGGATATTTGGCCCACGTTGGAATGCCATCTGTTGCAATGAGGTTTCCTGGTCCGGAGTGGCCAGAGGTCCAGATTCACAGTCCTGCAGTGCCAGACCACTTAGCCATCCATTGTAGCCCAGGATGGCCACAGACTCACCCTCCTGTTTCTACCTCACTGGTGTGGGAATTGCAAGTATAAATCACAGCACTTGCCTCAAGGGTAGAAACTTTGGTTTGTGTATGTGTTTCTGTCAGAAGGTGTACAATTACATGCACACAAACATGCATACATGCACAAGTGAATGCAGTAATGTATGTGTGTGTGGAGGCCAGATATTAACACCAGGTGTCTCTACTGAGTTCTACCTTGTTTTTGAGACAAGGTCACTTCCACCTCCAGGCTCACCAGCTGCCTGTCTCCACCCCTTCGTCAGTGCCTGACTTTTATGTGAATGCCAGAGATCTGAACTCAGGTCCTTGTGCAGGCACAGCAAACACTTTATCCACAGAGCCGTCTCTCCAGCCAAGGACAGAAACCTTTATAATGAAGATACCAAGCTGTCCCCAGCTTCCCCTAATCACTCATAAGAAGATGGAAAGACACAGTGTTCCCTCCAGTGGAACGCACCAAGGACACAGCACCACTTCTGAATTATTCTGGGAGAAATTCATATTTACCCTGAACTTAAACCAACAAGAAAGAACCAGATGAATCCAAGAAAAATAGTCGATAGAAGGTTACCTTGGACTCTCCACAAATGTCAATGTCACAGAAGAATAAGACAAAACAGAAAGGCTGTGGACTATTCTAGATCAGAGAGAAGAAGAGCTGGTTCAGGTCACATGATGTAGGAGAATTGGATACATGGTACTGGGAGTAACTAAGGATGGAACACAGTGTCATCCGTGTATGAGAATGTCTACAAAGCCAGGGGTGATACCCCACATCTCTAATCCCAGAACTTGGAAGGGGAGGCAGGAGGATGAAGGGGTCAAGGTCATTCTCTGCTATGAAGTGAGTTCAAAGTTAGTCATAGCTACATGAAATCCTGATTTTTAATAAATAAATAAATAAATAAATAAATAAATAAATAAGTAAGTAAGTAAGTAAGTAAATAAATAAATAAATAAATAAATAAATAAATAAATAAATAAGTAAGTAAGTAAGTAAATAAATAAATAAATAAATAAATAAATAAATAAATAAATAAATAAATAAATAAATAAAATAAGGGGCTGGAGAGAGGGCTTAAGGGTTAAGAGTACTATCTGCTTTTGCAGAGGACCCAGGTTTAGTTCCCAGCATGGACACAGTAGCTCACAATCATCTGTAGATGCAATCCCAGAGGATCCAGGGCTCCCTTTCAGCCCCCGTTTGCACTAGGCAGAAACCATGTTATGCAGATATATAAGCAGACAAAACATTCACACATGTAAAGTAAATTATAATTTAAAAATTATGTATGTATATATAATGCAATAGCCTTAGAACATATATTGCTTTATAGCTAAACTGACCCAATTCAGATATGTATGACTTCCTTTTCTTTTTAAGAGATTTTATTTTCCAATTTTGTTTGTGTGTGTGTCTGTACACATGTTTAGGGGACTGCCCACAATGACCAGAGGGCTTGGATTCTCTGGAGCTGGAGTTACAGGTGGTTGTGAACATGGATGCTGAGAACCAAGCTCGGCTCCTCTGTATGAGCAGTGGGTGCTCTTAACCTCCATTCCCATCTTATCACATTACTTTTTGAGGCAAAATCTCGGGTAGCCCAGGTTTGCCTCAAAGGCATTCCCTTGAATTTATGATTCCCCTGCCACCACTTACCAAGTGCTCAAATTACATGCTTGAGTCACCAGACCTGGGCTACTTGATGCTGTGGATAGAACCCAGGGCGTTGTCATGCTGGACCAACAACCTACCCCAGAGCTACATTCCCAGCTCTTATCAAATGCTCTATTGCTGGAAGAATATTTAAAATCTATTATATTGGCTATTTGTTATTTAAATTAGAGTATTATTATTGCTGTATGTGATATTTTGTAGGGAAGGCACACATCCACGGCACAAGCAGAGGTCAGAGACATTTGATCAATTCTTACCTTCAGCTGAGGGTTCTAAGGATCAAACTCAAGTCATCAGGCTTGTAAAACACATGTTTTTATCCACTGAGCCTTCTCCTGGACACAGTGATATTAACTGCAGGCATATGTTGTACAATAGAAGACCAGAAGCAACCTCTCTTTCCCCTCTGACATTTTATAACCCCTGAACAGCACTCTCTAGTCCCCACCCCAGCCCAGACCTTGCTAATCACCATGATAGTCTCAGTTTCTGTGAATTAATTTTTTTAAAGAACAAAACTATTATTAGTCTAAGTAGGTAAATCTGCAGAAGAAGAATGTTAGGTAATAAAGTGTCTATGAAATTAGCAGTGTTTGAACTATTCTGAGTAGGGGTAGTCATGTACCAGAATGTTCTTGATGGAGAAACATCAAGTGTTCAGGTCTGAAACATTTTGATTCTGCAACTTATTAAGTGGGTTGAAGAATAGGTACTATGTCTGTGAATCCCACCAAAGGTGACAAGGTTATTCATTGTCTTCCTGATGGAGCTCCTTAGCAAGAGTGATAATTTTCTAAATAATTAATTGGGAAAGCATTGACTATTTTTTTTTATTAAGACATCAACCAGGATTTGAACAGTGACAAGAATGTTTTGTATTGTTCTGTATCAGCCAGGGTCACCATCATTCAATGGTTGCTGAAAATTGCTGTGTGCCAGGCATTGTTACAGGGCAAATAGGACACACGCAAACCTTTATACTCACAGAGTACTTCCACACTCCAGTGCAAAATGCTCTACAACCTGGCACTTCTGTTCTCCACAATTTGTGCCCTCACCACCAGAATGCAAGGGGATGGCAGAGAATGTTAGCTGCCTAGGCTGTATTGGTCTCTACATATTCTTTAGTTGTAAAGATCTCATCTAATTACAGTGTGCATTATAGGACACTTTTCCTGCAGACACATGACATCTATATCTATTTATCAGGATAGAGGACTGATGATAGACCTAAGTAAATGGTACCATGGAAGACAAATTTGGTGAGCCAGTGAGCTTATTGGGATATTTTAAGTAAGAGGAGGTGGCCACCCAGTAGTGTGCCTGACTAGAAGATATTTACCAGACTCCCTTGCAGCTAGAATAACTGTCTTAATTAGGATTCTATTGTTGTGATAAAACAGCATGCCCCAAAACAACTTGGAGAGGAAAGAATTTATTTCAAACTATAACTCTCGAGTTGTATGTTCTTCATTACTGAGGGAAGTCAAGGCAGGAACTTCTGGCATGAACCTGGAGGCAGAAACTGAAGCAGAGACATGTAAGGATGCTGCTTACTGGCTTGCTCCTCATGGCTTGCTCGGTCTGCTTTCTTATATACCCCAATTGTTGGTCCATGGATGACACTACTCACAATAGGCTTGTGTCCTTCTGCATTAGCCAGATATACAGAAATAGAGAAGGGTAAAAACCCAGAGGCAGAAGATGGAATACTTAAGAAAATCTGGCTAGAAACAAGCCAAGCTAAGGCCAGTCATTCATAAGAAAGAATATACCTCCTGCTGGGTGACAGGACCCTCAAAGAGTGAAGAGTAAAAACAACCAAGTTACACAAGGGTATACACCCATACACACAGGGGTATACACCCATACACACAGGGGTATACACCCATACACAGGGATATACACCCATACACACAGGGGTATACACCCATACACACAGGGGTATACACCCATACACACAGGGGTATACACCCATATACACAGGGGTATACACCCATACACACAGGGGTATACACCCATATACACAGGGGTATACACCCATACACACAGGGGTATACACCCATACACACAGGGGTATACACCCATACATACAGGGGTAGACATCCATATACACAGGGATATACACCCATACACACAGGGGTATACACCCATACACACAGGGGTATACACCCATATACACAGGAGTATACACCCATACACACAGGGGTATATACCCATACACACAGGGGTATACACCCATATACACAGAGGTAGACATCCATACACACAGGGGTATACACCCATATACACAGGGGTATACACCCATACACACAGGGGTATACACCCATACACACAGGGGTATACACCCATACACACAGGGGTAGACATCCATATACACAGGGATATACACCCATACACACAGGGGTATACACCCATACACACAGGGGTATACACCCATATACACAGGAGTATACACCCATATACACAGGGGTATATACCCATACACACAGGGGTATACACCCATACACACAGGGGTATACACCCATACACACAGGGGTATACACCCATACACACAGGGGTATACACCCATATACACAGAGGTAGACATCCATACACACAGGGGTATACACCCATATACACAGGGGTATACACCCATATACACAGGGGTATACACCCATACACACAGGGGTATACACCCAAACACACAGGGGTATACACTCAAACACACACAGGGGTATACACCCATACATCCTGAGATATACACCCATACACACAGGTACTTGAACACACACAAATTAGTAGTTAGCAAATCTCTTTAAAAATTATTTTCTTCTTTAAAAAATATGGATGCTCTGCCTATAGAGGCCAGAAGAAGGCATCGGATGGAACTGAAGTTCTTAACCTGAAGTTAAGAATAATTGTGAGCCACCACGTGGGAGCTGGGTATCAAACCTGGGGCATCTAGAAGAGCAGCCAGTGTGCCCTTAGCCAGCAAACCATCTCTCCATTCCACTATATTACTTTTCCTTTAAGTGCTTGCAAGCTGGGCATTCAATGGCACATACCTTTAATCCCAGTATTTGAGGGTAGGAGGAGGAGGAGGAAGAGGAGGAGGAGAAGCCAGGGTTGGTGGTATGTATTTGCAATCCAAGCCCTTGTGTGGGCTGAGACAGAAATAGGCTAGTCCCTGGGTTCCCTATCCAGACAGCCACCTCTGCTGGGATTATAGGTATATACCTCATGCCTAGCTAACCCTAAGAATCTTCAGCCTTAACAAATCATGTTGTTTACGTACACAAAGCTTAGGGCCACTTACTATGACAGTAAACACTGCTATAGGTCACAGATACAGAAAGCCCCCAGAGGGAGTCGCCAGCTCAGAGAGGGTTATGTTAATGTGCTTTGTGCTGTTGTAACAGAAGATCTGAGGATAAGTAATATAGAAACAACAAAAACTGAGCCTAGGGGTGGGGCGGTCCACTTGGCAAACCGTTCACATAGCATGACTCAGGCCCTGGGTTTGATCCTCATCAACACCTAAAACTGGCTGAGGGAGTGCACATCTGTAATCTCCAGCCCTTGGGAAATGAATCAGAAGGATCAGAAGTTCAAGGTTGTCCTCAGCTATGCTGCAAGTTCAAGTGTAGCCTGGGATGGAGGTGGGGGTCGGGAAGATATGCTTCGTCTCAAACCGTAGTGCTGGAAGCTGAGACATCCGAGGTCCAGATGTTGACATCTGGGGACTGGAGACGCTTGATGGGCAAGCATAAGAACTTGTGTTCAGTCTCCCAGAATCCATATAAAAAGCTGGGTGTGGTGACGTGTGCCTGTAACCCCAGCGCTGAGGAGTGGGTGACAAGGAATCCTGAGACAGGGTCGTCCGTCTGTCAACTGGTTTGCCAAGCTCTTGAGCTTCAAGTTTAGGGAGAGACCCTGACTCAAAAGTAAGATGCAGAGCAACAGGGAAAGACAGGGAGTGTCAGCCTCTGGTCCCCACACATATGCACATCTGTACACACACACACACATACATACACACACATACATACACACACATACATACACACACATACACACACATACATACACACAATACACACACATACAAGTACACACACATACACACATACACACACATACACACATATACACACACATACACACAATACACAATATACACACACATACACACACATACACACACATACAAATACACACACATACACACATACACACAATACACAATATACACATACATACACACACATACACACACATATACACACACATACACACACACATACACACATACACACAATACACAATATACACACACAACTATACACGCACACATATACACACAGCACACTCATACACAATACACACATACATACACACATATACACACACATAACACACTCATACACAATACACACACATACACACACGCACACATACACGTTACATTCACACACATACACATTCACACACAAACACACATATACACACATACACACACATAACACACATACACACATACACATTATACTCACACACATACACACACATACACACATGCACATATACACATTACACACATACACACATGCACATATACACATATACACACACATACACACACTTGCAAACACTTGTACACAGGTTGGTTGGAATCTGGAGAGGCGTTTTGCTTTGTTCTTCAATGTTGGGAGGCAGAGGGGCAAGAAAGGAAGGTACCGAAATGTCGTGTGATGCTTTTTTCTTCTCTCCTCTATGTTTACAACTCTGTTGACCTGGAACTTGCTTTATAGAGCAGGCAGATCTCAAACTCACAGAGATCCACCTGCTCTGCCGCTCGAGTGCTGGGATTAAAGGTGTGCACCTCCACCATCTGGCATGCTTCCAGATTTTCAAGAAAGGGTCTTCACACATAGCCCAGGTTAAGGTCAAATTCACAATCCTTTTGTCTCAACCAGGACGCATAATTCTGCACCTCCTTGTGAGATGTTTAGAAAATACCTGGCTGTAACAACTGGGGCTGGAGAGATGGCTCAGCAGTTAAGAGCACTGGCTGCTCTTCCAGTAGACCTGGGTTCAGTTCTCTGCACCCACGTGGCAGTTTGTAACTCCAATCTTAGGGGATCTAGCACCCTGACATAGACATACGTGCAGGCAAAACACATACAATAAAAATAAATCATTTTTTAAAATTAAGGAGAAACGGTTCACTTGGTTCACGCATTTAAACTATCCTGCCCATCTTGGTGAAGTCAGGATGCAGGAAAAGATGGCTGCACTCAATGTGTGGGTCTTCCTCCCTTGGCCATCACCTCTGGAAATGTCCTCACAGATGCACCAAAAGTGTGCGACTGGTCTCCTGGGTAGTTCTCAACCCAGTCAGACTGGCAATGAAAATGAACCATCCCACACCGCTAAACCTACTCATGAGGAATAAACCCAGATGACCTCTTAGAGGCTCCATCATATCAGACGGCACAACAGAACCTAGTGGACTGTAGGACCCAGCAGAAGCCGGGGCAGGAGAGAAAGAAATCAGAACATCCCAGTGTTAGGTGCTGACATTCTCGGCTCTGAAAAGATGCAATCTCATGAACTTAACTATGAAATGTCCCCCACAGGATCGCGGCGAGCGCTAGCATCTCGGTTGGTGGCGCTCTTGGGAGAACTGGGAAACTGGGTGAGCCTCCCTGGAGAAAGTAAGAGGTTGAGGATGGGATTATGAGGTTATGCCGGGTCCTCACTCTTCCCAGATCTGTGCCACTTGTCCATCATGAAGTGAACATCTTCCTCACTCCCCCTCCCCACGCCGCTGCCTTTACAGCAGCGGTTCTCAACCTGTGGGTCACACACCCCCAGCCCCCACCCTTTAATTGTATTTACATCACAATCCTTAACAGTAGCAAGATTAGAATTATGAAGTAGGAACAAAAAACATTTTATGGTTGGGGGGCAACATGGGGAACTGTATTAAAGGATCGTAGCATTAGGAAGGCTGAGAATCACGGGTCTACAGCACAAAGTGAGCACCTTCCCCTTCCTCTGCTGGCTATAACGTTCTGCCTTACACTGGCTCAGAGTAAGCGGAGTGAAGAACTATTGAGCTGAAATCTCTGAAACTGTGAACTTAAAGAAATCTTTCCGCTTTGGTTTGCTTTTGTCAAGCATTTGGTCACAGAGAATATAAAAGGGACAAACAGCCATGGAGAAAGGGTATTAGCCTCTCTCCCTCCCTCCCTCTCTCTTACCTGTGCGTTATTCTCTCAGGATCCAGCACCTATTATAAAATCCTAGAAATTGCAAACTGATCTATAAAGACAGGAAGTGGATTGTTGCTTCCAGGGAAAGAGACACAGGCGGATAAAGATGTCAAGACTCATCAATGATCCATGGTAAATGTGTGCGGTCTGTTGGTGTAAATCACACGTTGATGCTGCGGTGCCTGTCCTGTGTCAGCTCAGATAGGCTACGGGACCCAGTTATCCCATTAAACATGAAGCTGGCTGCTCCTTTGAGAAGCTTTATAGAGGCCATTAAATCCACAATCTAGTGACTTAAAAAAGATTAGCCTCTGTCCTCTGGATGGACTTCATCCAATCAATTAAGAGGCCTTAAAGCAAAGCCAAGGTTTGCTTGAAGTAGAAAAATTCTCTGTGGCCTCTAGCATGGTTTCTTGTATAAGCCAAGAGCCTGTGTAATCCTCCTTCCTCTCCTGGGGATGGACCTGGAGCCTTGCACAGGCTAAGCACGCCCTAACCACTGAACTACATACAAGCCCCCCCTTCACTTTTCATTTATTTATTATTTACTTTTTTGAGGCAGGTTTCACGTAACCCAGGCTAGCCTTGAACTTGCTATATAGCTGAAAACAGTTTTGAATTACTGATCCTTTCCCTGTACCAACCAAGTGCTGTGATCACAGGTGTGCATCAGAGCACCCATCTTTACCTTCTGTTTGGGGCCAGGGTCTCAGTAATTTGCCGAAGCAGCCTGGAAGTCACTCTGTGTCTCACAGATTTGAAATTTGTTCATCATGCTTCAGCCTCTTGATCTGCCCACTATGCCCTCTCTCCCTCCACCATCCCCTTCAAGTCATTTTTAAAAATTGCTCCTTTTTTTGGTCTGGCATAGTACTGACTAATAAAGTTGTTTTTCAAAATCCAAATGAAAGTCTAAAAGCAGCCAGTGTGACTGTGCATGCCTGTAATCAGCACTGGGCAGTTTGGGAAAAAAAAAAAAAAAAAAAAGGATTTCAAGTTCAAGGTCAGTCTGGGCTGCAAAGTAAGACCCCATCTCACAAAGTAAGAAAGAGAGCTAGAGAGATGCTTCAACATGGACAGCACTTGCTCCTCAACCAGGGAACCAGAGTTCAGTGCCCAGCACCTATGTCAGGTGTTCAAACCACCAAAAACTCCAGCTCTGGGGGATCTGATACCTTCTTCTGACCTCTGAAGGCACACAGGAAAGCAGCATCCACCCACGCCAACACATACATAAGAAGAAGTCTTTACAAGTTTTTACATGTATTTATTTGTGCTTGTGTGTGTGTGTCAAAATGAACGTAGATGAGATTTTAAAAAAATAATAACTTGTGATACTTATCAATTCTGTCCTCTGCTGTGTGTTCTGAGGATCAAACTCAGGTCCTCAGGCTTAGAGGCAAATGCCTTTGCTCTTGATGAATCATGTCCAGCCCCTAAATCTTTTTTCTTTTTAGAAAATTCTGGAATGGGGAATGGAATTAGCTAGGCGGTGGTGGTGTACACCTTTAATGCCACCCAGGAGGCAGAGGCAAGCAGATCTCTGTGAGTTTGAGGCCAGCCTGGTCTACAGGGCTACTTCTAGAAAAGCCAAGACAGAGAAACCTTGATTTAAAAAAAAAATCAAGGGGGGGGGGGAATGTGTGTCAAGGTCAAGGTCAAGCTGGCAAAACAGCTCAGCCATTAAGAGCACTGATTGCTTTTCCAGAGGGCCGATCCCAAAACCCACATGGCAGCTCACATCTGTCTGTAACTCCAGTTCCAGGGCTTCTGATGTCCTCACACAGACATGTGCAGGAAAAACACCAATGCACATAAAACAAAAATAAATTATTTTTTTAAAAAGGATACGGGGGATGGTCAGCCATGGTGGTGCATGCCTTTGAGAGGCAGAGGCAAGTGGACCTCTGAGTTTGAAAGCAGCCTTGTCTGCATAATGAGTTCCAGGCCAGTCAGGGCTACACAGTGAGTCTCTGTCTCAGAAGGAAGGAGGGACGGAGGGAGGGAGGAGAAAGAGAGAGAGAGAAGAGGGAGGGAAGGAGGGAGGGAAGGAGAGGGAAGGGAGGGGGAGGGAGGAGGAAATGACTGAGTGGGTAAGAGTGCTTTCACGTGCAAGCATGAGGACCTGAGTTCAAATCCCTAGGACCCACGTGAGAGAAAAAGAATGCCAATGCTGAGAGAGGTGTGTGGCAGAAAAGGCAGGACGGCAGCTTGCTGAGTACCAGCCCACCACATCAACACTCCAGGTTCAGGGAGAGACTCTGAAAGTAAGGTAGAGACAGGGAGGAGGGCACGTAATGTCTTCTTTTAGACTCCGGGGATCGTGCACATGGGCCCAGGCACCGGTACACTCACACGTACACCACACACACAAACACACAAATCAAGACCAAGGAAATCAGATCATTTTGTTTGTTTTTTGAGACAGGGTTCCTCTGTGTAGCCTTAACTGTCCTGGAACTCATTCCGTAGACCAGGCTGGTCTCCGACTCACAGAGATCTGCTGCCTCTGCCTCCCGAGGGCTGAGATTGAACGTGTACACCACCACCTCCCAGCACAATCAAAATTTAATTATAAGTAAATGCACCTGTGTTAAGCAAGTGTTATGGCCTAGGCACGACTTTAGAGCTAGAAATTCAGCATGGACCCAGGTGTGGCCCACATTCTGGAGGGGCGGGGTGAACAGACAAGAAGCACTGTGTGTGTGTGTGTGTGTGTGTGTGTGTGTGTGTGTGTGTGTGTGTGTGTGTGTGTGTCTGTGTCTGTGTCTGTCTGTGTCTGTCTGTCTGTCTGTCTGTCTGTCTGTCTGTCTGTCTGCCTGCCTGTCAGGTAGAGTCTACTAGAAAGCAATGCTGTTCTCCTGAAATGAGTTTGTCTCCAAAGAGCATGCTGTTAGGAAGCAAGACTTCCCTATACACTTGCCTCCTTCCATGTGAGGCTGCTACTCTGTCCATTTCTTTGCCATACTGTAACACCACCAAGGGGACTCTTAGCAGAGGTCAAATGGATAGTATTGTCCAAACCTTGGCCTTTTGGACAAAATAAACCTTTTTTTTTTTCTTTACCAAGTAGTCAGCCTCCAGTATTGTGTTATTGTCCAGAAGACTGGCTGACACAGAAGGTACCATTTATGCATTTTATTTGTGCATGTATGGCATGTACAAATAGCTGGGTGGATCTGCGCATGCATGGGACATAGAGGTCACCTAACCTGCTAACCAGAAAACAGTAATATAATGATTATTTAAAAATGCCCAGGGGCACACAGAGAAACCCTGTCTCATAAAATAAAATAAAATAACAAACAAAAAGGAGAAAGAAAGAAAAAGAAAAGATGAGATATTGGAGTGCCACACCAGAGCAAAGTTCTAAGTCAATTAGTAAACAAAAAAAAAAAAAAAAAAAAAATCCCAAATGCAGACTGGCCGAGGTAATTGGGAGGAGGTATGGAGTAGTTGAGGTGTGGGTGGATTTGGGAATTCATGAAGACTTTCTTAGTCACCCGATCACACCACACACACACACACACACACACACACACACACACACACACACACACACACACCTTCCACTCTTAGAACTGGGAGAGAACAAGAAAGCAGCCACTAGGCCAGCTTCTACCAAAAGAAAGTCTGTTACAATAAGGTCTCTTAGCCCAGGGCGGCCAGAGGCCCAGACCCACAGACCTGCTGCCCCAGACCCCTTAGCTGCCCGCCGCTGCTTAGGCTCCAAAATGACTCAGACGCTTACATTAGGTTCATGCTGTTTGGCCTATGGCTCAGGCACATTGCTAGCTGCCTTCTTCATCGTAACTCAACCATTTCCTAATCTGTCTGCCACGTGGCCCCTGGCTCACATGTGATCCGTACATGTTTCTTCTTTGGGCCGCTGGTTTTATCTGTCTCTGACTCCACCCTTCCTTTCCTACCTATTCTGATCCCTCCTCCTACTTTTTCTACGGTGCCTGTCATGGCCCAAAACAGCTCCTTTATTTAAAGATTGATATTCACAGCATACAGAAAGACATTCCCACATCAAAAGTCTAGACACACCCTGGCGGCCTAAGTCTAGAGAGAAAACACTCAGCACGTGGGGGTTAGGGACATGGCCAAGATAACTGCCCCTTCTCCACCTCCTTATGTTCCCTTCTCCCATTCAAAGGAACCACAGAGAGCCGGTGGGGAGGCCAGAGAATCCTTGCTGTCTTCTTTACTGCCAATGTCCCTCTAGCGCCCTCTACTGTCCAGGATAGACAGGCCTGGATTCTAGGAAGGAAAATACAGGTGTGTGTGTGGGGGGGGACCCAAGGGGGGTGTATGTATGTCCTTTGAGGGGTGGATTCAAGCAATTACGGATTGAAAATATCAAAGGGAGCCAGGCAGTGCTAGCACATACTCCTAATCCTAGCACTGGTTGGGGGGGAGGGCAGGAAAAAAATACAAAGGAGCAGGGATGCCAAGCCATGCATGGAGCTGTGATTCCAGTACTCAGAGGGAGGAGGAAGGGGATTCTGAATTATGTAATGAGATTCTTTTTCAAAAAGGATGGAGGGAGGCCTGGTGAGATGGCTCCGTCAGCAAAATGCTTACTGCGTAAGTGTGGGGACCTGAGTTAGACCCTCAGCATCTCACAAAAGAAGCTGGGGAGGAGACAGACAGCAGCTCCCTGGGGCTTGTTGGCTGCTAGGCTACTTGTCTAGCGGCAAGCCAGTGAGAGGCTCTATCTCAAAGGAGGAGGAGGAAGAGGAGGAGGAGGAAGAAAGAAAGAAAAGAAAGGCAGAAATATGCACACCACACACACACATATTAAAAATAAATAAGAATAAACCTAGGACCAGCAGGATGGCTCAGTAGGTAAAAGTAACTAACATACAAGCCTGATAACTGGAGCTCCATCCCCAAAACCCACACACAATTAAATCGTTTTATGTGTGCATGTGAGTATGGACATTTGGGCTAGGGAGTAAGGCTGTACAGTGCCCCTGGAGGCAAAAAGAAGGCATCAAAATGGAGAATACAGGTGGTTGTGATGGGTGTGTCTACACCAAACATATTACACAATCCACCTGCCTTGGGCTCTTGAGCACTAGGATTATAGGTGTACACTACGTCATCTCATTATTGTATGACTCTGGGAATGGAACCAACAACCTCCCCTATGTTAATGCTTCCCTATGCCAGCCCCTCACGGGGGATTCTAGGCAGGGGCTCTACCACTGAGCCACACCCCTAGCCCCTCACTGGGAGATTCTAGGCAGGGGCTCTACCACTGAGCCACACCCCCAGCCTCTTACTGGAGGATTCTAGGCAGAGGCTCCACCACTGAGCCACATCCCCAGCCCCTCACTGGGGGATTCTAGGGAGGGGCTCTACCACTGAGCCACACCCCCCAGCCCCTCACTTTTTTCTTGTCTTTATTCTCAAAACAACACAATGTAATAACTATTCACATTGTATCACACAGAAATCCAAAGTTATTTGAGTATGCAAAAGAAAGCCAGGCATGGTAGTACACACCTGTAATCCCAGCACTCTGAAAGTAGAGGCAGGGGAATCGAAGTTCAAGGTTATCCTTGGCTAAATAATGAGTTCAAAGTCAGCCTGGACTACAAGAGACCCTTGTTTCCAAAACAAGATAGAGGAGAATTAAGGCTGTAGCCCAGCGGTAGAGAACATGCCTAACATGGGCAATGCCCTAGGTTCAGTTTCCAGTAACATGTGAGACATGCACACACACACACACAGAGTTTGTTGTTTGTTTGTTTTTTAAATTAAGTAGGAAAAAAGAATTTGCATTTGGAGCCAAGAAGCATGACTTTGGAAACCCACACACATGCCTTCCTACAGTGATAATCTGCCACACTATGATAAAATCTATCTTTCCTCATGGAAACCTCAGGTCTCAAAGTTCCATAATCCTGGTACCTGTGAAGCTATTCTGCAGACGTGTGATCAGGACTCAACCAATCATGCATGTCCACAGAGGATTGGGTTTAAGCGCAGGAAGGGGAGGCTCTGAGGTGATGCTGGACATCCTGTAATCCCAGCGTTTAAGAGGCTGAGAAACAGGAGGTCGATGCCAACCTTAGATATGAAGCAAACCCCCATCTCTAACAAACCACAAGCAAGCATTTGGAAATTAGAGGCCAGAACATCAGGAGTTCAAGACCATCTTTGCTAGACGGTGAATTGAGGCTAGCTCCCATCTCAAAATGTCAGAGAGAGAGAGAGAGAGAGAGTACCTGTGTGTCGGAGTGGTGTGGGTCTTTGTGTTTGTATGTATGTAGGAGCTGGAAGGATGGCTTGATGTTTACAGTATGAGGTTATATTGGGGAGTCTACATAATCATAGGTATCAAATGTTTCTAGGGACTGAAGGTTCATTGAAGCAGGAAGAGTGCTTGCCTAGCATACAGGAGACCCTGGATTTAAGCAGTTCACGTCTGCAAGTCCAGCTCTCCAGAAACGGAGACAGGAGGATCAAGAATTGAGGGTCATCCCTGTATAGATAAAGAGTTCAAGTTCAAGCTGAATTACTTGGTGTTTGTGGGGGGAGGGAGGCTGCTGGTGGAACAGGCTTTTAATCTCAGCCCTCAGACGAAGGCAGGATTTCTGTAAATTCCGGGCCAGCTTGTTCTACATAGAGAGTTCCAGGCCAGACAGGGCTTCTTAGTGAGACCCTGTCTCAAAAGAAGAATTAGTTAATTAATTCAATTTTTATATATTAAAAAAAACACCCAAATGGAAAAAAGAAAAAACGGCTTCTGGCACATTTCATGAAACAGTCACTGTCATCATTATTTATTATGAGTGTGTGGCACAAGTCATCCAAACCTATCATTTTTCTTCTGGCTCCCCCCCAAAACTCCTACATGTGTCCCCTAAAATTCCAAGAAAGGCCTCCTCCGTGCCCCAATTTCTTTAAAAACATCTCCTTCATTGCTATGTGCCTTCGCCATCGCTAGAAATTCGGGGTGAGTCAGGGCAACTTCCTTTCCTCCCACTATCCTCTGGGTTCTGAGGATTTTCCAGTCGGGTTCCAAGCCTGGCTCCAGTCTCTTCCTGTGTTGGTCTTTCAGATCCGGACTTCTGTCCGTCATCCTCTGGCCCCGCCCACCAGGCATCGCCCCATCCCTCCCTAACTCACCCCGCCCTGCGATGGCGCCAGCACAATGGTCTCCCGGCCACTCCCTGGGGAACTCTGTAGACAGGTTCAGGGGACACCCGGGCGACAGTCCCAGAAGCGCGGCTGGTACAGTGGCCATAGCCCATCTCCAGGTCCAAACTGTCCTGAAACCCAGGACTGGAGAACCTGGCCTGAGAAGTACTGATTCGGGAGCTCTGGAAACGTGCATGCGGTTCAAGATCCCAGGTGACCCACGCTGAAAAGAAATGGTTAAAATTCATGCTCTCAGTGAGGAAGCATGAACCTGTGCCTTTGCAGCAAAAAATAGATAGGACTGGAAAGCTTCGTGCCGATCGAATTAAACCAGACTCAGAAAGACAAATATCACGAATTTCTCCCTTCTGCAGAATCTACATTTAGCAGTGTATGTAGGAAAAAGCCATAAAAGCACAAAGGGAATTATTTGGAACGAGAAAGAGAACAGTGGAGGGCGTTGAGGAGGCACAAGAGAAACATAACCCCTATAACTCCAGCCCCAAGGGAGCGACGCCCTCTTCTGGTTGCCCTAAGGACCTGCACACATGTGTAGAGACACCCATGCACACACATATACACATAATTAAAACTAAAAACAAGGGGCTGGAGAGATGCCTCAGCAGTTCAGAACATTTGTTGCTCTTCCAGAGGTCCTGGGTTCAGTGCCCAGCACCCACAAGGTAGCTCATAGCCATTGGTAACTCCAGCTCCAGAGGCTTGGAGATCTAATCTTTCAGGACACTGAACGCATGCATCGCACAGACATGCATGAAGGTAAAACACTCATACACATCAAATAAAAAAATAAATAAATCCTTTTAGCAAATCAAAAATAACATTTTAAAAAATAATAAAATAAAAATAAAACAAAAAATGACCCGTGTAATGATGTCATAATGAAACCCATTATTCTGTATACTAACTAAAATAAAAGGTTCCCTCCCTGAAAAGGGTGGTCCACAGACCAACTCTGAGAGTGTTGGGAGCGTCTTGTGGGCTTAGTGCCACGAATCTGTAGCCCCAGCCACTCAGGAAGTGGGGCAGGAGGATGGCTTGAGCCCAGGAGTTTGATGACAACCTGGGCACCACAGCAAGAGCCTGTCTCAAACAATAAAATAGAGAAAGAAAAGCCATCGAGATGGTTCAGGATCCCAACACCAAGCCTGACAACCTGAGTTCAAATCTGAGAAACATGGTGAAGGGAGAAAACTGATCTCTGCACACTACACACACAGAGAGACACACACCATACACACACACACAGACACTAGGCATACACACACACCATACACACACACAGGCACACATACACCACACACCATACACACATAGACACACATACACCACACACACACACCTCACACAGACACACAGACACATATACACACATACACACACATATACACACACACCACACAGACACACACACACACACACACACACACACACACACCAATGTAATTTTATGAGAGGGAAGGTGACCCACAGAGAGCTGTTGTCTGTAACATTCTATTTCCTCCAGCCGTGAGAGCATCTCCTATCTATCGAAGCCTCGATGGCGTTTATTCCTGTCATTACCAGTCATCCCCCAGTCTCCTAGTGGAAGCTCACCAGGGCTTTTCATGTGCCTTCTCACTGATGGCCTCCATACTGGCTTCTGTGTGTTTCTCTTCCTCCATTAACTATCGGTTTATCTGCTCTTGTCTTCTGCCCATTTCTGTTTGTTTTTTTAATGAGTTTTATTTTGATAACAATGTTTTGCTATGTATCCCAGCTAACCTCAAACACAGAATCGCCCTTTTTTTCAGTTTCCCTTGTGCTGGTATTACGGACATATGCTCAGCTTGTAGAATGGGCTATGTTGTATTTTAATTCTTATGTGTGTGCATGTCGTGTGGTGTGCACATGTATGTTCAAGTGTGTGTACACCTACATGCAGAAGCCAGAGGTCGACATAGGGTGTCTCCGGCAATCACTTTCTACCTAATTATTTTTTTCTTTCTTCAAGGCAGGGTCTCACTATGTGTCTCTAGCTGTCCTGGAACCCACTATGTAGACCATGCTGGCCTCAAATACACAGAGATCCACCTGCCTCTGCCCCCTGAGTGCTGGCACTAAATGGTGCACCACCATGCCCAGGCTCCATGTAACTTTTTACAAAGTTCTCTCCTCTCCCCTCCACCCAAAATTTATTTATTTATATGGATATTGCCTGTATGAGTCCATGTGCATGACTTGTGTGCAGGAGCCCAAGAAGGGCCTAAGGAAGGCATCAGGTCCTCTAGAATTGGAGTTACAGACTGTATGAGTCACCATGGAGGTGCTGGGAACCCAATCCAGGTTGTCTGGGAGAGCGGTACATGCTCTAAACCACTGATCCACCTCTCCAGATCCTTCACTTAGTTTTTTGATACAGGATCTCTCACTAAGCCTGGAGCTCACCAATCTGGCTAGGCTGGCTGCCCGGCATGCTTCCAGGAGCCTCCTGACTCTGCCTCCCAGTGCCAGGTTCTTTAGGTGGGTGGGAGGGGGGTCCTAATTCATGCTCTCACACTTGCACAGCAAGCGCTTTGTTCACTAAGCCGTCTCCCCAGCTCCCTGGATCCGTTTTGAGAGGTGGGGGCAGAGTATAATCAGGTGTGGGGGTCTATGCTTGTATTCTCCGCAGAGTATAATCAGGTGTGGGGGTCTATGCTTGTATTCTCCGCACTTGAGAGGCTAAGGTGACGGAATTTTGAGTTCAAGGCTCCAGGTTAGTCTAGGTTACATATGAAGATACTGTCTCAAAACAAAGGAAAAACAGCAAAAAAGATGGCACAGACCCGTAATTCCATCCCTCAGAAGGCTGAGGATTACCCATAAATTCAAGGCTAGCCTGGAGTAAATTCAAGGCTAGCCTGGAGTACTTTGTGAGTTCCAGCCCAGTCTGGGCTACAGAACGAAGGACGAAACTAGAAGCTCTGGCTCACGCCTTTAGTCCAGCATTCCGGAGGCAGAGGCAGGTGGATCTTTATGAGTTCAAGGTCAGCCTGGTCTACAGAGTGAGTTCCGGGACAGCCAGGGCTACACAGAGAGACCCCACCTTGAAAAGCAAAACAAATCCACAACACTCTTTGTGAGTGTGGAGCCTGTCCACATGGAGAACCGGCTGTGCTGTCCTGGAGGGGACAGAGACACAACAGCTTCACCTTTGGGGACATTCTGGTAGATAGCAACAAGTAGACCATAGGGACACAGGCGTGACCTGTGACCCCGTGACATCATAGTCCTACTCCTGAATATGCATGTGAGAGTTTGAGTTCTCTCCAAAGCCTAGGAGACAGGAAAACAGGTATGAGATGTGGGGAATGCCCCGCCCCTAAAAGTGAGTGGAGATGTATAAAGCATAAGAAACCAGTGACATACATAACTAGGGTCAAGGGGACCTCTACGGAGTCTAGAAAGTGACTCTAGCGGTATGCAATTTCTGGAGAGGGAGGGGAGCTGCCCAAAGGTTGTGCAGGGAACTCCACACATGCAGCTTTTTGAGTCCTCACCCGCGCTGGGATGGGCTTTTCTGTGATGAAGCTGCTGGGGGGGGGCAGTCCCTCAGAATCCTGTAACCCTCAGACAACGCTGGTCCCCCAAGCTGAACTTCACTGGCCTCTCATTGCTCCCCCTTTGTCTGGGGTGGTTAGAAACAGACTCCCTATGAAGTCATGCAACAACAGACACAGGCTGGAGTAGTAGGAAAAACTTAGGGTACTTGCCCACCCCAAGGGTGAGCACCCTAAATTCTACATCTTATGCCATTTACTTCTCCCAACCCGGAGACAGCTAGGGACCTTGAATGATGTTCAGAAATCATCTACAATTTGACCCTGACAGAGAAGTTATATGTTTAAATCACATTTGTTTTTTTTTTTTTTTTAATTAAATTACATGTATTTATTGTGTTCATTTTTGGGGTGGAGGTGAATGTCAGAGAACAGATCGTAGGAGCCGATGGTCTCCTACTACGTGGGTTCTGGGTTTTGAACCTGCGTGGTCAGGCTTGTCTGCCAGCTCTTGCACCCACTGAGCCAGCTCGCCAACCTGAGAGCTGTAATATTTAGTTTCCAGCCCCGTCCCTGGGTAGAAATTGTTCCTCAAGAAAATGCTAATGGTACATCCACTTCCGGTCTGCTCCGCATCCGCACAGATCCGGGCACATGGGTGGGAAGCTGTCAGTGTGTGGGGACAGCCCACCGTTTCCACGAGTGAGTGCAAAAGTGCGCCCATGGGATGTGGTGGGAGGGTACCAGCTGGTGTACTGCTGCAGAAGACTTTATAAATCTCCCACACAGAGGACAGGTGTGGACCTTATGAGAACGGGGAGCTGGAGGCAACCTAAATGCCCATCTCTGGGTGAGTGGGTAAGTACAGACGCCGTGGGCGCACTGTCACAGTTACAGACAGGGAACTGGACGTCCGCAGCTGTGTGGCGAGATCTCAGAGATGTAGTGAAGTTCTAATTTTCTTTTTCAAAGTTGGTAGATTTATAGCACAATCTCATTTGTGCAAATTGGAAACGCACAGACACACAAAGTCACAAATTAAAACAGTGTCTCTTAGCAGTTGTATATCAAGCAGGCTGAAGTGGGTGTCTGGGAGGCGGTCGGGTGGGGGTGGGGATAGGAGAGTCTTTTATGGGCCAATTGTAGTTCTGTGTAGTGATCTGAGAAGTGAGATTAACAACCTCAGGCACTGAGAAAAAGAAGAAATGAAGAAATAAAAACCCTTCCCCAACCTGCTGTAGGAATTGTCCTTGTCCCCAGCAAACCAGGATCTCCTTCCCTGTTTTATGTTATCCCACAGTCAGAAAGGAGATAACCTTAACACCTCTCTCTCTCTCTCTCTCTCTCTCTCTCTCTCTCTCTCTCTCTCTCTCTCTCTCTCTCTCTCTCTCTCTCTCGTGTGTGTGTGTGTGTGTGTGTGTGTGTGTGTGTGTGTGTGTGTGTGTGTGTGTAAGTGGTTACCAGGTATCTTTCTCAGTCCCTTTTCAACTGTTTGTATTTGGGGGATGGGTCTCTCCCTGAACCTGAACCTGGAGCCAACTGGTTAGAACAGCTGACCAGCAGACCCCAGGGAACCTTCTGTCTACCTCCTCAGCAAAGCAACTGCAGGCATGTAATGCACTGGCTTAAATATGTGTTCTAGAAATCTAACTCAGGTTTTGATGCTTGTGAGGCAAACTGTTTACCAACTGGGCCATCTGCTCTGCTTGGTTGTAATAAAAACCCAGAGTCAGATATAGGGGTAAATGCTGAAAGATCAGAGAGACCAAGGAGCCAGCTTTTTCTTTCCTCAGACTGAAAAGGGCCCAGCGTCTGTCTCCATCCCACCTTATCACTCTCTTTCTGCCCAGCCTATTTCCTGTTTCCTCCTCCAAAATGCTAGGATTAAAGCTGTGTGTCATCATTCTCTATGGCTAACTAGTAGTTAGTGCTGCCTTCTGATCTCCAGGCAAGCTTTGTTAGAGTACAAAGTATCACCACATTCCCCCCTTTTTTGTCTAAAATAAAAAGGCTATAAATGAGAAAAACTATATATAGTAAGTACAATATATATAATATATATAGGCAAGAATTACATCAGCAATGTCTAGTCCATTAACATTTGACAAATTCAGAGAAAATATGCCATACCTGTCCTATCTTGGTAAATCCAAGGATTGTACCTAATTTACCCTCTATCCTAATTTTCATTATCACAATAATCTTTAAATGTCTCTTAATACTTCACACCTCTTTTGTGAGTTTCTTTTCTGAATCTGATAACAAGGAAAACTATAACTATGTAGTCTTTAACTCCATCAAAGGCTGGAGAAGGAAATAATATTACCTGAGTAAACAGGAAATGAAAACACGTGACTTCCAAAAATGTGAGAAATGACAGAAACAGCTGGCTGCCTGGAGAGTCACCAAGATTCCTCTGCAATATTGGGGCATCTATCTTTGGCCTCCAGGCCTATCTTATTTTACAGACTTTTCAATGAAGAAGGATATTCTGAAGGACTGTCTTACCTCGATTTGGCAAAGTTCAGCAGTTTTGTGTGTGTGTGTGTGTGTGTGTGTGTGTGTGTGTGTATGTGTGTGTGTGCATGTGTGTCCTGCTTGTCCAATTTGGATAGCACACTGTCAGTAGTTGAGGCAAGGGAACTTTCTTGCCCAGTGACTAATTTTTGTCCCAAAGAAAGTAAACTCCATATGAAGTTTCTTTGATGCCCAACATCTTTGAAATAGATTGGTGCTGCCAGGAGCAGACATGCCTCATTGTCATTAAAAATCATCTTAAATGCCATAATCTATAGATCTCTGGAGTGTTTGAAGATGACCTGTATATCTAAAATATATCTCTGTTTGACCTCGAAAACATACCTAACATGTTCAATTGTAATAAGTGACTAACTGCTAACATGCATTTCTTTATTATTCTAGTTCGTAATAATAACTTTTAAGAACTAGAAATCTGCATTACATTATTAAATGAGATTTATAGGTACCATACCATGAACAAGATTATAAATGTATATACAGTATAGTCTGACAAAAATAATCTCAAATTTGTATTACTATACAAAGATTCATGTCAATGTAAAATATTTAAAACAACTAGCTGCTTTTTTAAAAGAAAATTCAATAATTTACCCTTTTATCAAATCATTTCTATATCCCCTTTTTTTCTTTTGAAAACAGAAATCCTAAACCTAGTCTTCTTTGCTTATCTTTTTTTCTGAGCATTATCAATAGCAACTTGCAACAAACCACCCTAAATAATAACAAATACCAACAACCTATTGAAAAATCAAAAAACCACCTACCCCACCTCTTGATAAAGTAGGTATAATGTTTTTAAAGTTACTTCCTATTTTCAAAGTTAATTAGGGGTGATAGCAGTTTTAGAGGATCCTGAAAAGAAAAATTTGGGTTAATTGTCAAGTCCGGGGAAAGCTAATTATAACGTTTTTGTTTGTGAGGCTGTATCATCTAAGCTAGCCACCTCAAAATTGTCCTGAGCAGTTTGTAGTAAAAAGCCAATCATTGGGTAATATTTGTCAGCTTAATGGCATTATCATGGTCCATGTGGAATCACCGTTGTGATGCCCCATCCTCCTCCTAAGGATGTCAAAGGCCACTGTTAGGCATGGTCATGTGTAGTAAGACACTGTAACTGTAATTTTTGCATGATAACTGTCTCGTTATATGTAATTTTACTATGTTAAAGTTGAAGCTTTCTTTTTTGATTAGACAGAAAAGGGGGAAGTGGTGTGGGATGTCTTTCTGTATGCTGTGATATGTGTTGCTTCCCTCAGTTAATAAAGAAACTGTCCTGGCCTATGGTAAGATAGTTTACAACCAGATAGGAAATCCAAGCAGAGAGAGGAAAAGAAAGGTAGGTCAGGGCAGATGCTGTCAGCTGCCAGTGGAACAAGATGTAATGGAGCACAGGTAAGCCATGAACTACATGGCAAAACACAGATTAATAGAAATGAGTTAAGATGAAAGAGCTAGCTAGCAATGTGCCTGAGCCATAGACCAAACAACGTGTAATTAATATAAGCTCCTGTGTGTTTATTTGGAGTGGAGCAGCTGCAGGACACAGGAAAACTTCTGCTACAAAGACAGACTAAAAGTGTTGAGGAACTCAGCCATGACCACCCGTTGCCAAGGTACTTCCTTTTGAGCCAACCTAGAGTTTGCCTGAGGGCTTAGCAACAATTACTATCCAGTGCTTCCAATTGTGCCAACCAATGAGGGATGACCACACATCACTAGATCAGGACACAACCTGGGTGCTGGGAGGATGGTATATAAGGCTCTCCCCATTGCTGAATAAAGGAATCTGCTACTTGCTTTTCATCTGACTCCTGATATCTGTGCCATTGACACCTCAACTTCTTACCCCCTTCCACAGGGGAGCCTTAAGGACCCTGGACAGCAGCAGACAAAAACATAAGCATTTCAAATTTCATATGCAGCAGATCTCAAAGAGGTTGAAGGATCAATATTTGTTTTGTACATCCAGAGTATAAAAAGTTAGCTCCTAGTTACCTGATAGAGACTCAAACACAAAATCATGTACAGGAAATTAGATGAAGCCTTTCTCTAAAATGAGTTAGGACTCTATATGACCATTAATATCATGAGAAAAAAATTAAAATAGATAGATAGTTCTTTTACATTTTGAGATAATATTAAATTATCTTTAACATTTAAGAAAAGTGTTAAAGAGTCAAAATAAAACCAAAGAATCATGAGATTAGTAGCAATAGAACAGTCCCTAAATGTGGTTTTCCTTCTGTCCTGTATCATGCAGCTCTTCTGAGGTAAGACAGAGATTAGGGGTTTTCCTTTTAACAAGCATGGCTGGGTTTAGAGAAGGAGAGAGTCACACTCCAACTATGAAGATAGCTTTAATTTTTAATTGAATTAGGACTACAAAAGACCGTTTGCATTATATGTCTGTAGAGAATAACAGAAACAAACATTTAGAAAAAATTATGAAATTTTATAATGTTGGAGATGTGATATGCCAATAGACCAGTTTATTCTTTGGGAGGACATTTTTTCTAGATAATTTGTCCTTTTTTCATATCTTATTGGTGTTGTGGTCTTCAGATTACTTGGCTGGATGGATGCCTTCATTCTCTTGAAAATACAAAAACGAAACCCTGCCCAACCCTAATTTTAGAGAGGTTTCTTTTTGTCAAGTTATATCTGATCAAATAAAAAGCCATTTGTTAACCTTAAAAGTTAGTTTAGATTGAACAGCTAGATGAAAGAGCCGTTTGATGAACTATTCTCTTCTAATTAAGAGGTCTCTCTTATTCAGGTCAAACCTTTACCAATTATGATGATACCCATAGCTTTTCTTCTCCTGTGGAAACAAAAATAAAACCTCTTCCTCAATGTAACACATATCCTGGTTTCCATTCTGAGGTCAACATATCTTTAAAGTATCCAAGCTGATTTAATTCCGTAGATTTTTCTGTTATCCAAAGTCTTTCCTCATTAGGAGAGACATTTCACTCTTATTAGCACTGAGAAAATTCAAAGTTAATAAAGCATTATGTAGTCTATTTCTAGGGAGTCTTAGCTACCCCTTTCTGTTTCTTTAGCCTTTAGAGTTAGATTTGGCCTTTCTGTAGCTGCTTGCTCTGCAGGCATTCTCACCTCTTCTCTATGCCCAGGCCACTTTCTGTTTCCTCTTCCCAAGTGCTGGGATTAAAGGTGTGTCTCACCACAGCCTGGCCTCTATGCTTAACTGATAGTTAGCTCTGCCCTCTGATCTCCAAGCAAACTTCATTTGTTAGCACAAACAGAATATTACCACAGCTCAACCCACCATTGTTCCTTTGGTTTTAGAGATGGTCTTGCTATACTGCCTGGTCTGGTCAGGACTTTTGCCTTCATCACTTCCTGAGTGCTGGGATTAGAAGCACCTGCCACCATACCCAACTCCTGTTCTGTCCAGGCTCTTATCTCATCTCTCAGCAGCATCCATAGTGGGCTGAAACACCCCAGCCTGTTACTAACCAGTGGAAGAACCCCAAGGAAGTCATCGGAAAAGTGGGTCAGCCTTTATATGGGTCAGAGTTCTTCCCAGAGGCAGAATCCCAGATGCACCGTTAAGCACCCTTCAACAACATGCAGCCAGCCATGGACCAGTATGCTCAGTGAGAGAATGCGGGGGGGGGGGGGGGTGGTGATTGTTGTTGTTTAGAAAGATTTGTTTATTTTTATTTTATCTATATGAGCGTTTGTCTGCATGTGTATATTTGCACCATGCTTGTGCCTGGTGCCCTCAGAAACTCTAAAAGGTCATCAGGGACCCTGGAACATTATAGACATTTGTGAGCAGCCACATGGATAGCCCAGGTCTTCTACAAAGCTAGTAACTGCTCTTACCCCACCACCATCTCTGCAGTCCCTGAGAATGTGGAATTCTGACATCCAAGAGCTCTCAACTCCAAATCTTCCCCCTGTCGAAGCCCTGACTCTACACCAGGCTCCTCCTTCCTCACACAACCCTTTGACTCACAAGCCTTTTCCTCAAACAGCCTCAAATACCCAGAAACGAAGTCTTTCCAGCCAGCTACCTGGCTACCTCCAGGCACGACAACACCCAAAAATAACACTCACAATCACAACAGAAATTACTCATTCGTGGGAATCATAATGAGACACCCTTCTCAGTAAGGGGGCCTGTTCCACGCCCATGCTCCACCTCCCACTCCACTGTGACCTTGAGCCTTCTGCCTGGTTCCACAATTGCTTCCGCCCTTCATTGTAGTCTAAATTGGGGAAGCCAGACCTTCAGTGTCCTGAAAGCAATGGTTTTATAGAACCTGACAGTGGATTCTGTTTCTTTTCTTCCTGAAACAGCATCACATACCTGGCCACACCCACACCTGCTCGCCTACGTGGCCCAGGAACTGGCTCCATCTACTGGTGCTTCTTAAGGATAAATTTTCCTTAGTCTTTGCTTTGGACACATTACCAAGGGTAGCACAGGTAGCCTGGCTTAAAAAGCAGAGCCATGCAGTTCAGGGGACACTTGGGGACTTGAGCATGGCTACACTGTGACTGCTGGGTCTAGTGACCACAGTGCTGGGCTGGGCCATAGCTGGTCCTGTCCCTCCTTCCAAACCCACTCCAGCCAGAACAGACATTTTCCAGTCTGTGTCACAACGGGAGCTAGGAGTCTTCAAGAAAGCCAAGGATGCTTTGGCGCATTGCCGTTACTATAATGGGCTACCTCTACATCTTTCCTACTGGGATGAAGATGATACCCTGCCATTGTGGGCTAGCCTCTAACCTTCTGCTATAGGCTAGACTTGAGCCTTTCATCTATGGCCAATCTATTCTTTCCTTTATGGGTTCAACTCAGGGAGGCTAGGGCCAAGTTCCACTCTTGCTTCTGGGAAGCAGGCCCCAACTCTCCTGTGTGTGTGCTAACCTGTGCCTTTCTCTTCAGGAATAATTTCTATGACAGAAGGTGGAGCACCTAATCCCAGTAGCCAGAAACTGGGCCAGCTTCAGGAGATTTGGAAGCCGGGTGAGGACTGCCTCCTTGTCCTCTCTTTCCTCCTAAAGCGGCTCCTTGGCCTGTCCCCAAACCCTGTGTCCCTCAAGTGCCTCTGTCCCTCCTCTGATCAGACCTAGCATCCTTCTCCTCTACCTCTTTTTGGGGGGGAGGGAGATATGGGAAGGGTCTCACCATATAGCCCAAGCTAGCCTCAGTCTTGAGGTCCTGGGAAGCCCCCAGTCTCAGCCTGCTGACTATACTGGGATCGTAGACACGTGGCACCACACCTGGCTCCTCTTTCTCACCCAGCCCGTCTGCCCCCCACGCCCCTGTCCTGCCGCCTGCGTCTCCCTGTCTACTCTAGACACGTGTTCTCTTTCTTCCATCCCCTCACACAGCCTCTTCTCCCCCCTCCCCACCCCCGCCGCTCATCTCTGAGAACGATCCTCTCCCAGCCTGTGCTCCTTCCCATCCTCCGGCTCCCCATGCTCTTCTCTCCTCCCCTGCTCTGCCATCAAACCTCTGCGAGCCCAGAGTCCGTGTTTGCTCCTCAGCACCTTAGCGTTCTCGCCTGTCTCCCCCTTTCTTTCTCCCCTCACCGGGATCTTCACATTTATATTCCTCCTCACGCACTGCTGATCTCTGAATCCCTCCTGTCCACCCATTAGCTGTCCCCACCGAGTGTCCTGCACTATGTCTCCCCTGCATTGTATTCCTTACGCAACCCAACTTACCGGTGTTTTGGGGGATTTGTGGCAGGTATATAGGTGGTATAGGAACTCAATTCAGGTCTCATACAGGCTACGAAAGGGCTCTACCACTGAGCCACACCCCCAGCCCCTCACTGGGGGATTCTAGGCCTTTATCCACTGAACCACACCCCCAGCCCCTCACTGGGGGATTCTAGGCAGGGATTCCACCCCTGAGCTACACCCCCCAGTTCATCAGTGGAGGCTTCTGGTCAAGTATTCTTTGTCTCCCCATGCCCCCAGCCGTTACCTCAACCCTCTTGCCTGTTTCTCCCACTTACCTGCTTTTTCTCACCTCCTCTCTAGTCCAAGGTCTTACAGGCAGAACTGGCCCTGACACTGAAGGTCCTGGAGAACATGACTAACTCAGCCCTGGATCCCGTCCTGGACCAGCCTCTTCTCACACTACACCACATCCACCCACAGCTGCAGGCCTGTGTGAGTTCTGGGTCTCTGGCTCCTCCACATTGTGCCTTCAGCCACTTGGGCTTCTGCCATGTCCCAGCAGCAGGTTCACAGCCCCCTCCTCTGTCCACAGACTCAGACACAGCTCACAGCAGAGCCCAAGACCCCAAGCCACCGCCTCTCTGGCTGCACAGGCTGCAGGAGGCCCAGAGG
Organism: Phyllotis vaccarum; assembly: GCA_033318265.1. Lineage (NCBI taxonomy): Eukaryota > Metazoa > Chordata > Mammalia > Rodentia > Cricetidae > Phyllotis > Phyllotis vaccarum. The sequence continues at coordinate 19,096,725 of JARWLC010000018.1, read as the reverse complement.
AGGGTGAGTTCCAGGAAGGGGACTGGGGTCTGCAGAGCCTGGAAGCCCTGAGCCCCAGCATCCCCTGAGCCAGCCCTTTCCTTTCAGGAGACCCCTGGCTGCCTGGAGGCCTCTGTCACTTTCAACCTCTTCTGCCTGCTCACCTGGGACCTAAAGTGTGTCTCGAGGGGAGATCAATGTATCTGAGTACAGCGAGGCCTGGCACAGCACATCCAAGAACATGACTGACTCAGCACTGGGTCCCATCCTGGATCAGCCTCTTCACACACTACTCCACATCCACTCACAGCTGCAGGGTCCTGGGTCACTGACTCCTCACGTACATGTACGTGTATGTGCTTATATGTACATGTATATATGTACTCGTGACTTGGCCCCACCCCTAACATTTCCTCTCACTCTTGACTTACGAAGCTGCAAGGCTATGTTTATTTTCCTACTTTTATACAATATATGCAAAAAAACAGTGAGGAGCTGGACTCTTTTGTAATGTGTGATCCTTGAGTGTGTCTTTGTGGGCACGCGACAGAGTGTGGATGTCTGTGTGGTGCAGAGGACATTCAAGACTGTGGGTTTGTGGGTCTATCTTCTGTGATATGTATTCATGGGATATATTTCGAATCAGTGGCTAACCAAAGATGTATCAGTGTGTGTCTGGTCCACATTCACGTGTTTACAAACATGCGTTATAAGTCTCTAGTCTGTATGCGCTGTGTATCTTTCAAATGTCTCTGCGGCAAATGGGGGTCTCTCTCATTCAGGATCCTGTCCTTTATAATAATAATAATCAGAAAACCCAACATAGGCTGAAAAAGTTGTGCAAGGCTAAGAACTGAGGCTCTGATCCCCAGCACTCATGTAAAAAGAAAATAAAAAGAAAGTGAGCTTTGGAAGTAGACACAGGACAAGGATCCCTGGTGCTAGCTTTCTACCCAGTGTAGCAATTGGCAAGCATCTGATTGAATTACATACCTTGGCTCAAAAAATGAGGTGAAAAGTAATTGAGAAACCCAGCATACACTTCAGGCCTCCACACACAGGCACGTGTTTATATACATGAGCAAGTATATACATATTAAAATGTTCGGGGTCTGGAGAGGTGCTCAGCAGTCAAGAGCACTGGCTGTTCTTGCAGAGGACCCAAATTGAGATTCCAGCACCCACCTGGTGGCTCATAACCATCCATACATAATTCCAGCCCCAAAAATGTGATGCCCTCTTCTGGCCTCAATGGACACACTTGGTGTGTATACATACATGCTGGCACTGTGTAGGCATTTCAAAATGAAAATCAATTCAGAAGATTGCTAATGTTGACCTTTGGCCTCCACGTATACATATAAGCACATACACATGCATGAAAAACACATATGTGCATGCACCTAACAAAAGAAAAATCCATCTCATATGGCAGAAATTTAAAAAAGCATTTGTCATCACATATAAGAACAAGTGTATTGCCAGGCAGTGATGGTGCACACCTTTAATCCCAGCACTTGGGAGGCAGAGGCAGGAGAATCTCTGTGAGTTTGAGGACAGCCTGATTTCCAGTACAGCTACACAGAGAAACCCTGGCTCAAAAAAACAAAACAAAACAAAAACAAAACAAACCAAAAAAAGTGTATTGGGCTCGGTAAGATTGCTCAGCTCTAAAACTGTGAGCATAACTTTGATATCCAGGAATCACATGGTAGAAGGAAAGAATTTACCTTCCAACTCATCCTCTGACCACTACACCCACCCTAAGGTGTGCAAGTTTTAAAATTATTATTACTTTATGTGTATAGGGTTCTGCCTGTATGTATGTCTAGGCCCCATATATATGCAGTCCCCACAGAGGCCAAAAGAGGGCATCAGATCCCCTATAACTTGAGTTACAGATGGTCGGAAGCTACTATGTGGATCCTGGGAATCAAACCCACGTTCTCTGGAAGCCAGTGCTCTTAAGCGCTGAGCCATCTCTCCAGCCCCCAAATGCAATTAAATTAGTAAGTAAAAAGAACACATGTATTATTCTGAATGTGATGATGGCACATGCCTATGATCTCAGGGCTGAGAAAGAAGATTCATGAGAAATTGAAGACGGAGCTTGAGACTTCGTGTTCATCCCACAAGACTACTATCCAGTAGGTCTCCCATCATGCACTGTGTATATCTGTGTGCTTGTGTGTGTGTGCACGCATGCGTGTGTGTATGTGTGTGTACAAGCACGCATGTGTATCTGTGTATGTATATGTGTGTCTGTGTGTGAGTGTGTGCACGTGTGCGCATGCATGTGTGTGCATGTGTGTCCTATGTGTCTGTGTGTGTGTGTCTGTGTGTGCATGCGTGCATGCACCTGGAGGACAAAGGTGCACTCAGCTGTCACCCCTCAGTAACTGCCTACCTAGTTTTTCTCGTTTTTGTATTTTAGTTATCGTCCTATGACTTGTCAGTTAGGCTATGCTAACTATACAGCAAGCCCCAGACACCTTGCTATGTCTGCATCCCTGGCACTAGATTACAAGCATATGTCACCATGCCTGGCTTCCCCCTACTCCCAAATGAGATCCGGAGAATAAAACTCAGGCCTTCATAATTGTGAGGCGAGCACTTTACCACCCGAGACAGCCATCTCTCCAGCCTCAAGAGTGTATTGCTTCTATCATCAAATATGGAAGTGCATAAGTTTGAAGTCAGCCAGGACTATAGAGTCCAACTCTGAGAAAGAGAACATACTTTGGTATTAATTGATAAACTCACAATTTTGCCCAAGATCTTGTGGAACTGTGGGGTATGGTGATGTGGGGTTGGAGATGCAGCTGGACAGATAACTTATCTGTTCAGAGCCTTTGCTGTCCTTGCGGAGGGACCCAAGTTCATTTCCGAGACCCACATCAGGCAGCTCACAACTGCCTGTAACTGAATCTCCAGAGGACCCAACACTTCTGACTCTGTGGGCATGTGCACATCCCTCCCCCCCCCACACACACACTTAAAAATAAAAGGCTGGAGCTGTGTGTGGTAGTGCAACATTCCTTTATCCCAGCACTCTGGAGGCAGAGGCAGGCAGGTCTTTGTGAGTTCTAGAACAGCCAGAGCTGAGTTACAGACCCTGTCTCAAAAACAAAAATAAAATTAAATAAAGATCGATCGATAGATAGATGTGTAGGGGGATTGTGTTGTTCCATTGCAAATAATTGTCCTACCCACACTGGTTTAATAAAAAGCGCTGATTGGCCAAAAGCAGACAGGAAGTGTGGGCGGAGCTACCAGACTAGAAAAACTCTAGGAACAGGAAGAACAGAGCAGAATGTCAGTGAGAAGCCAAAGGAAACAGAGGACAACTATGCTGCGCTGAGAATAGATGCCCAGCCCCAAGGCTGAACAGGATAAGAGTCATGGGTTAGATTAAGGGTAAAGAGTTAGCAAGTTATATGCCTGGGCCTTAGGCCAATCAGCCTAAAATTATAATAAGCATCTGTGTGTCTCTGCGGGTCTGTGGGTCTAAACCTTGAGGCTAGGCCTGAAAGTCCGGGACAGAAACCTCCTACTACATAGATAGATAGATAGATAGATAGATAGATAGATAGATAGATAGATAGATGGATGGATGGATGGATGGATGGATGGATGGATGGATGGATGGATGGATGGGGTGGGTGGGTGGGTGGGTGGGTGGGTGGGTGGGTGGGTGGATGGATGGATGGATGGATGGACGGACGGACAGACAGACAGACAGACAGACAGACAGACAGATAGATAGATAGATAGATGAGTTGATGAGATGGCTCAGCAGGTAAAGGCATTTGTCACCAAGCTTGGTGACCTAAATTCAAATATATATTATCTATCTCCACAATCTGGTGGAAAGGAGAAACTAATAATGCAAATTGTCCTTTGTCTTCCACATACATACACAGTGGATGAATGAATGAATGAATGAATGAATGAATGAATGAATGGAGTTGTGTAGTTTAGGAAAGAAAAGCCAAGAACAGTGGCTCATGCCTATAATCCCAGCACTTTGGAGGTAGAGGCAGAAGGATCAGGAGCCTAAGGCCAACGTTGGCTACATAAGATCTTGTCGGAAAAACTTGGCATGGTAGTGGACACTTTTAATGCCAGCACTTTTGAGGCAGAGGCAGATGGATTTCTATGAATGAGTTCAAATTCAATCTGGTCTATGTAGGAAATTCTAGGTCAGCCAGGGTTTTATAGTGAGACTCTCTCGGGTGGGGGGAGGTGATAACCAGAAAAGCCAGCTCATAGGCTTTAAATATTTCAAACATTCTGTTAAGGAGTTGGAGTGATAGCTTAATAGTTAAGAGCACTGGCTGCTCTTCCAGAGGACCCAGGCTCAATTCCCAGCACCTACATGGCAGCTCACAACTGTCTGTAATTCCAGTTCCTTTTCTGGCCTCCTCTGGCGCCAAGCAAAAATACAGTGCACAGATAGGCGTGCAGGCAAAGCGCTCATACACATAAAATATCAATACATCCTGTTATGTCGTCTGACTATATTTGCAGTCTATGAGTTTGTCATAAACATATTTTCCTATTCCTTTCTCAGAATAATAGCTTTAAATCCCAAGATTAGTGCTGCATGGCCACACGGCTGCAGAAACTCCAAGTTTTATTTCCTCATACCAATAAATTAATCAGGAAGGTAGAGAAAAATTTTTTTTAAAGGGTGAGGTTTTTGTTGCTGTTGTTCTGTATGTTAGGGAAGAAAAAAATTAGTTCAGGTGACTGATCATTTTCCCTCAGCTTCCTGAGTGCTGGGGTCATAAACCGGTTACACTAGGACCATTTCTTTCTTTGTGACCTTTTATTGGGGGGGGAGATGTTTCGAGACAGAGTTTCTCTGTGTGACAGCCCTGGCTGTCCTGGAACTCTCTTTGAAAGCCAGGCTGGTCTTGAACTCATAGAGATCCACCTGCTCTGCCTCCTGACTGCTGACATTAAAGGTGTGCACCCCCACCGCCCCCGCTGGTGACCTTCCTTTTTGAGTCAAGGTCTTACCATATCATTAGGTGGCCTGGAATTTGAGATCCTTCTGCCTCTGCCTCCCAGGTGCTGGAATGCAGACATATGCCACCATGCCTAGACTTTGTCTATTTTATTCATTGCTAAAGCCCCTACACTGGACCAGGCATATGGTACATGCTCAGTAAAGTGTTATCAGTTCATGAGTTGCACAGCAACCAGAGCTACATATCGGGATCCTGCTTCTTACAGGAGTAATGACCTTCCATGTCATGTGTGGTGCCTTGGGCTCTATGCTATACTCACATTTTAGGCAGGATAGCTGATGGGAGCACTCTGCACCTAGGTATCACTGTGAGTGACATGTACGTTGGGCCAGTGGGTGAAGAATCCACCTGGCCTAGAATTCTTTAGAGCTGCTGTCCTCGCTGCCTCCCACCCTCTCTGCCCAGGCCAGCTTCCTCCCTCTGGCTCCGTTTCTATTTCTGTCCTCTTCCTCTCCTCCCCGGGGCCTCAGGGGGCCCCTGGCTGGCTTGAAGTCTTCTTCCTTTTTTTCCCCAGGATTAGGAAGGAGTTTTCTTGGCAAGGTATCTGCAAGGACTGAGATGCCCAGAGCCCCTACCCTACTCCCTCCAACCACCCTTGCCTCACCTGAGCAAGTCCTCAGCTCTTAGAGAGCCCCCTCCCCCATCGCTCTCCACCGCTACCGGCAGACCCTACTCCACTTACCACCCATCATGCTCACACAGGTAAGCACAGAGTTCTAAACTCCCTTAAGAGCTGCTCAGCTAGGGCCATTGGAACCATTCCCCAGACTCCAGACATATCTTCTTCATGGGAAGCATGCCAGGGTGGAGATTCCACCACCACCCCCCCTTTGCTTTTGACCTTTGTCTGTAAAACAGGACTGTAGATACCTATCCTAGACAATGTGGACAGTCAGGAGGGGCAGAAACTGCCCAGCTGAAAGAGCTTAGAGTTGAGGATAAGTGAGAAGCTGGTCCACCTGCCTTTTACTATTATTGATGTTTGCAAGTTTGAGACCCAGGCTGGCCTCAGACTCCAGGGCTGGAGCAATTATTCTGCCCCAGCCTCTCGAGTAGCTGCGAGCCCAGTTGTGGCATCTTGGCCAAATCCACCTGCTTTTTTATTTTTATATTTTTTGCTTATTTTGCTGGCAAAACAGAGTCTCATGTAGCCCAGGCTGGTCTCAAACTACATGTAGGAGTCTTAAATTTTAATTCTTTAAAAAAAAAGAAAACTTGATGTATGTGTGTATGCCTGTTCATCACAAGCATGCCCACAGAAGCCAGAAGACAACATGGGATCCCTTGGAACTGGGGAGATGGCCTGTGGGTGCTGGAAATCAAACCTGGCTCCTCCATAAGACCAGCAAGCGTTCTTAACCACTGAGCCATCTCTCCAGTCCCTAGTCTTGAACTTCAAAAGTAAAATTATTGCATTTATTGAGGGGGGTGCACATGTGCTATGGCACGTGGGTTTCAGGGACCAAACTCAGATGAGCCAACTTGCCAGCCCTGTCTTCAACTTATGGAGTCTTCTCCCAGAATGACAGATGTGCTCCACCATGCCCAATTTCTGCCCACACTGTTAAGTCCATTTTCCCAGGGCACATACCCATAAATGTAGCACTCCAGAGGCTAGATAAGAATAGTTGGAAGTTCAAGGCCAGCCTGGACTACATATATCAAGATCCAGCCTCAAAAATAGAAAGTGCTCATTGTGATATTGCATGCATAAAATCTCTGCACTCAAGAGGTAGAGACAGGAGTATTACCACAAATTTCAGCCTGAGATTGGACATGGTAGTGCAAACCCACAATCCCAGCATTTAACAGAGGCAAGAAAATCACAGATAGTTGGGAGGCTAGCCCAGCCTATATAGGGAGTTTTCAGGAAAAGCCAGTGCTGCATAGGAAGACTCTGTCAAAAACAACTATACACACACATATAAACATACACACACACTCATGTATGTATATACAAATGTGCGTGTATGTGCCTGAAATGTCTCAGTGAGTAAAGTGTTTGTCATGCAAATACGGGGACCTGAGTTCAGACCCCCAGCATCCACATAAATAGCAGATCTATAACTCCAGTGCTGGAGGCAAAAGTGATATTGAAGAACAGTGGGGTTCACTAGATAGCCAGCCAGTCTAGCCAAAGTGATGAGCCCCTGTGAGAAACTGCCAAAAAACAAAAACAAAAAACAAAACAAAACAAAACAAAAACAAAAAAACCCGAGCAGGGGGGATGACAGAAGATACCCAACATGTACCTCTGACCTCCCCATTTCCCCATTCACACACACACAAGTGCACCAGCACCTATATGCGTACATCACACACACACTTCAAATTAGTAAATAAATATTATATGAAATTACTCTTCGTTCCTGTTTTGAGATAGTCTTACAGTGTAGCCCTAGCTGGTCTGGAACTCATTATGTAGACCATGCTGGCCTCAGGGTCACCAATATCTGCCATCCTCTGCCTCTCGAGTTCTGGGAATAAAGGTGGGAGCCACTACGCCCAGCTAAAATTACTATTAAACAGACTATTCTCAATTTTCCACCCTCCTGGTGAGGCCAGGACATGTTATTTAACCCGCCTGGACTCAGTGTTCTCTGTTCTCCCTCTAGATGGAGCTAACAGTACCCAAGTCCTAGGGTTATTGTGAGGATTGGCTGACTTAAGGGTTACCCACACACTGGCCACCTGTCAATCTTGTTTTGCTATTCCCCACCTCCTAGTCGGCTTGCCAATTTTTCCATCCTTGCTGTCAGGCTCTCTTCAATCTGATTCAGAGTCCTCCCTCCTCCAAGACAAGCACACACATACACCACACTCTGGTCAGCAGAGCCGCCTCAGACACAGAAAAAAGTTTAATTCTGCTGCGGCGGAGGGTCCCGGCTCCGGTCGAGGGGATTTGGTTTTTGGATTTTTGTCTGTGTGGGGAATTCATTGTGGGGACGAGGAAGGCAGAGGAAAGAGTCTGGTCCTTCAGTGGGACCTGCCCGGGAGATGGTGAGGAGAGGGAATCGGGAGAAACAAGGACACAGGACTAAAATAAAACAAAATAAAGTCAAGGGTGGTCAGAGGAAGAGACAACCATGGGACAGTGAAAAGGGAGACATGTAGGGAAAGACTGAAGACAGACGACAGTGGGCAGGAAAGACGTGGACACAGAGAGGAAAAAGGAGGACCCCCTCCCTCCAAACCAGACTAGGTGGGACCAGGGAGGGGACTGGGGTTCAGGGGACTGGAGGCTTTGGAGGCCGCCGCGGGACAGAAGGAGATCTAGTCCAGCCAGATACAAGGAATGGGCCCCTCGCCCCTGCCCCAGGGTCCCGGGTGGGGAAGGGGACTCGTGTCTCAGTGCTGCATTGTGGGGGGGCCCCGCCCCTCCCCGCGCTTCGCTGTGTAAGGCACCGACTCCGGCAAGGTCCGCGAGCGCGCGGGGGCGGGGCGGAGGGGTGGAGTCGGAGAGGCCGGCGGCCCGCCTCCAATCCCGGACGCGAGTGGGCTTGGCCCGGACTGTGGCTGGCCCCGCCCCTCGCGCATCCCTTCTTTCCAGCCACTCCCTGCATCCAGCCGGGCTGGGCAACTAAGTGCGGCCCCACAGGCGTCCCGGTGCCCGTGCGCCGGCCGCTCACACGGTACTCTCCAGCATCCATTCGGTGCTGGTGAAGGCCAGGCGTGCCCGGGCGGAGCCCAGCCCCAGATCTCCGTCTTCCCCGGCCGCGCCCCCTCCGGCCCCGTCCAGGTGAGGCGTGGACCGGTGGCGCTTTGTCCGCCGGGCGCGGCGCGGGTAACTGTGACTCTGGAACAGCGCTCCGTAGTCCCCATCAAAGGAATAACGTTGTTGTGGCCTCGGCCTGGCCGGGGCTCCCCCGGGAACCAGAGCTAGCATCGGGGGCGCTGAAGTTGGAGGCCCCAAGGCCCCCGAACGGCTCCTTCGAGGACCCGTCATGGCCCTAGGTTCCTCCCCAGAAGTTTCCTCGGAGGGCAGCAAGCACAGCGAAGTAGCCGAGCCACCCAGAGAGCGTCCAAGCACCACCTCTAACTCAGTGGAAGTCGCCTCGGCCTCGGTGGCCTTTGCCTCGATGGCTGCAGGGACCGCCACCTCCCGCAGCGCCTCGTAGCGGTCTGGAGCTGGTGGGGCGGAGGCCTGCTGCGCGCCTGAACCCGCACCGTTGGTCTGAGAGCACACGTGGCTAACTCGAGGGGGCGACCTGGACGTGCCCTTGATGCGACGGCTGTCCCCATCACCGTACACCTTGTAGCGAATCATGAGCAGAACGATGAAAACGAGGACCGAGGCTACAATGACGCCCCCGATGGCAATGATCATGGTGCCACCCAAGAAGTGGGCCCTCAGTGGGCGGCATGGTGCGGGATCTCCCGCCGTGGTGAACTGCACACAGCCCACCACTCTGGTAGCTGGCAGAGCGGTGGCTCCGTCATCGTAGACTGCCAGCACACACAAGTCATAGGCGCGGCCAGCCGCCAAATCATTCACCAGGAAGGTCTGGCTGGTAGAAGGGATCATCCTGTGGAAAGGGGTGGGAGTTAGCGCCACTCTTAACCACACCCCTTCACTTTATGCCCCAACCATGGGAAACCATGCCACTGGCGTGTGTCTCTAGACTCCAGCTATCCAAGCCCCTCCTCCATCTATACACTGTCAACCATTCTGGATCAGGGATCAAGACCACGCCCCCTCATCTACATGCCCCGCCTTCAGACCAACGCATGGTGAGAATCACCTACTTGATCTATCTCTATTCAAACATTGGACATCTCATATATCTCATTTCAGGAGATCAATGTTATGACCACTCCCTCTAATCTACATGTCCTTCCTTCACTCAGATGTATACTGAAATCAACAATTGTTTTAGCCCTGCAAGGGAAATGGCTGGACTTCCAGTCCCTGGTTTCTATCCTGCCTCTACCTGGGATCTCAGGCTTACAAACATTCACCACCGCTATTGGTTTGTTTGGTTTTGTTTTTGTAGAGATCACACTCAGGTCTTCCTTCAAGCACTCCACCTCCACCGGTTGAGCTACATTTCCAACCATAATTCCACTTTGATACACTTTCTTGCCTTTGGGGAGGTAGCATGCTGCAGAACACACCCAGCCTTTGGATAAAATTCCCAGCTCCGGGCTCAGTTTCTCAAGCATCTCAGCTACATAATCCTACTCAACCCCTTCCAATTGCACTCTGGCTTAGAGGCCATGTCCCTTTGAGGCACCTTGAGACAGGACCTCCAGAGGCAACCAGCTGTTTATGTATGCCAATCACTGTACCACCAGAATCCCAGAAATCAATTCACTGATCCATAATCCCCAAATCTCATCACATTGACTAAAATGTACACAAGCATTTTTTGTTGTTGTTTTTGGCTATAGGACATTCTCCTCAAATAAGATACATAGTATACCAAAGTCCTTCAGTTAAACACCTGGGGGCCACAACTCTGGGAAAGGATCTCTTCTTTGCCCTCTGTGACCATACACGACTTTTCTGTGCATCATTTCCCTCTAATGGGGACAGTAAGAATCTCCACACCCTAGAGACAGCATTAGGAACGAATGTGTTAACATATATAAAACCCCACTTATTTAACGTTAAGGATTTTCACTGTGAGCTAATTAATATCCTACTCGGTGTTCCTAGCAGCTCTGTGGGCTCCTATTCTAAGGCTATCTGCTCTCTTCTATCTCTCTCTTTAAATTACATTTAGTCTACAGCAAAACCATCTTTCACAGGCCTGATCTCATCTAATGTGTGTGTGTGTGTGTGTGTGTGTGTGTGTGTGTGTGTGTGTGTGTGTGTGTGTGTGTGTGTAAGGAGGAGGTCAGAGGGCAACTTACAGGAGTCTATTCTCTCCTTCCACTGTGTGTCCCAGGAACTGAACTCAGGTCACTAGGCTTGGTAGAAAGTGCCTTGACCTCACCAGCTGCATCCTCTATAGTCCCCTAAGATCCACCTCAGGGAATTCCCTCCCAGACTCTGTGATCTTTTGATGAGCATATCTTGGCAGTCTGTCTTGGCTACTTCCAGCCTCGGGGAACTCAGGAATGTGGAGTGCACCCTGGCTGGCATGCCCAGCACCCAACCTCACAAACTCTCCTCTTCTTAGTGGCACACCAGGGATATAAACTGCCTCTTTCTTTTCGAGACCATGCAGACCAAGTTCCATTCCTTCTAAAAAGCCATGCCTTACCCCACCCATGCTTACCTGTCAGAGATTCATAGGCTTGCCAGCCTTGGTCGTGGGACCCCCCAACAAGAAGGTCCCTGTCACTAAACACCACTCTCCACCCCACGACTTCAAGCATAGGTCTCAACGTCTCAAAAAGGCCCTTTACTTTCTCATTAGGCTCTTTGTTTTTCATAGAACACCCACCTCCAGCTGCCCTGATACCCTTCTTGAATTAACCTTCCCCTTTCCTCTGCTAGAGGCTCCAATTCCCTTGTTTATTCTCTCCAAATAATCAGTTGCTAGGGACTCCCCTCCTTTTCGAGGACAGTCACTGGCTCCTTAAGAAAACCTGAGCCCACAAGTCTCCCATTGGTTGATAGGCCAGAGCAAGCGGCTGAGCAGGTTTCTCGTTGGATGTCACCTCAGCCCATGGCTGCAGAGAGGAAGTTAACCCCTGCAGTGCTGCTCTGTGTACAGGCATCTGCAATGGAGGATACAGGATAGAACTGGGGCCCTCTGAAGAGAAGAGGCCTGGGAACTTGCCCAGCTGAGGGCCATCAAGATCTGCTTACATGTTGGGTCTGGAACTTTCCCCCACCCTGTCACATGGAGGTTGTGGATCAGAGAGGAGCAAGGAAGAGAGATTGGGGGAAAATCACACAATCTGGATGACTGACAGAATACACCATCCATCTCCCCTCCATCCTTGCCTGGAAAACACTAGGTATTCAATAAGTGTGCGTTCAAGCATATAAAAAATAGCTCTACTACTTTCTGCATCTGAGAGCAAATGATCTCTCCCACAGAGCCTCAAATTCTGTGTTTGAAAAGAAAAAGAAATGAGGGTGAGGCTCAGTAGTAGAGCCCCTGCCTAGAACCCCCCAGTGAAAGGCTGAGAGTGTGGCTCAGTGGTAGAACCCCTGCCTAGAATCCCCCAGTAAGGGGCTGAGAGTGTGGCCCAGTGGTAGTGTCCCTGCCTAGAATCCCCCAGTGAGGGGCTGGGGTGTGGCTTAGTGGTAGAGCCCTTGCCTAGAATCCCCCAGTGAGGGGCTGGGGGCATGGCTCAGTGGTAGAGCCCCTGCTTAGAATCCCCCAGTGAGGGGCTGGGGGCATGGCTCAGTGGTAGAGCGCCTGTCTAGCATCCCCAAGTGAAGGGCTAAGAGCACTACAGAGTGATTGCCTAGCATGGGTAAGGCCCTGGGTTCAATCAATAGTACCACAAGGAAATGAATGAATAAGAATAAAATAAAGTCTGGCAAGTTGACTCAGTGAGTAAAGGAGCCTGCCACCAAAACCTAACAACCAGAATTCTATCTCCAAGATCCACATGGTGGAAAGAGAGAACTGATTTCCACAAGATGTCCTTTGACAGATTCATGCATGCTATGGCACGAATACCCCATCACTACCACCCAAATAATTTAAAAAATGTTAAGTGACACACACCAAAAAAAAAAGGAATTTTAAAATTCTTAAATGAAACAGATGGGAGGTAATGGTATCTGCCCCATAACAAAGTTGTAAGTAGAATATAGTGGCAGCTTTGGACATGGTTTATGAGGCTTCTGTTCGGTGCCTAGGTTTGCTGACTGCTTAAGAGTGGGTTAGTCCAACCTACATAGGGAGGGCACCTGAGATGGTCAACAATACCCTCTGTGTTTGAGAAGCGAAGCAGAGGTAAAATGAGGTAATCCCTGAAATCTCAGAAGATCCAGGGTCCCATGCCAGCCTGGGACTACATAGTCAAGGGTAGCCTTAGCTACAAGGGCCAGAGCCTGTCTCAAAGAAAAAGAGAGAGAGAGAGAAAGAGAGAGAGAGAGAGAGAGAGAGAGAGAGAGAGAGAGAGAGAGAGAGAGAGAGAGAGAGAGAGAGAGAGGCCCTTGGCAAGCAGAGATGAAGGCCAAGAAACAGGCTTCTTTTGTGAAGAGTTGAGCACACTCAAATTGGGGTGATCACAGATGGGAAAACAGTTCTGGACCCTCTGATAACTCTAACTCTAAAATACACAAGATGAATCTCTGTAGCCAACAGCCATTTATCAAGGCCCCACTGTGTGTCACCTCTGCCATGCGCCAGGGTCTGTGGTGGAGAGCCACGTTGACACAAATAGACAGAAGCCACAGGGCTCAGACACTGATTCACAATGGGCCCCTACCCACTGGACTCCTCGGGTCCCAGGTACCAAGGGTCACACTGGAAACAGCTAAGCTACTTTCTTCATTGTTTTCTTTCTTTATCTCTCTACGAAGCTCAGACTGACCTCAAAGCTGCTGCGCACTACAGATGACCTTGAACTGAAGATCCCCTCAAGTGCTCAGACCCCAGGTTTAAGCCTCCCTTGGAGCTGTCCTTTGTACTCAGAAAACACATATTGAGTACCTACTGTTCCCAGGTAAGGATGGAAGCGAGGCAAGTTATCATTTCTTTACGAATTCTCATTTCAGGGCGGGGCGGGGGCGGAGGGGGGGTGCACACCTTTAATCCCAGCACTTGGAAGGCAGAGGCAGGCAGCTCTCTGTGAGTTCTACATAGCAAGTTCCAGGGCAGCCAGGGCTGCAGAGAAACTCTGTCTCAAATAATCACAAATAAACAGAATTTCTGTGCATCTTATCTTTCTCTTTTCTTCTCTATGGCCCTCAGCTACACTCAAGTGGGTCCTGTATTGTGCAGAGTCTGCGTGTCTGAGGAAGAATGAAGGGAGAGACAGGAGAGACAGATAAGGGAGAGGAAAAGACAATAACTCTGCCTGGAGACAAAGAGAAGCAGCTGGTGTCTCTATACAGCAGGCCTGTTCTCCCAAGACAACGGCAGAAATAACTTATGGGTACTGGTTATTTATTTGTTTGTTTGTTTGTTTGTTTATTATTTTGTCACTTTGACTCAAGCTGGGGGTCACCTGGGAATTTGAATTGAGAAAATGCTTCCATCCTACCGACTGGCCTGTAGGAAAGCCTTTGGGGACATTTTCTTGATTAATGATCGACATGGGATGGAAGGGCCCAGCTCAGTGTGGGAGGGGCCACCTATGGGCAGGTGGTTCTGAGTTCTAGAAGAAAGCAGAACAAACCTTGGAGAGCAAGCCAGCAAGCCACATTCCTTCACGGTCTCTGCTTCAGTTCCTGCCTCCAGGTTCCTGCCTTGTGTTTCTGCCCTGGCTGTCTTGGTACTCCATAGATCAGGTTGGCCTCAGACTCGGGGATGTCTGCCTCTGCCTCCCGAGTGCTGGGATTAAAGGCGTGCGCCACCACTGAATGGCTTGGCCATAGTAGTAGAAAGCCAACTAGAACATTCTATTTCTATTTTTCTTATGCTTTTTGCTTCCTGCTTCTATAATGTATCCGATTGGAATAGTAGTATTGACATAAATAGAAATGTAACTATAAACACTTGTGTTTCATGTGCCACAATGTTTAACTGATAAGATTCATGATCAGAGGCCTCTGGAGAGTAAGTGATGTTAACCATGAACCCTGGGAAATATTTGTTGTTTGGAAGTACTGGGAATGTAACTCAGTACCTCTCCAGCTTAGCAAGTTCTCTACCACTTAGCCATGAGCCACGCTCCCAGTCCCTTACTGGGGGGATTCTGGACAGCAAGTGCTCTACCAGTGAGCTACACCCCAACCCCTCAATGGGGGATTCTAGGCAGGGGATCTATCACTGAGCCAGCCACGCCCCCATCTCCTCATAGGGTGGGGGTGGGACTGGGGGGTGGGGGTGGGACTGGGGGGTGGGAGGTAGAGGGAGACTCTAGGCAGGGGCTCTACCAGTGAGCCACACCCACAGCCCCTCACTAGAGGATTCTAGGCAGATGCTCAACCACTGAGCCACCCCCCCAGCCCCTCACTGCAGAATTCTAGGCAGGGGCTCTATCTCACTGTAACTGAGCTTCATTTCCATTCCTCTTTTGTTTTACTTTTAAAATTTTGAGACAGTGTCTCCAAGTTGTCCAGGCCAGCCTTGTCCTTGCAATCCCCCTGCCTCAGCTTCCAAAAGGCTAGACCTAAAAGCCTGAAGTCCCATTCACTTTTATAACTCAATTGTTCGGCCGTTTACTGGCTCATGTTGTATTTTACAAACATCTTCTAAACTCAAGAAACACAGAGACAACACAGCAGAAAAAAAGGAAGCAACTATAGGCCTATGCAAAGCCCCATCTAAGCAAGGTCAAGGGGATGGATGAGCAGATGGGATGGAGAGGAGGTCCTGCGGCTGTTAACACTCACCTGTAGACTAGAGAGTCATCTACAGAGCTGTTATATTGCACTTGGTACATGCGGATGCCAGGCACTGGCCTCTGAGCCGGCCAGCGGATGAGCACAGAGCTGGATGTGAGTTCAGCAGCCACAAGCCGGCGTTCAGTGGCTGAGTCGTTGGCACCAGGTCTGCCTGGTGTGGCGATGTCAGAAGAACCAGGCTCAGTGAGAGGCGGCGGGGCAGCAGGTGGGGGTGCCATCAGTGGCAGAGGTACCACACATACCTCCACCGGGGCAGTGGCTTCCCCCGCAGCATTGGAGGCTATGCAAGTGAAGGTACCACTGTCCCTCAGGGTGGTGATGGTTACATCCAGCGTTCCGTCCCCACGGACCCGGGTCCGGCTCGAGTTCCCCAGCAGCCTCCCATCAGGTGCCACCCAATGCACCACAGGCTCAGGGTCACCCACCGCCCGGCAGCGCAGACTGACAGCCTGGCCCTCTACTACCAGGGCCTTGCCTCCTGCCTGTCGAGTGATGAGCGGAGGCTCACATAGAAATTCCTCCTCCGGGATGGACCAGAAGTAGCGGTCAGTGAGATGCTCGGGTGTGGCGCACGTCTCCAAGTCATCCTCCCTGGTCAGGCGCCGTAACCAGAGCAGTTCACAGTTACAGTGTAGGGGGTTGCCACCGAAGCTGACAGTTAGTGGGGTGGGTGGCTTGGGCCCACCGCCCTGGGATCTCAGGAAGAGCCCGTCAGGGGGCAGTTTATGCAGACGGTTAGAAGTCATATCCAAGCGTACTAGTTTGTGCAGCTGTACGAAGGTGCCCTCGGCAATATGGTCAATAAGGTTGTGGTCCAGTGTAAGGGTGTTCAAGTTCACCATCTGACCCACCGCCTCCCACGGCAGTGCCTCCAGGTTGTTGTAAGACAGATCCAGATCTTCTACGGTAGACAAGAAAGCGTCAAAAGCTGCAGACTCCACCTTACGGATCTGATTGTTACCGAGGATCAAGTGGCGGAGGTTACCCAAACCCCGGAGCTGGTCCCCACGCACCTCTGCCAGACGGTTGCTATCGAGGTGCAAGGCCCGGAGTACACGGAGGTCAGCAAAGGCTCCGGCTGCCACCTGACCAATAGTGTTGCGAGACAGGGTGAGGTGGACGAGGCTGGTCATGTTGGCGAAGTCTCGACGGCGCACAGCCGCAATGAAGTTGTCAGTGAGGCGCAGCTCTACTACGCGCCTGTCGATGGCGGGTGGCACGAACAGCAAGCCGGTCTTGGCGCACAGCATGGTCAGTGTAGGTGCCACGTTCTGGCAGATGCAGCGACCGGGGCAGGGCTGGCCACGAGATGCCCCTGCCCAGAGCAGCAGCAGAAAGGGGAGAGCAGCAGGTGGTGGCGAGAGAAGCCCAGAGGAGAAGGGGCCTGGAGCCATGGTGCAGGGGGGAGGCAGAAGCAGGAGGTGAGACCTGGAGGAGAGGAAGATAGTCAAGCAGGCTACCTGGCTTGGTCGCTGCCTCTGCAACTCTGGGATGTGTTGCTGAAAACCAAACTAGATTCTTTAGCTCCTAGTAAATGAGTTCTGGTCTTTTTTTTTTTTTTTTTTTTTTGAGACAGAGTTTCACTATTGTAGCCTGGTCTGGCCTGAACTCCCTTTGTAGATCAGGCTGACCTCAAACTCACACAGATCAGCCTGCCTCTGCTTCCCAATAAGGTGTGGGCCATTACCTGGGCTTCCTTTTTCTGAGACAAAGTATCACTGTATCCCAGACTGGCTTTGAATTCATGATCCTTCTGTGTCTACCTTCTAAATGCTAGGGTTACAGATCTGGACCAAAACACCCAGATCTGATTACAAAATATCCACAGTAATTCGCAAATCACCTTTGTGTTATTCTGAAGTCTTCTACCCTCCTGTCTGTCTGTCATGCTTCTAGGAGCTCCCCAACTGCCCAGGACCTCTCAACCCACCAGATAATCTGAAATCCCTGTTGGCTGAAATTTAGGACCAAGGATGTCAAACAGACACTCTTGGATCTAATACCAGTTCTGACACTTACTAGCTGTGCGACCTTGGGCACGTGTCTGAATCTCTCTGAATCTCGGTTTCTTCATCTGTAAAATGGAGAGAAGAGACAGGCCTTACTTTGGTGAGGATCATGTACACTCATGAGGACAGCTGTTAGAACAGCATGTGGCACGTACAATGGGTTTAACACATAGTATTAGCTGCAGCGCTGCTGGGTGCCTAATGCATTCCAGGTATAGAACTGTATGTTACATTAAGAGTAGGTACCTTCATTTTAAGTATTATTAATATTGTGTATGTGTGGCAGGGTCCCAGGTCAACTTTGTGGAACTGGTTCTTTCACTCCACCTTCATGTGGCTTCCAGAAGTCAAACTCAGGTTGCCAAGGTTGTACAGCAAGCTCCTTTACCTGATGAGCCATCTTGCTGGCCTACAGGTGCTTTAAAATCAAATTCAAGTACATTTTCTGGTTCTCTCATTTCCTAACTCCAAGAGACCACAGGAAGGATCCCACACCTTAGCCATAATTTCCTTGTCTCCCTTCTTAAAAATGTTATTGTTATTTTTAACTTGTTTGTTTCCCGGCATGGTGCTGTTGTTTTATGAAGCCCAGGATGGTTTTGAACTCCCAAATCTCCCCAATAGGAAATTTTGTTGATGTGACTGAGACAAGGTCTCACTAAGTAGACAAGACTAACATTAAATTCAGAGATCCTCCTGCCTCTGCTTCCCAAGTCTTGGGATTGAGGGCGTGTCCACCACATCTATCTTGTTCTTTAAGACAGGATAGTATATAGTGCATGCTGCTCTAGAACATGGCATACGGTTAAGGCTGGCCTTGAACTCCTGATCCTCCTGCTTCAGCATCAAAGGATCAAAGGTGCATGCAACCACACCCACAGAGGCCAAAATTTCTTGACTTTGTATGTTAAAACAATAGCGTCGTCACTGAGTTTATGCATAGGAACTATTGAGCATGGGGCCTAAGGCACTCAATAAATGTTAGGGTCTTCCAGCTAAGTTGAGTTGGGAAAAAAGCATCAGTCTCCCACCTCAGTCTGGGAAGTCTTCCTCTGAATATGGTTTCATTCTAAGTTCAGCTGAGCTCCTGAGCAGGGGTTACCAGTACCAACAACAGTTACACAGGAGGCCCATACATGCCTACAGGCGCAGGCGAGTGTGTGTGTGTGTGTGTGTGTGTGTGTGTGTGTGTGTGTGTGCGCGCGTGTGCATGTGCCTCTCTGCTCCAGGCAAAACCTTCCGGCGGGGATTCCCCCTCCAGCAGCTGCAACCCACGACACGTCAGCTCCCATCACAACACAAGGTGGGCGGTAGAGGGGGGGGCAAAGAGGAAAGGATGGGAAGGGGGTGTCCTTGAAGCTATTTTCATCTTACCCTGCCCTATGCCCCAGCTCCTGCTGACCAACCGCCAAGGAATCTGTGTGGGGTGGTGTCCATATGTGACCCTGATCTTTTCGCCCAGGGGAAGATTGGGACCAAGAAGTAGGAGAAAGGCTGAGAGACTGACTCAGGAGGAAGCAAGTGGAGAGAAAGAATGGACTGACAGACAGAAAAACAGCTGGGAAAAGAGACAGTAGCTTCCCAAGGCTGTGAAGGAGGCTCCAGCTATGGCTCAGAGGGACACGTGCCTGGAATCCCCCAATGAGAGCCCTGGGGGCGTGGCTCAGTGGGAGAGCACCTGCCTAGAATTGAGCCGGAAGGGGCTGGGGGGCGTGGCTCAACAGTGGCACCCTTGCCTAACGTGCTTGAGGTTTTGGGTCCCCTCCCCAGCACGGCAAAAGGGGGACAGTCAGGTCTGATGCTAGACACCTGTAATCCCAGCACCCAAGAGGTTCGGAGATGTAGGGCAGCCTGGCCTACATATGAAGACCCCGTCTCAAGAAACCATGGAGGCTGTGAAAAGATAGGTAACATTTGAACAAATGGGGGGGGGGAGGAAACTGAGTGGAGAAGAAAGCGTAGCAAGAGATTGAGCCAGAGAGATAGAAAAAGAGGAAGGGGAGATAGAAGCAGAGGAAAAAGTTAGAGAAACATAACAGAGGAAGAAGGAAACGGGGATAGGAGTCAGGGATGGGAGAGACAGAGGCAGGGCCAGGGCAGTCCAACATCTCCGAGCACCACCATGCCATGCTGCCTTCCTCTCCCCTAGGCTGCAGTTCTGTACTGACTAGGAACCATTAGGAGCCCTGCAGGGTACCCGATTGCTCTGGGTCTCCAGGGCTCAGGATGCTGTTTTATGAAACATGGATGATTCTCCTTCCACAGCTGCAGCAGACTCATAGGTAAGACAGTCACAATGAAAACAGCCATTGATTACCCAAAGGCACTATAGCACCTTGGGTCAGAATCCCATCCCTCTTCGAGGGTTCACACCCCAGTTCTCAGGTGTGTGTTGCTTCGATAGAACATCCCCTTCTGTGCCCCCCTGCACTCATCTGTGATTGTGGTGACACCTAGCTACCTCACAAGGCTTTGGAGAGGGCTCAATAAGGATATTTTGTACAAGCTTAGCCTAGCTTCAGATGATTTAAATGCTACATAAATGTTAGAAGATACTAACATTGTGTCTGTGTGTATGTGAGTGAGATGCTGGGGGTGAAACCCAGGACCTTTCACAAGCTAAGCCAATGTGCTATGGCTAAGCCACACCCCCTAGTCCCTCCTAGTGGATTCCAGACAAGTGCTCTACAAGTAAACTATTTCCCCCCTCCTTCTTCTCTTCTTCTCCTCCTCCTCCTCCCCCTCCTCTTCCTTCTTTTTCTGAGACTGGGTCTCACAATTTTCCTGCCTCAGCCTACTGAGTGCTGAGATGAAAGGCCTGTATCACCATATTGGCAGGGCTGATTCCATGCCTAGAAACACTTATAGACTGTTACTGATAAAATGGGACCCCACTTTTGTGACCACCTCACCTATTTTAAGAGCTGTCATATCCTGATGTATGGGGTCCCTCTGAGCTTCTGACTACCATGGAATAAACCCTTACCCAACTACAATACTCAATAGGCTTATCTCTACTCTTCAGTAGGAGTGGGCACCTGCCTTCCCTGGACATTGTGGTATTCTTCACTTGGATACACTCAGGTAGAGCTCTGGATCTGGGCTGGCATGTGCTATCACCCCACATCTCTTCCCCAGTCCAAGGCACACCCCAAATCCCTTGCCCAGCCCAACGCACTATACTTACCTCTCTTCAAGGAGTCAGGGCCTGGGCCAGTACCTGCAAAAGAACAGATCCATGGTTAGCATCTTCCAGCTTCTTTCTAGTCATCAAGGGCTACTTTGGAGACCATCTGAGTCAGAGGGGCTCATATAGTGATCACTTTCTCAAGCCCCCTGCTACAGGATCTTCAGACCCTCAGAGGAACCCAAAAGTCATGTCTAAACTTTAAGAGACTGGGCCTAGGATTGTTCACCCTCCAAACCCTAGGAGTCCAGGATGTGAAGCTTTGCCCTCTGGTGTCTGGGACCCCCCTCTCCCACCTGCATCAGTTTCCTGGAGTATGGAATCTACCCACCCTCTTCGCAGCCCTAGAATTCTAAATTCCCAGATTTCTCTTTTTAAGACCCAGGAGTTCTTTAGAACTCAAGAGTTCTCAAATGGGCTCCCCAACTTCAAAGACGCAGATGGAATCTGGAGTGCAGAAGCATCAGGAGGTTCATATTATTCCTTCACATCTCCATCCCATGCCAATCCATGTGAGTCTTAAGTCAAGCTCTACAGGGGTACACCACCCCAGTCTGGATGCTCCCTACCCTCCAGGGCACTGAGTCCCAGATACAGTCACATGTGTGTTCATATACAGGTCACATTCAGTAAATCCGGAGGTGGGGTCAATCTTGTGTGCAAGGCCCAGGTACATGTATCTTGTGGATACATGCCTAAACATACAAAACCTGGTCCCTGGAGATTAAAATAGAAAAGGATTCTCAAGGGAGACACATACCTTCAAGATTGACATACCTGTATACACACACACTCACATGGGGGGGGGCCTCTTTGTACATTCATGGCTATACAGATACAGAGAGACCTATGTGCCCCTTAACAGACAACCAGACACTTGCATCTATATAGCACTTGTCAACACACAGTGGCTCACATACACACAAGACTCACCTGCACAATGAAATATACATAGGTGCACACTCTTACACGCCTAAACACATTCATGCAACTTCACATATTCCCACTGTGCAGGCGTAAAGCTGATAAAACACCAGCAGACACATGCAGGTAGAGCAGGCACACACTGTACACATGTACACAGAACCCTTAGCATGAACACACAAACACACACTGACAGAGCTGAGAGCCGTGAACAAGCACACAGGCACTTTGTAGGCACTCTGAGAGACTCCTGCATCATAGATACACTCACACCACAGTCCCATGAGAAACCAGCACACTTGTAAATGCACAAAAAAATGCCAAAGCACAGAGCACAGTCAACAGACCAACCAGCTTCACACTCACTGTCACTGATAGTCATTCCTCATGGTCCTGCACCCCTGCCCCACCTACTTCTAAGGCCAAAAAACATTCTAATGCCCCTTCCAGTGCCTTTTATACCACCAGCTACAACCCAGGGCCAAAGGTCATAGTTTAGCAGGTGGAATTTCATAGGGATGGAAAGATGCTGAGTCTCAAACCCGGGTTCCCAAAAGATTGTGGCATCAGCAACCCCCAGAGTTTCCCCAGCCTTGCCATCAAGATATAGACAACTGAGGCCCTATCTGCAGATACCCGGCAGGTGGGGGAGTTAGGGTGGGGTGGGGTGGAAAGGGCCAGGTCTTCATCCCCCACCTTCCACTCTCCAACCCTCACCCCCACCCCAGGGCCCATCTGTCCATCCCTCGGCCTCTCATCCCTCCATCTGTCCACCTCCCAGCCTCCCATCCCCCCTCCCCAACCAGCCACGAAGAAGAGGAGGAAGACATGGCCGTCTCCCCCAAGGATCACTGAGGACCCCCCTCCCCGAGTTGACATGGACCAAGAGAGCAGCAGAGCCCCCCCCCCATCCATACAGAGGCCTGGCCCCACTATGTACTGAGCCTCAGCCCCCACCTCAGCAAGGTACCTGACAGACACACACATAGACACACATACACACACATACACGCCCTCGGAGACATCCAACCTGCATACAACACACATACACACACACACACACACATACACGCACGCACACGGATGTACACCCAAGGGAACACACCCGGCTCCGCAGCCCCTCGGATAGACATCCAATCCCGCCGGACACAGACCCCCAACGCAGCCAGCCGCACGCGCGCACAGGCCCACTGGGAGCCCCGCACACCTGGGCGCGCAGCCCCCGCACACACCTGCACACAGCCCCTCGGACGGGCGCGCCACAGCCCCCCAGATCCGGCGCCCCGGAGTGTGTGGGACACACGCGCGCACACACGCACACAGGCACACATGCACACGCACGATCGACCGCGGCCCCGCACACGCCCGGATGGCCACACCGGCGGGGCGCCGGGCACACACAGGGCCGCAGGCGGGCGCACGCCGGGCCCCGCCGCAGCGCCGCGGACACACGGGCACGCTCGTCCCCGCGCCCCCGCCCGCCGCCTCCAAAGAGCCCCAGGAACCGCCGCGGGCCGCGCTCACCCAGCCCGGGGGAGGGGGCCCGGGGCCCGGCCCCGCCGCCACCGCCGCCGCCGCCGCCTCGCGCCGCGCCATGGTGGGGGGAGGGTCGGGGGAGGGGGCGCGGTGCCGCGGGGCCGCCTCCCGCCCGCCTCCCGCCTCCCGCCCGCCCTCCCGCGCGCCGCCGCGCTCCGCCCTCCGCGTCGCCGCCGCAAGGGGGGGAGGGGGCTCCGGCCCTAGGTGGGGCGGCCACACGCACGCCCTGGTCGCCGCAGACCCCTTCTTCACTGTGGAGCTTCGGGGTCCAGCCCGGGGCCCCAGCCCCACCCCTGTCCTTCCAGACCACGCCCCAGCGGCTACTTGGATCTCCTTCCCCGTCCCCCCCCCCCTCCACACACCACCTCTCTCCATCACATCTTCAGAGTGCGGGTCTTACCTCCTTCGAAACCCCAGACCATGTTGGTGAGCCACCTGGGACCACAGACTGTGTTCTACTCTATTTTGTGACCTCGGATGGGGGAGGGGACACACCCTGTCAGGAAACCTAGACCGTACACCTCTAATTCCAGAGGGATCTCAGATCATATCACAGCATCCCAGGGGATCCAGACCCCACCCTATGCCCAGTCATTCTAAATCATACCCAACACTCAGATGGTTCTCAGACCACACCCGGGAATCCATGGAGGACTCAGTCTGTATGTCAGTTTCCAGAAAGAGCCTACCATAGATTGACCATTGGAGAACCCTGGAGAACTAGACCATGTTTCATATCTATTCAAAGCAATGGGTCCAACCCCAACAATGTCCTTCCTCCATCAAGGATCTTCATTTCCCTACCCCCCAGGAGAAATTGTAGATCACGGCTAATGTCTAAAGGACCCCAAACATCTCTTCTGCCCGTGGAAGACCTTAAATGCTTCCCATTCCCCCAATTATAACTCAGGCCATCCTCTAACACCCTTGGGGACCTTAGAATTTTCACTTTGTTTCTTTCAGGGTACTCCTTACCTGTCCCCATTTACTGTAGGTTCGTTCTTTCCTACCCACCTCCAGTCATCAGCCCCACCCCTCACCCCACCCCACCCCCGCCCCCGCCCCGGGCTGTCTTTAGCCCCTGCAGTCTCTGTGACTCCCATGGATCCCCGAATACGTTGCTTCTTCCTTGTTTGGACCCTTATGTTCAGCTTGAACCCCCAAACTGACCTCTGTCTTTTCCTGAGAGCTCACCGCATATCTCAGGCCATGTTGCATCTCTTTCTGAGATATACACAGGACCCCCAAACTCAGCAAAGATCTATCTTATTGCAACCCCAATGTCTCAGATGCTTCCTATTAGGGACCCCCATGTGGAAATTCTCCCTTAAGCCTCATAAAAATCCTTCCTAGGCACACCCCAGAACCAACTCACCATTACAGATCTCTTTGGTGAACAACGGCCCAACTCAAAACCAAGAGGAACTCCAAGGAATGCTCGGTCCCTCCCTCTCCAGATTCCACCTGCCCATGCCCTCCAGACACCATTGCCACCTCACCTTCTAGCTAGAGCAAGGGGGTTCAGGGTTGAGGGGACAGAAGCAGAAAAAGGGAGTGGGGAGCTCAATCTGAGAAGTCCTTGCTCAGTACAGGGGTGGGGGTGGCTAGCTTCTGTAACCCAAGCTCTGTGGAGGCTGAGACAGGCAGATCCCTGGGGCTTCTTGGCCATCCAGTGTAGCCTCACCTGCCAGCCCTAGGTCCCAGTGAGAGAATCTATCTCATAAACACGGTAAATCTATGCTGGAGAGATGCCTCATTTGTAAAAGGCATTGGCTTCTTTTCTGAATGGACCCAGGTCCAATTCCCAGCACCTACATGGCTGCTGACAGCTTTTTTGTAGCCCCAGTTCCAGGGGATCCAGCGCCCTCTTCTGACATCCACAGGCATCAGATATGCAAGTATTGCACAGATATTACATCCATACACATAAAATTGGGGGGGGGGGTTGTGCTGGGATTAAAGATGTGTACCACCACTGCCAGGCACATAATTTTAAAAGATTTTTTTTAGTGTTTTAAAAGTGTGGACCACTCCTGAGAAAGAACACCTGAGGGTGACCTCTGGCCTACACACACACACACACACACACACACACACACACACACACACGTACATACATGTACCACAATAAGGAAGCAGAAGAATAACAGCAGCAGATGTGCAGATGTGAACATAGATGTAACAATATTGTAGGATGCCATGCAGTCTGGGCCTTCAGGTAAGGAGATGCTCCCATGAACTATCCCCATTTTACAGATGAGCATCGTTGAGGCAGAGAGAGGTTTAGTTTCTTGCTCAGGATCACACAGGTAGGTAATAAATGGAGGATAGTATAAAAATGAAGGGGAAAGAGGGGGGAAGTCAGGCCTGGGCTGGAGGTGAGGAGAAGAGAAAAAAGTGAACACATAATGGATAAGTGAAGAGCCTACAAAGCCCATAAAAAGAGTGGAATACTAAAAGAACACAGGGCATTGTCTAACTGGAGCCCTAATTCCTGCAGCAGACCCTCCAATACAGACGGTCACCTTGGCTCTACCTCCAATTTGAGTCCTTCCCGCTGCCTCTTAGGCCCCGCCCCAAAGCGTAAATCCCGTCACTGTACGTGTGGGCTGGCCCCGAATTGGGTATGTACACCAAGCTGGCCTTGAACTCCGAGATTCCTCCTGTCTCAGTCTCTCAGTGCTTGGACTAAAGCTTGTGCCGCCACGCTCAGCTTGAGACTAGATTCTTAGAGCAGACTCCAAAGTAAGGAATATTCATCTGAGGCTCCGCCCACGAAGACAAGCCCCACCTCTTCTGCCTAAGCCACACCCTCCATCTTTGCCTTCCTACCCAAAGAATCCTAACTTTTAGCCTAAACTTGGTGCCTTCATTCTGTGCTAAAATCCCTTCTGAGCTTCTCAAACATAAACCCTGCCCATATCCAAGAATAGAAAGAAGTTGTCCTGGGAAAACCTAGAGTACGGATTCAAAATTTAGAGAGTTGGGGTTGGCAAGATGGCTCAGTTACACACCGGCACCTCTGGCCAAGACTGAAGATTTGAGTTCGATCCCTAGAACCCACAACGTGGAAGCAAAAAACCAATTCCCAATGGTTATCCTCTGGCTGTCACACACACACACACACACACACACACGCGCGTGCATACAGGTAAATACAATTTAATAAAATACATCAATGATACACCCCAATTGATTCTTCATTGGATAATCTGTACTGGACCCTCTGATTGGCCCTTGCTTTCCAATCTTGCTCTTGATTGGGCGAGTCCCATATGTGGTCTTTTCTGCTTCAGCCCCTGTGCCTCAGTTTATCTTAAATTGACGTTAACCATGGCCACCTCTTCATGGTACGTTGTAGGAAGGAAGCTGATGTGGTGTCTACATATCCTTGTCATGCATTTGAGGTTGTGTGTTACCCTGGACAAGTGTTATTGCCTCTCTAATCTTGGCAAGCCAGGGGTCCTCCACCTCTTCATTAGTCATCCTGTTACCCCTAGACCTGTCTTTTCCACCTCCAGCCATTGGATTGAGGTTGTGAGCTGCCTCCTGGGTGCTGGAGATTGAACCCTGGTCCTCCTGAAGAGCAGCCAGTGCTCTCAACTACTGAGCCATCTCTCTAGCCCCTGGGGGCTGAGATTGTGATCAGAAGTAATGTGGGTGATGTGGGGCCTCTAGCAGGGAGGAGACTAGCTTGATACAAAAGCCTGTGGAACATGGTGGGCTAAAGGCGTTTCTCCACAGCCCAACTTAGAGATATTCTATCCAGAACTTCTCCACCAAGGGCTTGCCTTGGTTGGAGACAAGGGGGCAAGGGATGGAAAGGGCAGGATGGGGTGAGGGATCTGAGGGCTGGGAGGAAGAGGCAGGGCATGAAATCCCTTTTAGATCCGCCCTAGGAGCACCAGGGTAGGGGGAAGGGACAGCCCAGGCCCAAGGTCACTGTGTCATTGTTACCATGGCAACGGCTACCTCTCAACAGGGAACCTGGAAAGAGGTGGAGGGAGGGAGTTCCAGGAGCCCCCGGGTGTAAGCATTGAGCAAATCAGAGCAAGAGCAGGAGAAAGCGCTGGAAGTCTGACCCATCTCTAGCATGACTGCCCATCTCGGAGCCCTGTATACCCCGGGTGCTCAATAAATGTCCTCCAAAGAGAGACAGAGGTCTGGGAGAATTCAGTGCCCAGAGGTAGACAAGAGTGTGGGGAGTCTCCCCTTCCCTGACTCAAGCCCTCTTGGGTTCACTGAGAGTCCTGAATCCACTTCACCTCCCATAGTCCTGGACCTTCAGGCTTGTTCAGCTCCTAAATTATCCATCTCCTGGCATCCTCCTGGCGCCAGAAGCAATTACATTTTGATCTTTTGACTTTTTTGGGGGGGGGGGCTTTAAATTCTTCCTACCTGAGGGCTCAGCTGAGAAACGTAGCTTTGAATCCCATAAGATGCTTCTAGCCCCAGAGTGGTGAAGAGAAGGGGTACCGCACTCACTCTCTCCTCTCATGGGGCCCTTTTTCCCCTTAGAAGTGACTCATGCACAGATTCGAACATTCCCCAAAATTCCTTAAAGGGTCCCTGGCCACCCGTTTCCCATTCCATCCCAGGAAGCCCCAGAGTCCCCTCTCTTGGTCTGAGAAACAGGTTTCTTTTCCTCCCGGGGCCAGTTTGGTTCCACTAGAAACGTCCGCCCCCTGCCGGCCATAAGCTGGAACTGCAGGGGGGACTGTCGGCCAGCACCGACAAAGAGGCGCAGATACCGCATCAGAACCGAGTTAAGGATCGCTAAGTTCCTGAATTTTAAATCTTTATTCGGCTCTTGGATGTTCGTTATTCTAGGAGTCTGAGTCTTCAGGCGTAAGGATTTTTCAATCCCTGAATCAAAAGTCAACGAAAGAAAGATAACTTTTCTTGAAGCCAGGCCTCCGTGAGGTCTTCTGTGGTGCGGATTTCAAACACCTGGGTAGAGAGAGGTCTCGGCTTAGGATCCAGTGAAGCTTCCTGACCCCTCGGATCCAGAAGTCCAGATCCCAGCCCTCCTCCTTCAAATCCAGGAGTCCAGGACCAGCCCTGCTCCTTCAGACCCGAAAGTCCATGCTTCCAAGTCCCTCCTCCATCAGATTTGAGGATCCAGGACCAACTCTCCTCTCTCAGACCCAGGCAGGGGTCTGGAACCTAGCACCTCTCCCTAAGCCCAAGCCTCTGGCTCCCTCCCTCAGACCTCGGGTCGCCCAGCCCCTCCAGGGCCCCTCTGGACCTTTGTAAGCTCTGCTGTCTGCACCAGCCTGTTTTTACTCCCAGCGTACATCATCTGTTGCTCGGGCTTGCAACCTGTGTGGGGAAGACAAGAATGGGTATGGTTGGGAGAACGATATACAGCTCATGTAGGCACAGCAGTTTAAGGAGGATTGTAGGAAAACCCTGAAGGCTGTACTCCGGGGGTTCTAGAATTGTTTAGGAGCTTCAGGTTATAGTGAGGGTGTCTGGGAGAAGATTCAGGACTCTGGTGGGGATTTCCTGGTAACATGCACAAGAACGTGTGAGCTCTTGGTGAATCTAAGTACCTACCTCCACTTCACAGCTCCCACATACAATGCACCACACACACATAGTGACCTTTTTTGTTTTTCCTTAGACAGGGTCTCACTATGTAGCCCAGACTGGTCTTGAACTCACTATGTAGATAAGACTGGTCTTGAATTCATAAAGATCTGCTTGCCCCTGCCTCCTGAGTACTGAGACTGTGGGCTTGAGTCGCCATCATGTCTATTCTTGTTTGTTGGTCTCACTCTGTAGCCTAGGTTAACCTGGAACTCACAACCCTTCAAGCTTCAGCCTCCCAAGTGCCAAGACTCCAGGCAGAACATCACCATGCCTGGCTGGCTATAGTACCTTAGGGTACTTTTTGGGAAGGGGGTTGTTCTGTGTTTGTTTGTTTGAAGCAGGGTCTTTCTATGTAGATCTGACTGTCCTAGACCTTGCTATGAAGACCAAGCTGGCCTCAACTTCACAGAGATATGCTTGCCTCTGCCTCTCGTGTGCTGGCATTAAAAATGTGCACCGATATATCCAGCCATGATTATATCCTTGTATTCATTTTTGGTTTGTTTTGATAGTTCCAGGAATAGAACTCAGGGCTTGCAGCATGCTGGGCTACCAGCTCCCATATCCATACTTGCAGGGGCCTGTACCCACCTACAGATACCTTCATAGGCGCGCGCGCACACACACACACACACACACACACACACTGCTCCTTGGGACAGTTAGAGCTGTGTCTCACCCACAGGGCTGGAGAAGATGAAGCACAGAGGGTAAGACACCCTACCATCGGCATGCACGTACTTGTAACTGTAGACCACGAACCTGCGGCAGAGAAAAGGAATTCATACTCAGGACCCGAGAAGCAGCCCAATCGCTATTATTTGAGTTCGCATACTTGAATCTGGAGCTGGTCATGGCAGCACACATCTGTAGTCCTTGGGATGGATCCAGTAGGATTCGAAGTTCAAAGTTAACCTCAGCTATACAGTGAGTCTGAGGCCAGCCTGGACTGCATCAAATACTTTAAAAATGTAATTTAATATTGAGCTTTGTCAGCCATAGGGATACTCACTTGGAGCACAGACAGGCACACCTCTCTGGGTGCCCTGGAACATGCATGTGATGTGGGACTGGTACTGGGCCCCACTTCCCTACCCCAGAAATGGGACCTGAGTGCACAGCATCCACGCAGGAGGTGGAGCTGGATGTGAACCAAGGTGCTAAGAACCACCGTCCAATGGGTCACATTTCGTGCAAAAGACATACTCTAAGATAAACCCTGAAAGAACATGACACCAGCACTCAGAAAGCTGGAACAGGACGGCACTCAAGAAGGACATGGCACACTTGGGAGGTAGAGGCAAGGTCAGGAATTCAAAGCTGTCCTTGGCTAGATACTGAGTTCAAGGCCAACCTGAGACTATGTTTCAAAGGAACAACTCAAGAGGCTAGAAAGATCCCTGGGGTTGAGGGGGGTTTTTTGTTTTGTTTTTTTGGTTTTTTTTCCCTGTTCCTGCACAGGACCCATCTTAGGTGGCTCACATACACACATGCGCATAAATGATAAATCTTTTTTTTTAAGAGAGGAGTGCAGGAAATGTCTCAGCAGTTCAAAACAATTTTTGCTTTTACAGAGGACAGGGTTCAATTCCCAGCATCCACAGGGTTGCTCACGATACC
Organism: Phyllotis vaccarum; assembly: GCA_033318265.1. NCBI lineage: Eukaryota > Metazoa > Chordata > Mammalia > Rodentia > Cricetidae > Phyllotis > Phyllotis vaccarum. Next base: position 19,066,413 of record JARWLC010000018.1, on the reverse strand, counting down.
CTGTAACTCCAGTGCCAGGGGATCCAAAGTCCTCTTCTGGCCTCTGAGGGCGTGTAGTGCATAGACACACGTGTATGCAAAACATTCATACACACAATTAAATTTTTTTTTCTGAGAAAGTTGCTCACTGTCTAGTCCTGATTGTCCTGGAACTCACTATGTAGATCAGGATGGCCTGGAACTCACAGAGATTTACCTGCCTCTGCTTCCCAAGCACTGAGATTAAAGGCATGTTTCACCATACCTGGAATTAATTTGTTCTTTGTTTTTGAAAATGTCCTCCTGGTTTGTTTAAAAATTATTAGCGTAAGGACTGGGAAGATGGCTCAGCACTTAGGAAGGCTTGCTGCTTTGGCAAAGAACCTGGGTTCACTCCCAGTACCCGCATATTGGCTCACAATTCTAATTAATTCCAGGAGATCTTATGATGTCTACAAGGCACCAGGCATGTGATACATAAACACAAGTGCAGACAAAATACTCGTGTACATAAAGCAAATAATTAGCTCCTTAACATGCTAGTGTAAAATTATGCAATAAAATACCACCAGTCAACAAAAATTTCTAGTCTATGACTTCTTGGTTTCAAACTCAGAGATTCTGAGCCAAAGAACAGAACTGGAGCCCAACAGTCCCCGAGACTCTATCCGTTGTCCTCCACACCACCCCTTCCCCCAGGATACCTGGGCTGTCTCTCTGGCAATTCCAACCTAAGTTCCTCTGGGGAAATGTTCTGAGAGAGAGAGAGAGAGAGAGAGAGAGAGAGAGAGAGAGAGAGAGAGAGAGAGAGAGAGAGATAATCACCATTCAGTTCATTAAATGAGCACTTGAAATGTGCAGACACACTGTTCTAAGATTCGTATATGGATTCATTGAGTTTTCCCAGAACTCTTTAGGGAGGTCTTATTATACCCACTCGACAGCTACAGAAACCGAGGCCTAGAGATGTCAATGGACTTGCCCCACATTGTGCAAGACAGTACATGCCTGACTTCCAATTTGAATCAGTGTTCCCATGGTAACCACTCTACTATACTTCCTTTCAGGGGGCCTGAGGAAGCCCCAGCTCCTCCTGGCCATTACCCTTCCCTGCCAAGTAGCCTCAACCCCAGAAAGGAGGAAGGAAGGCAGGCTGGGGGGGGGGGGGACAGTGAGGCACAAAATGGAGGCTTATCCAGTTCCACAGGGTTGCTGATGGCTTTGGCCTACCTTATCTAGAATGAAAGCCCTAGTTGCTGGTTAGTTTTACATCAACTTGACAGAGCTATAGTCATCTGAGGGGGCATTGCCTAAATTCAATGGGCTGTAGACACGCCTGGAGCTCACTTTGATATAGGAAGACTCAGCCCATTGTGGGGGCTACTCCCGGGCTGGTGGTGAATTCTATAAGGAAGCAGGCTGAGCAAGACATGGAGACTAAGCCAGTAAGCAGCACCCTCCATGGCCTCTGCATCAGCTCCCGCCTTCCGGTTCCCATTGGGTTTGAGTTTCTGCCCTGAGCTCCCCTCAGTGGGACTGTGATTCAGGATATAAGCTCCTTTTCCCTAGCTTCTTCTGGTCATAGTGTTGTATTACAGCAATAGTTAACTCCAGCTAAAATACTTGGGTTTTTTGTTGTTGTTTTTAAGCAGGGGTCAGGCTTGCAATCACTCAGTAGCTCGGGCTGGCTTTGAACACGCAGAGAGATCTGCCTGCCTCTGCCTCTTGAGTTCTGGGATTAAAAGCCAACGCATCATCCAACATTTATCTGGCTTTGTGATACAGGCTTTCTTGTAGCCTAGGCTAGCCTCCAACTCACACTGTAGCCAAGGATGACCTTGGCTCCTGACCCTCCTATCTCCACCTCTGGTGGCTCGCATTATAAGCATGTGTCACTAGGCCTTGTTTATGAGGTACCCAGGGAGCAGCCTAACAGCTTCATCCCCAGACTCCCGCTGTGTGTAGGGCTCCCACACGCCAGCCCCTTACCTGGAATTCATCCTCTAGCACAACCATTTGTCGGTCTTTGTCCACTTTCACTGGAGAGGGATGGAACACAGGTTACAGGTCCCTCCCACCCCTGGGGACACTAGTCCTGCCCTCCCCCTCCATCCCCCTGCCCCAGCCTTCCACAGGACAGAGGTCACTGACTTATGATAGCTGCATTGTTGGTCTCTTTTCGGAAACGAAATTTCCTCAGCTGTTCCTTTAGCGCCGGGTCCACTTCACACACCACCAGAGAATCCGACTGCCAACGGACAAGGAGGAGCTGAGCTGGCTTGGCCTCTAACTGGGTTCCTTTCCTGACTCAGTTTCCCCATAAGCCAGCGAAGAAGCTGAAGCTATCTCAAGTGAGAGAGGCCTTTAGCAAACACCTCAGTGGGTGCCAGTCATCAGAACACACACAGCTCAGCTCCGGGGTATACACAGAGGGTGGGTTCCACCTTCCTGGTTGGTCCTCATAGGTTATTCCAGAAGACCCAAAGATCTGCTTGCTTGGGGCCAAACTTAAAACCACAACCCCATCTATGCCCTAGCTAGACCCTTTGCCTCAACTGTGTCCCTTCCTTCTCTGCCTGTGACCTCCATCCTCCAGCTGACCTTCATCTAGGCACCCCCACCCCTTGCCCCAGTCCATGCTAAACCTCAGCCCCTTGCCCTTCCTTGCCACCCAGGCCCTCTGACCATGGTTTTTCTGATCTCCTCTTAGTTCCGCTGTCTTCTAGGGGTGGGGACCCGGGCTCAGAGGGGCGGGTTGTGGCATCGGGAAGCTCTCATCTAACACCACATCCTGTTTATGCCTGGCCTGGGACAACTGTCACAAAGGGCTCCTCCCCTTCCTTCCTTCCTTCCCTGTATCTGCCAGAACTTGTGAGGCTTTGTGGTCACTGAGATAGAGGTTCGAATACTGCCTCACTTTGTGACCCTGGCTAAGAAAATCCACGTCTCTGATAAAATAGCTTCAGCCATCGCCCAGGTTCATCTCCCAGGTGTACCTAATAAAGGGTTAATGAGCGTGGTGTTAAAGAAAATAAAGGAATACACCTTTAATTCCTGTACTTAGCAGGCAAAAGCAGGTGGATCTTTGTGAGATCAAATATAGTGAGTCAATATAGTGAGTTCCCGGACAAGCAGAGCTACTGTTGGAACACAGTCTAGGGACAGAGCTGTGGAGCTTATGAGAAAACTCCAAGAACACTAGACAAGAGTTTGTGACCTCAGGCTTCCTCAAAACACAATTTTTTTGTTTGTTTTTTCCAGACAAGATTTCTCTATGTAGCTCAGCTATCCTGGAACTCGATCTATATATAGACCAGGCTGGCCTTGAACTCACAGAGATCTGCCTGCCTCAGCCTCCCTAGTGCTGGGATTAAAGGTGTGCGCCACCACCCGGTCAGAATTTCTCCTAGTGTTTTTTCATGTTTCTCCCATGTGTCGGGGATAGGAGTGATACTTCAGATTATTCATTATTGCTTGCTGATGTTATTAAATTATTTACCTCTATGGAAAAACATGCTCTGGTCACATGTGGCTTGTCCCTGTGATTGTAAACAGCTTGAACTCATGTGAAATCTACGGCTATTCTCCAACCCTTCCTATAGCTTGTCCCTGTCCCCTGAGCCTCATGAAATGGTGGTTCTTCCATTTTAAACATGAACAACTGCCTGTGTCGTCTCCAGCCATGTGTAATGGGACACATCTGTAATCCCAGCATTCAGGAGCATCAGCCAGCTAGGGGATATATAATAAGACACTGTCTCCAAAGAGCAAAAATAAACGGGGCGAGATAGATCAACGGTTAAGAGCATTGGCTGCTTTTCCAGAGAGCCCACGTTCCATTTCTAGAATATATCCAATGTCTAAGAACTGTCTCTAACTCCAGTTCCAGGGCATCTAACGCCCTCTCCTGGCCTCCATTAGCACCATGACTGGTGCTGTGATGCAGATGGTAGAGTGCTTGTCTAGTACGCATGCCCTGGGAGGGAATCCCAGCACTATATAAATGGTCTAAGTAGCACATCTAGCACCCAAGAGGGGAGACTCTACAGTTCAAGGTCATTCTTAGCTATTTAAGAGAGTTACGAGGCCAATCTAGACTGAGGCCTGTCTCAAAAATAAATAGCTGAGTTTGGAGGTGCTTGCCTTTAATCCGGATACCCAGGAGCCAAAGGCAGGTGCATCTCTGTGAATTTGAGACCTGATGTGGGAATGCCTTTCTATATGCTGTGAATCTCAATCTTTAAATAAAGGAGCTGTTTTGGGCCATGACAGGCACCATGGAAGAAGTAGGAGGAGGAATCAGAATAGGTAGGAAAGGAAGGGTGGAGTCAGAGGCAGATGGAGCTGAAGCCCAAGAAGAAGCAAGCATGTAAGGAACACAGGTGAGCCACAGGCCAAGTGGCAAAATAGATTAATGAAAATGGGTTGAGTTAAGATAAAAGAGCTAGCTAGCAATGTGCCTGGGGCATAGGCCAAACAGCATAAAGTTAATATAAGAGTCTGAGTCATTTGGGGGGGCCTGAATGGCGGGCAGCAGGCGGCAGGTCGCCAGAGACCAAAGAAACCCCAATGCAACAGAGACCTGCCTGGTTTATGTTCCAGGGCTATACAGTAAGACCCTGTCTCAAAACAAACAGGGCTATGGGGTTTGTTCAGCAGAGTTAGGTGTTTGGTGCCAAGCCTGACCACACAAATTTGAACCCATGTAGTAAGAAGAACGGATTCTTACTGTTCTCTGACTGACACTTGTACACCATGGCAACCACATCTGCTGCTTATTTCCTACCAAACTTTCCCAAAAGAATCATCTATAGTTGTTTCAATGCTGGCTTATTTATTTTATTTTATTTTATTTGAGACAGTGTTTCTCTGAGTAGCCCTGACTGTCCTGGAGCTCATCCTGTAGACCAGGCTGGCCTCAAACTCATATCTACCGCCTCTCGAGTGCTGGGATTAAAAGCATGTACCACCATACCTGACTCAAATTTTTTTATGTGTGTGAGTGTTTTGCCTGCATTTGTCTGTGCACCACTTGCGTGTCTGGGGCCTGGAGAATTCAGAAGAGGATGAAAGAGCCCCTGGAACTGAAATTACAGTTGCCCCATGTGGTAGCTGGGAATTGAAGCCGGGTCCTCTGGGCAAAGCAGTCAATGCTCTTAACTGAGGAGCCCCAGAAAAATAAATGTCTTAAGGTTCGGAGAACTGCAGCTAGTCTGGTCTAAGAGAGAAAGTCTAGGCCAGTCAGGACAAACCACAACAAGTAACTAGATGTGATGTTCCCTGGCATGAAATGGCCTTTCTCCACCCTCTTCAGCTCTACACACACACACACACACACACACACCACACACACACACACACACACACACACACACACACACACACCCCTCCTGAGACAGGGCTTCATTGGCTTCGAATTTGCAGAAAAGCCCCTGCCTTTGCTGAAATTACCTAGTTCCATCTCCTTTCTTGTTACCACCTCACAATCTTTATTCATTGTTCATTTCTTTTCTTAAACCAAGTGTCTTCATTTCTTAGAATTCGTCTGATTGTTGTCTCCATTCTTCCCTCATACCCTCCCTGGGATCGGTCACCCACTCCCACAGCTTCAATTACCATCTCTAACGATCCTTAAATTCTGGTCTCCAGCCTCAGTTTGTCCCCGAGGTGGGGCAATGTTCTTGACTTCGCTGTTGGGCTTCCCACTCTGGGCTTCTTCTCTGGGACCCAGTCTCCCAGAGAGCTTTGTCCTGGACTTTTCTCTTCCGCCCTGTGGCCAGCCAGTGGCAAAAGGCTAGTTCAGAGGGCCACCTAGGCGTCCCTCCCATCTCCTCCCCTCCCCAAGGTCCCTCCCAGATGCAACCCCGCCCCAACTCCCCAGGTAGCTCCCCGGACTCCGCGTCTCATTCCTTCCCATCCCTCCTCGTGTAAACCGGAGACATCGCTTCCAAACTCCCAACTCCCTAAGACCTCCCCGGGCTTGGATCCCTTCCACGTTCCCCTAGTCACTTCAGCACAAGTGCAAACTCCCTCCAGCGCCCAAACATCTGATCGCAGCTCATTTCCTATAACTCCCAGTCGTAAACTAGACACTCCACCCCGACTGTACGTATTGAAGTTCTCGGAACAAGCCACGTCGCTGTCATCCTTCTGGAGCGCCGGCCCCTTTCCAATCAATTCTCCCCGACGATGGACAGTTTGTGCACCGGACTAAGATTACGACACAAGTGACGGGAGCGATCTCCATTTATTGAAGGCCTCTTTTATTTCTTTCTACCCTTAAAGGGTCGATCTCGCTCATCTGTGTCACCTTCGGCACGGCCGATCTGCACCAGGAGCTGAAATGCAGCATTGTCACCCCAAATGGCGAAGACACTTTGAGCCAGGCGTGACCGAGGGGCGGGGAGGAGGGGGGGGCCTTGAACGCCAGAATGAGGAATTGTGACTCGGTTCGCCGCCACTGAGTTAGACCAACGCGAGGCTGCCCCCTGTGGGCCCGGAGGCCCAATCGCGGGCTCCGTCAGCCTGTTGCCCGGGGCAACGCGGCGCGCGCCCCTCCCTTTCCCCCGGCCCTCCACCCGGGGCCTGACCATCTGTCCGTCACCTCCACATCCAACCAATCATAGCGAGGAGGGGGCGGGACTCCTGGGCCCCGTCGCTCCCTTCCCGGCCAGGACCCCGCCTTTCTCTCGGCACACCTCCCACTTTTCGACCTGCCCTCGCCTCCAGTTGGCTGGATTCGCCGTCCATCAATGGGATGTGAGCTAATGCTGGTGCGCAGTGGCCCTCCGGGGCGGGGCTAGGGGCGGTGACGCACGGCGCGGTGACGCAGCGCGACGGCGGCGGCGGCGGCGGCGGCGGCGGCGGTGGTCGGTGCGGGAGGAGGGAGGGGAGCTCTCGGGCCAGAGAGGGGGCGACGGTGGCGGCGGCGACGGCGGCGGCAGCGGCTCGGGTGGCGGCGGCTACCTGAGGAGGCGCGGGTGGCGGCGGCAGCGGAGGCCGAGGCGGTGAGTCTCGGGCAGGGCCGGGCCGACGGGCGCGGGGCGGCGGCGGTCGAGGCGCGCGGCGCTCCTCTCAGGGCGACCCAGGCCGCGCGGCCGGCCCCGCCCCCTCAGGGACCCCGCGCCGCTGGCTGCGGCGGGCGGCGGGCGGCGGACTTGGGCCTCTGGAGACCGGGGGAGCCCGGAGGACCCTTTAGGACTCCGTACTCATCCCGTTTCTCCCCGCCCGGGCCCCTTCCTCAGCTTCCCTCTCAAACCCTCATGCCCTAGGGATAGCCGGGGGACCGGGCCTGAGGACCTCTGTCTTGACCAGGCACGCATCTGTCTGCTCCGCCCGCACGGCTCCAGCGGCCTCCCTGGAGACCACCTTCAGCTTTCAACTGCCTTCTCCGGGGACCTTCCCCATGGATCCCCGCCCTCTGGTCCCTGGTCCCCACCCCACCCCCCCATCTTCCTCCTGAATCACAACACATTCCTTGGTGGCTACTTGTCAGTCTCCAAAGCATATTTACCTCAGGCATCCCCTCAGAACCTCCCTGAAAACCCCAAACCGCCCCCAGACCCTCCCCCCAGGCATTTAGATCCCCCCCCATCTGCATTACATATTCCATCCATCTCCCTCAGACTTTCTCTTCACATACTCCAAGAATTTACTCTCCTACCCTTCTTCGTTCTAGAAATCTTAGAGATTTTCACTCTTACCCCCCAAATCCTTCGGGATACCCCTGGTGAACCCTACACCTCCCCTAAAAAGCTTGCATATCCCAGAACAATCTTCAGATACTATTGAAATGCCCATAGATCCCCAAACTCTCACCACTTCTCATTGCCTCCATCTCTCATATGTACCCCATCTCTTTCTCGTGCCTCTTGGACCCTTCTGTAGATTTCCAAAATCTAGCCCAGAGACCTTATGTGCCGCAAATCTTCCCCGCCTTGGAATGCTCTAGACTAGATCACTTCTATGTACCCCAATCATTTTCTCCTGAGTTCCCACGCCTACTAATCTTGAAAGTCTCCAGAGAGTGCTTCTCATATTCCAGAAAACCTCTTCCAAATCCACTCTTATGTATCCCAAATCCTCCAATAACACATAACACATGTTTAAAAAATTGTATAAAGACTCCAGAAAGTTCCCTCATGGCCTCTGTATTCTCTAGAACTCTTGAATAACTTGAAAATCTGAGACTGACCCCTTTTAATCTTAGATAGTTTTCTGAAGCTCCTCCTTATAACCCAGAAACACCTCTGAAATACAGCTTTTAGGGTCCCCGAGCATCAGAAACCCCAATAACTCTGAAATGGCTTTAAAAATACTTCTCAGAGAACCTGACATCCCTAGGACCTTTGGAGTTATTCCTCAAGACTGTCTTACTAAAAGATGTTCCTCGCTATCTCTTCCCCAGAGCCCACCCCCATTCTCCATAATCCATAATCATCACTAGATAGCCTTCCACACCTACCTAATCTTCCTTCAATGTAACCGAACACTCAGAATATTTTGTGAAAAACCTATTCTGGTGTTACCAGGTCGTCAATAGGAGCCCTCCCCCTATGCTCTTTTTGACTTGACTTGAGGTTTCTCATCGAAGCTCCCTACCCCCATGTGGGGTGTGTGTCTTTGTCTTTAAAGATCCCTCTGTCAGGACTTCTCAGAAGACCACTCCTTCCCCCAAGCTCAGTGTCAGTTTTCTCTAACACTGGCAGGGAACCCTCCCTCAGTTTTCCCCTCTGATATCCCCAATCTTATCTCAGTACTCTGTCAGATTTATCCAGTTAAGACAAATCTGTTCTCACTTTCTCTTATCCACCCATTCTCATTCCTTTGCAGTCACAGACCCTGCTGGGTTCTCAGCCTACTTCCCCCACTATTTCATCAGAGGACTCAGCATCCTTCAGACAGACTACCCCTTCCCTAACTCTTCTGGAAATCCCAGTGCTCAGACTCTTCTCCCAGATCAACTAACTGACCAAACTACCTCCCTCCCTTTCTCCTTCCCTCCCTCCCTCCCTCCTTCCTCCTTCTCTTTCAGACCTCTCTTATAGGTCTCTCCTTTCAGACATGGAAAGAGACATCTTGAGGACTCACTTTCAATCCCTTATTGAAGAATTCCCTTCCCTTCATCAGTGACGTTCAAAGTATGGTTAGATCTGCAGCAGCATTGGTTGGAAAATGCCAATTCTTGGGTCTTACTCAGACTTACTGAATCAGCAAACTTGATAGCAGAGCCCAGCAATCTGAGTTTTTAACAAACAATCCTGTTGATCTGGTGTATGCTTATATTTGGGAACCACTGCTTCTAAGAAGCTATCTCTTAAGTCCTCCTTAAAGAGCCCTCTAAGTCCTGCTTGGCATCCTCTTCTTCTGGGAATCTACTCTGTGAAGTACCTATCCAGAAAGACTTCTTACCCACTTTGAAGGATCTTGGCCTCTCCACAAAGTTACCCCACCCTCTGAGTAATTACTTCAGATTCTGCCTTTGAATGGTTTCCTTTCAGCTCTTCCTCAACAATTTCTCTTTCTACCTGCCCTTCTGGCCCATCTCATTTCTCTCTCTCCATGTGGGCAACTTTAGGTCTTCTGTGTCTTAACTGCCAAGGTCCCTCCATGCATTTGCCCACTTAATCTGAAAGGACAGGAAGCTAGAAGCACAGGCTGTCTCTGAATGTGCAGGTGTCCAGGGAATTAGTGGTTCATGGAACTTTTCTTGGCACTGATTCTGAGCTCTCCTGTGTTCTGTTCTGCTGTTCCACCTTAGCCCATCTTGGTCTCTAAGTTTCAGATCTCTACAGTATTTTCAACTTCTTCCAAGAGAATCCATTTCTCTGTAGGGCCAAGAAGAGAAAATAGAGAACCCAAGAGAAACACTGTCTTTAGGGAGAACACTGTCTAGTAGAGGGCTTGGGCAAGTACACCACAAAGGACATAAGATCCAGATTATATGCGATGGAGATTCAGCTATTTGGAAAGACTTCATGGGAAAGGTATTTAAGTGAGATAGTGTCCCATGGGAATCAGGACCACAGTGAGGGGTCCTAGGAGGAGGACACAGTTTAAACACTGCATGCTTTTGTTTTTATGGTGCTGGAAATTGAACCCAGGACCAGAGCCACAAAAGACACGTATTTAATGACTGAGCTACATATGAAGCCTCAAGATAGTGTCATCTCCCACGCATAGTTTCTTCTGTATATGAGCAGAGTTAAAGGAAAGAAGCCCTCTTTCGTTTGCATGGTATTTCATAGCTGTACTAGAGTGACCCACAGATGTAACAGGGATTGCTGTTTACTGAATGTTTACTGTTTGCTTGGTACTGTTTAAGTGCTTTATCTGTGTAGTCTCAGATCCACCAGACCTTGAGGTAGATGAACTACAATTATCATTTTACATATGATGAAGGACTGGTGAGACTAGTAAGGTCTGTGGACCCTGGCTGTCCCAAAATGATAGTGCCTTGGGTCAGAGAGTGGGATTTTCCTTTCTGATAGGGGTTGGGTGCAATCCTTAAGTTTCCACAGCTGAAAAAAGTGAAGACAATAATGATATCTTACTTCATGGACTAAGTTAATGGATGTAAAGTACTTAGAACGATGCCTGTGCACACTGAGTGCTGTGAGCAGAAAGTTCATGTTAGCCAGGGGCCTAAAAGGTAGTATCTTAGCACAAAGTAGTTTAGGAAGGAGATTTTGAACTCTGACAGGGATAGGAGGGAGGTGTGTAGGGGGTGGGGTGAGGGTTGATTGGCTTGTGTTACTGAAAGATCCAGACTGCTTATAGCTGCATCCAGAGGTTCAGATAATAATCCCAACCTTCACATTTCTCCACTGAGTTAGTAGCTTTTTCCTTAGCAGGTTTCTGCTTGTGGTGACTGCCCTCAGCAACCCAAGCTTTAAACTATACCTCTTTAGCAGCCGCAGCTGGGGGAGGGGAACAACCTCTTGAATCTCAGTTTGAAAGAGTTTCTCTCCCTAGTAGGTATGAGGCAGTTGATATTAGAAAATACTTGGATGTGTTTGCAGTTCTGTACTTTGCAACTGAAATCTTGCTGAACCTAATAAGATTGTGGTTCCATCCCATGAGCTTTATGAATACTGACTATTCTTCCTTTCCTCTGTCCCCACTCCCAGTAATTCCCCGTTCTGTGATCATTTGGGTCCAAAGAAATGTCATGCCCAGGCTGATCTTGCAGACTTTGTTTCAGGATCTCACTAGGAGAGGCAGAAAGAAGATGGATGGCTTGGCTTGCTGGCTTTAGAACATAGAATGTAATAGTATTAGGATTCAGTTCCCTCAACTTGGCCTTGGATTTCTATGGCCTAGAACTTTGGAGAGGTTTTGTTTGTTTTAGTGCAGACTTGTCATATAGATTGTGGCTGAAGGCAGGTCATAAAATAGCAGTATCCAAAGGTTGTTATGCAAAGGTTTCTGTGTGGTTTTTTGTTTTTGTTTTCTTTTAGACAGGGTTTTTTTCTGTGTGGCCCTGCCTGTTCTGGAACTTACTCTGTAGGACAGGCTAGCCTCAAACTCAGATCTACCGGCCTTTGCCTCCCAAGTGCTGAGACCACCACTGCACAGTAAACTAGAAATATGCAAGTCTTAAATGTCCCTAAGAGTGAGTGATCATTAAGTAGTCCATGGAGGGAGATGTTTTGGGTATTGGAGATATAGCTGAGGAGGAAACAATCCAAGGCCTGAAGTTCACATTCTGTGAACTCCCGTGAGGTGCCTCATTAGGTAAAGGCACTTTCTCTACAAGCCTGGCAACCTGAGTTTTACTCCCAGGACCAAGAGTGCTCACAGCACGAGTTATCTTGTGACTTCCACATGTGTGCTGTCGTGGTACGTGTGTGTGACAGATACTATGAAGGACACTTGTAAAGGTAGGTGGTCTCTGTAGACAGAGTGGCTAGAAATGGCCTTGTTGAAGAAGTGACAGTTGAGCCTGATAAGCAGAAAAGATGAGTGACACCTGTTATGGGAAGACCAGGAAGTGAGACATTCTAAACCTAGCATTGCTGCATGCAGAGGAAGGGCTGCTGCATGGTGGAGAAATGTATCACAGCTGTTTGTTGAGAGCCTGCTCCTTGTCAAAAGCTATGGTGTAGCATGGATCATGCAATCCCAACCTCCTGAAGAAGTCTGAAGGCCTGCAAGTTCTATACAGTCATGAGTAGTGCCTTCCCTCCTGTCTAACTCATTTTCCCCATTTGTAAAAGGAAGCTACTCATGTTTCGTAAATGTATATGCCATTCATGTGTTTTTTATGTGTATGTTGATAAGGATTAAAGTGCAGACTTTTCACGCTAGGCAAGCATAGTGCCATTGAGTTACATTCCTTCCTTCCCCAAGCCTTACATATATTTTTAAATTATATCTCAAGCATTTGAGAGGCTGGATGAGGGGGATCTCAAGTTCAAGGCCAGCCTAGGCTCCATAGAGAGAATCTGTTTCAAACAGATAACAAAAATAGATGTCTGGGGATCCAGGTGAAATCACCTGTGAAGAACTGCTAGTGTAGGACCTGTCAGGGACAGGGTGTGATGCAGGAAAGGAAATCATTGGGCTAGCTGGATTACTTGCCAAAAGTCATAGTAGCAAGTATCAGTGGGAGAACTAAAATTTGAGCCAGGTCACCTGATTACCCAATTCTATTTCTAAATGAAGAGAGCTGACTAAAAACTTGTTCTATCTGTGGACCCCTTCTCACTTTTAGGGACCAGGGAAGAAGCCTGGGGGAGATTTTTCCCTGGAACCTCTCGGCCCTTAGTTTGGTTTCAGTTTTCACCTCTGGGGTTGGGGAAGTACCTATCCATTCTAAGTCTGGCCAGATACCAGTAGTGTTGCTGGGTGTCTAGAGACTTGCTATATAATAGGCCCTCACTGCTGGCTTTCCTCAAAAGTAGGGAGAGTCAGGTTTGGCCATGTGAATACAAAGAGACCAGAATAACAGTGAATGCAGTTTTGCCAAGACTGTTGTAAGTAGTAAAAATCCAGTTTAAACAGGCCTAAGGAATATATTTATTGGCCTTTGGAACTGAAAAGTCTAGTCCAGTATGTGAAGCTTCAGCCTCTCTGGACCTAGGTCTTCTCCCCTCACATCTTAAGGATGCTTCATTTATGCTGGCTTCATTCAGAAGCAGGTCAGATGCAAGGTAGCAGAGGTAATAACTAATAACCTAGAGCTACTTTCTTCAGTAGTTATATTGAAAGTTCAGGCTCTATCCCATGTTCACTTCTGCAGCCAAGAAAGATGGTTGATTGTTTAAGGGTAACTCATAGTTAGAACTAGAAGATGGAGTGGCAGTTTGACAGTTGAACCCATCATAGTAAGTTGGATGGTGCTGCCATGAGTTGTCATGGGAGAGTTGATGGTGATACCTTATCCAAGTGCTGTCACACTGCAAACATGCAGCTGTGATAGAGGGGCCAAGGCCCTCTGCCCTTAGTGAAAGGGGGCCATCCATTTAGTCTCATGAGTTAGAATCTACATCCCACACTCAGAAGCCTTCTGCCCTGAAGATAGATCACTTTTTTCCTTTGTGTGTGTGTGTGTGTGTGTGTGTGTGTGTGTGTGTGTGCATGGATGTGTGTATGCGTGCATGCCATGACAGGAATCAAGAAATCTGAGAAAAACTTGGCACTTACTGGAATAAGGAATATTTGGCCTTTGCTGTCTATCTTGCTTACAAAGGGTTGCCTCTTGTTCACCATTGGCCATAATTGGCATTTGAGCTTCTGAAGAGTCTCTTGTCTCCATCTCTCACCCAACTGTAGGAGCACTAGGATTGCAGACAGCAATTATCACTTCTGACTTTACCTGGATTCTAGCAATCTGAACTCAAATCCTCAAACATGTATGACAAGTGCCTTATTCTCTGAGCTATCTCCCCAGCCCAAGAGGACTACTTTTAGGTTGTATTTGAGATAGAATCTTACTGTGTAGCCCTGACTGGCCTCAAACTTGCTGTGTAGCTCAAGTTGGCTAGAAACTCAGGGCAATCGTCTTGTCATTCTTTCCCTGTTTTTGTTTGTTTTTTAAGATTTATGTGTAAGAGTGTTTTGCCTCTTGTATGTACGTGCACTACATGCTTAAGTATTTGCAGAGATCAAAAGAGGGCATTCGATTCCCTGGAACTGGAGTTGCAGACGGTTGTGAGCTGCTGTGTGGGTAATGAGAACCAAAAAAAAACATGAAGTATTCTTAACCACTGAGCCATCTTTACAGCCCCATTAAGGATGACGTTTTTTATTTTTATTTTGAGACAGTTGGACTATGTAGCCCTGGTTGACATAGAACTTAACTACATAAATCAGACTGGTCTCTAATTCACAGAGATCTTTTTAAACAAAACTTTTTTGGATTATATTTTACTTAGTGTATTTGTTGTGTGCAAGCAAGTGTGCCATGGTATGTGTATGGAGGTCAGAAAGAAAACTTGGATTTGTTTCCATCATGTGGGGTTTGGGAATCAAACTCTGGTCTTTGGATTTAGCTAAAGGATGATTTTCCAAGATTTGGTCTTAGAGGTGTATTTGTGGAAGCCCTAGTGCCCGCTTGCCCCCTGCAGACCATCAGAGCCCCATCCCATCACTGTGTTCTCTCACCTCCCACCAGTCATGTCCCTTGAGCATCTGGGTGACTTGAAGATACAACTACAGTTGGGGGTGGGGGTGGACGTGGGCTAGTCAGCTTGTGGTCTAATTTTTAGTTTGTTTTGTTGTACTCTGTAGTAGTTCACAGTTGCTGCTTTAATGTGAATTAGATTCCAACGTTTAAAAATAGGGATTTTTTTTCAAAGCCAAATTTTCTGCTGTTCTATTAAAAACAAAACAAAACAAAACAAAAAACCCAAAAACTGAAGACCTAGTAATATGAATCTATTCCCACATGGCAACAGTTGATTAGAGTGGAATAATGTATTCTGCCTTTAAACAGACTGTGTACTTTGTAGTTAGTTCACTGTAGTGCCTGGTGGCTTGGTGAGCATCACATTTGAGACTTGATTCTCTTCCAAAGCTCTGCTGGAAGAAGCTAGATTGATGTTTAGTCAGCAGCTATTGGGGTTTTAACCTGTTGCTTATGAAAAGTAACAAACCAGTTTCTAAAGAAATGTGCACAGTTTTTGCCTGAGAATTTGGTCATCTTTTTGCTGTGAGTGGTTTTGCCAAACCTCCTATCACAAATGTTCCACTGAAACAGTAGCATGGTCAAGTATCACATGAGTTGGTTGTCACTCCTACTCCCAACAAGTGTCCACTCAGCCTCTGCTTGACCACTTCCAACAGGCAGGCATATTACCTCCTCACAGATGGCCAGCTCCATCCCTGGATAGATGGTGCCTCCTGGGGACCTGAATCCACGCAGTGTTGGAGCAGGGAGGGCAAGTACTGCTTCCAGGTGCAGGGCTTCCACTCATCTACCCTGCATCCAGGGCAGCACAGTGCTCTCTGCTGTAAGTAACTAGAAAGAAGCCTCAATTCTATGGGAAAAATACTTTATGATAGATATTCTCTGTGTAGCCCTGGTTGTTCTGGAACTTGCTGTATAGACCTGGCTGGCCTTGAACTCAGAAATCCACCTGCCTTTGTCTCCCAAATACTGGAATTAAAGGCTGAAAATTCTTTTTTTTTTTTTAAATGTCAAAAAAGCAATATGTGTTCAACTTGTATCTAGTAAAATGGTATAAAATTTAGAATATTAGTAATTCCCCTGTCTCCCCAAAGTAACCCTTCTCAAGAGCCTACAGTTCATCCTTTTACATGTGAGTCACTAGTGGTGCATTATACATAGTTCTATATAGCTTTCTTTACAGGATCTTACTTTGAGTTTCAGGTTGACCTGGAACTCATAGCTTAATTCTCTTGCGTTAGCTTCCTGAAGGCTAGGATTACAAATAGCCACCTCTCATGTATCTCATGCTGTCTCTCTTCACTAGGTTTGCTTTTACCTCCCTTGCATAGCATCTGCCTCAGTTTACTAGTTACACCTTATTGATGGATATTCTCATTGAACCAGGTATGGCGATACATGCCTGTAATCTTAGCACTCAAGTGTCAGAGAAGATTGTGAGTTCAGGCCAGCCTCTTTGTTTTTGGCTGGAGAGATAGTTAAGAGTGCATACTACACTTTTAGAGGACCTGAGCTGAGTTCCCAGCTCTCAAATCAGACGGCTTACAGCCTCCAGCTTCAGGGGAACCGAAGCCTTTGTCCACTTAAGGTACCCACATATGCATGCATTGTGCCGTTGTGCACAGGCGCTTACCAACTATGATGTGTACACACACACCCTGGCAGAAGATAACAAGGCAGGCTGTTGTATTTTTTTTAAATCCTGTCTTGACCCCTTCCCACCTCCTGTTTGGGTTTGTCTTGTTTTGCTGTGAGACAGCCTCACTGTGTAGTCCTGGATATCGTAGAACTGGATATATAGACAGTCTGGCTTCAAACTCAGAGAGAAATCAGCCTGTTTCTGCTTCCTTGGTGCTGAAATTAAAGGCATGTGTTACCACAACTATCTGGGTTTGTTTTTTAAAGTATACTCTGGACCAACAAGATGACTCACTCATTAATTCCAGTAGTTGGGAGGCAAAGGCAAGTAAGTTCAAGGCCAGTCGGATCTATGAGCAGTTAAGACACTTGCCGTCATGGGACCCACATGATCACAAGGGAGAGCCAACCCCCACAGATTGTCTTCTGACCTCCACATGTGCTCTGTGGCATGTACATATATAGGCATGTACAGACAAAGTAAGTGAAACTCAATGATTTCTTAAAAATGAAGTACTGTTTTAGGCTCAGGCTGACTGCATAGCTTATTTTGGTGAGGAGAAGAAAGACAATACTTTATAATATTATAAAGAAATATGCACACATAATAATACAATTGAGTGACAATGGAAGAGTGTCAGGGAGACTATCTGAGGAAGTGATATTGTGCTAAGACCCAAGCAGCTTAGGATCTAGCCTACAAGGGAAGGAGAGACGAGTGAGCAAGAAGGAACTTGATGTGTCATGAGGTTGGAGAGACAATAGAAGTCAAGCAGGATACCTTTGGCCAAGGTAAATTTGGATTTGTTTAGATTATTTAAGTGCAATTGGAAAACACTGGAGACTTTAAGCCAGGAGATAACTTGTGATTTCTTCTTTAAAACAATTGGTAGGAGACATGTAATTTGGAGCAAAGTTCACTTTCTCCCATCCTTTTCCCCAGTGCTTCCATCCAAAAGACTGACAGCTATACAGCTGTGCTGAGATCCAACAGGGCTGTATAAGGTCAGGATAGTGGAGCCCTCCCCTAAAGCCTGGGCCCTGCAGGTTCTATACACCATATAGCGTACAGAGTTCTTGGCTTTTGGGTAGCCCTGGGGGAGTGGAACTGAGGGTACTTGTTGCAAGAGACGAATGGGGAAATGCTGGGTGGATACTTAAGGCTCCAGACACTTAAGAAAGGCCTCAGAAGAGTGTCTAGAAACAAGCCAGCCAAAAAACTAGACCTTCTGTTTGCCCATTTTAAACAACTTCTGTGTAGTCCCTGCTTAAGAGGAATTTGGACATTTTCTTCTTTGAGTGTCTTTGCTCTTTTTGTTTTGTGTTGTTGTTGGAGACAGGGTTTCTCTGTGTAGCCCTGGCTGTCCTGGAACCCGTTCTGAGATCAGGCTGGCCTCAAACTCACAGAGATCTGCCTGCCTCTGCCACCCCTGTGATTAAAGGCGTGTGCCACTCCCACCCAACCAAGTGTCTTTGCTTTTTATTCTGTCCCATCCCCTTCAGTCGGCACTCTGATGGTTCTTGGGTAACAATCTTGTGTTCTGAAAATCAAGGGGACTCCCACCTCAGAATCTTGGGCTGACTTGAAGGACTGAAGAGGAGGCCTTGGGGTCTGGGGGATTTGCCTTGTGGTAGAAAGGTGAACTTGGAGAGTTCAGAGCCAAGACTGTTTCAGAGCAGAAGAGTTGTGTTGAAGGGCATGAGACCCTTCGTGGTGGTGATCTTTAAACAGGTCTGTCCATGTTCGTGCCCTGGGGCTCACGTTGACCAGCTAGTTACATGCTGTCAACATGTACTATCCGCATACCTGGGTTACCTGAGGTCGCCATCCCATCTTCCACCCTGGAGCCAGTATTAGGGAGCTCTTGGACTTTTCTGCTGGTGAGCACTCACTGCTCTGAGAGGAGGAGGCAGCCTGAGACTAGTGAGGTCAGAAAATGTGATCCAGGTCATGTGTCTGCTTTGTCATGTCACCTTTAACCAGACCTTCCTCCATTCAGGTCTTTCCCCAAGTGCAAAGCATCTCTTTCTTCCTGTTTCTTAACACCCTTCTGACTTAATCTTTGATTTGGGTCAGCCTCCTTTGGTTCTGTGCTGTCCAGTTGTGAGGCAGTTCTTCCCCTTAATCTCTGAGGGTCTGGTCTTGAGGTACCAGTCACGCCTGTTCCCTGGGTCTGCCATTGGAAAGGAGCTGGCTCAGTGTCAGCTGCTGGCTTCGTCTTTCCCCAGAAACTCAACAGATTCCATGAAACATGAACAGGTCATATTCACCATGATACTTTCTGCCCCTGCACTCTCTCTGATCCCTTTGCTTTCTTTTCCAGGAGCCTGGAGAGGTGTGGCTGGACCAAGACCTCCCCTGATGTAAGCAGGCTCCTCCCCCACCACCTGTTGCCACCACACCAGGGGACATCCTCAAGCCCTGGCCCTTAGGGGAGAGGTAACAGGAGCCCAGAGCCGAGACCATGTGACGGCGCTGGCCTTTGCCACCGCCGTCCCCCAACCCTGGCCCCAGGCCTGGCACCATGATGTTCCGAGACCAAGTAGGCATCCTCGCTAGCTGGTTCAAGGGCTGGAATGAGTGTGAGCAGACAGTGGCTCTGTTGTCGCTTCTGAAGCGGGTCACCCGTACCCAAGCCCGCTTTCTGCAGCTCTGCCTGGAGCACTCACTGGCGGACTGCAATGATATCCATCTGCTGGAGTCAGAGGCCAACAGTGCTGGTGAGTCTTTGCCCCTAGAGAGGGGAGCACAGTGGGGAGAGCAGGTGCCAGGTTTCACAGAGACCAACCAATAGTGGTGCTGAGAAATGTATGTTCTGTGCTTGTGTGGTCTCCTGGGGCTGTGTTGTTGTCAGCCGTCCTCAGGTGTGGATGGGGATTCCCAGGAGGGCAATACAAACTCTAGATAGAGGAAGGACAGTGTTGGGGAGCTTGTATGAGCTGCCGAAAGGAATAGGCAAGTCATGAAGTGACGCAGTGGAAGGTGACTAGTAATTGTTTTCCTAGCTCTGGGACACCAGAGCTGGGAGAGGATCTCAGAACTCATAGAAGAGGCTGTCCGTGCTAGCCTTCACCACCAAAAGTAGATTGTTGCAGTCCATGACAGCTTCAAGAGAGTTTTGGGTGTAGATGTAGTCTTCCATGTTAGTTCCCTAAGTACCCGTGAAAAGGCACTCAGTCCACTGAAGCTGACACTGGGGATGGGTGAGCCAGACATCCTTAGAGCCTGTCCTTAGAGTTCAGGAGTCCAGAGAACCATCTCAGGGGCTACGGACTCTGGGCCCTGACATACAGGTGCAGAGCTGATACATGTGGGAGATGGAGGTCAGAGAGTTGTGGTGACCAAAAACCAGCTGGGAAGGGAACCGACCTCCTGCAGAGTCATCCTTGTTCTTTCTACTTCCAACTTCATAATAGCAGTTCCCATGGAGCCCTTGCAAGCCTTGCAAGCCAAGTGTCAAGTCCTTTGGTAGCTCTTGAGTCACATTGTCTAGGCTGAAATCATAGTTGTTACTTGCCATAATTGTGCCTCAGTTTCCTCATCCTTAAAGATGATAATTCCACCTAGGTTTAAGGTGCTTAATAAGGAGCTAGTGAGTTCATGCAGGTGGAGCTCTTCCCACAGTGCCTAGTAAGTAGTGAGTACTCAGTGAGTGTCAGGTGTTTTTATTGTCAATCACACTTACACTTCTCATAACTACCCGATGAGATTAGCATGTTCTCAGACTGGGATTTGGGGAACCACACAGCTACCTGGCCCAGTCATCATATTGGATGTTCAAGCTGCAGAATCATCCTGGCACAACAGAAGATAATTACATAGATTAGGAGTCATGTTGGCCTGATGCTCATTCAGAGCCCAGCTTAGCTGTAGCAGGCTTAGAGCTCAGCCATCTTCCACCCTTGCCAGCCTCCCCACCAGGAAAAAGGGCCCCCCTACTCTGGCACCCAAGGATGGAGGTCTGTGTAGGCTCTCACACTGGAGAGAGGGGGTGGTCTTTGGAATAAGTCTGTGTTTTATACAACTTCATCATGCCTTCACTACCCTGTCCTGAGCCTTATCTGCTTGTCAGGTTCGCCATGCTGTTGACTTATTAGAGCTTTCAGGTCTGTAAAGCTTATTGATACAGAAGGTTAAAGATAGACTCTCCTTTCCCTATTCTCATGTTTTATGAGATGATCTGTGCAATACGAGTAAACACATTTTCTCCTCACTTTGCCATGTTATAGGTTTGGGGATTTTGTTTGTTTGTTTGTTTTTGAAACAAGGTCCCATTTGCAGCCCTTCCTGGCCTGGAACTCTTTATAGACCAGGCTGTCCTTAAACTCAGAGATCTTCCTGCCTTGGCTTCTCCCTGGGTGCTGGAATTAAAAGTGTGCATCCTAATACATGGCTTTTTTTTTTTTTTTTCCTTTTTCCTTTTTTAATAGTTGATTTTGAGACAAGGTTTCTCAGTATAACAGCCCTGGATGTTCTGAAACTCTTTGTAAACCAAACTGTCCTCAAACTTAGAGATCTGCCTACCTGTTTTCCTGAAGTTAAAGGCATGCACCACCACTACCACCACCAAGGCTGGCTGATATTTTTTTGCCTAGGTTGGTCTCAGACTTGCAGTGCAGTGACTAGGCCTCTACATGTTTAGTCTGGGGTTACAGGCATGCACAGTTTCCTCCTGGTGACTTTGTCTCCATTGTTGTCTAACCCTCACAGTGCGTGTAAGGATGGAGAAGCTAAGTGACTTGCCCTGAGAAACAGAGTAAGCTAAAGTAGTCATTCTCAATCTTCCTAAGCTACAGCCCTTTAAAACTGTTCCTCATGTTATGGTGACCTCCAACCATAAAATTATATTGTTGCTACTTCATAACTGTAATTTTACTGCTGTTATGAATCATAGTGTAAATATCTGATATACAGAATAGCTGATATGCAACTCCCAAAGGGTTCACAACCCATGGGTTGAGATCTAGAGGGTAGAAATCAAATTTGACTTGGGAGCGGTTGGCTACTAGCTCTGTCTACCACTTGGTTTTGCTCCTCCATGCTGTAATAAGGACCTTTTAGACAGCTCTTGGATAAATCTCTAGGTGTCTCTGGAGCTCATAGTTTGGAAATGTTTCTGAAGTGTTTGCTCTTACTGCATTGCTAGTAAACAGTGTTACATATACAGAACAGTGGAGGGCCTTTCTTTTGTTCGTTTGTTCATTTTTGTTTTTGAAGAGACTGAATATTCCACAGTGAGGAGGAAGGATGCTTGCCAGGATTCTTCCTAATGAATGAGAGGGCTTTACACTAAAGAGATGGCGTCTCCTGTCACACGTTTCCTGTCACACCCTTAGGTAGACTTCCCTACTTTCCTGCTCATTTCTACTTCTTAGAACTGGAATCTGCTCTTGGAAGCTATCTCTCCTTTGATATTTCTTTTTCTACTCACTATGGCTTTTTATTGTTTTGTGTTTCCCACACTTGTATTGGAGTCTCGGGGTGCAGTCAGAATGACTTAAAATCCAGATTCCCAGTTCTGATCTCCCCAAACATAAAGTGAGTCTCTTTAGGGAATAAGCCTAAGAAAGGAATCTGAGAACTAGTTTGGGTTGGAGGGGAGGGTTATTTTTTGTTTGTTTTTTTGGCAAGGGGTTGCAAGTAGGGTGGGGGTGTCAAGACAGGGTTTTTGTGTGTGGCCCTGGGCATCTTACAACTCACTCTGTAGATCAGGTTGTCCTTGAACTCACAGATCTGTCAGTCTGTGCATCTTCAGTGCTGGGATTAGACATGGCACCACCTGCACCTACTGGGATCCAGATTCTTGTACAAACCAAGATGAGCCATGTTCTCATAAGTCATCTATTTGTCTTGGAATGGCAGGCTCGTGAGAGCTCTGGATTAAGGTCTGTCCCCTTGGCTATCAGTAGATGTGCCATAGTGGGCTTAGCCATTCTGAGCATACTACTTTCTATGTGGAGGAGGTTCCAGCACATTCTCTTAGTATTTAATGCATAGTAAGATGTAGTTGAGTGTAGAAAGATTGTTAGCAAATACGCTGTGAATCTATCGTCAGCACTAACAAAAATAAATCAAAACTTAATGGGAGTCCTCCTCATGGTATCTGTCCTTCCCCCAAAAGATTCATACTTACTCAAACAGCCAAATCTTGAATTTGGCTCTCTTACTAGTACTCAATTAAGAGGCACCTATTCCAGTGAAACTTCAGACGAAGTTTTTCTGAATCTCTTACACTGAGCAGAAACCCTGCTGCTTCTTCCAGTTCTCCAGTGACCTCTGGGTTTGAGTCTTTGTTGTCCGTCTTAATAGGTAATTAGGGAGCTGAGAGAAATTGACTTTGGAATGTCCTAGTCTTGACTTTGCTTTACAGCCCTCTATGGATTTTCCAAAAATAATGGACCTAGTGTTCTCGTAGATCTAACACTCAAGGTTGACTCTAATACTCGCCCAGTGGAGAAGCAGCAGACTGGGTGCTGGTGCCAATGATGATTCTGGGTGTGTCCAGGAAGGTGGTAAATGGCCTTCCAGAAGTAGGGAAATAGGTTCACTGCTGTGGGAGGGCATGGGGATGTCCCTAAGGCCAGGTAGCCAAAGCAGAATCTGAGATGACATTCAAGACCAGAAAAGAAAAGCAGGACTTCAGGTCCCTAAGCAGGGAAGAAGAGTGGCTTAGTTTGCCTTCAATTGCTGTGATCAAACATTGATCAAAAGCAATTTGGGGAGGAAAGGATATACTCATTTTACAGCCTATGGTTCATCCTGAAGAGTCATCAGGGCAGGAATTGAAGCACATACCACTGAGGAACACTACTTACTGGCTTTTTCTCCATGGCTTGCTTGACCTGTTTTCTTATACCACCTGTCCATAATGGTCTAGGCTTACCCACAGAAAATGAATCAAAAAAGGTCTCACAGGCTTGCCTACAGGCCAGTCTTCTGGAAGCTTTTTCTCAGTTGAGGTTCTTCTTCCCAGAAAATTCTAGTTTATATCAGGTTGACAAAAAAATCTAGGGTTCCCACTTGTCATCTCTTCTTCCCCCAGTTCTAAGAGCAGTCATGGCCCTCTTTCCCACTGGATGTACCTTGAACCATAAGGGTGTTCCTGTGGATTCCCATGGTAGGAGGAGATGGAGCCTAGGCAGCTAGATCTCTTCTTCTGCACTTCTTCCTGTGTCCAGTCTTCTGAGTCAGTCCCCATATCTGGCAGGTTTAAGCTTTTTCCTCTCTGGGTGGGGAAACTGAGGTCAGAAGAGGCCATGGCCATTGAGTCATCAGAGCCCATCCTCTGATGCCCCCACCCTTCCCTTTCAGGATCTACTGACATAGTTCATCAAACAAAAATGTGAACCCCTGGTCCTCCCTGATGTCTGTGTGAACTGAAGTGAGACAGAGAAGGGTATGTCTGGGACCAAACCCCAGTCCCTGTGATTGTTGCAATAGCTAAGCACATAAAAAGGGGTTTGCTCTTCTTAGATAGTCTCAAAGATATATTTGGCTCCTATGATTTTCCAGGACCCAGGGTCATGACCTACTTAGCTTAGGTTGCCTGGCCAGTCTTGCCCTGTGGCTGTTGTGCATCGTGCAGTCTCCTTTACCCTTTCCATGTCCTCAGACCAAGTCTGCAGCTCAGAGAGGAGCAGCTGCTGGCATTCCACACAACCCCATTCCACCCATCTCCAGAATTTCATCACTAAAATTAGGCCCCTAAGTCTAAGGCCAGACATGTGTCTGTTTGGGGTAAGTAATTTTGTAAAATTCCCCACCCCATGGGGAATCTTAAGGGGGAGTCCCAGATGTTCTCTGCTAAGTAAACCACTGGCTCAGCACCCCTAGAACAGCACAGGGGAAGATTTCTACTCGGCAGTAGAAGTATAAGGGGTTATGTGCTGAATTTTTGCCATGCCTTGCTTTGCACCTCTCTGTTGACTCTCTACAACACTGTGACCCCAAGGGCTGGTACAGCCAGCATTGCATAGACAAATGACCAAGATTCAAAGAGTATACAGGGCTGGCCACAGCTACAGTATACTAAGTCAATGGAAATAAATGGATTCTATTTTGTTTTGGGTTGTTTTTTGGTTGCTGTTTGTTTGTTTTGTACTTTGAGAATGGGAGTCTCTGGCTGTCCTGGAACCTGCTTTGTAGACCAGGCTGGCTTCAAATTTAGAGATCCACCTGCCTCTGCCTTTCAAATGATGGGATCAAGGGCATTTGGCTCTAATCTGAGCCACTATCTGGCTCAGATTTTTTTTTTTTTTTTTTTCTTTAAACCAGGCAGTTTTTCCTTTGAACTTGCAGAATGTGTTCTGCCAGAACTTAAGGCAAGATGACTGAGATCCCAGAGAGGGCACATTATACACAGGCACCCCTGTCTACCAACAGACCATCTGGGTTCAATTGTGCAGGTATTCATTGGGCCCCTGCTGTACCTTAACTCTTGGCTAGAGTTTTCTGATCTGGGCAGGAAACTAGATGTTCATCCCCACCCATCATCTGCAGCCCCAGCTGAGTTCACCCCAAGGGGCCTGAAGCTGTGCACATTCCTTGGACTCATTCCATTGCTCATTGATGCTTCCCAGTCCTGGGAGGCCCGCCCTTCCCACCACCACCACTCAGGCACATGAACACACATTTCCTCAGAGTCAGCCTTCATTGGTCCAAACTACTTTTCTTTCTGGGCAGTAGAACAAGGTCCTTCTTTGAGCCCAACCCTTGAGGCTATTCTGTCACATCTCCTGGCAGTACCAGAGGAGAAGCTGCATCCCATAACCCTGGGGTCCTGGCAGTACTCTGGGGGTGGGGGAAGGTTTAAACAAGGCTTCTCTCTGTCCTAGATGCCTCTGGCTACGCTGTAAGAGCTAAACAGCAATTGAGAAGTCAGGGTCGGGACTACAAGAGGAGCAAGGAGAGAAACACCCATCACTGAACCAAATCCTTGCACATTTACTACAGGCAGACTGTTAATCCTTCACTGACACTATTCCCTAAATCTGAGCAGCCCAGATCTCATGAACCCTATACTCCTTTTACAAAGGAGGAGGCATATTGCTCTGACAGCTGGAATGTAAGGCCTTTGGCTTTATTTTTAATAATACTGTATTTCTTCATGCTATATTTCTTATCAAGAACTAAAAGTTCAGGAGCTAAATCCAAAACTAGGGCCATCCAGGGGTTGTGTGGCCCAGTGCCAGACGGAGATGGGAGGGTAGGAAAGAAAGTTTCCTGACTTGAGGAACGACTTGCCCCACTTCAGAAGGACCTGTAAATATTGCAGTGGTTGGAGGAAGAGTTTGTGGGCATAGAGAGCTGGTTCCGATGAAGATAGATGAGGAAGGCAGTTTCCTGGCCTCGAATGGCAGATACAGTGTGAGGAGAGTGAAGACCGAAAGAAAGATGCCACGAAGGCTAGAGGATGACTCAATATTGTCACTGGCTGCTGCTCAGGTGGCCCAGGCTTATTCCCAGAACCCACATGGTGCCTCACAAGTGTCTTAACTCCAGTTCCGGGGATCTGACATCGTCTTCTGGCCTCCACAGCATTGCCTGTGGATGATGCAGACACACACACGCAGACAAATACCTGTACACATAAAATAAAGAAAAAGTGTTTAAATTGTGAAAGTTTCTTTCCATTCTCAAAATAACATACAGCATAGTTCTCAGGTTTGTTAGTTGCCAGTTCCCCAAATCTTATTTGTATATTGAAGTAGTAATGGTTAAGGCAAGGGTGGGCAGCAGTCATATTCTTAGCCTGAGCTCGGTGTCAGCCATCACTACTGACCTTAGGAGGAGTGCTTGCTGAAATGCTAGCTCTGTTTCTCTTGGGCTGGTGCTGTGCTCATAAAGTGAGGTGAGGACTTTGAGTGCGGGTATTCCTCAGCATTTTAACATGATGGAGATATGCAACCTGGCCCCGCCCCAGGAGTCGGAAGTTTTGTGATTGTTCCAAGAGCTACAGGTTTAAATAAAATTAGAAACTAATGTGAATTCCAGGATGCTCAAATGTCCTACTGTTGTGAACGAGGACAAAGGTGAAGAATAGCACTTTGGAGTTTCTAGTATCCATGCTGTGTTGTGGCTAGAGAACGTGACCTTTTTTCAGTCTTGAGTCTGGGGGCTTATACACGCTAGAGAGAGCCATATTCTCGATGCATGCTGCCTCTCATCCTTCTCAGAACCTTGCTAAGGCTGAACTTTAACAGGAGTAACAGGCCTGTTTGTATCTAGGTTTCTGAGGCTAAATCACATTGTTTCCTAGGCTGACTATTGGCCGATAATATTAGAATCTTTGTATACTGTTGAAAAGGAAAAAAACTAAGGTAAAATATACTAAACACAATACTAGTAATAAAAAGTAAAAACGAAATTTCCTGAGAATTAGCCTTAAGCTGTGATCTATCTCACTTAGTTCCCAGCAGCTATGCTGAGTAGGAATGGTTCTGAGTTCCCTTTACAGATACAGTAGAGCTGAGGCTAGGCACAGTGGGGGCACTTAGGAAGCTGAGGCAAGCGGATTTAGGGTTTGGGACCAGTCTGAGCTACTTTGTGAGACCCTGTCTCAAGGTAGGGGTGCGTGGAATTTAGAGCTTGCTTTTAAGGTGTGCTAAAATTGGAATGGTATAGAGAAGTTAAAACAATTTCTGTGCAAGTGAAGATACTCAAATTTATGAAGTATTCCGTATTGCTTTTGTGTGTCATGTTAAAATAACTAAACTGGGCCAGCAAATGGCTGAATTGGTAAAGGCTCTTGCAGGTAAGTCTAGCATCTTAAGTTGGGTTCCTGACCCCACATGGTGTGTGAGGAGAATTGACTCCTATAAATTCTTTTCTGACCTTCATGAGTGTACTGTGACATGTGGACACACACCCCACCTAACCAATCTGGGCCTTGTAATTCAACCTTACAATAGCAGCTAATCGGAATACTGAGGCAGGAAGATCACCACTTCATTACTCCTTTGGGTTACAGAATGAGTTCAAGACTAGCCTGGGCCACTTAGTGAGGCTCTATCTTAAAATGCAAAGTAAAATTAAGGCTGAGGGTGTAGCTCAGTGGTAGACTGCTTCTTTCGCACACTTAAGGCCTCAGGCTCAGTCCATGGATTTTAGTGGTGGAAAGAAAGACAATAGAGCTAAGACATGAGATTTGACTAGGGAAAAGGCTATTGCAGCCAAATTCTTGAATTTGGATGAATATAACATAGTGTAGATCCCCAAGGAAGATGGGATAGGCCACCCCTCAGATCAGTCTGTACCTGATGAAAAAGTGGAGAATGACTTAGAAATGGAGGTGATGTTAGGCTGTGAGTCCTTGGAGTTAAGAGTCTGGGTACAGGCTGCCATAGTAAACCTCTGAACAGAAACTGATGTTATTTGAGTGTGACATAGGAAGATAAACTCACCTGTATGAACAGGACAGTTTAGAGGTTGCCACTTGGAAGAAGAGAGACCAGTTTAAAAACCTGAAGCAAGCATTTAATGCATTCTTGATTCAAGGCCACATTGCTTTCTTTTTAACATTTATTTATGTAGTTATGTTGGATATGGTGTGTGCAGCATGGCAGTATAGAGGTCAGAAGACAGCTGATGGGGAGCTGGCTCCCCACATTGTGGCTCTCTCAGGACTCAAACTCAGCTCATCAGGCTCAGGCTTGAGAACATCTCACTAGCCCCCACTTTACTTTTCTTATTATTAGTTCATTGAATCTCAAACCAACACTTTGAGTTAGGTTCTATAATTTTCTCTCAAGTTTTGCAGGTGGCAGTATTTTGGGAGAAGGTTCAAGGACAGCCTGGGCTACATAGTCAGAATCCTCCAAAAGCAAAGAAATCTGTGTTCAATAATTTTAGGTAAGGTGACTTATCTAAAATTTAACTGGTAAAGAATCTAGACCATCTGATGCCAGAGAACAAACATTTTTTCATTTTGGGGTGGGGGGCGGTTCAAGATATGGTTTCTCTGTGTAGCTCTGGCTGTCCTGGAGCTCAATCCACCTGCCTCTGCCTCCCAAGTGCTGGGATTAAAGGCATGAGCCACTGCCCAGCTGAGAACAAGCTTTAGAGTGTATTCCTACACCTTCTTCGTGTAGGCTGTTTAATGGGGAAGGCAAGTAGATAAAGCACAGCCTTCATAGGGTTGGAGGTCACTGAAGACACGAGTGATAGAAGTAAGAAAAATTATTCTAGAATAGGGCACATGACAGGAAATAAATGGGAAAAGTAGAAGGACTGGAGCTGAGGGAGAGTCTGTTGATGTTCCTAATGGCTCTTGTTCCCTTGGTAGCCATCGTCAGCCAGTGGCAACAGGAGTCCAAAGAGAAGGTGGTGTCCCTTCTGCTGTCCCACCTGCCGCTGCTTCAGCCAGGCAACACAGAGGCCAAGTCCGAGTACATGAGATTGCTGCAGAAGGTGCTGGCCTACTCCATCGAGAGCAATGCCTTCATTGAGGAGAGCCGCCAACTCCTTTCCTATGCCCTCATCCACCCAGCCACCACTCTGGAGGACCGAAATGCACTCGCCCTCTGGCTGAGCCACCTAGAAGAGCGGCTGGCTAGTGGTTTCCGTCCCCGGCCAGAGCCCTCCTACCATTCACGCCAGGGCTCTGATGAGTGGGGGGGACCTGCAGAGCTGGCCCCTGGAGAAGCAGGACCAGGCTGGCAGGACAAGCCACCCCGGGAAAACGGACATGTACCCTTCCACCCATCCAGCTCAGTGCCGCCAGCCATCAACAGTATTGGGAGCAATGCAAACACAGGTAAGGGCTGTCTTCCTAGGTGGCCGAACCTACTTTAAAATAGTCAGAATGGGCTGTTTCCTCTTGCTCTGTAACCTTGGCAAGTCCTATCACCCTTTTGGGCCTCAGCTTTATGAGGGAGGCAGACAAGTGCAGAGGTTGTGATCTATTAATGTGTCTTAGGAAATCACATTTTGTTTGGTTTTAAATAAATTTAGTATTCAAAATTTTAAAAATTAGATTTCCAGCTTCTCTGGAAAGACTAGAGATCTCTAGCTTCATAGGCTATATTACTAGTGGCAGCATGAGAGACGGCTGAGTATCTGCGCCTGTCCATGAGCCCCATGACTTCTCAGCGTTTCTTCTTCTTCTTTTTTTAATGTGTGGGTGGGTGTTGTTTTGCTAGCTTGTCTGTGTACCATGTGTATACAGTGTCTGAAGAAGCCAGAAGGGGGTTCCCCAGAACAAGAGTTTCAGATGTAGGTTCCATGTAGTTCCATGTAGGTTCTGGGAACTGAACCCGGGTCCTCTGCAAGAGTAGCAAGTGCTCTTAACCATCGAGCCATCTCTCCAGCCCCCACTATCATCAACATTTCTGACTGGTTCCATCCCTCAATATCAGCATACCTGACTGACTTCTGAGGACCCCTGGTAAGGATGGATACCATCACCTGAGGTCTCTTTAGCTCGCTCACTCAGGATTTTGTTCTCTGTTTTTAGCTTCCAACATGAGAAGTGTGTTTGTAAATTTGACACTGCAGAGCATCAGCTTGTGGAGATATGTTTCAAATTTAATAAAAACAGTCTGAGATATCAGAGGGATCTATTCACAGTCAGTCTAGGAGGATCAGATAGTGGTAACTCACAGACAGTGGTGACCTACACCCTTAATCCAATCAAATCTGAGTTTGAGGTCATCTTAATTTACAGAGGGAGTTCCAGGCTCCCAGGCAGGCAGTGGTGGTGCCACGTCTTATCTCAGCAAAGAAGGTATTTAAGGCAGGCATAGAAAGACAGAGCAGGCAGAAGAAACCATGCCTCACACTGTTAGTCCCAGCACTTGGGAAGTAGAAGCAAGAGAATCTTTGTGAGTTCAAAGCCAGCCTGGTCTTCAAAGCAAGTTCCAGGACAGCCAGGACTGTTAAAGAGAAAACTCTGTCTTGAAAAAACAAAAACAAACAGACTAGAAGATATGGATCTGTCTTCTGATATCTCAGACTGTTTTTATTAAATTTGAAACATATCTCCACATCAGCTGTTCATAGTTGAACATTGGTGCCAGGGTGCCCTCAGTAGCACTTTTATGGATTCAGTCTCCATTGAGCCTCCTCACACACCGCTAAGCCTATGATTTCATAAAAGGGGACTTAGAACTCAAAGAGCGGAAGTCATGTGGTTGAGATCACACATAGAGCAAGTAATGGAACTGGCCATGGTTCAGACTTGAACAGTTCAGGCCAGAACTGCCTCTGAGCAGAGCTGTCTTACTAATCAGGTCAGCCCAGAGGTTTGGTAAAACAGGAACTGGTGTTAAGGTGCTTTTTTGAAATGTTCGCTGAGGTGGACACTGTAAGGCACTGTGACTTTCTAAGCATGACCTAATTGAAGGTGAGTGCTCACAATTTAGCCTTAGGTGGTCAGCCCTTTCAGAGGCACAGTTAAAGTAGGCCAAGGAAGATAGACTTATGGGGCATTTTCAGGGAATTCTAGCAACCCCATTTACTTTGGATTTGTTTTCTAGCTTTGGAATACCATACTTTCTGTACCAGATTTGATGGTTCTTAACATTGATTGATTGTTCTGGATGGGAAATATTGGTTACTTTGCTAGGAGCTATTCTGAGGACTTCATAACTATAAACTCTGAAATTTGTCTTAGGTTCATAAGTCACATACCCAAGATGGTGGTGTCCAAATCAAATCTGGGTAGTTTGAATATCCATACTGGACCTGCGCAGTGACTAGCCCACACCCTCTGCTCCCTGGCTTAGAACCTAGTAGGCTCTTTGGTTTTGCTTGTCCTTTTAGCAACACTAGGGATAGAACTCAGAATCTTGACGATATTGGACAAGGCTTTACCACTGAGCTCCAGCCCCAGCACTCCAAGCAACATTGAAGGACCAAGCTTTCACAGTGTTGGATAGGTGTATGGACCAAAAGGGAAAAGAATGAGCCATTCCATGTAGAGAGCACATCATGTCTCACAGAGCATCAGTGTATAGCAGGTCTTAAGATTCTTCCAGTGATCATATTGGTGCATACTAGGCTAACTTGTACCTATTGGGGATTTCATACTGACAAAGAGACATAAACCCTGTCCAAGAGTACTGATTTCAAAGGTAGTAGAGTTAGTAAAGTCAAATATTAAGGCCACCGTTTGGGGTTTTAAAGGATAAAATGAAACTTTTGGACATCAGACAGTTGCAGGAAGCAGGAAACCATTAAAATATTTTTGAGTGGGAAGCAAAGATTGGCCTGGGAGGGCAGACAGGGTGAGTTTGGTGTGCTGCCAAGGACAGACCAGGATTTCTTGGAGAGTGTGAGGCCATGGATCTGCATTCCTGTTTTTATAATCCTCAGGCAGTGGCCCAGCAGGACTCCTCAGGAACTGCGTGGTCACTCCAGTCGGGGTGATTTCCTGCCCTCTCAGCTTCACCAGCCTACTTGGCTGAAAAGGGAGGAAGGAGGTGGCCAGGGGCACTAAGACAGGCACAAAGGCCTGTATTGAGGGTTTTGCAGCTCTAGGGCCCAGAGTGACATCTTCTAAGAGGTCTTAAATGAGGCAGAAGCCAGAGTTCAGTGTCTAGAAACTTGGAAGGAGCTCTGAGTAAAGGAACAGAATCCTGGGCAATAGCAGAGCCTGACACTATCTGTGTGCTGTGGGCCAGTCGGTATCTTTTCTCTTGGGTAACTTTCTGGCTAGGAACATCAATATTGTCACAGCTTGTAACAGAAGGTGCTTTGGGGTCTGTACCACAGTGGCCTAGGTGGGGTGTCACTGGGACACTTAGAACAACCCTATCCTGTACTCTTTCCTCCTAGTCTCCTGTGGAAATTGGAGCAAAGTAGTTCAGCTTCCTGGGCCTTATCCTCACCTAGCCAGGCTTTGGCTTTTTCTGTTTCTCTCTAGGCTGCCACAGGAACTAGTAGATTCCCTGTGCTGAGTTCACAGGTCCTCTTGGCACTCATTTGTTCTTTCTGAAACTCAGTTGAAGGCTCCTGTGTGATCATTCTGTTGCCAAGCCTGGGGTGCTAAGATGATTGGGCCAGGACCCTCTCCTTCATAAGCCCACAGACCGCTACACAAGAGCAACAAGTGTTTGACTTGCAGTAGCCAGAAGGAGGTGCTTGAGCAAGACACAGAGGCAGAAAAGGGTGGTGAAGCAGTCCTAGGACAGGGAAAAGACAGTGACAAGGTCTGGATGTTTAGGGAATGCTGCATTGTCTAGAGAATCACTTGGAGCCCTTTCCTTACCTCAGATGCAGTGGACAGAATATGAAATGTCTTGAGGAAGAGGGTACTGACTTTACTCTGAGTTATCAGGCCTCTTAGCTGGTCGGTTTGGATTCAGCCCAAGAAGCAGTTCATTAGCTAGGCTTGAAGGTACACATCTATAGTCCAGTATGTGAGAGACTGAGCTATAGAGTGAGTTCTGGGCCACTCTAGCAATACTCTTCCTCAGTCCTCCACCCACACACTCAGACAGTTAGCAGGGACTCTGTGTACTTGGCTTCTTTGTAAGTACTAGGGAAGCAATTTCCTGGGCCGTCCCCTATGAAGGCTGAGGGTATGATGTCGTCACGTACAGATCTTGATGTCTCTTTAGCAAAGGGGTTTAGTTAACCTATGTAAGAGAATCTGGGCTGTGATCGGTGTTTAAAGGTGAGACAATAATTGAGATGGAGGAAGACTTGGTGTAGGGCTCAGGAGATGACAGTTAACTGAGGAGGCTTCAGACTGCCAGCTGCCAAGATTGGGGAGTTAAGAATGTGGTAGAGGACTTGTCTAGTTTGCAGGAGGCCCTGGATCTGTCTGTCTTCAGTATCACAGAAAAGAGCAAATGTCAAAATCCTTTACTGTAAACTTGAGTGTTCAGAAACCAGGGTGGCACATATATTTAATCCCAGCACTTAAAAGACAGAAGTACACTGGAGCTTAGTTCCAGAGAAGTGAGGGCTAAAAAGCCCTTGAGCCAAGGACTGGGCTATAGGACCTAGAACATGAGAGGTGACTGGGGGCCAGGGCTTCAGGTGTGTGGAAGAGTTCAGATTCTGTTGTCAGCGTAAAGGAAGCCACCAGGATCTAAACAGGCCAGATTTGCACACTGTAGTTGAGTGTGGTGGCACGTGCCTGTAATCCCAGCACATAGGAAGATCACAGAGTTTGAGGTCAGCCAGGCTACAAAGTGAGAATCAGTCTCTAAAAAGCCCCCACCTCTAAAAACATTCAGTATGGCTGTTGAAAGGAAAAGGCTATAAGTGGAGAGAATGAAGGGAAGAATCCAGTTAGGGCTGACAGTAATTCCAGCCATAGTTACTGTGGTTTGGATGAGAGTGTGAGCACAGGAGTGGGGCAAGTTCAAAGGACTCTGGCAGCATGCTGGCAAGTTGGGTTTTGGGGTGGGAGGTTGAACAATATCTATAGGCAGTTGCCCTTGGGGCCCCTTGGCTCTTTTCCTTCCTATTGGTAGATTACAAGTTGAGCAGGCCAAGCTGTTTTTTATGCTCAGAATCCCTAACCTGACCTCTTGCTTTTCCTTCACTGGCTAGGACTCCCCTGCCAAATCCACCCTAGCCCACTGAAGCGCTCCATGTCACTCATCCCTACAAGCCCCCAGGCCCCTGGTGAGTGGCCGAGTCCAGAGGAGCTTGGGGCCCGGGCTGCCTTCACCACGCCCGACCACGCACCCCTCTCGCCACAGAGCAGTGTGGCCTCCTCTGGCAGTGAGCAGACGGAGGAGCAGAGCTCCAGCCGGAACACTTTCCAGGAGGATGGCAGCGGGATGAAAGGTGCATCCAGAGGACAGTGCCAGAACTCTTCTCCAGGGCTGGGCTGGGCTGGGGGGCAAAAAAAATTGTCTGTAGCTGCCACCTCAGGGAAGGGACAATAGATATTCCCTCCCCTCACAACCAGCCAGAACTCAAGATAGTTAATGAAATTAAATCATGAAGGCCAGCCTGGCAGCTCAGTGAGTCAGGTGTCTTGCTGGGGAAGACTGGAATAGCCTCACTAGGCAGATAGAGGCAGCTTCTGGTCCCAACTCCTCCCAACTCACTATAGTTTCTAGTGGCTTATGCCTGAACCCCCCCCCCCCCCCCATCATATCCCATATATCCTCCCCACACCAGTATTCATCTCCTTCCTTTTCCACAGACGTGCCCTCATGGCTCAAGAGCCTCCGCTTGCACAAGTATGCTGCTTTGTTCTCACAGATGAGCTACGAAGAGATGATGACCCTAACAGAGCAGCACTTAGAGTCGCAGGTGAATCCCCAGAACCACTGGAAAGGTGTTGGACCAGCACTGTTGGGTGCTGGTCCTGCTATCAAGCCTCTTCTGTCCCTGGTCTCTGTCGGGACACCCTTGTGTATCTCATTTATATCCAGCTGTCCTGTCTCCTTCTGTCCTCATCACAGAATGTCACCAAAGGTGCCCGGCACAAGATAGCCCTGAGCATCCAGAAGCTTCGTGAGAGACAGAGCGTCCTCAAGTCCCTAGAGAAGGTGAGAAGCTGGTATCCTCATCTTCAAGGCAGGTGGAAGGCTTTGGGTCAGCCTTGTTGGCAGCTACCTGAGCCTTATTCCTGCAGTCTGCAGGTGTGGCCCCAGCTGTGGGCAGCTGGATTCCAGAGACCTTAAGCAAAGTGTTGTCAGAGGACTCACCTGTGCTTCCTGAGAGGCTCCCTCCTGTCCTCTCGCCCTCACTTCCCTCCCTGTCCTGGTTTTGATTCCAGAATGTCTCTTGTCTGTTAACATTAGACCTGACATCTTTTTGACTTTCTCCCCGACTGGATCCTGCATCTGCTTACATACATCATCCTCCTCTCCTTTCCCTGCTGTCTCCTTTGGTTTTCTTCCTCTTTCACTGTCCTACTCTGATTCTCTGCTTTCTCCCTGGAGGAAAGAAAGAAGTCACCTGGCTGATGGGCCAGCACTTTCCTTTTCTAACCTCTGTGTGGACTTCTCTGAGCATCGTCTGACCACACTCATGTAGTCATTTCTTTTGTGCCACTGTATGAGGTCTGTGCCTAACCTAGCCACATTCTCATTGCAGGACGTGCTGGAAGGTGGCAATCTGCGAAATGCTCTGCAGGAGCTGCAGCAGATCATCATCACCCCTATCAAGGCCTACAGTGTCCTTCAGGCCACCCCTACTGCCAAGGATGGGGGTCGGGGGGAGCCGCTACTGCCAGGTGCTGAGCCTCCCCTCACCCATCCTGGAACAGACAAGGGCACTGAGGCCAAGGACCCTCCAGCCGCAGACAACTATCCTCCTCCACCAGCTCCAGCTCCCTCTGATAGCAGTGAGCCAGCCCCAGCTCCTGTCGCCGATGGAGACATCCCCAGCCAGTTTACACGGGTGATGGGCAAAGGTGAGAGCAGTCAGTGCCTGGCCCAGAATCCTGAAGCAAAACACTAAGTGACCCAAACACTATGGATCAAGTCCAAATTAGAGAAGGGGACCATGCTTCTTATTAAAGACCCTAGAGGTGAATCTGCAGAGCAGCTGAAACTGAGTGAGACTAGACCTCATCCTGCAAGCCTCCCTGGGCCAATACTAGCACTTGCCTTCAAAGTTGAAGAGTTGGGATTCATCCAGCCCAAGTTTCTTGTCTTGCACCCAAAAGCCGGTACTGGGGAGGCTGCAGTGTGGCAGAGGTTACCTTGGGACTAAGCTCTGCCCTTTCCCGTGTCCCTCAGTATGCACCCAGCTGCTGGTGTCCCGACCAGATGAAGAGAACATCACCAGTTACCTCCAGCTCATCGAAAAGTGCCTGACTCACGAGGTAAGGCCTTCACTGAGAAAGAGACAGTACCGGGCCCAGATTCCAGCCCCATCCTCTTCAGCTTTTATGGCCACTTCCCTCCTGTTCTCGGTGCCAGTACTGGTTCAGGGTTCCTTGCCCCTTGCTCTTCATGCTCACAGGGAGAGATGACTACACTCATCTATCACTGCGTACCTGTCTTCCCAGCTAACCTGGAAGCATGGTCCTCTGTCGAGCATCTCCCTTTCTCCCCATTCTAGGCTTTCACAGAGACACAGAAGAAGCGGTTGCTGTCCTGGAAGCAGCAAGTGCTGAAACTCCTCCGGACCTTTCCTCGCAAAGCTGCACTGGACATGCAGAACTACCGGCAGCAGAAGGGGTAGGTGGGCACCTTCCATGGAGTTGGTATGTGGGTGCCTAAAAGGGTGATTGTTTTGTAATGAGACTCCTGATTGACTTATTCAAATCACCCCACAGAGAGTTTTGATAAAGTCAGAATGATGTAGTTTAAGAGGAGAAAAACCGTGGTGTGGTGGTGCACTCCTCTAACCCCAGCACTTGGGAGGCACAAGCAGTTGGATCTCTGAGTTAAGGGGTACCAGGACTGCGTAGAAAAACCTGTCTCAAGAAATCAAAGAGGCGAGAAGGGAGGAGGAAAAGGATGGTGTGGTGTGCAGGACTTGAATCCCAGCACTCAGAGGCAGAAGCTGGGGAGGGTGGGGAGGTAGGATTCATGGAAAGAGACTGATTTGTGGGAAGGTGCTGACACTTGATTACCCCTTTTCTTAAGAGATGGCCCTGAAAAGGGAGAACAGGTCTTCAGTCCAGAGAGGCTTCATTAGGGGGAATGTCATCATGGCCATAGGCAGCCACAATGGGGCTTTGAAGAAAGCGATCCTTTCAAATCTAAAGAACAAAGTGGGGCTCTACAGATCTTCAGGGAGATGGCCAGTTTTATGTCATATGATCTATCTCCCATGCTATAGAGCATAAAGTAGGTACTAGGTAGAACCATGAACTTGCTTTGCAGCTGCTAGAGGAAGAGGGATTGCAAGGTCGCAGGCAGCCCAGTACTCTTTCAGGACTTAAGGATGTGTATAGAAGCACATATGCCCTGGTGAGGATCAGTTCTCTCCTTACACCATCTGGCTTCTAGGGGTCAAACTCAGGTCCCTTAGTCTTGGCGGCAGGCACCTTTACCTGCTGAGCCATCTTGTAGACCCACTGTATACTTTGTTATCAGCTCTCTGTCTCAGAAAGAAGTACAAGGGAGTGTTCCCAACTTGGGGGAAAGAGAGCAAAGAAAGGCAGCTAGAGTCTTATTCAACAGTTAATGGTACAAGTACTCACAGGCTGGAGCATTATGTACAGAGAACTTGCCTATCATGCATGAGGCCCTGGCTTCTACCCCAGCACTCCAGAAAAGGAAGAGCAGATGCTGAGGTGGCCAAAGCCCAGCACATGTATGTGGAGTATGTATACCCACTCCTGTACCTTTGTCTCCTTACCTGTATGCACACCACACACACATTTCTCCCTTGTGAAATGACACTTGGAGAACTGTTTTGAGGGTTCAGCGAGGAAACCTCTCTATGCTCCCATATTTATCTTGGGTTAGGAGGAGACAGGAATATAGGATACAAGAACATGGTCAGGGAATCCTTGTTCAGAGCAGATTGGTGGTCCTACCCACTGGAGTTGAGGTAAGAATGAGAGATGTGGACCCTTATGCCTAAGCTAACACCCTGCCCTCTGCTCTCTGACAGCTGGGCGTTTGGCTCCAACTCACTTCCCATAGCTGGTTCTGTGGGGATGGGTGTGGCCCGGCGGACCCAACGGCAGTTCCCCATGCCTCCTCGGGCCCTCCCACCTGGCAGGATGGGCCTCCTGAGCCCCTCAGGCATTGGGGGTGTCTCTCCTCGACATGCCCTTACCAGCCCCAGTCTTGGGGGTCAGGGCCGACAGGTGAGCCGACTAGTATGGAAGTTCAAGTGCTTCTGGGTTCAGGGCGGCAGTACCCGAGATGTGTGTCTGTGCCTTTGCCCTTGGGTCTGGGTCACTCACACTGACATTTCTCCCCATGTTCTTTGCAGAACCTGTGGTTTGCCAACCCTGGAGGCAGTAACAGCATGCCCAGCCAGAGCCGAAGCTCTGTACAGCGTACTCACTCGCTCCCAGTCCACTCGTCCCCGCAGGCTATTGTCATGTTCCCTCCAGGTGAGGTGCCCTGCCTCTGGCATTCAGGCTAACCAAGCTCCTCACCTGGGTCTCACACCCATTCTCCATATGGATTTGTAGCAGGTCTCCCCTCTCCGTGTATGACTTTTCTTCCTGTGCCGTGGTGTCTCAGTGTTGCTATTGATTTGTTCAGTTAATACTCAGAAGAGATTGAGTCTGAGAGGTCAGTGAGGGTTTTGTGGAGGAGGTTGTAATCTATCAGCCCACCTGTGTTTTGTCAGTGGGTGGTTGACCACTGGAACCTGTGACTCTACCTCTTAATGAGTGTCTGGTAACAGGCGGTGAAGGTAGGCTCTTTCTCCTTTGCTCACACTAGCCTGGGGGTCAGGAGGAGTTGAGTGGCAGGTAGCAGATTGAAGGTATGATAGCTCTGGGACCCTGTCTACTCCTGTGTGCTTGGAGGTATGGCATCTGTGACAGGAAGCTGGTTTCAGTGGGCTACTCTGTACAGGTGACCTTGTAGTTAGAAACTTTGTAGCCAATAGTTTCCAAATTAATGAGGCCTCATCTGTGGTGCCAGAGAGTCTGTGTTGATCCTAAGGCAGGGCTTGGCACACTGTGAGCATATATTGTATAAATGGTGGTGAGTGAATGGGTGTGCCATAGATGCAAAAGGAGGGGATTGTTCCAGCCAGTATGCTGGCCTGACAGGCAGTCTTCCTGCACTTGTTAGATGGAGCCCTCCCTGATACAGAAGGGTGCTCAAGTCTGTTCTCACCTCACCAGTTAACCAGCTACAAAGAATGTTCAAGTTCAGAGCTTGTTTTTAAGAGAGATGGGGTCTCCTTCAGCCCTAACCAGATTTAGATGGCAGGGATGAAAGACGTAGGAGTCAGACCCTAGGGGTACAGTTTAAAAGCTCGACTGTCCTGGGGTGAAGCTAGGTGTGGGACCTGAGCTCTCTCTTGCAGGTGCTAATAGGAGGTCCTTTTGAGAAGTGCTTTGAGGACAGGCTTCCTGGCTGCTGTCCCATTCAGGACACCTGTTTGGCCTGCCTGGCTTCCATCCTGTCTGGAAGAACAAATCCAAGTGGGCACAGGAAGGACTTTAGCTTAACTTTTACACCAAGCATAGAGGCCATCAGTCAGCAATAAGCTGCCCAGTGCCTGGGGCAGGTGCCCAGACTGCCACAGCAACTTGGAATCCATGTGTGTGTCCTTCAGGAAAGCTCCCTCAGCTTCACATCACTTCCTCTGTCTAAAAAGAGGCTTTTTCTGCATTCCCAAACCCCTGTCTATGTTGGCTGTTTCTCTGCTCCCTTGTGAACAGCCATAGGCCTGTGTTTGTCTCTTCGCAGCCATGTCTTCTATCCTTCGTGCGCATGCTTTCTGTGCCCCACTCCTTCCCTCTTGCCTTTCTGGCTGGCCCTCCTCTCACCACCACCATTCTTTTCTTTCCCACTCAGATTGCCCGGTACCTGGGCCTGACCTGGAGATCAATCCCACCTTGGAGTCTCTTTGTCTGAGCATGACAGAACACGCCTTGGGTGGTGAGCATTTCCTCTTCCCCTGACCTAGCTCCCACCTACCCAGCATCTCCAGCTCTGAACCCAGCAACTTGGAGCCATCCTGAGGGTCCCAAGGGGAGGCCAGACTCCAGGGAGGGCCTGCCTGGGATGACAGGCTATGTGAGTGCCTTTCCTCAGGCCTCCCACCAGCTCCTGATCTTCCTCCCTTCCTCCCTTTCTTACCACAGATGGGACAGACAAAACTTCCACCATCTGACGGGACCCACAGCCCAGCGCACCCATAGGCTCCCTGGGCGGCGGGCGGGGGCCATCCCCCAACAGGCTTCTTCTCGGCAGCGAGAGGGTGGGCTGGCACAGCTATACATTCTGATATTTTTCTACTCATCCTCTTAACTTTTGTTTAACATTGGCACACGCCTTGCTCACTCCCAGGCCCATTGAGGGATCTCAGCTGAGGCTGGGGGTCAGAGAGGGCAGCCAGGGGCAAGGGGCAAGGACTGGCCAGACTGCCTACCCCTTCCCTTCCAAATCCCCCACCAGTCCCATCCCACCCCTGCCTCCTCTAGACTGCTGACACCTGTTCTTCCCTGAGAGAGCAGACTTCTTTAGAGACACTGGCCATCACCTTGTGCAGCCTGCCCTTCAGAAACATGACAGTGGGGAAGCAGTGTGGACAGCCTGTTCACCAGTATGTCACTGGAGAAGCGCCCCTCCCCTGGTTCCTACCCTTCCCTAGGACAGTCACCACCTTCCTCCTCCCTCTTCTTGCCCTGTTTTATCAGAGGTTCTCTACAATTAATTTCTTAGGCCTATTTAAGATACATATTTATATAGTTCTTAACGGTTTTTCTCTGATCATTCCCTGTCATTTTTAGAACCCCAGGCCTCTCTCTGAGCCAGGACAGTGGCAGGGGAGCCTGAACTTTGAGAGGAGAGGGCAGAGCCCCCTTCTCCAGACCCCTCGCCCTTCCCCATCCCAGCCCTGGCTCTTAGATGCAGAGGTTGAAGGTGGGCAGCCCCAGGCCCGCAGTGAGGTCAGGAAGTCTGTTGCCTTAATGTCCCCTTCCCCCACCAACATAATCCTTCTCTGCTCCCCAGGTCTGTTGGCAAAAGACTTGTGGGTAGGAACCAGGGGAAGGGGATTGTTGGGTTTTTGTTTTTTTGCCTATCCCTTTCTGTCAACTTTCCCCTGCCCCCATTATGTCATGACCTCATGTAAGTGGAACACTATATCATAACCCAGAGGTGCAGCCCAGCCTGAGTCACACAAACCCTCTGCCCCCGTCACTGATGAGGGCTGGTGCTGGGGCCCAGGTGGAGGGAGGGAATTTGGGGGTTCAGGCTGTGGGGAAGCCAGGGTCCCCTATTCCAAACTCCTCTCCCCCACCTCAACCTACATCCTCATTGGGACATTCTCAAGCTTTTCACACGAAAAGGAAAAAAATGTTATTTTTAGATACATTTTATGAATAACTTTTGTTATGAATATGGCTGGTAACCATTGTGTATGTTATTAAAGATACAAAATGTTGGGAAAAAACAAAAAACCAAAAAAAAGAAAAAAAAAAAAAAAGAAAAAAGAAAACCACAGCCTTCCCTGCACTATCAGCCCATCCCCCAGACCTCGCCCCTGCCTCCTGGTCTGTGGACCTCCTCTGCTCTGAGCCCAGGGAGAGAGAAGCCAGGGGGTAGAGTGGCAAAGGGGACCTGCCTGTGGTCCCCACCACCTCTCCCAGTGCCGGGCTGGGCGGGGTGTCAGGTGTATTTATGTACCTCTTGCACACTCATCAACCTATGCAAGTCCCCACCCCGGCCCTCCAGGTTTCTGTGCCTTTGCTCATTCCCTCTAACTCCCAGGCTTCTCCAGCCCCTCTCACTAACTGTGGGAAGTGGGGGGAAAGGCCACCTGTTTGAAATAAGCAGGTTTCCCTCTCACAGGACCCTCACCTCCATGAGCTGGTCTAGTCTTGTCTTGTTCACTTCCCATCAGGGTAACTGACCCTGCTTGGCACTGGAAGGTGGTGAGGGATACCCTCCCCCAGAGGGAGGTGAGAGCTTGCTCCCACCTGACGGCAGAGTGCAGGACGCAGGCGGCCCCACTCTGACAGGCAGGACCCTGACCCTCCATGACCCCGACACCTTAGCCCTCTCCATGGTCTCACCCTACCCTACCCACTTCTGTCCCCAGCCCCACTGGCAGAATCAGCTTTGAGTAACTGTACATTTTCTCGCTGTTGGAGAAGACTTATTTGTTGGAGTTTCAATTGTTAATGGTCTGGGCTTATTTTGGAAAAAAAAAAAAAAAAGAAAAAAAACCCAAAAAGATTCTGCTTTTTGTTACGATGCACTTCCTGGGAAATCCATGGGGCCTTGCTCTTGTGCTTCAAGTGGAAATCTTTGAGCACCTGGGGTGGGATGGGTTGGGTGAAGGGCAACAGAAGCTCTGGGAGGTGAAGTCAAGAGAAGTTAGCTTTATTAACAGCAAGACTGAGGGGTGGGGATGAACAAAGGGCTCACAAAACAGACAACTAGAAAAGTGCTTCCCTGCCCCCATGGTGTCTGTGCTGGCCTCCTCAGAAGGCCTTGAGGCTCAGTCACTGTCACTGTCAGCCTCACTGGAATCAGAAGCTGCAGCTTCACTGCCATCCTCCTGAGCTGAGTGCTCACTGCCACTGGGGAAAGGGCTGGCACTCCGACTGCGGCTCCGCTGGCCACCCCCATCACTGCCACTGTCCGAGTCATTGTCACTGCCCCTACGGGCCTGCCCTCTGTCCTCATCATCAGAGTCGGCATCATCTTCTGAATCAGCATCACTACCGAAAATCTCTTCTTTGTCCCGGGCAGCACGAGCGTCATCCTCACTGCTCTCATCCTCACCGCTGCCACTCTTGTCACTTGCCTCATCCCTGTCACCCTCCTCCCGGTCACTCTCGCTGCCAGAGCGCTCATCCTCACTGCCTTCCTTTTCACTACTGCTGCCCTTCTCATGTTCCTCATCTGCAAAGAAGCAAGGACAGGTAAGATTCCACTGCGTGCCTCCCAGGGCTCCCAGGATGTGACCAGTCTTTTACCTGAGCCCCCAGCTTCTTTCTCTTCAGCCTCCATCTCCTCCTCTTCCTCTTCCTCTGGCTCGTGGTTTTCCAACTGGGCCTTTCGTGCTTCCTGGAACCGATGAATTGGGGAAAAGACAGAGGGTGCTCCCTCAAACCTCTGATTCTGTACTTGCTTACCCACCACTAGCCTCCCTGTGGGTGTCCTGGGCCAGTACAACTTGTTACCTGGGCTTCCAATTCCTTCTCGTTCATGTCACGATGTTTGACCACAAGCAGGGCATTGGTACCTGACTGAACCCCAGCCTTGGCCCGACGCTTACTAAGACGGACCCTGCAGTGGACAATTGCAGAAGGTAGAAAACTCAGTTTGGCCCAGAGCATACAGGAATACAGAGTATACATACAGTGCACATGAGAATTATGAGGAACTAATGTCTGATTTGATTTATCCAACTTTTAAGTTTTTTGCTTTAAGATGTATTTTTTTAAGTGAATAGGTGTTTTGCCTGCATGTATGTACTTGCACCATGTGTGCAATGCTGTCAGAAGCCAGAAGAGGGCATCAGATTCTCTTGGCAACAGATTAACAGTTAGCTGCTGTGTGAGAACTAGGATACGAACCAGGGTCCTCAGGAAGAGCAACCAGTGTTCTTCACTGCTGAGCAATTTCCCAAGGCCCCTTACCAACTTGTAAGGAAGTGGCAAATTTTGGGTTTCTGCCTTTTAAACACAAGAACATAGCAACAGCAGACTGAAGTCGGACTGTAATAACCATTTCTGTGTTGTCACCCTGCCTGTTTTCACATCCTGAACTAGACTATAGGAGCAGAGCCTGTCATCTCTGTTCTGAACAGAACTCAAACCACAGCCAACAAGACAAGTTAGCTTTCAGCCCTTAGACAAGAGTTGTGAAGTAACACTTAAGTTGTGTCAAGGATTTCATTTAAAACCTGCTGAAGGACAGCCGACTCAGTAAAGTGCCATGGTGGAAAGAGAATAACTCAAATCCTTCTGACTTCCATATGCATGCATACAAAGTGAGGACAACAGGAGAACAACTGACAGCAACCCTCCAGCTTCCAGTGAACACAGACATACCACATACAAAAGATACCCTTGAGACTAGGGATGGATCTTAATAGCAGAGCATTTTCCTGAGAAAAATGACCATGTTTATATCCTGCATCATGTGAAGGTTTTCTTTCTGGTTTATGGTATCAGAGTCAGGTCAACCCTACATTAATAAGCAGGTTTCTACTACTATCAAAGACATATGACCTCAGAGTAGTTCTTACATGACCTTGAAAACTATGGGGCCAGCAGAGTAGTAGTGGTGCATACCTAGGAGGCAGAGACACATGGATCTCTGTGAGTTCCAGATCAGCCAAGGCTACAGAGAAACCCTGTCTCAAAAAAAACTAAAAAAAAAAAAAAAAACCCACAGGGCCAAACTAGTGAACCAGTGCTGAGTACCTGGTCTCCAGCTCATTGTAGTAAACGCCATCACCCTCTCGGAAGATGAAAAAATAGTTCTCCTCGTAGCCTTTACTGGCTTTGTTCTTCACATTCCAGTTGTATTCTCGAGCAATCTTGTAGTCATACCTGAGGAAGAGGTACAGGGTGAGCCCATTTATTCCTGAGGAGTA
Organism: Phyllotis vaccarum; assembly: GCA_033318265.1. Classification (NCBI taxonomy): domain Eukaryota; kingdom Metazoa; phylum Chordata; class Mammalia; order Rodentia; family Cricetidae; genus Phyllotis; species Phyllotis vaccarum. The sequence continues at coordinate 19,022,041 of JARWLC010000018.1, read as the reverse complement.
AAGGGGACATACTTCAGAGGTCCCAAAACCTGACCCTTCTACTTACACATCGTCTGGTGCATAGTCCATCTCTTCCTCCTGGTCACGTTTCCGTTTCTTTAGTGTCTCTTCCACAGGCAGAAAATAAGCCACAAACTGGTTCCCTTCCTCATCCATCATGCCCCTTTGTAAAGGACAAAGGCAGAGAAGTTACAAGGTCTGTAAATTCAGCATGCCAGAGGTTGAGGCAAGAGAATGTCAGGATTTCAAGGTCGGCCTGGACAACAGGGTCATACTCCACCCCAAAAATGCCCGAATGGGGACAAGGTAACAAGAAGCAGGCCACTCTAGGAAAGAACCACTGACCTGATCATGGCCTGAGACATCATCTCTAGTGCAGCTGCCCCACTCGTGTCCTTGGGGGCTGGATCCGAGTCAAAAATGACCTGAGCACAAGGGTTGATCCACATCTGGGAAACAAAGGACATTAAAGTTAGTCTGGACTGAATAGGCACAAAACGTTGCCCCTGCCTCCCACCACAAGCCTAACCTTAAAGTCTGGGAAGACAGGCATGACCTCCACTGGTGTCACTCGGGGCTTGCTGTAATGCTGGGAGATCTGATAGAACAACAGAGGTGAGAAAGAGGAAGAACCTGAGCCACACTTCTGCTTTTATTCCATTCCCCCCAATTACCGATTTCTGAGCATCTTCAAAAGTCTTCTCAATAGCTGTGATCTGGCTGTCTCTGTCTTTGTATATTTCTTCCTCTGTGAACTGCTGTTTCACAGAAACCCCAATCCTACAGAGTGAAGGGAAAGTCATTAGGGGCCTCTGGATATATCTAGTGTTTCATCTCCTCCCCTTCCCATCCGTTTTGTTACTTACTTGACCTCAGGCTTCTCATTAGAGATGCCATATCTGTTGAACTCAGTGGAGATATACTCTGTCTTCCGCATCCATGGCACCACCTTCGCATGCTGCTGGGATCTGAAGTAGAAGATCAGGCACCTCAGGGTCCCATGCTTGGCAGAGCACACCCCGTATCCAGATGGCACCACCTCACCTCTTAGAGCTAGTGGGAGCCTGAATCTCCTCTTCCAAAAGCTTCTCATCAGCGGGATCCAGGAGAACTAGGGAGTGAGGGGCAGGACTATGAGGGATGGCCAGGCCTGGCCTTTGCTAGCCTACACAGAAGCAGACCCTCCCTGTCTCCCCACACACCATTGGGATCAATGCGGTAGGTGTCAGGATTGATGAGATCAATGGTGACCCCCAGGTCAGGCTCAGTCAGAAGGTCGTGTTTGTGCTGTTTCTCCAAGGAAGTTGCTTTGTACTGAACAAACCTAGGTGGGAAAACATGCCTGTTGTAATTTCCAGATCCACCCTCACCCCCCACATTCTCCCTTCCTAGAAGCTAAGCCTCTATGAAAAAAACTCAGAATGCAATGTTTCTGGCATTGGCAGCTTCTCAGAAGTTATTGCATGCTGCGTTCTTGATCAGTATTTATTGAGCACCAATGTGCTGGCACAAGGGAGGAAGATGCAATGAAATAAGCAGTCTTGTCCTTCAGCGAACTATTTCTTAGTAGTTTTCCATCCCTGAGCTGAGACTTACCTGTTCTGGTCGAAGGGGTAGGTGATGAACTTAGGGTCAAATGGGATGTCAGGAAGGCTATTGCAGTATTTGACTCGGCAGACCACTCCAGACCTAGGAAACAACAGCTCAGAATTAGACCTCACAGGCCTGCAGAGATGACTCAGCAGGTAAAAGGGACTACTTATGATGTAGAGGACCCAAGTTTGGTTCCTAGCACCCACATAAGGCTGCTGACAACCACCTTAACACCAGATCCAGAGGGATCTAACACCGTGGCCTCTAGGTAGTTGCACAGAACATTTGTATACACTTCATTATAAAATAATAAAAATAGGGCTGAGGGGGACTGGAGAGATGGCTCAAGAGGTAAGAGCACTATCTCCCAGAGGTCCCGAGTTCAATTCCCAGCAAGCACATGATGGCTCACAGCCATCTATGATGAGATCTGGCGCCCTCTATTGGCCTTTAAGCGTACATGCAGACAGAACAGTATATAAGTATAAGTAAATCTTTAAGAAAATAATAGCTCAATAGCTTTAATCCCTGCACTTGGGAGGTGGGCAGATCGCTGAGAAGTTTGGACTAGTGATAGTTTACATAGTGAGTTCCAGGCTACCAGTCAGGGATAGATAGAGTGGAATCTCAAAAGAAATAATGGGGGGGGGGGGTGCGTGCACGCCTTTAACCCCAGCATTCCAGAGCCAGGAGCAGCTGGTCTACAAAGTGAGTTCCAGGGCAGCCAAGACAGTTACACACACATACACACACACACACCTGTTTCAAGAAAAAAAAAAAAGTAAGACGGCAAACAGCCTCAGGCTGACAAGACGGATCAACAGGTAAAGCCTCTGCTGTCCCGCATCGGGAGGAAAAAAGTGACTAACAGTCTTTCGACACACACACTCACTCCTTTCTTTAACTAGGCCTCTGCTGCGGGGCGGGGCCACAGGCCTGCGATCCCAGCACCCAGGAGGTCTGTGGTCATCCCGGGCCGCTTCAGCACACACTCAAGGGCGCAGGCACACAGCCCCACCGCCCCGCCGGTGCTGCCAGCGTCCGGGTCCCGCCCTCACCCCTCCCGGAAAACGGCGTGGGGCTCACCTCTCGGGCAGGGTCCGGTGGGAATTGGGCCTGAGGGGTGGAGAAAGAGAGACTGATGTCAAGGTTTGACAGGTGTGCGGCAAGAAGCTTCCCCGAATTAGCGACGGGGCGACTGGAGGCAGACGGTCGACCCCCTAAGGACGGAGCCCACAGCTCTCACGGAAGGGGACCGAGGACTAGGTCGGTCCCTTCCCGAGAATTCCCGAGTGGAACTCCGGAACGGGATGGCAGGGGACCGCGCAGGGAGCACGGCGGCCTAGAGGGGCGAGCGCTGCACCACGTCGCGGGCCCACCTGAGAGAAGCAGCGGCGCCCCTCGGCCTCGTCCGCGGCTGGCCACCCACAGCACAAAGGGAAACGGCAGGTGGCAGGAGGCCTACCTGTGGCCCTCTTCCCGCTGGGCCTGGGTCTGGATGGTGGGCGCCATCGCGGCGACCAGGCGGCGGCGCGGACGCCGAGGGGCGTGCCGACTGGCAGAGACGCGGGGATCTGAGGACAGGCCCCGGGAGGCGCTGGGCTGGGCGGAGAAAGGCGGGACGAGGTGGGCCGGCGAGAAGGGCTCGGCTGAGACTCAAGTGGAAGCGCGGTCAGCGCCGGGCGAGGACTCCCGGCTCCCGCTCCAACAGCCACCTAGACGCGGACGAGCGGACAGGTAGCCTCAGGCCGCAAGGCCTTCGGGGAAACAGAGTGCGGCCAGTCTCTCTCGGCGATTGGCGCGCTGGAGGCGGAGGGGCGGGGCTACCGGAGGAACGCTCTTACGATTGGTGGAAAGGCCTGCGCTTTAAGGCGGACGAGAACACACATCCTCCCCTTTCATTGGCTAGCCTATCGGGGAGGCGGCGCTAACTAGGAACCGAGGCCAACGCACTGTAGAGGCGCTTGTGACGTACATCCGGTGTTCTACCTGCCGAACATGGCTGCGCCCCAGCAGCAGTCTGCGGCCGTTTCCTCTGCCGCGGGTGTGTCAGGTCCGGGTTCTGCCGGTGGCCCGGGACCCCAGCAACAGCCGCAACCGACACAACTGGTGGGACCTGGTCAGAGCGGGCTCCTGCAGCAGCAGCAGCAGGACTTCGATCCGGTGCAGCGCTACAAGATGCTCATCCCGCAGCTGAAGGAAAGTCTCCAGGTGATGGACCGCACGCTGCGGGAAGCGAGCGGGGTTTGGCGGGCTGCCTCCCGAGGGCCTGAAGGGGAGATCGGAGGCGGGGAAGGGAAGGAGGTTAGATTTGCTGTGTCTGTGTGTCTATGTCTGACCGAAGCGAAGCTCTGTCTGGCCGGCTGTAGTGGTGGCTCACACCTTTAATCCCAGCACTCGGGAGACAGACAGACAGACAGGCAGACGCAGACGGATCTCTGTGAGTTCGAAGCCAGCCTGGTCTACAGAGTGAGTTCTAGGACAGCCAGAGCTACACAGAGAAACGCTGTCTTGGAAACCAAAAGAAGTGGGGTGGGGGTGAGGGGACGAGTGATTGAGTTATGGGAAGAGAAATAGCTCTGGTCCAAAGTCTTGTGCAGAAGACTGGGCTACGAGTCGATTCTGGCTGTGCTGACTGGGTAAAGGGTATGCCTAGGAAGTCACTGGTGAGAATTCCAGAGAACAGGCCTCTAGGAAAATACCGGAAGAGATTTCTGTGGGGATAGCAATGAGCTTTAGTCTGTATTATCAGGATGGAGATGCCAGGTGAAAAGGTGGTCTGGGGATCTCAAGAGTGTGATTCATCTCCTGCATCTTATTTTTCTCTCCCATTATTCTTTATAACTAGACTTTGATGAAGGTCGCAGCCCAGAACCTGATTCAGAACACTAACATTGACAATGGACAGTGAGTGAAAGCCTCTTTCCCTTCTTCAGACTTAGAAGCTCCTCCCCCACTGTCCCTCCCCCTCCTTTTTAAACCTTACCGGTTATCATATCCCACCCCCCACACTATTTGTCGGTGGTCACTCATCAGTTATGTACTGATGCCGGTGTCCCAGAGATTGGAAATCGTTTCTCAAACAGCCTTTCTCCTTGCCTGTAGAAAGAGCAGTGATGGACCCATACAGCGATTTGACAAGTGTCTGGAGGAATTTTATGCTCTCTGCGATCAGCTGGAACTCTGCTTGGTAAGGAATTTTCTAGATACTTTGTGACCAAGCTCCGCTCAATTCCCAACAAGAGTATTTTATTGGTGGTGGTGTTTGTTTTTATCGAGACAGGGTTTCTCTATGTAACAGCCCTGGCTGTCCTGGAACTCACTCTGTAGACCAGGCTGGCCTCAGAGATCCGCCTGCCTCAGCCTCCTGAGTGCTGAGACTAAAGGCGTGCAGCACCACCGCCCAGCTAAGAATATTTTTAAAGCTGTTTTGAGACAGTACCACTCAGTAGTAGAGGTTCTCTGGACACTAGTCTGTGGGCCAGGCAGGCCTTGAACTTACACATTCTCAGTGTGCCACGATGACAGATGCACTACCATACCCAGCTGTGAGCCCTTAGTCAGTCTGTCACTATCAGTCTGTCACTATCAGTCTGAGACTATCAGTCACTTCTCCGAGGCACACATGTGCTTCAGCTGATGCGGGCGGGTGGGAGGGTGATGATGTCTGTCCTGATTCTTGCCCTCACAGGCTTCTAGTTCAGTCAAAGAGGGACAGCTCAAATGAGAGGAATCTGGAGCAGAGTGGTCAAGCTGTACAGGATGAGGAAGAGTAGGGAAAGAGTGACTCAGACGGCTCTGGGGGAACATGGAATTCTACCTGACCGTCTGGCTGGAAGGGCAGCAAGGACGAGGCCTGAAGGGAGGGCATGGGGACCTGTGGTGTGATCCTGTGATCCTGAGCTTCAGACTGTAATCTTGGCTGATTGATTGGTTTAGGGCAAAAAAACTCAGAGAAGCATAGGTCAGGTCCATGAGGGATATGAGGAGCAATGCTGAGGAAATGTTCCTGGAAAGTGTTTCTGCAAGCAATAAGGACCTAAGTTTGATTCCCAACACCCACATAAAAAGCTGGGCATGGGAGTCCATGCCTGTAATCTCAGTGTTAGGGTGGTAGAGATAATTGGATCTTTGAGGCTCAGTTGCTAGCCAGCCTAGCCTAATTGACTAGCTCCAGGGCCCAGTGAAAGATCCTGTCAAAAAAGGGGGGGGGGGCAGGTCTTGAGGAACAACATGTGAGGTTGACCTTTGTTCATATAGCCTCGCCCACACAGAGACACAAAAATTCCCCTAAGGGACCAAGCCTGCTAACATAGTCCTATTTCCCAGTTGCTGAAGAGGGTCAAAATTCAAGGCCTGTCACAGTCAGTAAGTGAGATCTTGCTTTAAAAGGTAAAAAGGAGAGCCGGGCATGGTGGCTCATGTCTGTAATCTCAACAATTGAGAGTCTGATGCAAGAGGACTGCCATGAGTTCCAGGCTAGCCTAGGCTAGAGCAAAGCCTGTTTCAGAAAAAAATAAAAAGAAAGAAAGAAAAAGAAGATTGATGTGACTGAGAGGAAGCGTTTACCTCCAAGTAAAGCTGTAGGCTGAATTCCCAGCACCACACTCACGGGTTACCTTAGGAATATCGGGAGACTCAGCTGAGGTGTATAGGCTGGGTCTCTCTAGATTTCTAAGAGCACTGCAAAGTGATAAAGGCTTTTAAGTAAGGATTCGTTTCCTTACTCGGAAATGAAGGGCATGTTAAAAACTGAGCCCGGCGGTGGTGGTCCATACCTTTAATTAATGGAAGGCAGAAGCAGGGCATCTCTGTGAGTTCAAGGCCAGCCAGGTCTACACAGAGACAAACAGCTGAGGTGGGAGCCCAAGGAGGCAGACATGGTTGAGCCTTGAAGGAGCAGGGGCAGATAGAAGCTTGGAGGCTTTGCCAGGCCATCAGACTGGTGACTGTTGGGGAAGGCCATTCCAGGGTGAGGGCCAGGACTATCTATGGTTGGAATTAGGAAGGGTGTTAGATGATTTCTGGAGCTGTTCACCCCTTAAAAGGGCCCAAGAACTGAAGACCAGTGTGGTGATGTAAGATCATTAGCCACATGGCGGGGTGGGTACCATAATCCAGGTACCACAGCAAAATCCAACCCCCCCCACCCAGCTCTGGGGGGGGGGTGGATGATAACCTAGCCTGATCCACCTTCCAGTTACTAGGAGTACAGGCATGTACCCCTACACCTGGCTTTTATCAGGGTTCAGCAAGGACTGTCTATCTGTGGGAAGGACCCTGGAGTCTGGCATACAGAGCAGCTAGTTACTATAGCTGGATCAGGAGGACTCTACTCTGACAAGGACTCACAAGGAGAAGCAGTGTGGGGCTGGGAGCAGAGATGCAGGCCCCCTCTGTGTTCAGGAGGGACCTGAGCAGTGGGAGAGTGGGGGTCTTGGAAGGGAACCAGGCTAGAGTACTGCCCTTAGGGAAGGGAGAAGACCGCCACCAGGTGCAGGGCCATCAAGGGCTGGGGCCCAAGCTGGGGTTTAGCGCAGACAAGAAGGGCAGCTACAGTTCATCAGTGTAACATGATATGCTTAAAACGCAGCATGGCATCTATACTGCTTCACACACCTGTTACCCACTCTCACCAGACAAGAGCAGTGGCTATTCAGCCCATTTAAGGAACTGGGTATGCTGTTACACTTGGTGATTTTATTATTATTATTATTATTATTATTATTATTATTATTACATTTTATTGTGGGCAGGACATGCTTGTGCACATTCAGAGGTCAGAGCATGTCTTATAGTAGTTAATTTTTTTTCCTTCCACTGTGTGAGTCCTGAAAAAGTAGAACCCAGAACTTCAGGCCTGCAAGTGTCTTTCCTACGAGCTGTCTCAGCAACCTGGTTGTGTACGCTCTCAGGAGGACAGAGGAGTAGGGTAAAGTTTGAGGCCAGCCTTGTCTACATAGCAAGCCTGTGACTCAGACAACAGCAAAAATAGCTGAGTCCCAGTGAGAAGGAACCGCATATCCCAGATGATGCAGCCGGAGGCCGCCGAGACCCTCAGGGTAGCCCCATACTGAGTGATGAGGGTTGTGGGTACCTGGAAATGATGCTGTTACTATTTTCTTGTCTGCCTTCCCACAGCGCCTAGCCCACGAGTGCCTTTCCCAGAGCTGTGACAGCGCCAAGCACTCCCCAACACTGGTACCCACAGCCACCAAGCCAGATGCCGTGCAGCCGGACAGTTTACCCTATCCTCAGTACCTGGCCGTCATCAAAGCCCAGATCACCTGTGCCAAAGACATTCACACTGCCCTGCTGGACTGTGCCAACAAGGTCACAGGCAAGACTACTGCAGCCTCAACTGGCCCTGGGGGCAGCCTCTGAGATCCTGAGGGAAGGGAGGGCAGAGAGAATGAATGATGGTCTAAGGCAAAACAGGTGGCTCCTGTTTCTGATTTATTTGTCATGCCAGAGCAATGTTGCTGAAACCAGCAGGGGGCAGCAGAGACTGGCAGGCAGCACAGGCCAGGCCTGACCTCTGCAGCTGCACACACTCTGCTCCCTGACCTCCCACTGGGCCACCAATTGCTGACCTCTGTTCCAGGGCTCTACCTCCTTCCCTTCCCTCCACTTCCCACTTGGTTCTGGGTGTGGCACTGACTGGGCCCTTTAGACCTTCCTCGGTCTATCCCAGTTTATGCACTCCATTTTTTTTTAGCCCATCTTCCCCCAATCCTGCCTCTCTCTACCAGTCCCCTTTTGCTGCCTTTTGCCCGCAACTCCTAGGTGGGACCATATGTATATAAGGGGAACCAAAATGCTGGGTTACCTGGGGCTATGGGAAGGGACTTCCTGGTCTAGAAAAGAAGAAGTACAGAAATGTAGGCCCTGACCTCAGCACACACAACCTAGGAGCAGTTTGGGTCCCAGCTCTACCCTGCGTCAGCAGAGCTCTAGCAGGAGCATTGTGCAATGTGTGGGAAGGCCTGTTAAAGGGACTCCTGGGTCCCTGTATTTTTAGCCCCAAAGCAGAAGTGAAAAGGCCCCAGCAGGAATGAATCATGGGTTCTGGGGAAGAACCCAGCTCCTCCGGGAAGCAGGCCCTGGAGAGGGGCCTGTAGAAAGGGGGGGAGAACCCCATCAGCACCCCACTTTACATGGATAAGTGCTAGATGGAGCGACTAACCCAGGCCCAGCTGTCAGCATGAAAGACTATAGTGCAAACTGCTTAGGAAACTGCCCCACCCAGTTCCTTCTGTGCCCTGGTTCCCATGTCACCTACCGGTGTCCTTATGGACTGAACCCTGAGACCATGAGGACCTCTGTGATCTCCAGGAACTCACGTTCCCACACTGGGAAAGCTGGGAAAGTCTTCAAGTGCAAGTGTGTACACAGAGCCGAGGCGTCCCTCCCCTGCCTGCCTTCAGTACCAAGAAGCCTGAGCTACATTACCTCCTCGGATTCACTCAATAGCCTAGGCCATCCTTACAATATCGTCCAGGCTACCATCTAACTCAGCAGTCCACTGCCTCAATTTCCCAAGCACTGTGATGATATCCTGTGTGTGTACACAGAAGAGGGCACCCACATGTGGAGGTAACGACAGCCTCTGAGTGGGCAGTTCTCTCATTCCCTCTTGGTTTGAGGCAGGGAGGGCCTTTTGTCATCCTAGCCTAGGAGCTTCCTGTTCTGTCCATCCCTCCCTCTTCTCCATGCAAGTGTTGGCAATTATAGATTAGATGCGGACTGACCACCATGTCCATCTCTCCTTTTGAGACAGGGTCTCATTACGTAGCCCAAGCTAGTCTTGAACTTGGGATCTGGCTTCAGTTTCACAACTCCTAGGGCTGCACCAACATTTGCTTTAACTACACCCAAATCTTTGTGGAGGCAAGAAAATTACAAGTTCAGAGCCATGCTAAGCTACATAATAAAACCTCATCTCAACCAAAAGAAAAAACCCAAGCCCTCAGCAATACCTAGACTCCATTACACACAACTGAAAACACTAACCCCGTCCAAGGCAGAGCACATGCGTTCCCAACCAGGGACTCACACCATATTTTCACTAGGATAGTCTGGTACAAGAAGACAGGTACAGCTGGCCCTACCAGGTGATGTCAGCATATCACATGCAGGTAGGCGTGGCATCTAGGACTCAGATACAAGGCCCAACTGCTTAAAACCACTCTGGGTGACAGCCAATAATGGTGATGGGTGTATATTCTACAACCCCGCACTATCGGGGGGGGGGGGGGGGGGGGGGGGGGAAGCACCAAGCTATATTCATTCAAAAAACGTGGTGGCTTTTGTAGGGCCCTGTGCAATGTGAGTGATGATTCCTATAGTCCTAGAAGTTAACAAAATGCAACATGGCATATAAGCCTGCAATTCCAGCATGCAGGAAGACCAAGTTTGAAGTCCAGACAGGGCTACATAGTCCGTCTCCACAGAGAAAGGGTGTCTGGGTCAGTTAGGTAGCTCAGTGGGTAACCACACTTGCTACCAAGCCAGGTGACCCAAAGGTCAGTCCCTGGGACTTGTTAGAAGGAACTGAGTCAAAAGTTGTCTTCCCACCTCCACAGACACTTGAAAAAAGAAGTGCACTGGTGGCCTCTGCTCATAGTAGCATTTGAGAGCCTGAGGCAGGAGGATGGTTTGAGACCAGCCTAGGCTGTCAAAGAAACCCTTGCCAGGCAAGTGACAGCGGACTTGAAGTCTTATGGGTACCCCTAGCCAAAGGGATCAGGAACCACAGCACGGACCAACCTCTGGAATGTGCTCTGAGTGAGAAGGTTTGGGCTAGGTTCAGGGTGCACAGGGGAAGAAGCCTGGAGGGGACATAGAGGGCCTTTTCCCGGCCTTACTATATAGAGGGAAGTTGTACAGGTCTGCAAAACCCCGCCAAGGGATGTGTATGAGATGAAAAGCCAGAGCCAGCCAAAATGCCTCAAGCTTGTAATCTGGGCACTTGAGAGGCACAAGCAGGAGGCTTGCTGCAAGTTCAAGGCTGGCGCTGGCTTCTCATATCTACAGGCACCTGGGCACATGTCCCACCCCCAGCGGGGATTAGCACACTGGCCATCCTCCCACACACATGGACCCTGCTCCCTCCATGAGCAAGTACTAAAGCAATCACCTAACCACGTGACTGCCGAACCCTGTAACCACCACTTAGCCCGCTATCTCTCACCCCCATCAGACTTTGCCCATCACAGGCTGACTCAGCTTTGCGGCAGAGTAGCCTCATTCGCTGGGAACAGATAAGATTGGCTCAGACACTCAGCATCTAGGTGCGGGTGTATGCACGTCTGTTCTGCCCACAGAGGCAGACACAAGAGCACACCACCGGCACCCCAGCAACTCGCCCCATCATGTGCCTGCTGCTACTACGTCAGGCACCAAAGTTCACTGGTTTCACTGCCTTGTGACTGCTCCTCGGAGGAACTATGTCCAGACTCAGGTCTACCACATTGTCAGGAACAGGCAGTCTTCAAGACAGTCACAGACAAGGACACAGACCCACAAACACCATTTGTACACACAGTACAACAGTGTTACGTGCGCCACAGAAAGCCCACACTCTACTTCAAGATCCTGTGTGCATAATCCCATCAGCCAGGCACCTGTGAGGGAATGACACACTTAAGTCACCGCAGATACCACAGCGGTTCAGTTACACACAGATGGGGGTGGAGGTGACAGTTCTCGTGAGGCCCCTCAAAGACAGCTGCGGTAGTAACAGTTGACAATCCTCCAGAGGCCACTTGCAGCACACGTGGTCTAGTCAGTGGCACAGACAGGCGGCTTCACATTTACAGGGTCCTGCTCTATAACGACCTTATGGACAGGTCACTGGCTTTGTCCTCACACCGCACCTAGTCCCCAATTGCAAACCTAGAAACTTCTTTTTGCCGGGGCGGGGAGTGGGGTGTCGTCGAGACAGGGTTTCGAACTCCCAGTGTAGACACACGGGCCATATAGGCCCACAACACACACACGCAGCAAGCACACCTCCTTCCCGCAGGAGGCTGGCACGCCAGACGGTCCCCTGCAACACCCCGCCTGAACCACACTGGCAGGCAATCTGGCCCGGGCCCGCCCACCGGCTCTCACACCCCCAGGTTTCCCGTCCCCGCTTGTTTTTCTGGAAACTCAGCTCTGCGATCTCCTCCCTCCCCCCCAACTCCTCGGCCGGAAGTGCTTGCTATATTTTTAGCCTCTCTGGTTTCCGCCCCTTTCGCTCCCCCAGCCCCCACCCCAGCGTGTGCAGGACGTGGACGGCGGCCCCGCAGGACCTTGGCCATCCCCTTCCCCGCCGTCATTCCAGAGGGGATTCCCGGCCACGGCCAGGGCCGCGGATTTTCCCTGCTGGCTACGTGGGGAGCAGGGAGGAGTCAGGCCGTGGACTTCCTGCAGGGATGGGGGGCAACGGAGCGGGGGTGGGGGGTCCAGAGAATAGGGGTGAGGGTTGGACCCGGACCCCTAGATCAGAAGGAGGAGGGCCAGGCAGGGTCTAAGGGAGACTATGTGGGGGCCGGACTCCTTCAGACCCGGGCGTCCTGGCCCCACTTAAGATCACCTGTGAGTCTGGATCCCCGAACAGGCTCTGGGATCAGGGGTTGGGGACCAGGGTTCCCCTGGAGGTGGAGAGGCAGGAAAGAGCTGAGCACCTGACCCGGTGTTCTGGGATAAAGACCTCTCACTTGGTGAGTTCTACAGTCATGATTTTCAGAGGATCGTCATACTTAACACCTCTGCCCACCCCACCCCACCCCACCCCACCCCTTACCCAGCACCCTTTGGAGAGTAGCCGAGACCCAGGCGCTCAGGCTTTAGTCCCAGTGACTCAGCAGATAGAGGAGGGGTCAGCAGGTTGAGTCAGGGATGGCAAAAGCTCCCAGTCCCCAGAGAATAGAAACTGGAATTACTTCTGCAAGATCCAAACCCAGCCGGCCTCCGAAAACCCCAGCATGCCCCACCCCAAACCCCCGTTTTCTGCGTTTAGTCCTAAAATCGGCTGGCTCAGGGATTTGTAAACCTGGGCGGGAGGCAAGTTTATTCGGAGGCCCCTCCTTCCCTTTTCCCGTTGTCCTCGAGACTGTTTACAACAGACTGGAACCCTAGTTACAAGAGAGGAACCCAAGCGTCCGGGCTGAGCGTCCTCGTCACGGCTTCCAGGAAGCCCCCCCCCACCTCCCCCGCCCTAAGCGAGTGAGTCACGGGCGAGCGGGAGGCCACAACCGTGCCACAGCAGCCTGCAGCCCGCCCAGCTCACGGGACCGGCCCAGGAAGGCCCCTTGGCCCCAGAAAGCGCTGCACCAGGGATTCCCCCCCACCCCACCCCCACCCCCCGGGCTTCGGTGAAACAAACCAGTGAGAAGCCTGGAAGAATCTCCCCACCTCAATACAAGTGGGCAACGCACCGTGCAAGAACTTCCCAGCATTGTAATTACACTCCTAGCAATGATAACCCCAAACACAAACACACTGGAGATATCCTTGAAGTGACACTTTTTCTTGATTTGGTGGGCGCATGCCTGTAAATCCTAACACTACCTGGGTGGTGGGAATCAGAGGATCCTGAGTTCCAAGCCAGCCAAGATGCCCTGCTGAAAAACAAAACCCTTAAGAGATTTGGTGGAGAACGATCCCGGAGAGAATTCAAACTCCACTTAAGGTTGCTTATAATTACAAGAGACCCATTCAACGTGGAAAGTGGCCTTTTTAATTTTTTTAAATAGAGGCGAGCTTCCACCCTAATAAAAGACGAGCCTTTCCAACCTTGAATTTTCGGAAGCAAAATCTCTTAATAATTTAAAGCGCAGCTGGGGAAAGAGGCCCTATCCAGCCTTTACTAGACAGAGGGGTTGGGCTCCGCGTGTTCTCTCCTGCGCCTGTTGATCACTGAGTCTTACAGGTTCTGTGCTGGGGGCTTTAGTTTAGATTTCACCTTTTCCTTCTTAATCTTACTGTAACGCACTTTCTCGTCTACATTTTCCCCCCAACACCCTGTCTCTGCAGTCTCTCCCCCTCTATACATGTCCTCCCCCCCTTTCCGTAGTAGGGATTGAAGCTAAGCAGTGCCAGGTAACCACTCTAGCACTGAGCCTTCTTAGTCCCCACCCTAGTGGGGTTTCTCTTTTTAGAAACAGGACCTGGAAATCCATAATAGCTGACGAACTCCTGATCTGGTATCCTCCGCCTCTGAAGTGCCATGAGTACAGACATATGCCACTGACTTGGGGCGGGGGGCTTTTTGAAACAGGGTTTCTCTATGTAGCCCTGGCTGTTCTTGAACTCCCTCTGTAGACCAGACTAGCCTTGAACTCAAGAGAGCCACCTGCATTGGCCTCCAGGGAGTCTGGGACTAATCGGTTTTTAAAGGCGTGTGCCAACACTGCTTGGTCCTTTTTACTTTGTTTGTTTGTTTGAGACAGAGTTTCTCTGGGTAGCCCGGGCTGTCCTGGAACTCGCTCTGTAGACCAGGATAGCCCCGAACTCGGAGATCCACCTGTCTCTGCCACCCAAGTGATGAGATTAAAGGCTGTGCCACCACCACCTGGCTAACCTTTTTGATTTTTTTAAGACAAGGGTCTCCCTGAGTTACTCAGGCTGATCTAGAACTCACTGCCCTGAAGTTTACTAGCCTCCTGCCTCAGCCTCCTTGAATGGGTGGGACTACAGTCCTAAAGCAGCTGGCCTAACATGTATAGGTCTCTCTCACTCTCTTTGGATTTTCTCTCGGCTTCTGGCCATCTCTTGTCTCTTCCAGTTCGCCTCTCCCCGCCTCCCCCCCCCCCCCCCCCCGTCCGTCCGTCTCACGAACACACGCCACCCTCTCAGTCTCAGCCCTTGTCAATTGTCCCCGGAACCCTGCCCCCACTTCTGCCCCAGTTCCCTTCCCGACGGTCTTCAACCTTTGAAAACTTACTCAGACGCCCCACTACCATCACCATCCGTAAATCATACACAGACACCCCACTACCTCCGGAGAGGGGCCGGGGCCGCCCTCGAGCTAAGCTCAGGCACTTTCAACAAACTAACCAGCAGAGAGGAGGGGCGGGAGGGGGCCTAGTACCCGGTGGGCGGGGCCACGCCGCGGGGGCGCGTCCGGGAAGCTCCCTTGGCCACGCCCCGGCCACGCCCCCAGACGAAAAGCTCTATAAAAAAGGCGAGTGCGCTGGCTGCGGGGCACAGCGAAGACTTCTAGGACCCCACAGTCGGTCTCCTCTCCATGGCCCTTCGCGCCACCATGGATCTCTCTGCCATCTACGAGGTGAGTACTGGTTAGACCGCATTCCCGGGATGCCCGCCCTGCGTCCCTTCTCAGGCCGGTCCTAACTGGCTGGAGATGGTGAGAAAGGGAGCCGCACAAGCCCGGCGCCTCGGCCCGGATACCGGCGGGCCCCTGGGGACGGAAAGTTGGCGCACCGCTGTCACTCAGCCCCGCACCTGTCCGGTCCCCTTTGCTGCCTCCGACTCAGTTCGATGCCCCAGCGGGTGGAGGCTTGAGGGAAGTTAACTCGGCCAAAGTTCTAGGGCGATCTGGCCTGGGTCGGCTTTGGCCGGTTCCTCCAAATTGTGAAACTGGAGCGCCCATGGGCGGTCATATCCGGGGAGGTCTAGAGGCCCCAAATTGGGGAACTGGGGGAGGGGGGTGCTCTGATTTGAGGGGTCCCGTCTCTTGTTCCGTTGGGGATCCTGGGCTTCCTAAATCCTTCTAAATTAGCTTCAAAGTCGAGTTGAAACACTCAGATCTCCACGATCAGGTTCTCTCTGGGAGTTTGTGTGATCCGGGTGGGGCTCTCGGGCCGAGAACCCACAAACCGGAATGGCAAGCTTGTGAAGTTCTTTACAGCTGGGGCGGGGCTCCGGCACCTTACCTTTTCTGGTAGCCTAACCGGACCCTGTTCTCTTGACTCCAGAGCCTTCTGTCTTTGAGCCCCGACCTGTCATCCGACCACGGAGGAACTGAGCCCTCGGACCTTTGGAACGTAACCTCGTCTGACTCCATGACATCTGGGGTCACTTCTCGTCTGACTGGCCGCTCCACCAGCCTGGTGGAAGGCCGAAGCTGCGCTTGGGTGCCCCCACCCCCTGGTTTTGCACCCTTGGCTCCGCGCCCAGGGCCTGAGCTGTCACCCTCACCTACTTCGCCTACTGCAACCCCCACCACCTCCTCTCGATACAAGACTGAACTCTGTCGGACCTACTCAGAGAGCGGGCGTTGTCGATACGGGGCTAAGTGCCAGTTTGCCCACGGCCTGAGTGAATTGCGCCAGGCCAATCGCCACCCCAAGTACAAGACGGAACTCTGCCATAAGTTCTACCTCCAGGGCCGCTGTCCTTATGGCTCCCGATGCCATTTCATCCACAACCCCAACGAAAACCTGGCTGCTTCTTCGGGACAGCCCCATGTGCTTCGACAAAGCGTCAGCTTCTCAGGCTTGCCTTCAGGCCGTAGAACCTCGCCACCGCCACCAGGCTTTCCTGGCCCTTCCCTGTCCTCGTGTTCCTTTTCGCCTTCCAGCTCCCCACCACCACCCGGGGACCTTCCACTTTCCCCCTCTGCCTTCTCTGCTGCCCCTGGGACCCCTGTGACTCGAAGAGATACTATTCCAGGCTGCTGCCCCTCCTGTCGAAGGTCTACCCCTAGCACCATCTGGGGGCCCTTGGGTGGCCTGGCTCGGAGCCCATCTGCACACTCCCTGGGATCTGATCCTGATGATTATGCTAGCAGCGGCAGCAGCCTGGGTGGGTCAGACTCACCAGTCTTTGAGGCTGGGGTGTTTGGGCCTCCCCCAGCCCCCGCACCCCCAAGGCGTCTCCCCATCTTTAATCGAATCTCTGTCTCTGAGTGACAAAAGCCTACCCGGTATGGATCAGCTAGATCTCAAGGGGGGAGGCCCTTATTGCTGTGGGAACCTAGGGGACTCCTAAGTTACTAAGCGCTTCTTCCCTGACATTCCAAAATGCATTAACCCACTCCCCTGGTGCTGTGCTGGGGCAGGTCCCTAGTTTGGAAGTTCAGTGTTTAGGTGGATTGGTTCCTAGGGTACTACCTAAGATGTAGCATATTTGAGGGGGACAGTGGTCTTCCAGGCCCAACTCTTAGGTTTTTGAGATAGGGGCTCATTACATAGCCCGGGCTGTTTCTTGAACTTGAGATAATCCTTTTGTTTCCCAAGTTTTGGGGTTATATAGGTATGCACCAGCCCCACCCCACTCTGGGTCTTCTGGAATCTTAAAATGCTGTGAAGAGCTGGCTCCCACAACCCCATCCCAATTTTTACTAGACCCTGAGGTTGAGTGTCTGGTGGTTGAAATCTCCCCTGAGGGAGAATCTGGTGCTCAAATTTCCTTCCGAAAGCAAATAGCCAAAGCCATTGCCAAATCCCTTCTCCCCCAACCAGTGGGACCTTTATTTATGACGACTTTATTTATTGTAATAAGATTTTATAGTATTTATATATATTGGGTCGTCTGCTTCGTTCTTTTTGTAATATTAAAATGGATACTGTATTAAGTATACTATAATATATTAAGTAATATATTGTTACCTTACAGGTCTATTTTTGTGGGGTTTTTTTTTGATTTTTAAATAAAATCTTGAGTGTGAACTGAGATGGGATGTGTTTTGTTTTCACGGTGCACAGCCACGGAGATAGACGGTGGGTAAACTGATCTCCAGACTTGCCAGGGGCAGTGCTGCCTGGTGGCGCTTACCTGGCAGGAAGTGACGTTACCGGCCCGGTTCACCTGAGGGGGCGTGGTTGGGATGAGGTCACCCAGTAGGAACAAGGAGAGCTAGTTCTCCAGGCGTTGCGGGCGCTCCAGCCGTGTCCCTCTGGCTCTTGACCCAGCTCGGGCTGGGACGGGATGTTTCCGTCCCCTCGGGGCCAAGGATGGAGGGCGGGGCGGGGCGGGGCGGGCAGGACGGAATGTGCCGGGACGCGAGCCGGGGCGGCCAGGGGCAGGGGGTCACCGCGAAGCCGGGTCCCGGGAAACCCTGCACCCGGCGTAGAGCGGGGTGGAACTTTTAGTTGTTGACAAAGTGGACTCTAGCTCGAGCTGGCCTGGAACTCTCGGCCACCTCCTGCCTCATCCTCTGAAATGCTGGGATAGCAAGCGCCAGCCACCATGCCCAACTTTTTAAATTATTATTTTTTAATTTTATTTAGTTTAACGCGTAGCGTGTGGAGGAACGCTCGCACCGGAACGAGTGTGGAGGTCAGCCTGCAGGAATCCGGTCTCTTCCCTAAAGTGGGTCCCGGGGTTAGAACTAGAGCTCCCGGCTTGGCAGCAAGCGCCTTTACTTGCTAAGCCCTTTCACCCGCTTCTTTATGGAATTGGGGGGCGGGGAAGGGAGCCTGGATCTCCCTATGAACCCCGAACGGCTCTACCTCAATCCTCCTACCTCAATCTCGTGCATGGTTAGGATTACGGGCACGCCCCCCCCCCCCCCGTTTGGGGTAGGGGCTTCTATTAAGAATCTGTTTCGGCGGGTGGGTGGGGGGATCGGACAACTTTGGAGTCCAATGACACTAGAAGAGTCGCCGCCTTCTAGCATCTTCAGACCCCAGAACCTTGGGCCCGATCGAGATCGGGCATTTCCGGGGCTTCGTCGGCTTCGGCTTTGCAGGGTGCTTGGGTAGGGCAGCCGCATCCTCCGACCATACAAGGCAAGAGACCGCGGCGGTGGCCAGCCCTGGCTGGGCGGGCCGCGCCCGGAAGCTCCCCGCGTCAGGGCCCGCGCCCCGCCCCCCAAGCCTCCACCCCCTCATTCCACCCCTTTTCTTTCTTCTCAACTCCTCCCACCTATTGCTAATGGTCCTCCTTCCCCCCTCGGTCTCTCAGCCCCTAGGACTCGCTTGCATTTGTGTTTGAGACCCGCTCGCCCAGCAGCCCTCTCTGCTAGGCCCTCCGCTCCTCGCTCTACCCCTAAACCTCGCTCTTCTCCACTCGCAAGCCCTGTCTTTCGCTCCATTCTACTGACCTTTGGGCTCCTCTTCCAGGAAACTGGCTCCCTCCCTTGTGGGAAAGTCTCAGGCCCTGGTATGTGGAACAAACCCAGAGGCATCGGGAAGCTAGATGAGTGCATGCAGTTCCGGATACTTAGAGAGAGAGAGAGATGGATGGCCACTAGAAGGGAGACCCACACAGCCACCACCCCTGGCACTGGTCGCCTCCTCCCCTAATAGTCTCTTGTTCTTTTCAAACACACTTTAAATGCTCACTGTCTGCAAAGTCAGGGTCTAGGAATATGACACTAAATCTCAAGAGGCGAGAAAGCACTCAAATGCATAAAATAAAATCTTAAAAACAAAAAAAAACCCTCAGCTTCTCTGTGTAGCCTGGTCCTGGAATTCATTCTGTAGACCCGACTAGCCTCGAACTCTCTCTGTAGACCAGGCTGGTTTCGAATTTACAAGAGATCTTCCTGCTTCTTCCTTCCCGAGTGCTAGGATTAAAGGCGCGCACTACCATCTCCCTGCCTCGACTTCCTCAGCGCTGGGATCTGCGAGCTCCCACCAGGCAAAAACAATTAAAAAAAAAAAAAAAAAAAAGAATATGACACAAGCTCATTTGTTCGCCAGTCAGGCCTGTCTAACACCCCGAAATTTGCAACTCATTGAACCCAGAGCCTTCATTAAAAGCCACCTTGCTCCTACTCAGATCTAAAATTACCTGCTCTCTCTCCCTCTCTCTACTCCACCCCCCCCCCACCGGTCCCGTCCCGGTCCCCCGTCCCCCCCAGACCAGGGAAGCTTGTTAGAACTGCCAGAATCAGATCACAGGGGTCAAAGTCCTAAATCTTCACCACAGTCCAACGACCTGGGTCCCTGCCCCCCACCTCTCTGTTCCCTCCTCTCTGCAGCTCCACTAACATGTCTTGAGCCCTAGGGTGCTACCTGGAACATCTCTCCCTAGTGTTATCAAGGTTCACACCCCTCCTCCAGGTGTCTGTTTAAAGATCTTCCCTAGGGCTGGAGATTAACAGTTAAGGCTGCTCCTACAGAAGACCTCTCTGGATCACATGCCTCACAATCCTCTGTAACTCAAGTTCAGGGGAATCGAACACCCTCCTCCCGTCTCCTGGGGCACCGAGAATGCACATAGTGCACACACACACTTGCAAGACACCTGAAACAAGTGGAGCGGTGGAGCCTTTAATCTCAGCACTCAGGAGGCAGAGGCAGTCGGATCCTGTCAAAAAAAAACCCAAAAAACAGATTCTTGTCTACTCTGCCCATCCACATCCCGTCCTACACTTGCCCCATATTTATCACTACCTAACCTAAAGATATACTTACACCCCCAAGTGGTAATGGGAGGCAGGTTGAAGACCAGTTTGGGCAGCATAGTGAAAATATGTACTTAATGCATAGATTTGTAGCAATCTCTTTGGTCCTCAAGGACAGAAAAGAACAGTACCTAGTGAGTGTTCAGTGTGTGTTGAAAAAAAAAACAATTCAGAAACCTGAAAAAGAGAAATCCATCACGGGGATATGAGATACACATGTCATTCGCTGCTCAGGCCACCTAAATGAGGGGCGATATTGCCCTCTGGCGATCAGAATGGAAACTGCATCTTTGGAACTGTTCCAACCGACCTTTGCAAAAAAAAAAAAAAAACTCACAAGGAAATATTCATTTCTTTAGAAATGCTGTAGTTTCGGAGCGTGGTAGTGCGTGCCTTTAATCCTAGCAGTCGGGAAGGAAGAAGCAGGAAGATCTCTTGTAAATTCGAAGCCAGCCTGGTCTACAGAGTGAATTCCGGGCCAATCAAGGTTACATGGTGAGACCTTGCCTCAAAAGAGCCGTTTGCTTGACTTATAAAACGTAAAGACACTTAAAACGGTCTCGAGAACACAAAGGACACCCGCTTATAGGGGAAGAAAAGAGTGCTCCAGGTGAGGATCGAACTCACAACCTCGGCATTACCCCGCTTGCACTGTCATATAAGTACCGCGCGCTAACCGATTGCGCCACTGGAGCTCCGGCCGCACCCTCGCGCCACTAAGTCCTTCAGTCAGTCGTAATGGCTCGCTCGCCTTTGCTGGACAGCTCCACCCGATATTGCATATGCAAATATAAATCCCTTCCGATCGGCCAATAGGAACAAGAATGTGCAACTATTCCGGATTCTCACGCCTCGCCGGCCCAGGCTGTAAAAGGTAAAAGTCCTCCCCGCGCTTGGAATGTGGGCGGTACCTGCCGTTGGACCCGCCTGTCCACGAATATTCAGAGTAGGGGGCGGGGGGATTAACCCTTTGCGGGAGGGCGTGCCGGAAGGCGGCCCCTCCCCCCAGCGGGCGGGAACAGGATGTGAGCCGAGCGGCTGCAAGGGGGAGGGGAAGCCTGGGGCGGCCGCCCCCCATCTGGGACCTGATTCTCCCCGCCCCAGATGCGGCGCCTCCGCCGCCGCCCCCGGAGCCCCGGGGCACCCATCCCGTAGCCCGAGGCGTTCGGAGTGTCGGACCGGGGCGTCCAGGATCTCTGTCCTGCGTCTTAAAAGACCCTCAAGTCCAGGTTCCCGCACCGGGCCGGGGACCTCTGATGCCCAGCGCCCCCTCTTGGAGGAGCCGCTGGCGCGGGACGTCAGCTCCGAGGCTGGAGGCCCGTCCCTGCACCCGGCTTCGAAGACCGTAGGATCCGTGGCCGCGCATCTCCCCCCCCACCCCGGGGGGTTCTAACTCTTGAGTCCAAGACCCCTCCTGGAGCCACTTGGGGACCGACCGGACCCTGCTCCTCGACTTAGGGCTGCAGCATCCATCACTTCCAAGAAACCGAGGAGTTTGCGAGTCCGTGCGCTTTCTCCCGGAGGTGACTTCATCCCTGCCCCTAGGGTTCTGGAAACTCTGGAATCCCGGTCCCCCTACCACACACAGCCCTACCTAGAAGACTCAGGAATTTGGGTCCCCAGCGCCCCCGTCTGAGACTCGAGTGGAGGGTTGCAGCATCTTCCACTTAGAACACCAAGACTTCGGACTCTGGATCCCAACTCTTCCCTGGATTCTGGAGTCTTGAGAACCCCAAGTTCACGACCCCGAGTCCGGGCAGTGAGGCTCCCCGGGGACCGCGCGCGTTACCGGTCCAGACGCGCCGGACTCCCGACCCCCGGGCCCCGCAGCTCCCCGGGAGGTGAGGGGAGGCGAGGGGCCCGAGGCTGGGGGAGGGGGGCGGCGCCGAAGCGGAACAATGAGGGGGCGTGCCGGCGGGGTGTAGCGGAGGCGCCGGCGGGAGTCGGGGGCTGGGACTGCACCGCGGGACGCTCGGACGGTGGGGACCGCGGTCGGGGTGCCGAGGGGCCGGCTGGAGCCAGGTGGAGGGCCCGGGGCCAGCGCCCAGCGCGCAGTCCTGGGCGGGGTAAGGAGCCGTCTGCAGGACCCTGGCATCCGGTCCCCCAGCCTCCGCCCTCCCCTGGGACCCCGCGGCCTCTCCCGCCCACGGTTTTTCCCAGCCCTGCCCCTCGCCCTCAGCTTCAGCCTGAGCCTGAGAGTTCCCAGGATCCCTGAGCCCGGGGGAGGGGGGGGGGCGCCCAGACAGATGGGACTTGCAGACTCGGGCACTTTTACTGTCTTCGCTTTGTCTCAACCTTTCCGTCTTTAGCTTGTCTTCTCGGCCCTTCTTTTCTGTCACTTTTTAATTTCCTCTAATAGTCACTCCGTGGGGTCCCTCCTTGAATTTTATATCGACTCTCAGCACCCTATCTGTGAGTTGGAGCGGCAGCGAGGCCGAGTGAAGCCCAGTTCCCAAGAAGTGGGTCTTCTTTGTAGGTCCGAGTTGTACCACTCAGCCATGCCCGAGGGAGCCCGGGGACTCAGCCTGTCCAAACCCAGCCTTAGGCTCGGGTGTGGCCACGAAGGTGAAGTTTGCGACTGCGCAGCTGGGAGTGATACTCCGACAGGTGAGCAGTCCAAGACAGGTGGAGCTTGTGGGCATTTGTCCCTTCTTCCTTCAGGACACTGAGCATCCCTCTGAGGCTGGCCCAGTGCTGCCAACACGGTGGCCAAGACAGCACATCGCAGCCCTGTCGCCTCGGAGGAGACCAATAAGCTGAGAATTCGGGACACAAAGAAGTGTTCTGCTCGAAGGGAACAGTATGTGCAAAAGGCGCACAGTTGTACCTTTAAGTAATCGGACAAAGTTGAGTGTGAAGGGGTGGGAGCTGTTAAGAGATGCGCTCTGGAAAGGGAACTGGGTGAAGGGATCCTCCATGGCTGCACTGGACGCCCTGTGGATCTAAGGTATTTGGATTTGAACGTAGAGGGGCTATTGTGGGAATGGCAGTGTCAGTCGGACAGGCACATAATGATAGCTGTGGTGAGGAAGTTAATTAAAGCAGTTGAAGTACCCCGGTAGGTACGGGATGGAACTGGACAAGTTAGGATGATGGAGCAGAGACCCGTGAGAACTGTCAACTGAGCGAGAGTCTGGGGTTATGGGAACTTGTGTCTGGGAAGCCCTGACTGCTTGCTCCCTGCCTTAGCAATCCCTGCTGTGCCCACCATGGCTTCCCCGAGGGGTTCCGGAAGCTCCACCTCCTTAAGCACCGTGGGCTCTGAGGGGGACCCATCACCAGCCTGCTCAGCCTCCAGGCCAGAGCCCCCCATACGCCTTCACCTGTCGCCAGTGGGAATCCAGGGTTCAGTGAAACCCTCGAGGCTGGAGAGGGTGGCCAAGGAGATCGTGGAGACAGAACGCGCGTATGTCCGGGATCTTCGCAGCATTGTGGAGGTGAGGTGGGCAGGCACCTGAAGACACTGGGGACACAGGCCAGGCCCTTGGCCTCTTTAACCCCTCTCATTCCCACAGGACTACCTTGGTCCTCTGATGGATGGCAGGGCCCTGGGGCTAAGCATGGAGCAGGTGGGCACGCTGTTTGCCAACATCGAGGACATCTATGAATTTAGCAGGTCAGGGACTGGGGTGGGGATCACAAGGGCCCTGTAGGTTGGCATGTGAGGTGTGGTGACGCTGGGCGGTAAACATGATGGGGACAGTGGGGAAACCACACGGATGCCATTCATTAAATTGAGATCTTAGACCTGAGTCAAGCCTGGAGTGGGGCCTGGGCACCCACAACGTTCCCAGATTTAGTACAATTCCTTGGGCCTGGGACACCTTCTACCCTGGCCAAGTACAGTTGGTTGCTTGCCCTAATGAAGGGGGCACTGGGCCTGAGAGTGGAGCTTTTGTGGTTTGTTATTTGAGATAAAGAGGGTCTCCTGTAACTAGGCTGGCTGGGAGCTTGCTGTGTTGCTGAGGGCAGTCTTAATTCATTTCCCTACCTTTGCCTCCCAAGTGCAGGGATTACAGGCATGCACCACCACACCCAGCCAGTCTTGGGGTTTTTTTTTTTTTGAAATAGGGTCTCCTGGGGTGGTTCGATCTGGCCTGAATTTGAGATCTTCCTGCCTCAGCCTCCTGAGGGATGGGATTACAGGTGTGCACATCATGCCTGGCTTGTAACAGTCTTTTTTTTTTTTTTTAAGACTCCGGGGATTGAACCCTGGACCTTGGACATCCCGAGCAAGCTCTGTATCACTGAGCTATTCCCTCAGCTTTTCTCATTTTAGCGGTGTAGGAAGTAGCCCACACCGACCTTGAACTCTTGATCGCCTTCCCTGCTTTCCAAGTAGTTAAGATGACAGCCTAGTGCCATCACCTGGCTTATAGCCAAATTTTAAGATCATCTATTTGGGAATTCCCAATACCCTCTTTCCCAGGGCTGTGTTACTACGCCTCCTGTGACAGGGTTATCCAGCTCATGAATATGAAGCCATGCAAAAGCAGAATGAGTGGGGTTGGCTTTCTCACGTAGCGGTCTTGGGCTCCTTCCCTTCTGGCTATTGAACTCCCGGGAACAGGAGGCAGACCTTCCCTTCCTTTCCCCCTCCCCCACAGTGAGCTCCTGGAGGACTTGGAGAGCAGCAGCAGTGCAGGGGGCATCGCCGAGTGCTTTGTGCAGAGGGTGAGTTTGAGCCAGCATCAGGACAGCCGGAGGCTAGCGAACAGTTGGGCGGGGCCGATCTTAGCTGGGGGGCGGGGCCGGGGCTGTGCACGGGACGCTAGGCGGTGCTGACTCCTGTGTCCCCGCAGAGCGAAGATTTTGACATCTACACATTGTACTGCATGAACTACCCGAGGTAGGCAGAGGGAGTCCCTGCCTGGTCCCAGGTCATGCCCATGAGCCAGTGTGCCAGTTACCACCCCTCTAGCCCAGGTGCAGCCCCGTGGCAAGCCTTGATCGTCACTGACCATCTTAACTGCCCTGCCCTGAATGCCCCTGAACCCCGGCCACTAGCCAATCCGTCCCAGTCCTGCCCGCTGGGGTATCAGCCACCACTGAACTGTGCTGTGCCTCCAGCTCCCTGGCCCTGCTCCGAGAACTGTCATTGTCTCCACCGGCCACTCTGTGGCTGCGGGAACGTCAGGCCCAGCTCCGTCATTCCCTGCCTCTACAGAGCTTCTTGCTGAAACCTGTTCAGCGCATCCTGAAGTACCATCTCCTGCTACAGGTCAGCTGTGGCCCTCTGGGGCCCTGCTTGTGGAAAGGGGCATGATTGCGTCCAACAGCTACTCCCTAGTTCCCTGGACTGTGTGTGGGCTGCCCCTTCCCTTGCATGTCCCTCTCTCTCCTGACGCTCATTTTCCTTCTTTCTCCGTCACCCTGCTGGATGACCGGCAGGAACTGGGCAAACACTGGGCAGAGGGTCCAGACACCGGAGGGCGAGAGATGGTAGAGGAAGCCATTGTGTCCATGACTGCAGTGGCCTGGTACATCAATGACATGAAACGCAAGCAAGAGCATGCAGCACGCCTACAGGTGGCCCCAGGGTGGGCTGGGCCGACTAGACCAGGGACTGAGCTGGGGGGACAATGCTCAGCAGTGTCCCAATCACTAACACCTCTGTTTTGGCCTGTGTGTGTGTTACACCAACCCGGGGCCTGTCTCTGTGCCTGGTGTGGTCCCGGCAGGAAGTACAGCGGCGGCTAGGTGGCTGGACTGGCCCGGAGCTCAGTGCCTTTGGAGAGCTGGTGTTGGAAGGCACCTTCCGTGGGGGCGGCGGGGGTGGCCCACGGCTGCGAGGGGGTGAGCGCCTGCTCTTCCTATTCTCCCGGATGCTGCTTGTGGCCAAACGTCGGGGGCCTGAATACACCTACAAGGGCCACATCTTTGTGAGTATGGGATGGGGTCGGGGCCAGGCAATTACAAAGAAAATGCCTTTATCTTCATCTGAATACCCAAAGCGTGCTTTAGTGGATGGCCTTGCTTCCAAGGACCATACTTAGCTGGACACGGTGACATTAGACCTGTTATTCCAGTTACTCCGGAGGCTAGGACAGGAAGATCTGGGCTGCAGAGAAGGCTCAAGACTAGTCTGGGCAATTTGATGAAACTGTATCCAAAAGTAAAGGCTAGAAGCTGGCTGTGGTCGCTCACACCTGAAAACTACAAGTTTGAGGCCAGCTGGACCTATAAGTGGGCTCAAAGCCAGTGCAGGCTACATAATGAGATCCTGTTTCCAAAGTGCATCCCCACAGAGGCATGCCGATCTGTGTCTGTTCTAGGCTCTCAAGGACTGTGGTCTGAGAGAAACCCCATCAGAAAACAAAATAGACAAAAAAAGCAGAAGCTACATGGCTTGGAATATAGATACCACAGAGTTGACCTCCTGCCTTCAGTGACACTTGCCGGTGTGACACTACCCCCCCCCACACACACACACACTGGTAAATGTAAAAATAAAATGGAAGGGTTGGAAATACAGTTCTTATAAAGGATCCAGATTTGATCTCAGCATTCGTATCCGGCTGCTTAAAAACCACCTGAACTCCAGGTATAGGCGATCCAAACCTCTGGCTTCCAGGGGCACACGAACACATCACACACACATACATCTCACCGGCCGGCCTCGAACTCACAGAAACCTGCCTGCCTCTGCCTCCCAAGAGCAGGGATTAACGCTGAAAGTTTTTTTAGTAGGAAAGAACGCAAAAATGAGGAGTCTAACTTCTATAATGAAGAAGGGCTGTGAGGATATGTTTTATTATATTTGAAAATATCCCCACATAGGGCAGATTGGACCATGTGGCAGTAGCCCACATTTGTGCGTGTGTGAGAGAGAGAGAGAGAGATAGAGACCCAGAGAACAAGAGGATGGCTTTCGGCTCTCACAGTTCAGTTCTGTCCTGTGGAATATGGGGCTTGAACTGGAGTCTTCAGGCTGACACAGGCAGTTCTTCCCCAACTAAGCCTTCTCTCCAATCTCTATCAACCAGCCTGGCACTTGCTTTGCATACTAATGCTGAGTTCACATTTGCTTTGATTCTCCTGCCTCAGGCTCCCAAGTGCTGTGATTACAGGTGTATGTTATCAGGTCTGATCAGCATTTGCCTTGAATTAAAAAATGGGGAAGCTAGCCTGGCGGTGGTGGCACATGTCTTTAATCCCATCACTCGGAGGCAGGTATCTGTGAGTTCGAGGCCAGCCTGCTCTAGAGCTAGTTCCAGGACAGCCAGGGCTACACAAAGAAATGCTGTCGAAAAACAATACAAAACAAAAAATTTGGACTTTGAGGTCAGCCTGAGCTACATAATGAATGATACACCAGTTTGGTTTTTTTGTTTTTTTGTTTGTTTGCTTGTTTGTTTGTTTTTAAGTGTGGGAGGGAGTAAATCCAGAGGGGCATAGAGGGTGTGAGGAAGCATGAGTACATCTTCAGGAAGGTAGGGAGGAGTCTGGTAAGGGAGTGAGCTGAGTCCAGCCTGGTGGGGTTTCTAGAGGAGCTGCTTTCTAGGAGGTCAGAACCCCAGTGTTTTCTGAAGGGTGTCTAGAGAGTGTCTTGGCACCTCACCCTCTCTGTTCCTCCCTTTAGTGCTGTAACCTGAGTGTCAGTGAGACTCCTCGAGACCCCTTGGGCTTTAAGGTGTCGGATCTGACCATCCCCAAGCACAGACACCTGCTCCAGGTATGCAGAAGCTGGGCTGGGCTGATACCCACCCCTGTGGCAACTCAGAACCCACCTCTCTGACCTTCCCCAACCTCACCCCCAGGCCAAGAACCAAGAAGAGAAACGCCTATGGATTCACTGTCTCCAGCGCCTCTTCTTTGAGAACCACCCGGCTTCCATCCCTGCCAAGGTAAGAACTTGTCACAGCGAGCGACTTTGAACCCAGTCTCCATGGCAAACCCGAGTAATGTGGGTGGGGCACTCTTGTTACTTTGATGGCTAAACCTGCAGAATGAGGCTTCCTGGCTTTGGATTTCCTCAACTGGAGGAACAGTGCCTGTATTACAGGGCGGTGGTGAGGATTAACTGTTATCAGCCTGATACTGGAAGCAATCATTCATTCCTGGAAACGGTTGGTGTTCAGGGTCTGCTCTCTGGACCCCTTTTCCCCAACACCTGTCTCCTTGTCTTTTAGGCCAAGCAAGTTCTTCTGGAAAACAGCCTGCACTGTGAGTCCAGAGGTCTGGGCTGTGGTCCTATGCTGAGGGAAGACATGCCTCTAGGAAAGTAGATTCTTAGTCCCTCAACTTTTCCCAACAGGTGCTCCAAAAAGCAAACCTATCCCAGAGCCCCCAACATCCCCTCTGGACTCACCCCGCCCTCCAGATGCAAGAAGTTTCACCCCTGGCAGAAGAAACCCAGGTGACTGAATGTGGGTTTGAATCTACAGGCCCTCTCCCAAGGCTGAAGTGTGGGGCTCACACTGCATTCTGACTTTCTCCCCCATAGCTCCGTCTCCAAGACTCTCGGGCAGCCGCCGTGGCCGCAGGCAGTCTGGTGAGTATGTTACCACTTAAAGGGGACCCGGGGACCCAGTGGCCAGGCCTCCTGATATTCTGTGTCCTTCCCCAGAGCCCACAAAGGAATCTTACGTCATTTTTCCCCAGAATGGTTAGTGACTGGTCCATGTCTGTTAATCTGTCCTTGTCTCTGACTGGGGGTGGCTGGAGAGAGAGAAGGGGACAACTGGTCGGTTTCAGGGAATAATTTACCCCTGTGTCTCTGTTTTCTGTTCTTCATCCCTCCGTCCACAGAGAAGCCTCAAGTCAAGGTAAGAAATGAGAGATGCCCTGGGTTGGAGACTGGGTACCTAAATTCCTAGCTCTGGTGAAGAGAATTTAAATTCCACAATCCTGGGTCAGAATAAGCATCTATGAAAGGCCCGGAGACATAGCTCAATTGGTTCTATGCTAACCCAGCATGCTCTAGGTTTGAGGCCTCCATCCTAAAATTTCAGCACAAGGGAGGTGGAGGCAGGAGGGTCAGGAGTTCAAGATCATCCTTAACTACGGGCAAGTTCTAGTCTACCTTGGACTATATGAGATTCTCCAAAAGTGGAGTGGTGCATTTGAAGCAGCATGAATGAGCAAGTTATCTGTCTCAAAATAAAAAACGGGCTAGGGAGTCAGGCGTGATGTTGTTCGCATGTCTGTAATGCCAGCTAGGAGGCAAAGGCAGGCAGATTTCTTTGAGTTCAAGGCCAGCTTCATCTACATATTGAGTTTTAGACCAGCTCATAGTGAGACCCTATCTTTCAAAAAAGGGGGTGGGGCTTAGAGGGAGAACACTCAGTGGTTGAGTGTCTGGAATGCATGAATCCCTGAGTCTGATTCCGTACACCTCATTTTTAAAAAGGGGGTGGTGGTGAAGCCCGAATTAGAAATTCAAGGCCAGACTGGGCTACATAAGACCCTCTGCAAAAAAAAAAAAAAAAAAAGGAAAAGAAAAGAAAGAAGGTGGGAGTGTGGATCCTTGACTTCCCTCATGTGCAAGAGAAGGGACTGGGAATTTGGGGCACAGAGCAATCCTGGCTCCCACTTTCCACTCTCTACTCCACACAGCATGCTGGCAGTGAAGGGGAACTCCATCCCCCATCTGAGTTGAAGCCACCCGTGTCTGCTTCTGGCCCCCCTGAAGACCTGGAGGATGCTGGGCCTCCCACATTGGACCCATCAGGGACTTCCATCACTGAGGAAATTCTAGAACTGCTTAACCAGCGAGGCCTCAGGGATCCCGGGGTGAGCGCTCCTGCCGCTGTAGCACCTTTGAAGAGCTGGCCTTGGGCAGGTAGAAAGCATAATCTAGGCCAGTCCACCACCCTGACCCCTGATGTCTTTCTTGACTTTCTTTGCCTACAGCCAGCCACCCACGACATTCCAAAATTCCCCAGAGACTCCAGGGTACCAGTTGAAATCGAACCCCTCCCGTTCCAAGCCCTGGCCAGCCGAGAGTCTTCAGAAGAGGAGGAGGATGAAGAGCTGGAGGCAGAAGAACGACAGCCTTCCCCACTCCATGTCTTAGAGGGGCTGGAAGGTTCCAGTCCAGCTGAAATTCCCTGCATGCCCAGCCTTACCATTCCCAACGACATGCCCAGCCTTCCAGAAATTCCCGAGGTTCCCTGCCTTCCAAGTCTTCCTGACATCCCTGGTGTTTTTGAGATGCCGTGTCTTTCACCCATGACCAGTGTACCTGACATTCCCAGCCTGGCCAGCACCCCTTCCTTCCCCTGTGGCTCCTGGCTCCCCGGACCCTTGCCGGAGTCCACCCAGCCTCTAGCCACCAGGAGGGAACTGTTGACTGGGAGCAATCCGGGAAGGCTGAGCGAGGCCCCCTCAGAAAGCAGGGTGGGGCAGGAGGAAGAAGCAGAAGGCCTGTTATTCCCAGCTGTGCAGACCCAGGATGATGGCACTCAAGTCCAAGGATTCCCGGAGGAACTGGAATACCGCTCTTGTTCAGAAATCCGGAGCGCCTGGCAAGCATTGGAGCAGGGGCAGCTGGCCCGGCCTGGCTTCCCTGAGCCGCTGCTGATCCTAGAGGACTCTGATCTTAGTGGAAGCAGCACCAGCAGGAAGGCGGGAATGCCATGTTCTGAGCGGTCAGCCTCCCGGGTTCGAGAGCTGGCTCGGCTCTACAGTGAGCGGATTCAACAGATGCAGCGAGCTGAGACCAGGGCATCCACCAATGCACCCCGACGCCGGCCTAGAGTCCTAGCCCAACCCCAGCCATCCCCCTGTCCACCACAGGAAGAGGCTGAGCCAGGTGACTTAAACTTGTTTCTTCCTGCCCTGCTAGGGTCTGGGGTCTCTACCACTGATTCACACCCCCAGCCCCTCACTGTGGAATTCTAGGCAGAAGCCCTACCACTGAGCCACACCCCCAGCCCCTCACTGGGGGATTCTAGGCAGGGGCTCTACCACTGAGCCACACCCCCAGCCCCTCACTGGGGGATTCTAGGCAGGGGCTCTACCATTGAGCCACACCCCAGCCCCTCACTGGGGGATTCTAGGCAGGGGCTCTACCACTGAGCCACACCCCAGCTCCTCACTGGGGGATTCTAGGCAGGGGCTCTACTGCTGAGTTGCATCCTTAGCCTTGATCCTCTGTCCTTTGTATACAGGACCGCTGCCTGCTTTTGGACATGTGCTTGTATGTGAGCTGGCCTTCCCACTGAACTGTGCCCAGGAGTCTGTCCCTCTGGGCCCTGCTGCTCTGGTTCAAGCTGCCGCACCTTTGTCTAAGCATGGAGATCACCTGAATGGCCAGAATCTAAATGTTTCAGATTTGCCTGAGCAAGACCATCTAGGCCACGTTCCGCCTATCACTTTACCTGGACAAAGTGACTCTGAGAACATCCAGGTTCCATGTACATCCCCTTTGCCCAAGCAAGAAGATCCTCCAGATACCCAGATACCAGTTGCCTCCACTGTGCCTGATCAAAGTCAAGTTCCAGCTGCCACTTCTTCAGCTGAGCAAAGAAACTACATGGACATCCAGGTTCCATCCACCACCACCTGCCTTCCTGGACAGGAGTGTTACACAGACCTCCAACAAATGCAGACCACTGTGGCCTTGCCTGAACAGGGAGATTGTGCAAATGTCATGACTTTAGCCACTCCCCTTTTGTCCAAGCAAGTAGATCATGAAGGTGGCCAAAGCCCAGATAGTGCCCCAGGAAGTGAGCAAAGAGATGTCAACAATGATGAGGGCTCAGCTGCTGTTGGTGGCCTATCTGCCAGCCCTTTACCATTGTGCATAAGCAACCCTGACCATGAGATCCAAGCCCCCACCCCATGGCCATCTGACCTCCCAGACATTGAGGGTCCTGGTGCCTTACCTCTACCTACACAGGGAGGTCATCCAGACTGCTGCATCCCGTGCGACCCTCTACCATCTTTGTCCCAAGGCATTCAGATGCCAGCTGCCATATCCATGTCCCAGCCACAAGTCCTTACAGACATCAGGGCTGAAGCTCCCCTGTCATTCCCCAAACAGGAGGGAGCTCCAACTTCTCTGGGTTCAGAGCCCAGCCTCATAGACATACCAGCTCCCAGACTCTTACCTTCACTGGACCCGCAGGATCCCACAGATGGCCCTGTTTCAGCTGCCACACTTTTCACTGAGCAAGGATGTTCTCATGACCTTCCAGGCCTAGTAACGACCCCGACCCCGATTCAGACCACCGTGGAGTTATCTAAACCAAGAGGTTATTTGGTCTCCCCTGTTGCCAAGTCAGAGTCTTCAGATTCGACTCCATCCCAAAGTCCCTCGCTCTCTACCCGTCAGCTCCTGGGACCGAGTGCAGCTGCCCTCTCAAGGTATTTGGCTGCTTCATATATCAGCCAGAGCCTGGCTCGGCGTCAGGGACCTGGAGGAGATGGCCTGGTAGCCTCCCAGGGTCACTGGTCCTCGGCTCCCACATCACGGGCACCTTCACCACCACCTCAACCCCAGCCCCCAGCCCCTCCAGCCAGGAGGCTCAGCTATGCCACCACAGTTAGTATCCAGGTAGGAGGTGGTGGACGCCTACGACCAGCCAAAGCCCAGGTCCGGCTTAACCATCCTGCTCTCTTGACAGCCCCCCAGCCCGGAACCTATGGACCTTCCCAAGGCCCGGGGGGCTCCTGATTTTTCCTTTCCATATGTAAGTCTGGACACTAGGATTCCTAAGCTCCAAGAACTTTCTTCAGGTGACATTCAGAGTCAGGACCCAGGTCCAGCAATGGCTGCAACTTTCCAGGCCCTGAGATCTGTGTTCACAGAAGGCCCGTCTGAGGTCATGGTTATTTTCTTAATTAACTTTATGAAATGTTGTGTGTTTTGCCATTCTTGAGGTAGTGGGAAATGGTAAGACGTGATGAATGGGAAGGACTGATGTGGCCCAAATGTGAGAACCCTTTAGAACATTTGGGGTATCTCAGGGTGAGGCAGCTCAGTTGGTAGAGTGCTTGCTTAGAACGTAGAAAGCTCTAAATTCAATTCTCAGCACTACATAGAACTGAGTGTGGTAGTACATGCTTGTAGTCTGTGGAGAAGGAGGGTTAAGTATTTATGCCATCCTTGGCTACATAGCAAGTTCAAAGCCAGCCTGAGTCACATTATACCTTGTCTCAGAAAAAAGATCTTTGGAGACCATTAGAAACTGATAGAACCTAGGTTGTAGTATTGAGGTGTTTAAAGCTACTTGAAAGCAAGTCCTGCTCCAGATAGGCATGCATGATGGTACATACCTCTGGTCCCAACTGCTTGGGGCGGGCTCAAATCAGGAGCCCAGGAGTCTTTTTTGGGGGGGGGGTGTTAACCTGGGCTACAAGGACAAAAGCCCTCCTCTGGTAAAACCTCTTGAAATCATTCCCTTAGCAGCCATCAGCTGCTTATCTCAGCTGTTACTGCCCCTGTGATATGTCATATCTATTATCTTACCCATCAGTTTTTATTCATCCAGTTTTATTCATCAGCCTCCCACTCGTGCGTCTGAATATATCCAATATCTATCTGTCCATCTCCACCGTTTCCCCACCTACCCTCCCATCTGGCCAATCCCATTGTTTAATCAACTGTACACCTCACCATCACCACCACCTCCTCTATCCATCAACCAACCCATCCTCCACCATCCTTAATGGGTTCTTCCAGGTCCCATAAAACCTCGGGACCTCTCGATGCTGACACCAAGGCAGATGAAGCTAGGGTTGTAGGAGCCCTGTCTTTCATTTGGTTTCCCTGGGAACACACAGGCCCCCCTTTTCCCCATGAATGTCCTTATTATTATATCCAACCTCCTCCCAACCACACACACACAACACACCACATCCCTCCTCATTTGAGACCTCAGGCAATTTCTCAGCATGCTCTTGCCTCCCACAGAATAATTCAAATTGTGGGACAAAAGGGATTTTTATGTTTGCACCCTGCCCTCTCCCAGCAGTGGTTTGCTGGGTGGCATAATTTAAACAATTTGTTTGACGACAGAATGCCTGCTCCTTCACTGTCTATAATCCTCTCTGGAATCCTGAGACGTCCCCTTGTCTCGGGCCTATAAATCCAAGTCCCTCTTTATTTGGCGTGTGACATTCCTCTCAGAGCTCTGGTTTTCCTGTCTCCTTGGAATGGTCTTAGCATCCAGTGAGCATATCCTGTCACCTCTCAAGAGCATCGTAACCAGTGACTCACCGGGGAGTGATTCTAATCACAGACACACAGTGTAGTCCTAACCTACAGAGCTCAGGAATCTGGTTGTTAGCCATTGGCTAGCAGCCAGAGGCTGTGCTCTATTACAGACTAGCTGCTGGCTGTAAGGTTGTCACTCTGTGAGCTCATTCTGTTTTGACCCTCGGCATCCCTAAGAGGCTAATGATGGTTTAGTTGGGGTTGGTTTTGCAATCCTGGAACCAGACTTTTGGGGGCCTGATAACTCCAGAGCTTGGGCACTAACCTAACCTCAGCAGCGTGAGGATGGTTTTTGTTTCATTTACAGTACTGGGCTTGAATTCAGGGCCTTGGGCTTCTTAGGCAAGTGCTCTACCACTGAGCTGCATCTGTCTGACCCCAGCCCTTCTTTGAATTCTGTGTGTGTGTGCACATGAGTACAAGTGTCTGTGGAGTCCAGAAGAGGGCGTCAGAGTCCTCGAGCTGGAGTTACGGCTAGGTAGTTACAAGCCAACAAGCTGCTTGCTAGGAATTGAATTTGGGCCCTGTACAAGAGCAGTATGCACTTTTAACCACAGACATCTCTCCAACTTCTTGCTTTTAATCAGAGATGAGAACACAGATTAGTCTATAGAGGGAGACTCTATCTCAATCCAAAACTAAAGGAAACTGAGGCATGGAGAAGTGACCTGCCTAGCCTTGCTGCTAGGAAAGGGTTGAACAAGGACAAATCCTCACAGCCTGAGTTGCCAAGAGCCACCAGGGTTAAAGGAGGTGAGTCAGCCAGCCCAAGACCAGACTCAATAAAAGGAGCTGTGTGCTTCCTGAATGCCACTGTGCCCACAGGGCCTGGACTATGTGTTGGGGGCTCCCCGAGAGCAGAGTCCTCTGTTTCTCCCCTCAGATACATTACATTCACAGTGACTTGAGGCTTCCCCCAAGGTCAGGACTGAGACTGGCCCTCCCCGCCTCTGCAGAGTTGCACATTCCCAGCCACCCCCAGCTGTAGGAAAGTTCCCAGCCTGGCCCAGGCTCCCAGTGGCGCCGGAATTCCCGGTATTCAAGGAGGTTGGGAGGGAGAAAGGGTTGTCTGTCTTTTCCAGAGCCTGGCGCACAGAGAAGCAATTCCTCTCTCCAGATGTGTTCCAGCTGTGCCTCTTGGGAAGGAGCCATGAGCTTCAATAAAGGGGTCTCTGGTCCCTCTGGGAAAAACCATAGATTGCAAGCTCCTTTCTTAACCCAGCTCCTATCTGTGCTCAGCAGCCCCAGATTACCAGGGCCCCAGGAGGGTGCTTGCCCACCAGTCAGCCTCAAAAAGGGGGTGGAGGACAGTGGTTTTCTGGCCAGTACCTGGAGTCCCAGTTGCTCCAGAGGCTGAGGCAGGAGGATCCCTGAGGCCAGCCTTGGTTAACACGTCAAAAACCCTTCCTAAAAACAGAGGGAAAAAAACAAAACCCAGAAAGGAGTAAAATAAATCAGGATGTGGACTTAAACCTGAGCAGCGGTAACACACGCCTTTTAGGCACTCATGGGTAAAGGCAGGCAGATCTCTTGAGTTTGTGTGGCCAGCCTAGTCTACATAGTGAGTTCCAGGACAACCTGGGCTATGTAGAGACCCTGTCTCAAAAAAAAAAAAAAAAAAAAAAAAAAGGCGGAGCCTGCTGCCTTCCTCCGGTGCATACCTTTGATCCCAGGCAGACCTCTGAGAATCTGAGTTTTAGGTCAGCTGAGACTACATGAAACCCTGTCTCAACAAACTAAATATACGTGGGCAGTTCTCAATGGCAGAGTGGACCTCAGCAGTGATCTCCAGGCTGTGTGAATTGACAGGCCAGGCCAGCATTCACTAGTGCAGCTCATTGGCTACAGTGGGATTCACTACTGGCTATTCAGCTGTTTTTCTAAGCCAGCTCAATCTTGGAGTTAACAGTATTTTGTCAAGAAAGTCAAAGGTCACTGGGTTACATTTCAGACGTGTGTGTGAAAAAGACAATTTGTCACCAGGTCCTGTCTCTTACTCCCAAGAAACCTCCTGGGCTAGATGGGCTACTCTATAGGCCTGGCTTCTTCCACAAGCAGACTGCTTTGTCCTAGGACCGCAGGGCCATAGACAGGATGTAGGGTAAGTTAGAACCTGATAACATGTGAGGAAGGGCTGGGGCCTTTCTACCTGCCTTTCTGGCTCAATATCACATTCACCTTCCATTGTGAGCCGTTTTCTCAAATTCTTCCTAACTTCTATGAGCAGGACCAACATTCAGAGGTTCCTAAATACGGGCTCCAGGTCATTTTTTTATTGGTGTGTTGCCTGCATGTATGTCTGTGAGGGTGTCACATCCCTTAAAACTGGAGTTACAGTTGTGAACTATCACATGGGTGCTAGGAATTCCATCGGGACCAATCTTAACCACTGAGCCATCTCCACGGCCCCTGTACTACTTTTAAAAGTGTCTCTTGTACGTTAGGTTGAATTTGAACTCACCACCACAGCAAGGATGACCTGGAACTTCAGATTTTCCTCTGCAAGTGTTAGGAATACAGGCATGCACCCTCACAGCAGACCCAGCAGATAGGATGTTCCCATAGGTGAGATAAGCATTTGAGCTCCCTGGACTCTCC
Organism: Phyllotis vaccarum; assembly: GCA_033318265.1. Lineage (NCBI taxonomy): Eukaryota > Metazoa > Chordata > Mammalia > Rodentia > Cricetidae > Phyllotis > Phyllotis vaccarum. The sequence goes on along the minus strand of JARWLC010000018.1, from coordinate 18,985,379 downwards.
ACACTGAATAATGGGGCCCTGCCTTGCCTCAACACCGCCCCCCAGCACCTAAACCAAAACTGCCATACAGATGCACAAGAGCATTGGGTTTGCCTAGCCTGCAGTCTAGAGATAGGAGACACCTTAAACTTTGTGTGACCTTTCCAGGTTATCAATAATGTCCGTATTGTTGGCTCACATTTATAACTTCCTTGGCCTGGCAAGGCCCTGACTTCTCCCATCCCACCCAGGCAGTCTGGATTTGCTTTCTTTGTATGAAAGACTATAGGCCTTCCACACTTCCTGGTATTTAAATAGTGGAGCTGGGTGTGGTGCTTCACAGCTCTGGTCCCAGCACAAGGGAGGCTAAGACACAAGGATTCCTAGCCCTGTAGTTCAAGAACAAAGGCTCTGGAGTGCTCAAAGGTGAAGACATGCAAAACACCTTAGGCACAAAGGTAATGTTTTGACTGCCATACACACCCAAGCTCTAGCTACTGAGGTGGGGACATGGCAGGATTGCTTGAGCCCAGTTTAAGATCCTCCTCAAAAACCAAAAGGGGAATAGGGTAAAAGCTTGGTTGCTGAAATGTTGCTTTAACAGCTCAGGTTAGGAATAGTGGCTGCTCTTCCAGAGGTCCTGAGTTCAGTTCCCAGCAACTACATGGTGGCTCAATCGCCTGATATGCCTGCAGGCAGAATTCTATACATATTTTTTACTTAAAGCAGATTGGAAGGGGCTTGTGGTGGGGTGGTTGAGTATTTTGAGGACCAGATCCAGCTCTCCACTTGTCAGCTAACAACCATATCCGAATTTGAGGCTAGCCTGGTCTACAGACAGTTCTAGGACACCCAGTTAAACAAACCATCTCAAAATAAGACATCTTCTTTAAATGTTATGTGTATATATACATACACATTTTTCAGTCCATTGAGATGTTAGGCAGCTGACAAACTACAGCTCCAGGAAATCTAGCCTACCTCATATATATTCAGTAAATTTAGTTCCAGTGACACAACACCCTCTTCTGGCCTCTTCAGGAACTGGGTATGTGGAACACATACATAAATGCAAAAATTCATACATGTAATTTAGGAAGCCATCATACCCTGGGGTCTGCTCACAATGCAGTACAGTACCGGAAGGAAAGAAACTATAAGCCAAGTCTCTCTTATATCTGCCACCCTTTACAAACCATACAAAGACCAGAAAAGGTGTTTTAAACATTAAGTGGCTGGATGTGGTGGCACACACCTTTAATCCAGCACTGGGGAAGGCAGAGCCAAGACAGCCAGGGCTATATACAGACACATCTGAGACACAGGAAGATTAAAACCCTAGAATGTTTATTACAAAGGTAAACCCTGGTCCTTGAGATGGGCTTATCGGTAGGATTTCTGGTATCGAGCACGGGCACCAGGACCTCCAAACTTTTTGGATTCACAACGCCGAGGATCAGCTACTAGCAGGGTCCGATCATACTGGATGAGAATATCTTTGATCTCCTTCTTAGAGGCCTCATCCACATCTGGAAATAAAGAAACAAGATGCATGTATCCACAAGTCTTCAACTTGGTCTCCACACATTCCCTCCCACTAGGAAGGACCACCTCTCACTCACACTTCTGGTAATAAGCCACCAGGGCTTTGGAGATGGACTGCCGGATAGCTGCAAGACACAATGAAAAGGCTTTGTAAAGACCCAGCATCTTACTCTGGGAGCTGGTACACCCATAGGTCCAGATCCCGAAACTCACCATAAATTTGGGCCACATGACCACCACCCTTCACACGGACCCGGATATCCACACCAGCAAATCGCTCCTTCCCTAGCAGCAGAACAGGCTCCAGTAACTAGAGAATCGGGAAATTAACAGGGTCACATATGCCCCAAAGACAGCTTAACCACCCTCCTCAGTTCCTCTCCCCTCCTGTGTGGTTCCTGCCACCACTGGAATCAAGATTCAAAGCAGCTAAGTGAAAAGACACTTGCTCTAGAAGCAAAACACAGGCAGACATCAGGTCTATAGGTTGTCTGCTGATGACAAAAAGTCCCAACCTGAGCAGCCTGCCCTTCTTCCTCTCTTTAGCTCACATCCGAGTCCTGACTACTTTGGATCTAGTTATGCCCAGCATTTAGGACTAGTCCATTCAGAAGCTCTATTTGTCGTTTCCCCAAGACACAATACAGCATGCATACAAATCTTCCAAACAAAACCCCCCAAATCTGCTATTTTCCACTTTGCATAGCATGCTCTTTCCCTCCGGGAGGAATGGAGTTTGATTTAAAAGAAAAAAGTTTCATGATCTGAGGTGGTGACACACACCTTTAATCCCAAAACTCAGATGGATGGGACCAAAAGGCGTGTGGTACCATGCCAAGTTTATCTAATCCCACGTTTCTATAAGTCAAAGAGGCTCAGATCACATCTACTCAACCACTACCAGGAAGAATGCCTACTGCCCCTCCCTCTTAAGTTTTTCTCTTGACAGGGTTTTTCCTAGTGTGACCCTAGCTGTGCTTAAAAGAGTTATCTCCTGAGTAGGGAGATGGGATTAAAGTTGGGATTCCCCACCAGGGGTTAGTAGTGGCATTATGGTCAACATGTCATGAGAGCTGTCTTGAGTTGTGATATTCCTTCTTACATGTATCAAAACTCATACAACAATGAGTTCTGGGTTGCAAAAGAGGATTTTATTTTGCACCTGTCTTTTTAAGTCTTTGTCCACCAACTGAACAAAAACCCATATAAGTGCTTAAATTTTACAAGACTCCGCTGGCCTTTTCTTGTTTCACAAGGTAGCCCATGCGGACCTAAAATATATTTTATTAGGATCGACTCTTAAGTCCACGGCTCCCCGGGGTGCTAGGATTATGCACCGTGAGCCTATAAATTTTTAGGAAAGTAGTCAACAGTCGGGTAGCATACACTATACTAGTCTCCTGGCCAACCGCTCCTCAATTTGGTGGGCTTCCAAACACTACAGACTGCATTCTTACTCTAAAATGTCCCAACCACGAAATCACGTCTCCCCGGTCCAAGCCCAGACACACCGCTAGGGTAAGTCGTTCTCCTTATCATCCCCGGGCCTTCCCATCCGTCTCTCCTCCCAGATGTCCACGCCCGGCCCCAGCACCTTGTACTGCAGCGTGCGCGGCTCGATCATCTCCAGGGGCCGTCCGTTCACCTTGATGAGCCCATTTCCCCGTTTGCAGTGCGCCACGGCTGTGGCCGTCTTCTGTAGAAGGCAAGGGAGACGGCGAGGCCGTGTGACTTGGGGGCCCTGGTTCTCAGATGGGCCCCAGATCTCCGGTGTCTCCCAGCCCTGGCCTCCCCGGGCTCCTTCTATCCCGCCCCTGGCACACCTTGCGTCCGAAGACCTGCACGGACTGCAGCGGACCCTTGGACGGCATGGCTGCGACTACGGACACGAGCTCCTCACAGCGCGGCGCCGCCACCGGAAAAGGAAGGCTCGGGGCTACCTCGGCCGATTTTCAGGGTCTGCGCAGGCGCACTGAGCGCTGCTTCACGACGGAAGCGCGCTTTACGGCTTACGTTGAAGCCTTAGGCGGGACGTCTGATTCGCGGAGGGAACGCCCTCAGGCGAGGGAGGGGGCGGCCTTGGAGGGCGGAAGAGGCGGGGTTTGTGGGGGATTGGGCGGGGACTTGGGCTGCATCTCCCGAGAGGCAGGAGCCGGCTTTTCTTTCCCATTGTTTTTTTCCGCGTGCTTGATGGACATGACGTTCGGCCAGTTCTCTTGGACACTCTCTTAAGCCCTCCTCCAGACTGATTCTCACCCTCCCCTTACCCACCCCGACTCCCCTTTCCCAGGATCTCCCTCGGATCTTTCTGAACTCACTGCGCTAAGTCAAGCTGCGTTCCCAGCCTTCTGCCTTCCAGAACCCTCTTCCCTAGAATCATTGTCCCCTCAGAGCCTGCGCTGAGAATTGCTTTCTTTTCCGAATCTCCTCTTTGTAAACCCCCTTCCTCAGAGGCGCACCCTTAAAAGCCCTTTCAAAGCATGTAAAAAGAAAAATCTGCAAGAGGTTCCCAGAGCTCCACACATGCAGTGGTACATGTACACACAGAGACACACTTAAATGTAATAAAATTAAAATGCACACGCTAAAGTAGTGGGTCTCTGAATTAGACGTCAGTCTGGTTTACAGAGTTCCAGGTCTGCCAGGGCTATGTAGTGAGACACCGGCTAAACAAGGTAAAACAGCACTGTCTACACTTGACCCACACCCTTGGGAGTGGTACCTCCTTTCTGAAGCTGGAAGACCAGAGAGAAAACACTGGGTTCTGCACGTTTACACTTATGCATGCCTAAACATGTTCACAGGAAACAGTGGAGCTGGTGTTCTGGCTGTCATTTCTGACCCACTACCCCAAACTTTGGGAGATAAATATATTTTAGACGCATAAGGAGTAATTATGATGATTACATTCACATTTAAATAGTGCTTACTCTGTGCCAGGTGCTGATCTAATCTAAATGTATCGAGAATGTTGAGTAATGTACTCTCCAAGATAATTCCATGAGGTGGGCAGAGCCACCGTGTATAGGTATGACATCTATAAAGGACAGTGTTTGTCCTGAACATTGTACATTCGTATTTGTCAATTTCCAGCAGATGGCAGTAAAATGCTTTGTCCCAATCCACTGTTCTTTCTGTTTGCTCCCCCCCACCCCTACCCCCACCCCCAGTCCTTTGGTATCTTTTGGAGTCCAGATTGGAGTCCTTCAGTTACATTGGAGTCCACAATGTAACTAAGGAGAAAATGGCTTTGAACCTCTGATCTCTCTGCTTCCACCTCCCAAGTTCTGGGACTACAGATGTGCACAACTACAGTTCCCCTTTTGGAGAAGGTTGCCAGTGTTGCCTCCCATCACTAAACTATTACAACATCCACTTTTAGAATTTTTCTAGACCTGACCCTTAATCTCAGCCCTCAAGAGGCAGAGACAGGCAGATCTCAGAGTTCAAGGCCAGCCTGGTCTAAAGAGAGTTCCAGGGCAGCCAGGGCTACACACAGAAACCCTGTCTCGAAAAACAAATAAACAAAACAAAAACCCCCCACAAAACTGTCAAGTAAAGTATGCCTTTTTTTTCTTTATGTGTTATGCTTTGTTTATGTATTTATTTATTTGTGATGGGCTCTTAACCCCTGAGCCCCAACCTTGTTCTTCTTATCCTCCTGCCCCAGAGCTCTGGGGTGGGGTTTGAAGGTGTATACCACCCAGCCACATTCTTCCATTATTTTTTTAAATTATTTATTTTATTTTATGTACATCGTTGTTTTGCATGCATGTATGTCTGTGTGAGAGTGTCAGATCTTGGAGTTAGAGATAGTTGTTATCAGGCATGTGGGTGCTGGGAATTGAACCTGGGTTCCCTGGAAGAACAGTCAGCTCTCTTAACCATCCAGCCATCTCGCTACCTCCCCGCCCCCATTATTTTTTAAAATCTGCCGTTGGTATTGCTCAACTTGTCGCATATATGTAACTTAAATTTTTTCATTTTTACTTCTAGAATAAAATGACATACCTGTGAAAATTGGGGCTATAGCTTTAATGGTTGTAGCCCGAATCCTGATTGGTTTTAATAATAAAAACCTGGAGCCAGATTTTGGGGTAAATGCTGAAAGATCAGGCCACAGTCACTTCTCTCCTTGACAACTCTTCAGCCAAAATGGCAGAGCTCTTAGATTTCTCTCTACCACGTCACTTCCTGTCTCCATCTCCCTAGTGCTGGGATCAAAGGTGTGCGCCACCACGGCCTGGCCTCTATGGCTAACTGTGGTCATTCTGCCCTCTGATCTTTATTTGTCAGAGCATAGTCAAAACACACAACAGTAGTGCACTTAACTAATCAGCATATAAGGTTCTAAATCCAATCCCCACTCCTGTTAAGAAAGTAAATACATTCCAAGGCAGCTGCCTACAGAAATCCTCTCATGCATCACTGTTAAGCCTACCTGTTTTGTTTTGTGTTTTAGTATTTGGTATGTATGCATATCTTGCCTGTATGGATGTCTGTGTGCAGACATGTGTGAAGTCTCTGCAGGGACCAGATGAAAGAGGTAAATCCCCTAGAAATAAATATATAAACAGTTGTGAGTTGCTAAGTGGTGCTGAAAATCATACCAGGGTCCTTTGTAAGAGCAGTCAGTGCTCTTAATGTAAGGATCCCTGGCATGCAGCAGCTACATAGTAAATGTGCGGATAATCCAACATAGCACATAGCACCTGGTGAACTAAGAATTTTTGGCACTTAGCCCCCACGAGGTAAACCCAACATGGCACCAGCAGAATACCACATACAGAGGGCATGCCCCTGAGCATAGCTACATAAATCTGTGACCTCCCATTCTCATAAAAGGAGTGACCACATGAAAGTCTGTCTCTTTTCTGTTCTCCTCCTCTCCCTCGTACCTGCCCGGCAGTTCCTCCAAATAAACTCTCATGCAGCGTCTGGTAGTGTGTGTCTGATCTTATATGCAAAACGAACATTTTGGTGCTGTGACTCGGATAGGCTCTCTCCTGGGCTTAGATGCACATAGGCCAGGAGATCCTGATCCAGTGCCACAGCCAGGCCACCTTCCTTCTGCCCTGTCACAGCTTGTTCAAACACCACCGGCCTCAATTGGTAAGTTTTCCCTTTTCCAGTGGGCATAAACGTGAACTATTGGCTCCAGAAAAGACTGTCCATCATCTTTCAGCTTTCCAGTAGGACTCTAGTCCTGCAGAGAACCACCCCAGTCACGATCTTCACTGGTCACGGCTGTTCCTTCTTGCCCGACACTCATTTCTGGTCTTCCCTGCTATAGGAGCCCAGCTTGGATCCTTGGATCCTGCTTCCAAATTCTATCCCATGGACTCTGCCCTAATGCCTACCCTAGGTGCTGACCAGTGCCTGTGGTGGCTTAGTGTTGGGTTTTACACCTGCCCCTGAGAACTGAAGAGTTTTTAGTGGTGGCAAGCATTTATTCAGGCTTTGCCTTAATGCCTACCTTAGGTGCTGACAAGTGCCTAGTGGTAGCTAGCATCAGTTTTTACGCCCACCCTAAGAGTTGATGAATTAGTTGGTGGTAGCTAGCATTGTTCTCCGGACCACTCGTTGGCTGAGTGCTCAGATTTATAAGTGGAATCCCTCCCTCTGGGCCTCAATAATAGAGAATGAGCCAGCAATAAAATGTCTCTCCATCCTCACTTTTAGGATGCGTTCTTGAGACCCTCAAGCCACTTAGCCTTTCACCTTACCTAGACACCACCAAGCCTATCCATTATTGCACAAAGAAATGGCCTAAGTACACTTTAGATCATAACTCAAAATAGCTGCCTAACAACTAGCTGGACCCCAATATTTTACAGGAGCTAACTTTCGCAAGAGTACAGGCAGATGGAAAAAGTTTCCCTACCCCTTTCCATATCCCAGCTCTAAACTTACTCTTCTGGCTTTCTGTTCTGGCCCATCTGTTTCTAGCCACATGACCAGATCCTTCTCTGGAAACTCCACCTTTCAAATCTCAACACTCACCTGCAACTTCTCCAACTTCTTCCCTTCCGGGAACTCCAAACCTGGTGCCTATATTTACCCCACTGGTCACTTGTTCTCACGTTTCTATGGATCTTGATCCAGTTCTTCCTCAGTGGCTGGCATAGATGGGATAGTGGAAGTTTATACCCTGTTTCCTCTGTCAGAACTTTCTCAGTTTGGGAACAGGCCAGAATTCATACAGATGAGGTTCATCAGACAAATGTCACACACACCCTGGGAGCCAAGGCTGTCCCAGATGTAGACTCCCACTGGAATTACAATACACCAAGGGAGGTCTTAGCCAGAGACAATTTTATGACCTGCTTACTGGCAAGTCTGCATAGAGCTGGTCTGAAGTCTGTCAATTTTGAAAAAAATGCAGGAGATAGTACAGGATAAGCAGGAGAATCCGTCCCAGTTTTTGGAATGCCTCACAAATACTCTCTTACAATATACTTAGATCCTGAGAGCGCTGAGGGAAGGCAACTTCTCATGACCCATTTTTTTTACCCAGAGCTACCCCGACATCAGAGTTAAACTTACATCTCTTGAGAGGGGACCACTGACTCCCCAGGCAGAAGTCTTAGTGCTGGCTTTTAAGATGTATCACAGGAGAGGTGAGAAAACACACCAAGAAAGATCCCTCCTGCTGGCCAAAGCTATCCGACCATTTCCTTTGCCTCTTCCCATGGCAGAGACCTAGACCTTCCTGTGCCTGCTTTAAGTGTGGTCAGTTCGGCCACTGGTCTTGGTCTTTCCTGGTCTTATTCAGGCCTTGTCCTGGGTGCCATCGAGAGAAACACTGATCTAAGTGACTGTTCCCAAGCCCCATGTTTCAGGGGGACATTACACATGGCTGATCTCCTAGGCCTGGCCATGGGCAGTTGATGCTGCCAGGGCTTCCCTAACCCAACCATCATCATCATACACAAAAGGAGCCTCAAGTACTCATAACAGTATCAGGGTGGTCCATTTCCTTCCTCATGGACATTGGTGCCACATACTCGGTCCTGCAGAGTTTTGGGGGTCTACCTCTCTCCATTGTCAGGGTGGGTGGCAAACAATTCCAACCTCATCAGATGCCACCACTATAATTGCATTTTCAGAGACATCCCTATCACCCACTCATTTTTGGTCATACCAACTTGCCCCATATCCTCTAATGGGAAGGGATTTTTTTTTTAAGCTAAAGTAGGAGATTTTATTTCTTTTCGTCACCACATTTGCCTGAACCCAGACTTACCAGCCGCTCCCTTGCTTCTCTTGCTATCTGTTCAGGCTGTCAGTGCCAGATGCCCCATACCCTCTTACATCCTCCCAGGTGGACCCCCAAGTGTGAGACACTAGACACTGTTCCTAAATTCCCCATCTCTGAGTTTTCTGTTCCAGCCTGGTTCTCAGAACCGAAGTCCAGACGGTTACCAGAAACAAAAATCTCCCAGGCATTTTGCCTCCCTGTTCCCCCACAGACTAACCCTCCAGTCACAGCTTCTGGAGAATGGAAAAACCCAGAAGCCATCTTACCATCTGAAAACAGATGACCACCACCCTCTGAGGACCAGAGAAGAGGAACCAGGAGCCATTTTTAGAGCCAATACAGGTAAAAAGACCTTTACCCTCATCCCCAGGACCAGAGAAGAGGAACCAGGAACCATTTTAACCTCAGCAGCAGTAAACAAAAACAGGAGACATTTTAACCTCTTCCCATCCCCAGACCTAGCAGAGATCCATGAACTTTGTGCAGCTGGAGTCCCCTAGAAGGAAGAAACACAAAAGAGCCACCTCAAGGTTTATTTAAAGCATAGACAAAGGCTGCCTTAAGGTTATAATGTCCCAATTTCAAACCTTCTTTCTCTCCGTCTTTTTTCTCTTCTCTTAATCTGACTGTAGACCTGGTAATAGCAGAGACTCTCACTATATCTGTCACTTCCCAAGGTTCTCTTACTAACTCTAAGATTTTTTTTTCAAGCTCTAGAAAATCAGAATCCATCATCCCATGCCTTAAACCACCTGGACTGTAGAAATGAGCTGCAAAACTCAACAGACTGACCACCACAGGATACAGCTCTCACCTTCCGAAGAGACAAACTTCGCCCTTAGACAGCTTGATGTAGCCTTGAGAGATCATTGACCCTGTTCCAGAGCAATCCCCTGTCCCCCTACATAAACCCAGCTTCCTTTTTATAATAAACAAAAGGGTGAAATGTAAGACTTCCTGGCACATAGCAGTCACGTGGAGCACCCAATGTGGCACCAGGTGAGGTACGAATTCCTTGCATGTAGTCCGCACATGGTAAACCCACCATGGCACCAGCAGAACACCACTATGTGGCTATGTAAATCCATGCCTACTTGCTCTCTTAAAAGGAGACGCCACGTGAAAGTCTGTCTCTTTCTCTTCTGCTTCTCTCCCTCATACCTGCTCAGCAGCTCCCCTGAATAAACTCTAGTGTGGCGCTGGTAGTGTGTGTCTGATCTCATGGGAAACCACACTTAACCCCATGAGCCATCTCTCCAGCCCTGGCCCAGCCCTGGCCTACTTTCTTAAGTTATAACTCAATCTTTTCTATTTCCTTCTTCCTCCCTTCCTCCCCCATGTCTCTTTTCTTCCAGATACTGGCCAAAAGCCTAAGTATGGTTTCACTGAAAGCTCTGGGCTCTCACGCTCTCTAAACCCCTTTCCACCACACAGCTGCCTGCCAACCTCTCTTACTAACCACAGGAGCTTTCTTGGACCCTAACAAAAAATGGCAAGGGTCATTTCCTCTTCTGTATCTCCCTGCTCTTGGCAGAAGCTGCTGGAGTGTTATAGCTTGTCAGCCATATTGTTTTCTCTCAAAACCTGGGCTGGAGCGATGGAGTATGTGGTATTTTAGTTCGAATCCCAACATTTCAGTTTCACAACCATCTGTAACTCCACTCCCAGGGCATCCAACACCTTATGGGGCCTCCAGGGGCACCTGGAACACACATAGTGCACAGACATACCTGCAGCAAAACATCCATATACATAAAACGAAATAAAACTTTTGAAAATCTAATAAACTTGTCCTGAGCTCCAAAAGAGAAAAAAAATCATAATTGTAGCCACAACACTTGGGAGGCAGAGGGTTGAGATGTGTTCAAGTCCAAGGAAAGTCTGGTCTATATATTGAGTCGGACCCTCCTGACTTTATAAAACAAGCCAGACATTTCTTCAATTTTTTATTTATTCATATTTTATGCATGAATACTCTGCATGTATGCTCACCCTCTAGCAGAGGGCATCAGATCCTATTACAGATGCTTGTGAGTCACCATGTGGCTTCTGAGAATTGAATTCAGGATCTCTGGAAGAGCAGCCAGTGCTCTTAACTGCCGAGCCCCAGACTGAAAGACCCCCGGGGGTTAGGGACCCCCGAAATGGACCTTTCCTCGGAAGGAGACCCCATGACCCAAGGAGGACCGAGCCACAGATCAGCTGCAAACAGCACGAGGTTTTATTGAATAACGCAGGACCTGCGGGCTACCGAGCCATTTGGGATGGTTGGCGCGCCCAGCCCTCTGTTTAGGGCCTTTTTATAGGGTTAGGGAAGCAAAATCATGCGTACAGAGGCAAAGGCGAAGTTACAAAGTTTCCATTGGCTGGTTTGAATGAAACCACCCGTTGAGGGGTGAGGGGTGAGGGCCCCCAGGTTGCCATCCGGCCTGACCAAACAACCTGGTTATCACCCGCCCCCAGGCCTGCTGTTTCTTTTGTTCTTTATCTTCTTTTTGGAATTCTTTCCCTGATCAGGCTGGGCCTGATCCCATAGCTAAGTAACTGCTTCTCCTCCCTTCCCCCCCTCTGCCCTGTTGACATATATTGTGAAAGTTACCTGACTACATTCCCTTGTCTTTATCTCAAGCATCTTACGGAGTTAATCTTTACTGTCTTGTTAATATGTCTTAGGGAGGTTTACTTGCAACGCGCTGCTGTTAACTCTACTTCTTGGGGAGGGGGCCTTACATTCCCCCATTTTCTTTTCTGAATATCTCTAATCTTAGAGATGACTCTTTATCTAGTGTCTACTTTTTTGACAGCAAATTAACTCTATGGGAAGCCCTTACTACGCTTGTGAGGGCTTCTGCTCTCGGATCCCCTGGTGGGCACACGGGGGCAGATGGGCAGGGTCAATGGTGGGTATGTCCCAAGGTTCTAATCTTGCCCCCAGCAGGCACAGGTCCGGGTACAGGCTAGGCCACCAGGTCCACTGGAGATGGTGGGAAAAGTGTCCTCAGTCCCAGATATCACCTGCCACGTCTGCTCAATCGATTGGTGAAGGCTCTTCTCTAGGGGACTGTCGCTGCACACGGAGCTTGAGGGAATTACCAGTTCTTTGTACAGTCCATCAGTCATCAGGATCTAAGCAGCAATGCCATGAGGTCAGAAGGACTTGGTAGGGTCTCTTCTAGCGAGGTTTAAAAGTCCGATGCTGGTGTCACTGGACGTAGACGAGGTCTCCCACTTGGTAGCGATGTGGGGTCTCATCTCTCTGGGGCTGGTAAAGGTCTGAGAGCTGCTTTCATAAAGAATGTTATATATTAGCCAGGGCCTGCAACCTAGCAGACAAGGGGGTTACACCAGAGATGGTTCCCAGATCCAAAAAGTATTAGCAGAAGGGGTATTGAGCTCAGAAAAGGGTATAGGGCAGGAGCATCACCCAAACTCTGTGGCCAGTCTCCAGGGTTAATTTGCTTAAGGTTTCTACCTGTCCTGAACTTTGGGGTACAATAAAGTTTTTAATCAATCTCTAACATCTTGGCTAGTCCCCTAACTTCTTGGCTACTTCCCTAACTTACCTGGGCCGCGGACTCTATCTTTCACCAAAAGTCTAAACCAAGGAAAAATTTGCAAGGTTTACCAAGCGTCTTTCACCAGGAGTGAAACACCATCAGGAAGGACTGGAGCTGAGGCCGAGAGCAAGGTCCTCTTGATCTGGTCAAAAGTCTCTTGCTGTTCTTTCCCCCATCTATAGGCGGGGCATAGAGGGACCGCCAAGGCTGCGAAACCCGGAATCCAGAGCCTACAGAATCTAGCAGTTCCCAGGAACTCTCTCCGGCTCTTTTGGCTCTCAGGGGGAGGCATCCGAGTGACAGTTCTCTTTTTGGACTCTGTTAGCCATCTCTTACCGTCTTGAAGGGTCAGGAATGTCACCTCAGGTCGGCATATCTGGGCCTTCTTAGCAGAGGCCTGATGTCCCAGTTTGGCCAGTTCAACGAGCAGTTTCTCAGTCCCTTCTCAGCACTGTTCCACTGTGGAGGCTGCAAGCAATGAGTACTGCAACAGAGTTAGTTACTTTGATGCAGGGCCTCATCGAAGATGGTAGGAGAGTTCTTGAAGCCCTGAGGCAGTCTAGTCCAGGTGCGCTGTCCTGAGAATCCGTTCTTTGGGTCTGTCCACTCAGAGGCAAACAGGGGCTGGCTGGACTCATGGAGACGCAGACAGAAGAAGGCATCCTTTTAATCTAAGACAGTGTAAATGTCTATACCACCCGGCTGTTGACTTCTCTCAGGTCTCAGGCTTTTTAATGGGCAGCAATGGAATGTTCTATTCTGACTGACATGGTTTCAGGATTTTCTGCTCCAGCAGCCTCTGAGTGTGGGATTTGATCCCTTTCTTGGCATCTTTGCTCAAATCTGACTCGCAGGGGTGTGGCTGAAGGTTTTACCACAGGGGGCCGCTGGATCACCAGCCCTGGTCTAGCCGTTTCTACTCATGCCTCCCCTCCGGGAAGGCCTGAATTGGTTACAGCAGGCTTGCTGACTAGAGGGTTAGTGAATTTTACCTTGGGCCCCTGGGGGTTAAAGGTGATCTTTGCTCCCAGTTTGGTAAGCAAGTCTCTCTGGGCACTCTGGAGTCACTAGGAAAGAGTGCTGCATTTTTTTTTTTTCTTTAAAGTCCATTGTTCTTTTAGTCGTCCACGCCCTATGTCTGCACTGCTGACATCCTGGACTAATGATTTCTTGTTGGAGAGGGAACCTAGCCATTCCCGTGTCCGTTTCAAAGTCACTTGGGGTCCCCTCCACATTAAAGGTTTAGGAGGGGATTCAGAAGGCTGGCTGTATTAGCCGCAGGCTTCTTTTTCTTGGGGCAGTCCCCACTAGCTCGGTATTCTTCTGAGCTTCTGGTGCGGGCCCAAGCTCTACTGTCTCCCCTGCCTGCCAACCAAGGCAGCCAAGATTCCTCCCCATTCCCTCGTTCATCTATCGGTTTTCTTTTTTTCTCTCTCTCTCTCTATACACATCTCGCTTCCGCTGTTCTCCTCTCTCTCTCTCAAAACACTTTCTAGCCTCTCTAACTAAGTCTCAAGGCCATATCTTGTAAGCCACCCATTTTCTGAAACTTTCTTTGAATACCTATTGCTGACTGTTTTATAAAGGACTTTCTTAACGCCCCCCTATTCTTCCGATTCTAGAGCAAACAGTGTACCTCTCTGATAGACCTTTACTAGCCTCACTAAAAACTCAGAGGGGAATTTATCAGACTTTTACATCTCTTTTTCTTACCTTGGCCAGATTAATTGGTGCATCAGAGCCTGGCGACAGAGTTAATAGGTGTCTCCTACCTTCCCAATGGGGACGTCTAGGTTAGGCAACTGCATCGGGGTGGCGTCCGAGCTGGGGGCCAGTTTCCAAGCTGCTAATAAGATCCGATCTTTTTCCTCAGGGGTAAAGAGATTCTCCCAAGTAGGCTGATAAGAGAACATAGTTTAACAGGAGTGCTGGCAATGCCCTTAGGTGGCCCGGCTCTCTCCGGCTCCAGGCCTCACTCTCAGTGGCCCCAGGGGGTGCCTGTAACGAGCGAGGGGGGGGAAGCTCATCAGCGGGGCCACGTGCTGAGTGCCCGTCACTTCCCGGCCCCTGGGAAGGTCTGAGGCTAGAGCCTCCCGCGGCCCTAACTAGGCCCTCCCCAAGCAGGGAGGCGAGTTCCCAGGGAGCAGGGCTCCACGTGCGGGCAGAATGAGCAGGAGAGGCCCCTGGGTTTAGGAAGGGGAACAAAGGGCTGGACCCAAGGTGGGGGGTCCGAAGCCAGAGTCCTCCAGGTGACGGTGTAGGGCACCTGATGGGGTGTCCATGGGGTCCAGGGCTGAAGACTTTGGCTTCTACCTGAGAAATAATATCAAGGTTAAAGGTGCCATCGCGTGGCCATTCGGGGGAACAGAAGGTGACTCATCATCATTTTTTTGACTTCTACTGACTGGTTGTTTGCCCAGTACTGAGACAAAATACTAGACTCAAACACAGGACGAACAAGGACTAGATTTAAACACAGGACAAAGGCGCTGCGCGGCTTCGGCCTAAAACCGAAAGCAAAAACTCAAACGGAGACCTGGGGGGGTCCGGATTTTCCCCCTCTCCTACCAAAACCACGTATCCTTCTGATACGGGCTGAGCTCCAAAGGGCTGCCACTCCAAAGCGAGCTCCAGACGCCCCGCTACACCGGGGACCCAAATGTCCCGAAGGACCCAAATGTCCCGCCCGGCGGGACTACAAATGCCTCTAGAACGTCTTCTAGGGCTGCGAGGGAGAAGTTCTGAGCTCGTCAGCCCCTTCTGGCCCCCGCCAAATACAAATGGACCCGATCGAACCAAACGCGTGCGCAGATTCACAGAAAACAAGTTCAGACAACACCGCCACAGACAAGTTCATTCAGACACAGCCACAGACAAGTTCAGACACAGCCATAGACAAGTTCAGACACAGCCATAGACAACGAACAAAACGCTGGCCAGCTTACCTCCTGACAGTGAGTCGGTGGTCCCTGAGTGGGGGTCTCAAATCCCGGACGAGCCCCCAAATGAAAGACCCCCGGGGGTTAGGGACCCCCGAAATGGACCTTTCCTCGGAAGGAGACCCCATGACCCAAGGAGGACCGAGCCACAGATCAGCTGCAAACAGCACGAGGTTTTATTGAATAACGCAGGACCTGCGGGCTACCGAGCCATTTGGGATGGTTGGCGCGCCCAGCCCTCTGTTTAGGGCCTTTTTATAGGGTTAGGGAAGCAAAATCATGCGTACAGAGGCAAAGGCGAAGTTACAAAGTTTCCATTGGCTGGTTTGAATGAAACCGCCCGTTGAGGGGTGAGGGGTGAGGGCCCCCAGGTTGCCATCCGGCCTGACCAAACAACCTGGTTATCACCCGCCCCCAGGCCTGCTGTTTCTTTTGTTCTTTATCTTCTTTTTGGAATTCTTTCCCTGATCAGGCTGGGCCTGATCCCATAGCTAAGTAACTGCTTCTCCTCCCTTCCCCCCCTCTGCCCTGTTGACATATATTGTGAAAGTTACCTGACTACATTCCCTTGTCTTTATCTCAAGCATCTTACGGAGTTAATCTTTACTGTCTTGTTAATATGTCTTAGGGAGGTTTACTTGCAACGTGCTGCTGTTAACTCTACTTCTTGGGGAGTGGGCTGGAGCGATGGAGTATGTGGTATTTTAGTTCGAATCCCAACATTTCAGTTTCACAACCATCTGTAACTCCACTCCCAGGGCATCCAACACCTTATGGGGCCTCCAGGGGCACCTGGAACACACATAGTGCACAGACATACCTGCAGCAAAACATCCATATACATAAAACGAAATAAAACTTTTGAAAATCTAATAAACTTGTCCTGAGCTCCAAAAGAGAAAAAAAATCATAATTGTAGCCACAACACTTGGGAGGCAGAGGGTTGAGATGTGTTCAAGTCCAAGGAAAGTCTGGTCTATATATTGAGTCGGACCCTCCTGACTTTATAAAACAAGCCAGACATTTCTTCAATTTTTTATTTATTCATATTTTATGCATGAATACTCTGCATGTATGCTCACCCTCTAGCAGAGGGCATCAGATCCTATTACAGATGCTTGTGAGTCACCATGTGGCTTCTGAGAATTGAATTCAGGATCTCTGGAAGAGCAGCCAGTGCTCTTAACTGCCGAGCCCCAGACATTTTAAAAAAAAAAAACAAAAAAAAAAAAAACCAACCAACCAACCAACCAAATAAACAACCCCCCCCCAAAAAACAACAATTAAAATAAAACCCTAAGCTTTATTAAGGCCTGATTTACACACAGTGGAAGGCACCATGTGAAGCGTAAGCTCTGATACAGGCAGACACTGTCACATTTCCACTCCATTTCATGTGCTCCCCTCCCAGTCTGTCTCCAAGCTCAGCCTCAGGCACCCACTAATCTGCTTTCCCTATGAATAGGTATGTTTTGCTTGCTCTGGAGTTTTGTACAAATGGAATCATGTGCTCTCCCAGATCCAGCTGACTGGCTTTTTGCACTGTCCATACATAGTTTTGAAAATTAATTGGTGTTTTTCAGCAGTTTGGTCTAGTTTTCTGTCTCCCCCCCCCCCCCCCCATTTTGTTGTTTTGAGAAAGGGTCCTGTTTTGTACTCCAGGTCACTTGGAATTTCACATTCTCCTATCTCAGTCTGCCAAATGCTAGGATTACACGCACCACTTTGAGCTGAAGCATGTAACTTAAACTTCCTAAACCTTCTTTTATTGTTCATGTGTATATGTTGGGGAGGGTACTGCATGCCATAATTTAGATGGAGAGGTCAGAAGACAACTTTTGGGCATTCTTTCTTCTACCAATGGAACTCGGGCTGTCAAGCTTGGCAGCAAGATTCTTTAATCTGATCTACATAAACCAAATGTGTTGTTTTTATTTACTTTATTTTTATTTTATGTGTGTGGATATTCAGTCTGCCTCAGTGCCTGGGCGCAACATGAATGCAGTGCCTGCCAAGGCCAGAAGAGGGCGTGTTACATTCCTGGAGATTGGAATCGCAGAGGGTTGTGAACTGCCCTGTAAGGGCTTGGATTTGAACTCGGGTCCTCTTCCCAAGAGCAGCCAGGGTTCTTAACAGTTGAATCATCTTTCCAGTTTCAGGGTTTTTGTGCTTAGCTACAAAGTCTTACTGTGTAACCAGCGGTGTCCTAGAACTATGCTGACTTGCTCATTTTGTGCGTTCCTCTCCAGATACTATTTTCTCTCGGCCCTCAATCTTATGTCCTTATTAAAGTGTCCCTCCCTCTGTCTCTGAGATTTAATTACTATGTATATAGTGTTCTGCCTGCACTTATGACTGCAGACCAGAAGAGGGCATCAGATCTCATTATAATGGTTGCTGGGAATTGAACTCAGTAAGTAAGTAAATAAATAAATACATAAATAATTCATTAATAAAACCTGCTGGGCTAAGTTGAAAAGTTTTGAGATTATTTTCTGAAATTAGGATCTGACCTGAGTCTCGGTCCCTAAGACCTAGGGGAACGCTTCAGAGTGCCGAGGGTGGCCGCTTAGACGCTTTACCTTCTTAAGATGGCGGCTCCAACAATCCGCTTACGCTACTTTAGCCACTCCCAAGATGGCGGCCCCGGAGATCTCGCGTTAGGTGAGGCTAACGCGCCAGCTCTCGCGCGAGAGCACGTCAGCCCAGCTAGGCGTTGTGTGACTCGCCGCTGGCGCGGAAGCTTCAGGTGGGAAGTAATCGGTAAGAGGGTTCGCTGAGGTGCTAGGCCCGGAAGCTGCCCGGGGCCCGGGAAGTGTCCGGGGTCGGAGCCAGAGCCTCGGCCCGCGTTAACTGGCATAGGCAGAACTCGGATTCGCGATCGCTAGAACCAGGCTGCCGGGAGTGTGTCTAGGATTTCTTCTCCGGCGGAACTTGCGGGGAAACTGAGGCTCGGGGTGGGGGTGGAGTTCCGGGGTCTGTGATGCGCTGAGGCCGCTGTTTCCCTCTGCAGCTGCGGAAGATGTCGGACAGCGAAGACAGCAACTTCTCCGAGGAGGAGGACAGCGAACGCAGCAGCGAGGCGGAGGAGGCCGAGGTCAGTGACGGGGAATCTAGGGGGAGACGTTGCGCCTGGGGACGGGGACGGGGACGGGGCAGGGAGGTCCCTGCGGGGAGCCCAGGACTCGGAACGGCTGGGGATTTACAGATTGTCGCTAGGCATGTCAAAGTGGAGCAGAGGACAGGTTCTGGAAGGTGGAGGTGCGCCGTGGTCACCGAGGCATTGGGTGATGTGTTCGAACGTCATTGGCTTTTAAAATCATGTATCCGATCTGTTTCGTTTCGTTTATTATTGTTTGCGGTGCTCGGGTCGAATCCAGGGCTTTAGGCATTGCAAGGTAGACACACACTTGTCGTCAAGAGCTTCAGCTAGAATATTAGTACTTTTTTGTGTGGTTATTTTCGGGCATGCCCAATTCTCCCAGAAGTGGATTTATACTGCCTGCTGAGTGACAGGCACCGTTCTTTGTCCTTGGGCTCCTGTTAACAGATTTTAAAATGTAAATAAACAGCTGATAAGCGAAAGAGTGAGACGAGAATACATGTAGCCAATAAATAGAAGATGCATAGGTTCAGCATCCCTAATCCGAGAATCCAAATCTGAAATGTTTCTGAAATCTGAAAGTTTTCGAGGTTATTAATGCCACAAAGGGAAATTTCTACACTTGACTTAATGTGACAGATTAAAGTAAAACACACTGACGCACTAAAAATACTGTATTAAATTTCTGTGCAAGGTACATATGAAACGTGTGAATTCATGTCAATGATGCTGGGGATAGAATGCAGAGTTTTGTCCATACTAAGTATGAGAGCTCTACCACTGTGTTGCACTTCCTTTAAATTCTGAAATTTAGCGTGTGTGTGTGTGTGTGTGTGTGTGTGTGTGTGTGTGTGTGTGTGTGTGTGTGTGTGTGTGTGTGTGTGTGTGTGTGTGTGTGTGTGTGTGTGTGTGTGTGTGTGTGTGTGTGTGTGTGTGTGATTGTGCTTCCCTCATGGCAGAGTTTAGAAAAGGGAAGGTATTGTGGATCTGTGTCCTGGAGGGCAGCAGGCTTAGGATTATTGTTTCCCATTGATGTACCCACTTAATTATATGGTCTGTTTGTCCTCTGTAGGTATTTAGTTGCTAGTCTGTGTGTCTTTGGGGGTGGTCTTCTCCCAGGCAGGCATTGGGGTGCCATAGTGATGTAGGGCAGGTGGTTGGTGTGTGTGTGTGTGTGTGTGTTTGACTGGACTAGCCTTTGTTCCAAGCTCTTAGTGACTCATGGCTTCAGGTTACTGCTGGCCCTTGTATCCTGGTGGTAATGAGACCGGGGTCCCTGGTTCCTTCCTTGCAGAGGTTTTTCACTGGGCATTTCATCAGACTCATGAGTCATCTGCTGGCTGGCTGTTGACACCAAGCAGGAGGTATTGAGGCCTGCTCCAGCTGTTGGAGACCGGGCAGATGTCCTGTGTTCTGTAGATATGTATAGGTTGTTGGGCATACAGCTGCTTGCTGTGAAGGAAATCATGAGCTGGCTTTCCATTTTCATCCCCTTCAATGAGCAAGGGTTCTTAGCGTGGCACGGTGGCTCACAGCCTCCCTTCCTGAGCTAAGGCCACAGGCAGAGATTGTTTATGGATACACAGTACATACAGTTACTGCAGGGGTGTTGAGGCAGTGTAGAGCATGGTACATTGAACTATAACAGTGCAATGCTACCCACCAGGTTCTCTGAGTCTTTCACTGTATGGTCTTCCTAAGAATTGGCAATTCCAGTTTATGCTTAAAATTTCAGATTGTTTCCAAAACCAAAACAGAATGGGAATCAAAGACTGGTCCAGCCACCAGGGAACACAAATGTGTACTGGAGCCCTTGCCTCAGGGAAGAAGGCTTCTTTGGGATCCAGTCAGGGACACAATGGCAAGACGGTTTGAAACAGGCCTGAAAGCTTGGCTTTTTTAAATGAGAGATATAAGTGGGGGGTGGTGGTGATGGCGGTGATGCACACCTGCACTCTGTCTACCTCTGCCTCCCAGTTACTAGAATCAAAGGCATGTGCTACCAAGCCTGGCTAGAAGAGGTTTTTAAAATATAGCATTTTATTAATTTTTGGAGAATTCTATGCAGTGCATTTTGATCAATTTATCCTCTGTCCCTAGCTCCTTCCAGATCCCCCCTCCACTTTCTTATCCCTTCCCAACTTCCTGTCCTTTTTGTTTTTAATTTTGATACCCTACCTTGACCACACCTTAGAGCAGCTCTTCATACAGAGGACTGGGATGGTGGGTGCCATTGCTGAGAGGGAGGGCAGAGTGTGGTGCAGGGGCTGGGATTGCTCTCAGTGATAGAGCGTGTGATTAGCATTGTCACAGCCCTGGGTTCCAGCCAGTCAACCCCAAATCTAAACAGAAATCCCTGAAATACCCACATTGTACAAAGTGGGGCAGAACAGAAGCCTAAAGGAATTGTTGGGGAGGAAGGCCCTGGAGAGAGGACCAGGCATAAAGAAATGAATAAAATGAATACAATTTGTAATTGAATATGTAACTAAAGTGAATGGAACAATGTTAATTATTTTATTTTATTATTATTTTTTAGATTCTTTCTTTCTTCCTGGAACTCACTCTGTAGATCAGGCTGGTTTCACACTCAAGAGATCCATTTGCCTCTGCCTCCCGTGTTGGTATTAAAAGCTTGTGCCACCTCACCTGGCTTGTAGCTGGAGGCTTTTTGATGTTGTTGTTGCTTGTTTATGTTTGGTTTTTCAAAACAGGGTTTCTCTTGTATAACAGACCTGGCTGTCCTGGAACTCCATTTGTAGACCAGGCGCTGGGACCAAAGGCGTGTGCTACAACAGCCCAGCTTTAGCTTGAGGTTTCTAAAATTTTATTTTTTATTGAGACAACCTCACTATGTAGTTCTGGCTGTCCTGGAACTCATTATGTTGATCAGGTTGGCCTTAAATTCACAGAGATCTGCCTGCCTCTCTACCTCCCAAGTGCTGAGATTAAAGGTATGTGTCACTGCACCCAGCTTAAATAAAGATTTTTATTTATTTTATTTTCTTGGTGTGTATGTCTGTGTGATTGTATGCTGCTATGTGTTGGGGGGGGGTGCCTTCAAGGACAAAAGAGGGCTCTGATCCCCTGCCATAAGGGTTACAGGCTGTTGTGAGCTGCTCAATATGAGTGTTGGGTATTGAACCTTGGAACTTTGGAAGAGCAGCATATGCCCTTAACTGCTGAACCAGGGCTTCAGCCCGTAACAATGTTAAATGTACATTTGATTCAGATGTGACATACATTAGTCACTTTTCTATTTAACAGTGTTTCCTTAGTCTTTGGCAGTTTCACATGTATATACATTGTATCTTGTTAATCCCCTCTCGAGCCAGGGTTGCATTGTACCCCTGACTGAGATGGAATTCTGCTCTGCCTGTGCCTCCCAAGCGTTGGGCTTTAGGACATGCTCTACCACACCTTGCCATCGGAATGGATCTTGATCGGACCCACTCCTGTTCCTCCTGTTACTCTTCCCGTGCCCCGCCACCGCCACTGCACCAACCTTATGTTCCTTTTTAAGTCACGGGATCCAGTTAGTGCTGCCTTCACGAACATAGACAACCCCTCAAGGAAATGACTCCTACCCCCATTCATGCTTGATCTTGTGCTTAGTTCTGCTGTTGCCTTCTGACTGAGCGCTCAGCGGTCAGTGGTACCCACTGTGACCCAGCTCCAGGCTCTCAACACTTAGGATGGGCAGGGCTAGTTGACGAGAGGTGCTTTCAGGTAGAGTGAGGATAGACCCAGGCCAGACTGGTGGTGTGCGGCTCTGCATCTGATTGGAACTTGGGGTGGCCTTCTGATGCTTTCTTCTCTTTGATATAGGGGAAGGCTCAGTCTGCAGCAGCGTCGTGCAGAGTCTCACCATAGAGTCCTAGCTGACCTGGAATTTACTATGTAGGTTAGGCTGGCCTTGAACTCATAGACATCCACTTCCCTCTGCCTCCTAAGAGCAGGGATTATTGCATGTAGCACCATGCCCAGCATATATAAATACATGTTATGTTTTTAATTGTTGTTTCTTAAGCCACTTAGAAATGATTGAGTGAATTTAAAGAAACAACTGGACTGGAGAGAGATGGCTCAGTGGTTAGAGCACTTCCTTATCCAGAAGACCTGGGTTTGGTTCTCAGTATCCAAGTCAGGTGGCTCACAGCTGCCTGTAACTCTGGCTTCAGTGGACTTTATATCTTCTGAGGGCACCTGCAAATATCTCACATTGGCTCATAGGCGTGTCCGCATACACACACACACAAAATAATAAGCAGACTTAAAAACAAATTACAAAAATACTGTATAAATATGTTGTAGCAACGTGGAAATGGAGGAAGCCTTGAGGTTTTGAGTTTAAAGGTTGATGCTTGGGCAACAGAATTTGTGTGGATCTGTTTGTGACTGGTACAGGAACAATATTGCGGAATTTGCTGATTGGTTTAATAGAAACCTGAATGGCCAATCGCTGGACAGGAGGTATAGGTGGGATTTCCAGGGAGGAGCCCTCCATAAGAGAGGTGTGGAACGATTTGGACATACACTAATATAAATGGGTTAATGTAAGTGACAAGATCCAGCGGGACAATGAAGCTAAGGCAGGCTTTTATAATAAGTCTTTATGTGGTTACTGGTGGGCTGGTGCACAACAGGTTAGAGACCAGGGGGGTCCGGAGGAAACCTGGTGGTCCAGACTTGGGGTGTATTGATGGGGAGGCTTAGAGCATTGACATTCACAGGCAGAATGGGTGAGGATCTGGAGCCAGTGTAGCTTTGGGGACAGGATTGTGGTCACAGTGGGACACAGAGACTGTTGGCCTGGCATACCCAGAGGCTGCTGCATGTGGGCAGTGGGCTGTTTCTGGAAAAACGTGGAGAAGTAGAAGCATATGGCGATATCAACAGCAGCTATGGGAGCTGAGGTAATGAGAGGTAAATAACCCAGTGAAAGAGGTGTAGGAGGAAGGAGAATCTTGGCCTTAGAGCACTCGGTTCAACTAAAGCTGCTTTTAAGAGGCAAGTGGAAGCCAGGTGTGGTGTTTATACCTATAATCCTCATTTGGAAAAAAGACAGGGCTGCTGTAAGTTCAAGACGGTGAGTTCCAAGGCCGTCTGTCTGTCTGTCTGACACACACTCAAACATACATACTACTCACATCTCTCTCTGTCTCTCTCTCTGTCTCTCTCTCTCTCTCTCTCTCTCTCTCTCTCTCTCTCTCTCTCACACACACACACACACACCACACACACACACACACACACACACACACACACACACACACACACACACACACACACACACACACACACGAGGTGATTGGAACCTCAGGAGAAATAGCATGCTGACCTTTGGGTCAGAAGTTGAGGAAGTGCAAGGCAAGTACCAGAGGCGTCCACTGGCGAAGCAGGGAGATGAGAGCCGAGGATGAGAGCAAGGGTTTGGCTGGGAGTGTGTGGCATCCGTGGTTCTGGATTTGGGGATAGCAGAACTCTGGTGCCCCAGCTCTGCCTGACCCCTACAGGCAGAGGATGAACGGAGGAGTGCAGCAGGAAGCGAAAAGGAAGAGGAGCCTGAGGAGGAGGAGGAAGAAGAGGATGAGTATGATGAGGAGGAGGAAGAAGAGGATGAGGACCGGCCCCCAAAGAAACCACGTCACGGGGGCTTCATTTTGGATGAGGCAGGTATGTCATCAGGCCTGGAAGCCGTGAGCAAGCTTGAAGGGCGTGAGCAAGCTTGAAGGGCGCATGAGACACACAGACCGCCTGTGGCTCCAGTTTGCTTATTTATGTGCCTGTGAGGGGTGGGGACAGACAGTCTGCTGAGCCTCTACCCACTGGGCCACACTCTCAGCCCTATTTCACTCTTTATTCTGAGGGTCTTGCTTAAGTTCATGGACTGACCTTGAACTGGCAGTGTAGCCTAAGTTGGCCTGAATTTTCAGTCTGCTCAGCTTCTTATGTAGTTGAGATGACCTGCCTGTACCATGGGGCCTTACCCAGAATGCTCAGGGTTACAGGTGTGCATCACCATGCCAGCTCTGCGCATAATGTTTTAAGAAGGGATATATGTGGTTGGGGTGGGGTGAAGGAAATGGCCTTAGAGACAGATGAATCCATGTAACACTCCCTCTACTAGTTTGTGGTTTGACTTCGGCTAAGGAATGCCATGCCTTTGTGAATCTCTGTTCAGGTCGTGGGTTTCTGGGCTTGTCTCCCCCAAGCTTGTCTATTCCTCTTGGACTGCCTGCCCTTAGTGTGGCCTCTCATCCCCCTGACCGCCTGCTTTCCCATTTCAGATGTAGATGACGAATATGAGGATGAGGACCAGTGGGAGGATGGAGCTGAAGATATCCTGGAGAAAGGTGTGTGGGACCTGCCTGCAAGACCTCGTTGGGTGTGGGTTGTGCATAGGAGGGTGTCTTCTGAGCCCTTCCCACACCCCATACCCCGCACCCACCCAACCCTCACTCTCTTCACCTTGCTTTTTTCTGTCCTGGCCAGAGAGACGGCTCCCCAAACCCTTTTCCTTTTAGGCCCATGAGTGGGGGGCGGGACTGTTGGGTGGGTGGTGTTGTGGGGAGACTATTCAGGGTATCCCTTTTGTGGGGCGTAGGGTGGGCTCTGTCCCACAATACCCCCCACTTGCTGGGCCAGTGCCCCTTCCCTGTTATTTTCCGTTCTGTGCGCCTCATACATTTCGGCTTCTCCCCACCCACCTGGTGCCTGGCCTTTACTTTTAGTTTTTGACCTTCCTGTGTCCCTCCTTCCGCCCCACCCCATTGGTTGATTTCGCTGCTATAATTTGGCTCATACTTTGTCTACCCTGCACACCACTACCACCACCACCACCACCACCACTACCACCACCACCACCACCTTCTCCTCTTCATCCAAGTAGAAGAGATTGAAGGTAAGAATTGGGCAAGTGTGGTTTATGGCTCTCCTCCCATATCCTGTGACCCCGGGGCTATGGATCATACGGGATGCAGGGATAGGCAGTCTTGTGTGTTCAACCTAGGAAGCTTCTACATTTCTCTGTCCATAGGCCAGAGATGTAGTACAGACAGGAGTATGAGGTAGGGCGTTCAGGACATGCTTAGACGGGGGGTGTGAGATGGAGAACTGATGGATGCCCCAGCAACAGGATCTATTCCTAAGTATATGTGATGAGAAGCAGGGAGCTGAGTAGGACAGAGGATGGGGGAAGACGGTGGGGCATCCTCAGCCAGGTGTCTTTCTGCCCCAGGGTCAGGTCCGGCCCCTTAAGCTCCCCAAGCCCATTTTCCAGGTTCACTCTCCCTGTGCCTCTTGTTTCTAGCCTCCAATATTGATAACGTTGTCCTGGATGAAGACCGCTCTGGGGCTCGGCGTCTGCAGAATCTCTGGAGGTAAGCAAGTTAGGAGACCTGGGTGTGAGCCAGCTTCCCGGGTCAGATGTGAGGCTGGTCAGCAAGCTTACCTTCATACCTGCTTCCCTTGTACCCAGGGACCAGAGAGAAGAAGAACTGGGCGAGTATTATATGAAGAAGTATGCCAAGTCATCTGTGGGAGAGACGTAAGTGCCTAGTGGGCACAGGTGGTCCTGGTGGGGAGCACGGATGGCCTGGTGGAGCCTTCCGTCCTTCCCTGTACTGCTCTCTCTAGGGTGTATGGAGGGTCTGACGAGCTCTCAGATGACATCACCCAGCAACAGCTGCTCCCAGGAGTCAAGTAAGAGAGTGGGGGAAGGGGAGAAGGCAAAGGTGGGAGTCGGTGTGGGGTCCAGACATAGAGAAGGGTGAGGGAGTGAGACCTCTGTGTGCAGCCCACGAGAGCGGGGCCCTGGGCTGCCGGGGAGGATGCTGTGCATCATGACTTCCTGAGGAGAACTTGTGGTGACCTTGTCTTCCTCTTCCTGTGCTATGTAGGGACCCCAACCTGTGGACTGTCAAGTGTAAGGTGCGTGCTCTGGCCTTGGGCTGCTGTAGCGGCCTCTCTGCGTTCCTCCTCCTCCTGTCTCTCCATCTTTGCCCTCGTTCTCCTGTGTGCTCTCCACTCCTTTCGTGTCTTTTTCTTGCAGCCATCTCTCCTACTGAGCTTGCTGCCCTGGACCTGCCCCTTCCTCTTCTTGTGCACTGCTCTCTCTCTTCAGGTCTCTGTATCCACCTCTCTTTCCAGATTGGGGAGGAGCGAGCCACAGCAATTTCCTTGATGCGCAAATTCATCGCTTACCAGTTTACAGACACGGTGAGTGTGGAGACATTTGTCGGCACTGCGTGCCCTTGGGCAGCAGAGCTGTGCGATTGGTGAGGACGGAAGCAGATGAACCAGAACCAGAGAATATGGCCACTGTCTGCATTTAGGGACGCTCTGCCTACTGGAAGTTTGTTTTTAGCCAGAGAGATAGCTGTGGTGGCACCTAAACTCTTCCCTTTTGGTTGTGAACGTTAGCTTTTAATGGCTGAGTCATCTTTCCAGCCCTTGTTTGGGGTGTGTGTATATGTATGTGCAGTGTTGTGTGATGTCTGTTGCATGGGTGCACACACCTGTACATTTGTGAAGAAGCCAGAGAGAATATCACATACATTCCTATTGGTCACTACCTTAGTCTCCCTGAATGTGGAATTCTTTTCTTTTTTCTATTTATTTGTCTGTCTGTCTATTTTGCTAGGTTGGGTGGCTAGGAAGCCCCAGAGATCTTCTGCCTCGTTCCATTCTTCCTGCCCCCTGGCTTTTACATGTGTGCTAAGGATTCAGATTCAGGCCCTCATACTCATGAAGCAAATGTTCTCACTGAGTGAACCATTTGTGTGTGTGTGTGTGTGTAAATCTAAACTTTTTGCTGGGGCTAGAGAAATGGCTCAGTGTTGGGGATGCGTATTGCTCTTGCAGAGGTCTGTCGTTTGATTCCCAGTCACACATCAGGAGGCCCACAATTAGACAACGCCTGTAACTCCAGCTTCAGGAGATCTGACGTTTCTCAGACATCCTTTGACATACTGATAGGCATACATACACATAAATAATCATTTTTTGTTTTATTTTAGTTTAGGGTTTTTGGGTTTGGTGTTTTGAAGCAGGGTTTCTCTCTGTCACAGTCCTGGCTCTCCTAAAATGTGCTTTGAAAACCAGGTTGGCCTCAAACTCACAGAGATCCACCTGTCTTTGTCTCCCAAGTACTGGGACTAAACACCACCACTACCACCTGGCCAGAATTTTTATTTATGTATGTATTTTTTTAGGCATGAGTGCTCTGTCTGCAGTTATGCCTGCACACCAGAAGAGGGCATCGGATCCCATTATAGATGGTTGTGAGCCACCATGTGGGTGCTAGGTATTGAACTCAGGACCTCTAAAAGAGCAGCCAGTGCTCTTAGCCCCTGAGCTTTCCCTGTGCCCTGTGGTTATTTTGTTGATTTTTTTCAAGATGGCCTTTCTCTGTATAATAGCCCTGGCTGCCATGGAACTCACTCTGTAGACCAGGATGGTCTTGAACTCAGAGATCTAACTGCTTCTGCTTCCCGAGTGCTGGGATCAAAGGTGTGTAACACCACAACCTATCTATAAAAATATTTTTTAAAACACACACACACACACACACACACACACACACAGAGAGAGAGAGAGAGAGAGAGAGAGAGAGAGAGAGAGAGAGAGAGAGAGAGAGAGAAAACCTTAGCCCAGATATTGTAGCCCAT
Source organism: Phyllotis vaccarum (assembly GCA_033318265.1). Taxonomy (NCBI): domain Eukaryota; kingdom Metazoa; phylum Chordata; class Mammalia; order Rodentia; family Cricetidae; genus Phyllotis; species Phyllotis vaccarum. Next base: position 18,957,324 of record JARWLC010000018.1, on the reverse strand, counting down.
ATCCAAAATAGTAGCACCAGGAGACTACTGCAGGAAAATTAGGAGTTTAAGGCCAGACTGGGCTACATGAGAAACTCAAAAAATGAAAGTGGGGGAGGTGTGACTGGTTGGTAGAGTGCTTGCCTAGTATGCCTGAAGTTCTGGGCTTGGTCTTTACATGGTGATGCTTATCTGTAATCTCAGCATTTGGGAGGTGGAGGCAGGAGGAACAGGAATTCAGGATTATCCTTGGCTACATAGCGATTTCCATACCAGCCTGGGCTATGAAACCCTATTTCAGAAAACAATAAGGGGTTAGGGAGGTAACTGAGTTGGTAAAATGCTTGTACAAAAGCTGGGAGGATAGTGTATGCTTTGTGACTCCAGTGCTAGGTAGGTGCCCTGGGGCTCTCTGGCCATCTAGCCTAGCCAAATCAGTTAGCTGCAGGCCAATTGAGAGACCATATCCTAAAAAATAAGGTAGGCTCCACATAAGGTTGACCTCTGACCCCCATGACACATTTATGCACATACACACATGCTAACAAAAGTAAATGGAACATTAAACCTTTTTATAGGAAAGGTCTTCCTTTATAGTTCAGACTGGCTTTGAATTCATAGTAATCCTCCTGTGCTAGAGTTGTATGTGTGCTTAAAACCTGGCATGTTTAGCATGCGTGTTTATGTTCACGATCATCATTGTGCTGAGATTCCAGAACATGCCATGAAAACTAGTACCACTGGTGACCCAAGCCCTTAATCCCAGCACTCAGGTGGATCTCTGTGAGTTCGAGCCTGCCTGGTCTACAGAGTGTTCCAGGACAGCCAGGGCTTATTACACAGAGAAACCCTCTGAGAAAGAAAAGAAACACCACCAGCAGCCACTCCCCATTCCTGCTCTATGACTGAACTCACTGTTCTTGTCATGGTCACACTGCTTTTCAGTGTAGTTAAACCACACATGCTAGTGTGCTCCTGTAACCTAAGCCTCAAGGGGGTGGAGGCAGAAGGAATAGGATTGGAGGCCAGCCTGACAAACTTGAGTCACTTAAAGCTTCTGTCACGGTTCCTGTGACCCCAGTGTCTGCCAATGGCGGTATGCTTCTGCTGACCCCCTCTTGACCCAGAGAAGCCATCCTGACTGCTTGCTAGCTGTCCCTCATTCCCCTCTCCCATCTCGGTCTCCAGCCCCTGCAGATTAAGTCAGTGGTTGCCCCAGAGCATGTGAAGGGCTACATCTACGTGGAGGCCTACAAGCAGACCCACGTGAAGCAGGCCATTGAGGGTGTGGGCAACCTGCGACTCGGCTACTGGAACCAGCAGATGGTGCCTATCAAGGAGATGACCGACGTACTCAAGGTGGTGAAAGAGGTGGCAAACCTGAAGCCAAAGTCCTGGGTCCGCCTCAAGCGGGGCATCTACAAAGACGACATTGCTCAGGTGGGAGGCCGTGGAGCAGCTGAGTGGGCCCTCCTTTCTTCCCCCTCCCTTTCCAAGAGCCAAGAACAGGCTTCCCCAGTCAGGAAGCAAGGTGAGGGGATGGATAGCTCTGAGCACACAGGTGGATGGCTGTTATTAGGGCGTGCAAAGGCAAGCTGAGTAAGGACAGAGGAGAGGGTGATGATAGCCATGTGGAGTTTGGGAGAAGGCAGGCGTGTGAGGTCGATACAGAGATGGCTCATGGTCAAGATTCCCAGCACTGCATGGTGGTTCACAGCCCTCTGTAATTTTAATCTGGGGATCGGATGCCCTCTGGCCTCTGAGGGAACCCGTCACAACATGATACAGACACACATGCACACACACACACACACACACAAATAAAATCAAGATGTCTAGAGTGGGGAGTGAGCGATACAGAGCTGAGTTCGGAGGTGTCAGGCTTCGTGGTCCATTGTGCGTCCTTTTGTTTATTCTGTTGTGTTGAGACAGGGTCTCACTGTGTAGTCCTGGCTGGTCTAGAACTTGCTATATGGACCAGGCTGGCCTTGAACTCATAGAGATCTGCCTGCCTCTGCCTCTGGAGTGCTGGGAGTAAAGGCTTGTAAGTCTTTGGCATCATTGGAGAGAGACTGGAAAGTTCTGTAGGATGTAGTCCAATTTTAAAATTTTCTTATGCAATGGCAAGATAACCTAGGGCAAATGTTCTTCAACCGAGCCCCACAACAAGCCCCACTGGTATATTCTAGACAGTTGCTCACCTGCTCCCCCTGCTGGGAAGATTGGGGTGTAAAGCTCATAGCTGAGGGGGGTCTGTGAGTGAGTAGGAATGATGGCATTGAGAATGGCTGTCAGGGCTTCTAAGCTGACACTGGCTGCTCTGCTGCCGGAGGCTGCAGGTTCCGTCCCCTGAACTTGGGTGGTGGGTGGGATAGAAGAAAAAGGGCTGGGAGTGTAGCTCGGCTGCTGGAATCTCTGCCTTTGCCTTCAGGCTCCAGCTCCCATAAAACCAGACATGGCGGTCCAGCATGTGTGGGACCCTGTCTTTAAAGGATAAGAAAATTACTACAGGCTGTGGCTTGAGCAGAGTAGAATAGGAAGTTATGGGGAAATGGGTAGTTTGGAGAAAAGAGCCATTATTAGGTAGTAGTCTTCTGTGTGGGATCTTTCAGACATCCAAGTGGGGAAGGCAGGTGAGTGGTACATGTTCATTTCCAGTGCTAAGAAGTGTTGGGCAGGACAGAGAAGCTTCTGGGAGTTGTGAGCAAGCAGATCTCTTCCATGTCTTTCTTTGGCCTTCTAGTACCTTCCCTTCAAGTTGCTAGGGGCATTGCAGTCCAGCTGAGCCCTGCTGACTTGCTACTTTCCGCCAGGTGGACTACGTTGAGCCCAGCCAGAACACCATCTCCCTCAAGATGATTCCACGCATCGACTATGACCGCATCAAAGCCCGCATGAGCCTGGTACTACAAACTGTAGGCCTGCTGGGGGAACGCTGTATCCTTGCTGGTGGCCAGCCCTCCTTCCTCACCTCCCACTTGTGGCCTTTGCTCTCCACAGAAAGACTGGTTTGCCAAAAAGAAGAAGTTTAAGCGGCCTCCACAGAGGCTCTTTGATGCTGAGAAGATCAGGTAAGCATGTCTAGGGACCAGGCTTGGCTGTTGGTTTGGCACAGTGTGCTTTGGTGGCCTCTTCAGGGACATTTCCACTTCAGGTGTATTGTGTGAGCGCTTACCTGGGCAGTCTGTCCTCAGGCAGACTTTCTGTCTTGGGACCTCGGTTTTCTCTGTTTTCCTTTGCTTCTTTTGGTCCTGAGGTTTGAATGGTGGGGCCCATGCATTCCAAGTAAACATTCTGCCATGGAGGCAAATCCCAGACTGTTACATGTTACTAATAGTGATGAACTAACGCAGTCCCCCAGAGTTATAGTCATTGACTGTGTATGTGTGTGTGTGTTTAGGACTGGCTGGGGTTCCTGGTGATAGGCAAAAGAGAGGGGACACAGGTTTCTCAAATCCTGCTCTGGACCCCGCTGTGTATGAGGGAATCAGGCAGATTTTTGGTTTGGTGCTAGGGTGGTATGTAGGGCATTGGACACATTGTCCACATGCTCCACCACTAAGGCAGGGAGTCCCTTCGTTACCTGGCCTTTGGGATGTGAGAAGTCATTTAAGCCACCAGCGTTGTGTATTGGAGGGTCCTGAACTCTTTTTGCCACCTCCCCCTTAACATCTTTGTCCTCTCACAAATCCCAGGTCTTTGGGGGGCGATGTTGCCTCAGATGGTGACTTCCTCATCTTTGAGGGGAACCGCTACAGCCGGAAAGGCTTCCTGTTCAAGAGCTTTGCCATGTCTGCTGTGGTAAGGCCCAGTGGGCAGTTCTCGTGGGGCTGTGCCCTCCAGTGGTTGTTCTGGGCAGTAGTTCTCACTGACCCATGCCTACCTCTTTTCTTCCCCTAAACCTCAGATTACAGAGGGTGTGAAGCCCACCCTGTCAGAGCTGGAAAAGTTTGAAGATCAGCCTGAGGGCATCGACCTGGAGGTGGTGACTGAAGGCACAGGTATCTGGTCCTGGCCTCACACCTGGCTGTGGGGGAGGGTAGCCCTGGAGACGGCTGCCCAGTCAGCCAGCCCTGCACTGTTTCCTCAGGGAAGGAGCGGGAGCACAATTTCCAGCCTGGGGACAATGTGGAGGTGTGCGAGGGTGAGCTCATCAACTTGCAGGGCAAGGTCCTCAGCGTGGACGGCAACAAAATCACCATCATGCCCAAGCACGAGGACCTCAAGGTGACACCACATGGCACAGGGCTGGCTGTATCTGTTCATGGGAGGACTTGTCTGGACCTAGTGTGTCTCCTTGTGATGATGGTCTGCTGAGTGTTCAGGCCTGATTCTGCCTGTCTGGGAGGGACTTTGTGGGTGCATGTTGAGGAAGAACAACTGATAGTGATGTGTTCCCTATGTGTGACTTTTTAGAGGAGAGGAAGAATGCATCCAAGGGATGCTCCCCATTTCTTCTTTGGTGCCTATTTGGTACTTGAACCCAAGGCTCTGTGCATGCTAGATAATTGTCCTACCTCTTAGCCTTACCCAGCCCCTCACTGGTGACTTCTGAGCCATACTCCCTCTGTGTGTGTAGTGCACACATCCTGTTTCTTTGGAGTTTTTTTCGGGGGGGGGGGGGCGTTTCAGGATAAGGTTTCACTGTGTAGCCGTGTCTGACCTTGAACTCACAGAGATCTGTAGTAGAGTTTTTTGGGTCCCGTGCAGCCAGAGGCCCAGACCCCTTAGCCACCCCCCTGCTGCTGCTCAGGCCCCCAGAAATGACTCAGACGTTTATATTAAGTTCATGCTGTTTGGCCTATGGCTCGGGCACATTGCTAGCTAGCTCTTAACATCTTAAATCAACCCATTTCTATTAATTTGTCTGTCCACGTGGCCCATGGCTCACCTGTGTTCCTTACATGTTTCTTCTTGGGGGGGCTTCAGCTCGATCTGCCTGACTCCGCCCTGCTTCTCCTACCTATGCTCTGATTTCTCCTCCTACTTCTTCTATGGTGCCTGTCATGGCCCAAAACAGCTCCTTTATTTAAAGATTGACATTCACAGCATACAGAAAGACATTCCCACATCACAGGTCCGCCTGCTTCTGCCTCCTGGGTGCTGGGGCTAAAGCTGTGTGCCACCACCACCTGGCCCTTTTCCATTGCTGTTGGTTTTTATATTTACTTACTTTGCGTGTGCACATAGCACAGTACATGGAAGTGAGTTTGTTCCCTCCTTCACACTTTACTCAAAATTGATCTCATGCTGTTGGATTAAGCTCCCTTACCACTGAATGACCTTGCTGATCCTTTTTGCCCCCCACCCCTTCTTTTTTTTAAAGTAGGCTCTTGTTATATGGCTCTGGTTGGACTGGTACTCACTATAGACTAGGCTGGCCTTTAATTCACAAAAATCCACCTGCTCCTGGCTCCCAAGTTGTGAGATTAAAGACGTTTCCCCCACGCACGCCCAGCCTCTTTTCTTTACTGTGTCATTCCTGGTGAAAAGCTCCCCTACCCAAGCCTTGCCATCTCTGCTGCTTTTTAACCTTAACAGCCAGCCTTGAACTTGTGGTCTTCCTGCTTCATCCTCTCTACTAGCTGACTGGCTTGCAATCACTAGGTCCCCTTATGGGTAGTTTCCTGATGGCTTGCTGAAGGAATGCCTTGGAGTCTGTTGTGGCATAATGACATAGCCTGTCTTTGTTGTTTCTGAGGAGTAGCATGTCTGGATCTTATTGGGTTTAGAGTTTAAATACGGAGTAACCTGAGATCAGTGCCTGCTTTCGGTCACAGTGGTACACGTGCCCTTGTGTGCGTGGTGAGTTATTGATGTCAATATGCAGCATCTTGGACTAGGGAATGCCATCAAAAGACTGGTCCAAGAGAGTTCCATGTGTGTGAGTTCAGGCTGTGCGTGTGGTTCATGGGCTGGCCCTCTCTTGGTAGAGGAAGTCCTGCTTGGGGCAGCTGTCTCTGGAGGAGCCATGCAAATGTCTCAGATGGCCTCTCTGCCAGGGTCTCAGTCAGGACTGAGGTGATTCCTAAGGAGTGCAGGGCAGGTGATTATGGTTTCTCTTACATACTCATTGTTCCCATCTCATAGGACATGCTTGAGTTCCCAGCTCAGGAACTTCGGAAGTATTTCAAGATGGGGGACCATGTAAAAGTGATTGCTGGCCGATTTGAGGGGGACACAGGTCTCATTGTGCGGGTGGAGGAGAACTTTGTCATTCTTTTCTCAGACCTCACCATGCATGAGGTAAGTGACTGGAAGAGCATGGCAGAGGCATCAGTACCAAGGGGCGATCCTGGTAGCTAATTCCCTGGGGCCTGCCTCATGCCTTCCACTGCCTCTCCACAGTTGAAGGTACTTCCCCGGGACCTGCAGCTCTGCTCAGAGACAGCATCAGGTGTAGATGTTGGGGGCCAGCATGAGTGGGGTGAGCTGGTGCAGTTGGATCCCCGTACTGTGGGTGTCATCGTGCGGCTAGAGCGAGAAACCTTCCAGGTGTGTCTATATGCCCCTGTCCAAGAGCCCCACATCGCAGGAGGAGCTAGAGCATGGTGACCAAGATCACAAAGTGTGCTGGGTTATGGACCTGCTTAGGCTCCCTGAAGCCTATCATTTTTCCTGTTTGCTTCAAGTTTCACACCTAGTTAGGGGAAGAGCTACCTCATTGGCTAAGAAGTTGGATGTGTGCCCCAGAATTTGGTGTTTTTGCAAAGATGTCATGCTACAGTTGCTTCTGTCCTCCCCACTGGCCCCTTGTGTGCATTATTAGCACCAGGACCTGACTCTGTGTCCCTTCTGTGGCTTCCGTGTGATCCTGGCCTCATGACTCCCCCTCTCAGGGCCACTGTAAGGTGGGAATTGTGATTGTACTCCTCAGGGAAGTTTAGTAGGGTGGATAATCAGGGGACTCCTCCTCTCGTGCCCCTGGTGCTCAGTCAGGAAGGTAGAGTCTCCCCCCAAAGTGCAGCTGAGGCTGACCCTGAACTCCCCACCCTCCTGCTTCCATGACAAATGCCAAGATTACAGGCATTTGCTTCTATGTCCCGTTTACGTGGTACAGATCACACACAACTTCATGCATACTAAGCCAGCACTCTGAAATGAGCTACACCCAAGCCTCCAAAGGATCTTGTAGAATGATTTTGGAATGATCTAGAGTGTTTGGCTGACTTAGTGCCTACTGGTTGGTGCTCTGGAAGTCAAGTGATGCATTCAAGATGTTTAGGGCTCAGGATCCCTGATTGTATCCCTCAGGATCCAGGGATAGCTCATCTCACATTACCTCATCTTCTTTTATCCTCTGCTTCTGCTTCCTTTCACCCCAAAGGTTCTGAACATGCATGGGAAAGTGGTGACTGTCAGGCACCAGGCTGTGACTCAGAAAAAGGACAACCGCTTTGCTGTGGCCCTGGACTCAGATCAGAACAATATTCATGTGAAGGACATTGTCAAGGTCATTGACGGCCCCCACTCAGTAAGTGTCAGCTTTGCTCTCTGTCTGAGAGTTCTGATGGGGTCTGTCCTGTCCAGCATGTGACCCCTCCCCTCTCCCCTTCTGTCCAGGGCCGAGAGGGTGAAATCCGCCATCTGTATCGCAGCTTTGCCTTCCTGCACTGCAAGAAGCTGGTAGAGAATGGTGGAATGTTTGTGTGCAAGGCGCGACACTTGGTGTTGGCTGGGGGCTCAAAGGTAACAACATCAGGGCCCCAGGAATGGCCAGGCTGGGCAGGTGGGGACTCAGGGTAGAGTGGGCATCTCTGCCAAGTCCTTGGGGATGGTAAAAGGTTTCTCTGGGACTTCAGCTGCTCTCATTTGCTCTCACTTTTGTGGGCTGCATGTTGGGTACTAGACGCCCTGAGGCACCTGCAGAGGAGATAAAGTATCCACCCTGCTGGAGCTGAGGGTGCAGGAGAAACTGGGGTGGTGGCCAGCGCTCACTGAGTGCCTGTCTTCCCAGAAGTGACAGGGACCACAGGTTGAGGTAGAGAAGAGGACATGTGTGTTACAGCAGAGAGGGTGAGAGAACACAGAGCCACTATGTACTCAGGAACTGCCATTGCTCAGGCTCTGAGGCAGGACTGGCAGGAAAGTTGTGCAGAACCAGATAGGGGAAAGGAAATCCGAAGCAAGATGTGATTGCACATACCTGGGGTACAAGCCCTGGAAACTGAGGCAGGAGGCGGCTTAGCTTCAGGTCATTCTTGGCTATTGGCCTTAAGCTAAGCTTAGGAGATCAAGACCAGCAGGTGACAAGATGACTCACCTGTGATTGTGTTTTATGTCACTAGGGACTTAAGTCTCTGCCTCATTTTGGTTTAGGTGCATGATACAAGGAGGGATGGTTGCTGATCCTGCTCTAAGCAGGATCTAGCCCAGTAATTGTGGGGAGGGTCTGGAGGCCTTTCTTCACTGCTATTTCCTGCCTGGCTGTTCACTCTTTATTCCTCCCAGCCCCGGGATGTGACCAATTTAACTGTTGGTGGCTTCACTCCTATGAGCCCCCGGATCAGCAGCCCCATGCATCCCAGTGCTGAAGGTGAGATGGGGTCAGAGTTCAGAGGTTAGAATGGGCAGAGCCTTGAGTGTTCAACCTGAGAACCTGGTGACCAGAGGAGTCAGGGGAGGCCTCTAGCTCTCTTAGGGTGGCTGAAGTTGGCAGAAGTTTGAGAGTGTCCTGGCTGTGGGCACAGTGAAAGAGGGAAAGGCATAATTTCTGGGGGCCACACAACATCCTTCTACCCTACAGGCCAGCACGGTGGCTTTGGTGGCCCAGGTGGTGGCATGAGCAGGGGTCGAGGGCGAAGAGATAATGAGCTCATCGGCCAGACTGTGCGTATCTCCCAGGGACCCTACAAAGGTGAGCCATGGGGCACGGGAGGCAGGGACTGTGGTGGAGGGTCCCAACCACCTGACTGCCCGGCTCCTCATAGGCTATATTGGTGTGGTGAAGGATGCCACGGAATCCACGGCCAGAGTAGAACTGCACTCTACTTGCCAGACCATCTCTGTAGACCGCCAACGGCTCACCACAGTGTACGTCTGGGCTTAGGAAAGACCAGTGTGGGGTGATGGCTGGGCCTAGGGAGGACCAGCATGGGCATGCTAGGAATCCCACACACCCCACTCTTCTGTGTCCACAGCGACTCCCAGCGTCCAGGTGGCATGACCTCTACCTATGGACGGACACCCATGTATGGTTCTCAGACACCCATGTACGGCTCTGGCTCTCGAACACCCATGTATGGTTCCCAGACACCTTTGCAGGATGGTAAGTATGTCCACAATACTAGGGTTGAAGCAGAGGCTGAGCAAATAGGCTAGAATGAAGAGCACGCTTCTTTACTTTATCCAGGTAGCCGCACTCCACATTATGGCTCGCAGACACCTTTGCATGATGGCAGCCGCACTCCTGCTCAGAGTGGGGCCTGGGACCCCAACAACCCAAACACGCCTTCCAGGTGAGGGCCTTTTTTAGGATGGGCTGTGTTGGCCAGGTGTGAATGGTTGTGTTGGAATATTGTGGTGAATGAATACAGTGCCCTGTCCGAATCACACACAGCCTCAGCATGCAGTTCCTCTGTTCTTGGAGACATTCCCAGGTGTGTGGTCTTGTCCCTCTGTGGCATTACCTTAGTGTCAGGAAAGCCTCTGTCTGGGACTTCTGTGAGAGTGAAACTGCCTCAGTTGATGGTCCAGTGTGTAGAGCTGTTCTACGGCGTTGTCAGATGTGTTGCCTCCCGTCATTCTCAACAGAATTCTGTCCCACCAGGGCTGAGGAGGAGTACGAGTATGCCTTTGACGACGAGCCCACCCCATCCCCACAAGCATATGGGGGAACCCCGAATCCCCAAACACCCGGCTACCCAGACCCATCATCCCCCCAGGTTAATCCACAGTACAACCCGCAGACACCAGGGACGCCAGCCATGTGAGTCCACAAGGGCTGAGCCCGAAAAGCCCTGCACACAGCTGCCCGCCACCCTACCTACCTCCCAACCCTTGCTGTCGGTACTGACACCCCTTTCTTCTGTCTGCAGGTACAACACGGACCAGTTCTCCCCCTATGCTGCCCCCTCTCCACAGGGGTCCTACCAGCCTAGTCCCAGCCCCCAGAGCTACCACCAAGTGGCACCAAGCCCAGCAGGCTATCAGAACACCCATTCCCCAGCCAGCTACCACCCTACACCTTCACCCATGGCCTATCAGGTATGCCGTGTCACAAAAGGCTGTGGACGTAGGTGGGCCTCAGTTGAGATGTTCCAGACACTCATTCCTCTCTTTCTCAGGCCAGTCCCAGCCCCAGCCCTGTTGGCTACAGTCCGATGACCCCCGGAGCTCCTTCTCCTGGAGGCTACAACCCACATACACCAGGCTCAGGCATTGAGCAGAATTCCAGTGACTGGGTGACCACTGATATCCAGGTGAAGGTGCGAGACACCTATCTGGACACACAAGTAGTGGGCCAGACAGGCGTCATCCGCAGTGTCACGGTAAGTAAGGTTAGGGGGTAGGCAGGACTCCCAACTCTGTAGTCTGTGGTGCTATGGTTGAAACCTTAGACCTCATACATGCCAGGCTCGTGCTCTACCATTGAGCTATATCTCCAACTTACTTGTTTAGTTATGCATCTATAATGTCTCGTATGCTGTGGATGGACAGATAGATAGGAAGGCTTGTATGTGACTCCAGGAGATAGGTAGTTCTGCCGCATGTGCTCAAAGCTCAGTCCTGGGCACCTGGCACACTTGAGCATGGTCACCAACCATGTCACAGCTTTTGGAAAGATGAACTCTTTCCAAAAAGAGTTCTGAGTGGCCCCCTGGGCCAGGCACTCACACCCCTAGGCTCAAGCTCCCAGAGGCCTACTGGCTCACTGAGTTCCCACCCTTGCACACACCGCCCTGTTTTCCACCCAGTTTTGTCTGGCTAGTCCTTCAGCTGTCAGAAAGCAGCCTGTCTTAGGGGTCTGACGAGTTCAGACCTGTTGCCTAAATGTTAAGTGTCAGTCCTAGCTTGGGTAACAAAGTCTATGGGGCTGGGATTGCTCAGTGCGTTTGTTTAACTTTCAGAGGAAAGCACCTGCATTCTTTATTTCAGGAGCCCAACTTTCTATAGGAAGGCTTTGTACCTTGCTAGCCCTCCATAGGTGTTCTGATGGGATTGATCAAATACCAGGCATCTAATGCAGCCCCAGGCCCTGGCCTCATAGACCTCACCTTGTAATAGGGTTAAGAGATGTATCCCCAGAGTGGCCTCGAAGGCTTGGGGAGCAGGGTGAACTTAGAAGGCACTGTACCCAACGTTGGGGAATCAGAAAGGACTTTTTGGGGAGACAGTGATGTCATAACCTATGGGAGGAATATGAGTAAGTCATTGGTGGTCACACCTTTAATCCCAGCGCTCAGAGGCAGAGGCATGCGATCTCTGTGAGTGTGAGGTCAGCCTGGTCTACAGAGAGAAACCCTGTCTCAAAAAGCCAAAACAAAAAGTAACCCAGACAAAACATGTGCATAGGCCGCAGGGAAGCTGAAGTATGCTTATTATGGCCAGACTAGAAGTGCCTAGGTGGGCTGGGTGGTGATGGTGCACATCTTTAGTCCCAGGCGGATCTTTGAGTTCAAGGCCAGGACTGCACAGAAACCCTGTCTTAAAAAACAAGGGCAACAAAGAAACACCCAGGGGGAGGGAGGGCTAGAAGAGGGGCTGGGCTAGGTCACAGAGCAGTTGAGGCAGCGAATACTGTTGCAGAGCCATGAGGAGCCGTAGAGGGAAGACAAGATCGCTGAGGGGGACTTGATTCTCCATGTTGCAGTAGCATGGTAGGCAGGAATAATGGCCCTGGTGTCAGGTAATGAGGAAGAGGGTAGGTGAGAGCAGGAGGGTGGTGACTGTGACCAGGTGAGCTTGGCTGGAGTCAGGGCTGATCCTGAGACCAGGGCTCCAGAGGAGCAGCAGGTGGAGAGATGAGGCTAGTAGGGACATGAAGAGTCACATGAATGAGAAGTTACTTCTTTGCTGTTTTCTGAGACAGTGTCTCTCTATACAGTCCTGGCTGTCCTGGAACTGTCTAGAGATCAGGCCAGCCTCTGTCTTCTGAGTGCATGGATTAAACGCATGGGCCGCCAGTCTTAAATGTTCTCTTTTGATCTCACTTGTGCTTTTGCTTGTTTGTTTGCTTTTGAGACAAGGTCTCACTATATATCCATGGTGCACAACTATAATCCCAGCAATGGGAGGCAGAGGCAGGAAGGATCTCTGAATTTGAGGCCAGACTGGCTACCCAAAGAAACCCTGTCTCCAGGGGGAGAAAAGATATATAAATCAGGCTGTCCTAGAACCCCAGAGAGATCCTCTTGCCTCTGCCCCATGTCTGAGTTCTGAGATTAAGGTATGTGCCACAACACTCGGCTCTCTTTTGACCTAATTTTGCTGCATTTTAGTGGGTTCCTTGGTTGTCTTAACTGATCACCCTGATAGTCTGTGGTGCCTGGAGGGTGGGCTCCAGATTGCATTGAGAACAGGACAGGCTGAGCAGGCTGTCCCTCCCTCTGCAGGGGGGCATGTGCTCAGTGTACCTGAAAGACAGTGAGAAGGTGGTCAGCATCTCCAGTGAGCACCTGGAGCCCATCACACCCACCAAGAACAACAAGGTAGGATGGGGCCTTTGGGATGGCACAGAGGGCATGGCAGCTGCTGGTGGACCTGACGCTTGCTGTTGCTTCCAGGTGAAAGTGATTCTGGGTGAGGACCGAGAGGCCACCGGGGTCCTACTGAGTATTGATGGTGAGGACGGCATCATCCGAATGGACCTGGAAGACCAGCAGATTAAGATCCTGAACCTCCGCTTCCTAGGGAAGCTCCTGGAGGCCTGAAGCCCAAGTGTGTAGTACAAGCATAGGCAAGCAGGGCGATCCTTCTGGATTTCCTTTCCTCCCTCCCTGTTACTCAGACACCAGAGAAGAGTCTGAGAAACGTTCCCACCTTTTACCTGCTGCCCAGCTTGCCTTCATGTTCAGTTCTTTCAATAAAGAAGCTGTTTGAAAAGTGTGCTTGTGAGCATGAGTGTGGTGTGTGTTGGTGGGAGGGGTTGTCCTGTTAAAGTGTGGTTATTAGGTTGGGTCAAATAACTGGATTCTAAGTCTCAGTTTTCTCATCTAGAAAATAATGCCTCTGGGACTCCAAAGGGCTCTTCAGAGGACATAGGTGATAGGAGAGAGAGGATGGGAGCTGGGCCTTGTGGGTTAAGCCACATCCACGCTACTCAGCAGACTGGAAGGAGGGTAACAAAGTCATGGCCTGTCTGGGCAAAGGTCCCATTAAGGACAGCAGGTCCAACCTGTGGTCATGACCCATTCACAGGAATCACATCAGCCTGCATATCAGATATTTGCATTATTCAGGACTAACAAAATTGCAGTTACTGAGTAGCAATGAAAGTGTTATGGTTGGAGGTCACAGCATGAGGAGCTGTACTAAAGGGTCACAGCAGTAGGAAGGCTGAGAACCACTGCCTTAGTGGGATCCTATCTCAAGGTAAGAGAGGGGTGAGGTGGAGTACATCCTCGATCCCAGCATTCAGGAGGCAAATCTCTGATTTTGAGGCCATCCAAGTCCACATAGTCTTAAAGAGTTCCAGGACAGCCAGAGACCCTTGAGGGGTGGGAAGGGTGGACTTGGGACTCAGAATAACAGCTGGATCACAGCTTAGTGAAGAGTGCTTACACAGTAGGTATGATGTCATGGGTTTAACACCCAATATGTAAAAACCTAATTTTTGGACTACTCAGAATTTACTTGATTTATGTATGATGCAGCCCTATGAAATGGGGAAACAAGTCTAGGTGTAGAGAAAGAATCTTCTGGCTGCTGGAGCCTGTGGTAGCTGAGCACTCTGGTGATGGTTGCCTCAACCAGAACAGCCACCCTTTGGAAGTCAAGATAATACACAAGAGCCAGCCAGATGGCTCAGATGGTTAAAGTACTTGGTCATCATGCATGATAGCCTGGGTTCAGCCTTGAGAACCCACATAATGAAAGAGAACTGGCCTCTGCAGGTTGTCCTCTGACCTCCACATGCATGCTGGGTATCTGCTCCCCAAGTAAGAATTTAAGATCTGATACTGGTCAGGAGACAGGAAATGCCAGATCTGAGACTGATCCCTAGGAAGTGGAGTCTAGAGACAGAAGGTGGTCCTAATATCCAATGTAGAGCCCTCAAGAGCCAGAGCAATTGAAGGACAAAAGTTTGATGGAAGAGCTGAAACAATATTAACTTACACTGGGTATGTAATTTAAATTATCTAGAGTTTTGTGACTCCCTTAAAACGCCTTGTCATATACTGATAAATTACATTTGGGGTTAAGTGATGACCAAGGCCGTGTTAAGGACTGCATTTCTCCTGTGCTGCCTGCAGTCATGTTCCCAGCCTCCTTAGTGGAGTCTAGGCCAGCACTCTACCATTGAGCTGCTTCCAGCCCTAAAGTCTTATCTTCAATTCTGAGAGCAGTCACCCCAGAGAGAATTAGGTTTTGTACCTTGTTCTTTTTCCATATTGGATAGGCCCAAGTCTCCACAAATGGAACTATATTATAAAAATATTTCAGGCATTAAAGGCGTGCCGTTGGTCTGGGTATACGGTAGCAAGTGCCTCAATCCCAGCATTTGGGAGAAGAAAACAGTCCCAAGTCTTTCTCAGCTGTATAGGTCAGCCTGAGCTACATGAGACCCTGCCTCAAAACAACCAAAAAAAACCCCAACAGCTGATGAGGGTCTATGAATACAGGCACCACTCGTTTAGATGGAAAGAGATTCCTGCAAGCTGCCTGACTACCCCAACCAGGCATGTGGCCCATATACCTTTAATCCCAGCACTAGGGGAGTTAGGAGTTGATTTCTATGAGTCCTAGCCAACCTGGTCTACATAGTTTCAGGCCAGCCAGGACTGCACAGACCCTGTCTCAAAATAGAACTAATTTTAGAAGTTAAGATATATGACCTATGTCTCTTCCACCCAGTTACATTGTGTAAGGCTGACAAAAATTCATCAGGCAGTATCCTAACCAATGACTTCAGAGACATTTCCTCCAAGTCAGCCACTAGTCCTAGGTTCAAATGACCCAAGTTTAATGGTGGAAGGTGAGAGCTGCCTCTAAAAAGTGTCTTTTGTCCTTCACACCCTGTGGCACAAGGGTGGACACACCCAAACGCAAGTGTAATTTACCAGAACCCCAATCCATTTTTTTCCACCCCCCAAATAACCATTTCTCTGAATTCTGTGTACCTTTCCTTTGATCAACTTTGTATATTCATCATCTTAGACGTTGGTTTTTAAAAGTTTAGATGTAACTCCTTCCTATGAAAAACAACTTGGGGAACATTTATGGTGACTTCCTGGACCTCAAATTCACTGATTTCTGATTCACTCACAAGCCTCGACCAGTCAGCACGCACCGACCCTTCGGGTGAATGAATCCAAATGAGTGGTAGGATATCCAGCCCTTTCTAGAAACTCAAGGTAAAAAGGGATTGGAGGACGCGACAGAAGGCCGGTTCAGCCTCCTGATTCACGTGGGGGGGAAAAGTGAGAGCTGTCGGTTCAGCTTTTGGAGCCTCTATCTCAGCCGATGACAGATGAGAGCTGAAAGTCTGTTTCTGAGCGACTAGATGGTGGCGATCCTTAGAAGCACCAGGGGGCGTGGCGCCGGGTGACCGGATTCCCATTTAGTACACTCAGAGACAGTTAGCTAGGAATATATCCGAGGAACTCCGCTCACATCTTTTTGTCCCTCTCGGGTTCCCGTCCATAAGCCCGATTTCAGCGATCCCATTGGTTGTAGTCCCTGCCTGGGGCGGGAGAGAGAGAGCGGGTGGGCGGGGCCGCGCGGCGTCAGCGCAAGATGGCGGCCTCGGCGGCGCTGTTCTCGCGCTTGCGGAGCGGGCTCCGGGTCGGCGCGCGGGGACTGTGCACGCGGCTAGCCCCACCTCCTCCCCGCGCCCCAGAGCAGGTGAGCGGCACCGGGATCGGCGCCCCATTTCGGGACTCCTTCCTAAGTCTTAGGCGAGTAGCCCGGCGAGTCTGGAGTACCGCGCCTCAGGGTGCTGAATGGGACGGAGCCCGCTTTTTGGGATGCTCCCATGACTCTTGTGTGGACCACAGTTGCTCTCTCGGGGCAGGAGTATGGAGGTCCCCAGTGCATCCTCTAGATCCCATGTTTTAGCCACGTGGGTGCCGGGAGAGGTCACCTGTTCTGGTGTCAGTGAGCACTCAGGTGATTCTCTACGGGGGAGGTGCCCGGGACGCAGGTTCCCAGGCTGGCCTTAAGGACATTTCATTCCCCGGGGTGAGCGAGGCAGCCTGGAGGGAGGGAGCCTGCTTGCCTTCCGTTTCGACCTAGCCATTCTGACCTCTAGGTCCATCACTTTCCGTTCCCTAAGCCCCAGACAAGAGACTGCATCGCCTCGCCCCTGCTTCAGACCCCTCCATCTTGGTTGGGCCCTGGGTGTCCGAATGTCTTAACTGTTTCTCCTGTCCTTTGTGTGCCCTCTGTCCCTTTAGTTTTGCCCCCCCCCCTTCCTTATTCTCCCTGCAGTACTTTTCCTGGCTTCAGCCCTGTTGCTTCCAGGATCTTGGGCAATCCGGTCTGTCAGCTCTTGAACCCCTGCGAGTTTTAGACAGTTTAGTTTTGAGACTAGAGGGGACCAGCCTTTCAAGTATGTCCTCCAGGGACATACTTTTCTGGGGCTCTGTGAATGTTCACTTCCTGGCCCTTGATCTGGAGTCTACTTGGACCAAATTAGAGGTCAGAGTATCCTGCTCGTTTTCTCTTGGCTGACCTCGCCTCCTTCCCCTCCATTCAGGTTGCTGAAATCGCCAGCCGTGGGGGCTCAAAGGCCCAGGGACCACAGCATCAACCAGGCCCAGAAGGTCCTAGCTATGCCAAAAAAGTTGCCCTCTGGCTTGCTGGTTTGCTTGGGGCAGGTGGGACTGTCAGCATCGTCTATATTTTTGGTGAGAGACATAGCCCCAGGGTATTGGCCCCCAGATTTCTGCTGTGAAACCTCCCCTTTCCTGTAACTGGTGTTCCTTCCCTGGCTCCTCCCTCAATTAGGCCATCAATTTGGATACTCAGCCTTGAAAGGGAACAATAGGAAAAATGGGACGGGCCAAGTGCCTGAAGCTATGTTTTAGGTCTCCTCCTCAGCAGTAAAAGCCCAGCCTTCCCCTGCTGTGTACATCACAGCCTCACACGCCCCCTTTGGGTTTTCAAGACCTGGTTTCTCTGTGTAACAACAGCCCTGCCTGTCCTGGAACTCACCCTGTAGACCAGGCCACAGAGATCCACCTGCCTCTGCCTCCTGATTGCTAGGATTAAAGACATATGCCACCATGCCTGGCTAGCCCACTTTCTTTTAAATATCTTAGAATCCTGGCCCCTAGCCTCTTCCTCCTTTAGGGAACTGTGTCTCTAGCAATATTCCCTCTGAGTGTGTGTGTGTGTGTGAGAGAGAGAGAGTCCAAAGCCTTCATTCTCCTATACTTTCCAGACCCAGCAGACTACATTCCATTTCTCTCATTTGCCTCTGTCTTCCTTGCAGGAAACAACCCTGTGGATGAAAATGGTACCAAGGTGAGGGCATGACACCCAGAGGTGCTAAGAGTCTCTTTCTTAAGGGTGCTGGTGTGTTGCTTCTGTTCAGGCTCCTTTCTAGTCTGACGTGAGCCTCTCCCTCTCTCCCTGGGACCTTTGTCTACCCAGTCTGGAGCCCTCTGAATGGATGCGCTAGGGTCCTACCACTGCCCTTTCAAACCTTTCCTTTTCTTTCCCAGATTCCTGATGAATTCGACAATGGTGAGTTATTGAACACAGATTTGGGATTCCCCGGTGTTCCTGTCTCTGCTATTTTGTCTTGTTTGTTCTGCCCCCCTAGTCTACACCCCAACCCCTCCTCCTTCCATGGAGGTGCAACAATTAGATGGCTTGGGGAGGCTATAACAAAAGCCCCTCTGCCCTGGAGCAGATGGTCAGGAACAAATGGGGGCAGGGAGCCCTAGCAAGTGGTCCTCCCATCACAAGGCCTTCTGGGCCTCAGATCTGAGCATCTGCAGACCCTGACCTCTTAAGACAGCCTCCTTTTTTTTTTTTTTTTTTCTCCTTAAATCCCTACCCATGCCTCATTTCTAAAACAATGTCTCTCAGTGTCAGTGCCTCCACCCCTTCTCCAAACACACCCCAGTTTGATGAGGTTCACCAGAGTCTGATGAAGAACTTCTGATAAATTAGGTGGTGAAGCAGTTGTAGATTTTAGCTGACCTTTCCTGAGAGAAAGTAAGGTTGGTGGATCCAGAAAGCCTCCGTGTGTATGGGAAGTGTGGGCATGTCCAACACTGATTGTTTCACTGGTTTGTACCAGGCAGGTGAGTGAGTCTGCTCTTTTAACTGGACAGATGTCAAATCCCCTGGGTTTTTTGTTTTGCTTTGTTTTGTTTGTTCAGAGACAGGGTTTCTCCATTAAGCCGTGGCTGTCCTGGAACTCACTCTGAAGACCAGGCTGGCCTCAAGACACACAGAGATCCACTTGTCTCTGTCTCCTGAGTGCTGGGATTAAGGGCACGTGCCACCATCCCGTTCTCCCCACTGGCTTAAGCAAACTACTTAAACTGGGTAGATAGATATGGGAGGTTAAAGTGTGTTTACTGGTTGAAACTGGCTTCAACATTGAGACTTTAAGAGGCAGGCTCATGGTCGGAACTAGATTAGAAATTCTACAGTAAGATATTTTGTTGAATTTCTATGCCCATTTAGTCAAGAGTATTCACTCTTGATTCTTTTGACACCAATGGTTTTTATTAGGTCAGTGGGTGCTGAGGAGGATCTGGTGCTAAGGCTCTCCCACTTACCTACATCCCCGGCATGGTTTTGTTTTTTAATTATGTACACATAAGTGCAGGTGTCCTCAAAGGCTAAATAAGAGCTTTGGATTCCTTGGAGCTGGAGTAATAGGTGTTTGTCATCCTCCTGACATGGTGCAAGGTTCCCATCTGAGGTACACTGCTAGAGCAGTGCAGACAGCCATCTCTCCAGCCTGCTGTCATGTCCTCCCCTACCCCCCACCCCCCTTAACTTTAGGACAGGCTCTTATAAGATTGCAAGCTCACTCTGGAGCCCAGGCTGCCTCTGAACTTGTAAATTCTCCAGCCTTAACCTTCCAAGTAGTTGGGATGGTAGGCCTGTGCTACCGTAACCCAGCCCTGTTCCCATTTCGCATCAGAAGTTCTTGGTTGCAGGGAGTCTGTCCTGTGCATTGTGGGATGCATTAGCAGTGTTCTGATCATCCATTCAGAACAATGCTAGATTATGACCGATAAAAATATCTCACGGCTAGGCAGTGGTGGTGCACACCTTTAACCTCAGCTCTCGAGAGGCAGAGGCAGTCAGATCTCTTGAGTTTGAGGCCAGCCTGTCTACAGAGTGAGTTTCAAGACACAGAGAAACCCTGTCTCAAAAAAGCAAAGCTAAACAAAACAAAATATCTCCATGAAGCTAGGTGTATCTTTAATCCTAGCACTTGGGAGACGGAGGCAGGAGGATCTCTAAAAGTTCAAGACCAGCCTGGTCTACATAATAAGTTCCAGGCCAGCCAGGGCTACGTACATATTGAGACCATGCACACATGCAAATAAATGCTTAAAAAAAATTTGAACATTCTCCAAAATAAGAGCAACAAAATTATCTGCATAGCTGTCTTTGTGGCTTAGGCATTCTGTTTTTGGCATGGCGTGGCGTGGAGACAGAAGGAATCACAGTAAAGTGGACATGGGTAATAGTGTGTTTTTCTTACCTTGTGGTACTCATTGCCTTCTACATTAGACATAGCAGGTGTGTGTGCAGACTTGTTCGAGACTAATAGACTAAGTCTGTGCTTAAAGCTTGGCATGCTGGTGCTTGCCAGTAATTTCAGTACTGGGGAGGTAGAGGCAGGGAGATCTGGAGTTCAAGACACACTTTGGCCACATGAAGTCTTATCTAAAAAAAAAAAAAAAAAAAACCAACAAAAAAACCCCTAATAAAATAGGGTGTTCTTCCCACTCTTGGGAGTTTTAAGAAATATACTTTTGTTCTGCAAGTAAAGAAATAATAAAAATTAAACCGATCTGTTAATGAGGTAGAGCTGTGGCTCACTTTGGAATCCCTTTGTGCCTGGTGTTCTAGATCCAATTCTGGTTCAGCAGTTGCGACGGACATACAAATATTTCAAAGATTACAGACAGGTGAGTGGGGGAAGGGTGCTGCCATTTCCCATGCCCAGCTCTGTTTCTGAGTGTGAGTCGTCTGTCCTGTCCTGTCCTGCAGATGATCATCGAGCCCACCAGCCCCTGCCTTCTCCCAGACCCTCTGCGGGAGCCCTACTACCAGCCACCCTATACACTGGTCCTGGAGCTCACTGGGGTCCTCCTGCATCCGGAGTGGTCGGTGTGTCTTGCAGAAGGCAGTGGGTTGGAGTTCACTTGGGAGGCAGGGTTGGGAGTGGTGGGGGTCAGCCTCACTCTGCTGCATGCTTCTCCTGCAGCAATCACAAAACTGCCTTGGCTCAGAGTAGATGTACCACATGAGTGAGGTCCAGCCACATGCTCCCAAAATCTCAGGAATAAACAGAAGCTGGTTGCTGGTTCAGGGATCCTCAGGCTGGGTCTTGACCCTTCAGGCTTTCTGGTCTCAATGCTCCCCTGTCCTCACTGTCTGCAGCTGGCCACTGGCTGGAGGTTTAAGAAGCGTCCAGGCATCGAGACCTTGTTCCAACAGCTTGCCCCTCTGTATGAAATTGTCATCTTCACGTCAGAGACCGGCATGGTGAGGCTCTGACAGAAGTGACAGGTGGGTGAGATGCAGGGGCTGGGATCCAGCCTCACCTTCCTTCCATCCTTGCAGACTGCATTTCCACTCATTGATAGTGTGGACCCCCACGGCTTCATCTCTTACCGTCTGTTCCGGGATGCCACCAGATACATGGAGGGACACCATGTGAAGGTGCCGTGTGGGGGTCACGGTGGGCCTCTGGGATAGATTTGGGGGCCCTGCTCCTTCTGATGTCAGTGCTTGCCTCCAGCTTGGGAGAGGGGTCGAGGCACAGGCTTTGTTTCTGGAGCTGTAAATGGCTTTCAAGAGGCTGCGCCGGGACTGTTGTTGAACCTGTTCCTTTGGCCAGCCATGCATCTAGATATTGGCCAGCCCCCATTAACTGTGTTCTTAGGCTCTCCCTGTGTCTTG
Source organism: Phyllotis vaccarum (assembly GCA_033318265.1). Lineage (NCBI taxonomy): Eukaryota > Metazoa > Chordata > Mammalia > Rodentia > Cricetidae > Phyllotis > Phyllotis vaccarum. The sequence goes on along the minus strand of JARWLC010000018.1, from coordinate 18,936,078 downwards.
GTGACTCAAGGGTTTATGTTATTGCATGGTAGAACTCAGGCTCTGACAAAGCCTGTCTGTAATTCCTGGGTTGTACTTGGTATAGTTGTAGCCTGTCTCAGACTTGGGGCAGACAGTAAACCACTAGAGCCCATGTTCTCTCCAGAGACCCCTGGCTTAGGTGTTCATGTGACCAGTTCCCCAGGTTTTTAGGAGACTCTGCAAGTCACAACAACCCCAAGCGTATGATGCTGTGTCTGTCTGTCCCCCTCTGCGATCAGCAGGGAGGGGCACTCATGATTCCTGACCTGTAACACCTACTTCCAGGACATTTCATGTCTGAATCGGGACCCAGCCCGAGTAGTAGTCGTGGACTGCAAGAAGGAAGCTTTCCGGCTACAGCCCTACAACGGTGTCGCCCTGCGGCCCTGGGATGGCAACTCTGATGACCGGGTCTTGCTGGACCTGTCTGCCTTCCTCAAGAGTGAGACTGACCCCTGGTGTCTGATCCAGAGCCCTTGACCCTGAAGACAGTGGCAGACACTTGATTCTGGCTTGTCATTAGTATCAAACTGAGCAGTCAGGGTGGAGGAGACCTATGAGTATTCTGGAATATTCTGGACCTTTCTGGAATGCCCAGACAGTCCTCTTAGGGGCTATTTGGGCATGTTTGGAGCAGCCCTCTCAGAGCATGGGGCAGCACTCACAGCATTCCAGGGCATGCCGACCCTCACTCTGGGTCATGCTGAGGCCTGACTAAACAGTACCTCTTTACCTTTTGTGCCTTCAGCCATTGCCCTCAACCAAGTGGAGGATGTGCGGACTGTGCTGGAGCACTATGCCCTAGAGGATGACCCATTGGAAGCCTTCAAACAACGGCAGAGCCGGCTTGAGCAGGTTAGGCTCTAATCCACACTGGTCACTTTTGATGATCCTTAAAGATGTGGGTGCCCTGGAGCCTCTGCCTCTGTCTGCTGGATGTCTCCATGAACTTGAGTACTGTCTCCCTTGGCCCCAGCCTCTGATGTGGGTCTCACACAGCCTGCCTTGCAGGGCTGTTCTAATGATTTTACAGCCTGGGCTGGAAGCAGCATTTAGGATAAACCTCCATGGCCTTGGGTGGTTCTGGGACCTTTCTTGGTGGACTGTGGGTTTAGAGCTAGTCTACAGAGTTATGTGGATGCTTAGCTTCAGAGTCCCGGCAAAGAGTGTTTTATTGGCTTTGTTTTTGAGACACGATCTCATCTGTAGTTCAGGCTGGCCTTGAGCTCTGGATCCTCCTGCCTCAGTCTGCTCAATACTGGGATTCCAGGCATTTGACCACACCCAGCAGGGGCAGGGGCAGTGTTCTACTTGCTTTTCACTGTGCTGGGATAGAAGAGTGTCATGCAGCCCTGGGGCTCCAGACCCTCCCGGATGCACTGGGCCCATGTCTAAAGGAAGGCAGGCTTCTGTGTGGATGCTGACTCTTGTCTTTTTCCGTCCCCAACCCCAGGAGGAGCAGCAGCGCCTGGCCGAGCTCTCCAAGTCCAACAAGCAGAGTCTCTTCTTCGGCTCACTTACCAGCCGCCTGTGGCCTCGCTCCAAGCAGCCTTGACTGCTAGGCCTCCGCAGACTCGGTGTCTGGGCCCCAGACCCCAGGCCTCACAGAATAAGGCTTGGACAACCACATGTCCAATAAAGCGCATCCCAGATGCCACAATGCCTGTGTCCAGAGAGTCCAGATGGGGCGTTGGGGTGAGGTCCAGGACTCGGGTCATCATCCACAGTGACTGACGACCACCACTAGGCACAGTGAGCGTCTTGTTGGATTGGGGCTTATGCCAGCCTGAGAAAGTGGGTTTCTGTTTGCCATGTCTTCCCACTTACTGTGTGAGCTGCAAAAAAAAAGCATCTCTCTCTGACACTGGATTCCTTGTGTGCTATGGAAATAAAGAGAAGTGTGGCCTCCTGAGAGCCAGAAACGGCCCCATCTCAAGGGCTGCTCTGCTTCGCTGCTGCGTGTGGCTCCTTGGGAAGATGATCCTGGAGGTGTTTGCTCATCACATTTCACAGAAGCCAGAAATTTTTTTTTGAAGAGGTCTCACTGTGTAGACCTGGTTGGTGTTGGTCTCAGAGATCTGCCTGCCTCTGCTTCCCAAAGCTGGGATTAAAGGTGTTTACCACTATGCCCCCTATTTTTTTCTTTTGGAGACTAGTTCTTATTACATAGTTCAGGCTAACCTGGAATAGCTGGGACTGGAGGCATGTGCTAATGCTCCCTGCTAGAAATCAGGGTTTAAAAAAATCAACAAAAGCCATTGGATTTTTCTAGCTTTTTATTATCTTTGTGGTAGTAGAGATGGAATGTACAGCCTGATACATGCCAAGCATGCACCAGTGAGCCATATCCTATTCCAGATCTCGTGTGTGTGTGTGTGTGTGTGTGTGTGTGTGTGTGTGTGTGTGTCTGTCTGTCTGTCTGTCTGTCTGTCTGTCTGTCTGTCTGTCTTGGGAGTCTGTTTTCCTACCATGTGGAACTTGGAGATGGGACTCCAGTCATTACTGAGTGACAAGTTCTTTTACCTTTCCGAGCCATTATCCTTTCTTTGTTTCCTTCTGTAGGATTTTGGTTTTGTTGGTTTGAGGTAGGGTCATATGTAGTTTTGGAATAGCTATGTAGCAAAGGCTGACCTTGAACTCCTGATCTCCCCTCCACCTGAGTGCATGGCCATATCTAGTAGATGTGGTTCTGGGGACCAGTCCACTCTGCTAAACAGTCACTCTGCCTACTGAACTGCACCCCCAGCCTCTTTATTTTAATCATCTGTGTTCACCAGCTTCTCCTTTAAGAGCATAACTGTGGTGTTTAAGTATGTGAGTTCCAGTTCTGGGTTCAGATATAAGGTCTCTCATTTCTTGTCCGGCTGGGAAGACCAGTTACTTAGCCTCTCTGGAGGTCGGTTTCTGCATATATAAACTAATAATTCTTTTCAAGTTGTATTTTTGATCTGGGCCTTGGTGGTATACCACTTTAATCCCAGCTCTTGGGAGGCAGAGGCAGGTGGATCTCTTGAGTTCCAGGCTAGCTTGACCTTCAAAGTGAGTTCCAGGAGCGGGGAATAGATTTATTTTTGATCTGTGGAGAGTGTGCAGCCAATTCCCTTGGAGCTGTTGTGAGCTGCCCAACATGGTGCTGGGAACTGAATTTGGGTCACCTGGAAGAGCAGTGTGCTCTTGACTGCTGACTGCTCTGTCTAGCCTCAAAGATCTTTTTCTTTTTGTTTTTGTATTATGTATATGGGTACTTTGTCAGTTCACATGTACTTACAGTGCTCATGGAGTCCAGAGGGGTATTGACTGCTTGTTGGTGAGCTGCTTTGTGAATGCTGGTCCTCTGGTGAGGCAGTCAGTGTTCTTAACTGATGCAATGCCCAAAATTCTCAGGGTCCTAAAGATAAAGATGGAAAGGGGGGGGCGGGGGCTGGACAGATGACTCAGCTATCTCTCCCGTCCACCAATAATAGTTCTTGCCAAATTGATAGGCCCTTGTGTGGTGACCACACAAACCTTAGGCAAGGCTCCTGTCTTAGTTTCTTCCTGTCAGAAGTATGAAGTACCCATTTTGTCTCTTACCCAAGCTTTCTGCTCCAGCCAGCATCTAGTATTGGCTCAGCTTAAATAATGATGCCTTCATGAATTTGAGTCCTGGGCCAGGTTAGCTTCTGCACTCTAGACTATTTAAAGTGTCCTTGGTATTAGCATAGGGCTGTAATTTCAACACTTAAGACTTAGACATGGGAGAACAGACAAGCCAAGCAAGATGGGTCATGTATAAAGACTGAAAGAAAATTATAATTAACACCAAAATTCCCAGCCTGGGGAACTGTGGCAATACAGAAGGGTACCCGATCATGTCCCCTCTCACTAGTCCTAAGATGGGTTCGCTGTGTTGGCCTAAACTCGCTCTATAGACCAAGCTGTCTACCACCTCACAGAAAACAGTCTGCCTCTGCCTCCAGAGTGCTAAAGTTGTGTGCCCTCACATCTGGCTAGGATTCCCTGTGGTCAGGCCTGCTTGTTTTGCACCTGAGGTCCTGAGTTGGAGGCTGCCTCTAAAGGAGCAGTGGTGGGACAAAGTTTGGTGTGAGAATTAAGGTCCTGGGTGGAATCGGTTGTGGATGGAGGCAACCTGTGTCCCCAGAACCCTCTTAGGAGGGCATTGTGTTTGAGGCAGGCTTATTATTGTAGCTCAAACTGGTTTTGACCTTGAGTGAACTTACTGCCTCAGCCTCTGGAGTACTGGGAACACAGCCTTGTGCCACACACTCTTTTAGAATGGACTTGAAATATGACTTGAATCTGTTCTCTGCACATAAGGAAGAAGTGTTTGCTCTGTTGCCCTGGTGATCAGGGCTCTGATACTTTGGGTGTCTTCTGCTTCAGCATCCAGTGGGTCCATTAGATCTCTTCTTTCACCTTGGTCCATATGTCCTGTCCACTCACACTGGAGCAGAGAATTGGGCATAGGTGCAGAAGTCATTAGACAATGCCCATATGTTGGGGCCTGGGGATTTAACCCCAAGTGCCCTGTGCTCAGGTTTGCTTTGTTGTGGGAGTCATTTGTGTATAATCAGGCCCCTTCCCCCACACCACTATGGGATCTGAATTCCCAGGTCCTACCACTCAGAAGCCCTTGGGCAAGGCCTGAGCATCTTCTCTGGGAAGTCAGTTCCAGTTTCATTGCATGTGTTCGACTAAGTACTTACTGGTACCAGCTCTTCTGTGGCACCTGGAAGCAGCAGTGGATAAAGGTGCTGAGAAACACAGTCCTACTGTGGGGCTGTTCCCTCGAGGAAGATACAATGCCTGAAATTCTCAGGGTCCTAAAGATAAAGATGAAAAGGGGGAGGGGTGGGGGGGGGCTGAACAGATGGCTCAGCAGTTAATGGCACTGGCTACTTTTCCAGAGGTCCTGAGTTTAATTCCCAGCAACCACATGGTGGCTCTCAACCATATATAATAGGATCTGATGCCCTGTTCTGGCATGTAGGTATACATGTACTCATACATAAAATATAAAAAGTTTTTTTGTTTGTTTTAAAGGGGCAGGGTAAACACACAAGCTATTCAGGAAACTGAGACAGGAGTACTGGAAGTTTCAGGCCAGCCTAGGTAACCTAGTGAAACCCTGTCTCAAAATACAGAAGGGTATGAGAGTGTAGCTCAGTCAGAGAGCTTGCCTAACAGGTATGAGGAATGTTTAGCCTTTAGCAGAGGGAGGAGAGAGAGAGAGAGAGAGAGAGAGAGAGAGAGAGAGAGAGAGAGAGAGAGAGAGAGAGAGAGAGAGAGAGAGAGAGAGAGGAGAGAAGTAGAAGTTTGGGGCCTTGGAGATGATATTTTATTTACATTTTTATTTGTATAGGGGTAGGGTGGGTATGCACAAGGCATACCACCTCTGTGGTCAGGGGACATTTGGGGGTAACTCTCATCACGTGGATCAGAGGGATAAAACAGGTCAGCTAAGCTACTGAACCACCCAGAAGACGATGCTGTTTCAGATTAGATGGAATAATCTGGAAGGCCTCTTGGGAAAGTATGTGAGAGCAGAGCCTAGGATGAAGTGACAGAAATAGGGATGTGAGTGTGCAGCACTGTCACCCCAGGGCCTTTGCACTCACTGCTCACCAGTGTTCTTCCCCAGTGTCCTTCTCATGCCTTCAGACCTTAGCACAGACTTCTCAGCATGGCCTCTGCTTCTGCATGTAAGGAAAAGTCCCGAACAGCCAAGAAGCCTTTAAGATCTGTTTCCTGTGACATGCGTTCTGGAAACACTATCTTGCCTTATGACTGAGTTTAGGATGCTGGGGACTGACGGAACCCACTGTCTTCTGTGTGAGGCAAAACCAGGGGTTGGTGAGTTTTTGTGATATGTGTCACGTCGTTTTTGAAAAAGGCTTCAAGTAGCCCAGGCTAGCTTCTTTCTCCTGATTGTCCTGCCTTTGTGCCTACAGTGCTTGGACTAGAGGCTTTTTCTACTGAATAATTACTGTGCAGGACCATACCTACCTCTCTTCTAGAAGACAAACGTAGGTATAGCTACAATTTGTGTTTCTTTTTCTAAAATTATTAGCTCTGTATTAAATTATTGTTTACTGGTGTGTGTGTGTGTGTGTGTGTGTGTGTGTGTGTGTGTGTGTGTGTGTGTTCCATTTGAGCAGCTTCCATTTGAGCAGCTTTGCTCAGCGCTTGACTCCTAGACACTCTTGGGCATCTGCAGTAGTAACAGTATTTGCCTGGATCCTGCCTCCCCCATCCTGGGGGTGTGTGTGCATACATTCATCTGGGGTGGAGAGCGGGCCCCTGGTGTCTGAAGACTCATTTCCTGCCCGTTTGCCCCTCACACCTTTCTGAGCCCAAACGGGGGGCCCAGCTGCGGCCCGAGGGGGAGGGGCGCGGCCGCCCGGCAGATGGCGACATTTACATACAGCTGGGAGGCCCCTCCGAGGCGAGGCTCCTGGCCTGGCGTCTGGTGACGCTGGATTTGGGGAAGAGAGGCTTTGTTTTGAGGAGGGGAAACACACATGTATGCACACATGGGTCTTTGCACAAAGAAGCCAGGATCTTTATCGTATTTACTCAAAGCTACATCCTCCTAAACACACCCTTAGAACATCACACACAGCCTGCTGGAGACACAAGGATAGCACTCACAGGCTCACTGGCTGCTCCACAGTGGACAGGACCTCTTAATTTCTTACCCAATCGAGAGGAATGCACACAGTCACATAGTAAAGTCACCTGTATTTAATTCTCCCACTCGGAGACACTCAGAAAATCTTAGCATCCTTTACAACCTCGAATCTGTGTTAACTATACACACCCGTTGAGCCACATAACCCCCAACACACACACAGTCAGTCTAGTCTTTAGTTTTTCCTGTAACACTCAGGCACAGTCTTAACTCCTGCGACTTTCAGATTGGCGTCCACAAGCACACTCAGGATGGATCCCATCAAGTCGCCAAAAATAGAGTTACTGTGTCCCTTCCCTTGCGACCCTCTCCCCCATGATCCCCAGAGCCAGGAGGCTGGCTGAGGGGGCGGGGCGTCCCCTCACATATAAGGCTCCCGGATCCAGCAGCTGCGACTCCCGAGGCTATCCCCCATCCAGTCCCCAAAAGCAATGGTCTCCTTGCGGGTGTCTCTGCTTCCCCAGACACTGATCCTGGCTCTTCTCCTTCCCCAGGTCAGAAAGGAAAGGGACAGATGGGGTCGGGCTGAGACTTGGAGGTCCTAGGGATGTTTCCTGGGGCCGATAGATGCCTAGGTCCCCAAGGTCCCCTAATCCTGTGGTCCTCTCTCTTCCAGACACTGCCGGCCGGTGTCTTTGAGCTGCAGATTCTTTCTTTCCGGCCGGGACCAAGCCCCGGGGCCCCACGGTCGCCCTGCAACCCCCGAGGTCCTTGCCGCCTCTTCTTCAGGGTGTGCCTGAAGCCGGGAATCTCACGGGAAGCCGCGGAGTCTCTGTGCGCCCTGGGCGCAGCGCTCGGCACGCGTGGCCCCATCTACACGGAGCAGCCCGGAGCGCCAGCTGCCCTGACTCTGCCCGACGGCCTCGTACGAGTGCCCTTCCGCGATGCCTGGCCGGTGAGCCCAACCCTGATCTCCATCTCCCTCTGTCCTGACACCCTCTCGTGCCCCACAGCCTTAACTACCCCTGGAACCCACATTCCCAGATCCCCTAGCACCCCTCTTTGGGAACTGTCTAAAAACTGGGATTCTCATATTTTTGTGGTTGTTTGGTTGGTTATATATGTGTGTATTTAGTTGAGGGAGGAGGGGACACGCATGTGCCAAATTGACATGTGGATGTCAGAGTATTTTGTGAGAGTCATGTCAGTTCTGTGGGGTTTCAAGCTTTCTGGCAAATGCTTTCACCCAATGAATTACCTCCCCCACCTTGTGTTTTGTTTTTAGAGCTAGGCCTGGCTGTCCTTGAGCTCACTATGTTTCTAAGTCTGGTCTTGAATTCCTGATCCCGTGCCGCCACCCCTCAACCTACCTCCCACCTCCTAAATTCTGGACTTATAGGCATACAATCAGCAAGTTGGGTTGGGGAGCACTTTCTTGGGGTCCTCTATCTCTCCCTACTCTTTTTGGTACCTGCCTCATCAAGTGACCTTCAGAATCCTAGGATCCATCCCTGCAGCCTGCAGAGCTCAGAAAAGAGCAGGCCCATATTTGAATTTAGACAAGTTTGGAGATTTTACTGTTTCCATACTTAATTTCCTCACCTGTGAGGTGGGAACATCCCAATACTTTCCTTTTGTACGGGGGTCTTGCTAGGTACCCCAAACTGACCTCAAATTTGAAACCCCCCACCTCAGCTCCCCGAGTGCTGGGCTAACAGGCTTTTGCTGACACACCTGACACAATGGTCTCTTCCGAGGGCTTCAGTGCATATCTGGAACCAGGCCAAGATTTTCTGGCTCCCTGGGCTGCTCATTCTGGGGCTGTTCCCTTGCTCAGGCCCAGAGCTGGCTTCCAGATTCCTCGCTGTGTTCTGGCCTTCCCTGAGACGCTTCTCTGACCACTAGCCTCCACCTTTTCCTTACCGTCTTCTCCATCCGACCAGGGCACCTTCTCCCTCATCGTGGAAACTTGGAGAGAGCAGCTAGGAGAGCAGGCTGGAGGTGAGTATACTCAGTCTCGGAACTTTGGTAGGCAGGGGTGATGTGGGGTTCAGGACAGATGTGGGGCTGCCTCTAAGGTGGAACATCCATGGGACTTCTGAGTCTCTGATGGCATCATAGCTCCTGTGATGTGGCACTGGACTGGTGGCCTTAAACCTGTGGGCAGTTTGGGTATAGAAGTGTCCTGAGGGATGGAGCAGTGGTTGGGAGCACTTGCTGCTCTTGTGGAGGGACTGGGTTCAGTTCCCTGCATCCATGTGGTGGCTCACTTCCATGACTTGAGTTCTGAGGGATCCTATGCTTTCTTCCTGTGCCTTGCAATCCTACGCCACCTACATGCATCCAGGTAAAATACTCACACACATAAAATAACGCATTTTAAAATTCCTGATCATAGCAATGCAGAATGCATGTCCTGATACATCTCTTATCCAAAACTAAGACATCTAAAGTACTCGTTTATTTTATCTTATCTTCTGTAATGGAGCAGAAAGCCCTATATGCTAGGCATAAATTACCATTGAGTCTTGCCCCCAGCTCCTCACTGGTAAATTCTAGGCACACTACCGCTGGGTCACCTCCTTGGCCCTGATTTTGTATTTGAGACAATATCTTTAGTAGCCCGGGCTGGCCTCAAAATAGCCATATAAATGAAGTGGTCTTGAATTTCTGGCCCTTGCCATCTACCTCCCAAGTACTAGGATTACAGGGATTGTCTCCAATATGCTAGGTTTACATTTTAAGTCTTTTTTTCTTGAAATAGGGTCTCAAATAATGTAGATAAGCCTTGAACTCATGGTGTAACCTAGGCTGTCCTGGAATTCACAATTCTCTTGCCTCAGTCTCCTGAGTGGTGATGTTATAAACACGAGCCAACACTTTGGGTTTCTTTCTTCTGAGCTTTCTAGATAAGGTTCCTCTATTGATAGCAGGCATTTGACCATCCATCTGCCCGACCTTTTGGTCTTTCTGAGGTTTCTGCTGGATTACAGATGTTAGCCGAGCCGCTATACAGGGATGCTATGAGCTCACTTCCGGAGACCTTGTGCATAAATATTATTATTAAAAATATTATCTTACAAGATGTTAAAAAATTTCCCATTTTTAATATTCAAGCATTCTGGGGTAAGTACAGGTATAATTTGGCTTTTGAGAAACCTGTTATCATGACACTAGATGAAGTGTGACATGCTGGTCCCTGGGTGCATTAGGCTTCTATCCTTCTCTCTATAACAAAAAAAAACCTCTCAGGGCTGCCTAAAAAGCCATGGAGATGTCCTGAGTCCCAGCGCTTCCCATTCTCCCCGCAGAGCCCGCCTGGAACCTGCTAGCACGTGTGGCCGGCCGCAGACGCCTGGTGGCCGGGAGCCCGTGGGCCCGAGACGTGCAGCGCGCAGGCGCCTGGGAGCTACACTTCTCCTACCGCGCGCGCTGCGAGCCCCCCTCTGTAGGGGCCGCCTGTGCGCGCCTGTGCCGCTCGCGCAGCGCCCCCTCGCGGTGCGGCCCGGGACTGCTCCCCTGTGCACCGTTCCCCGACGAGTGCGAAGCCCCGCGTGAGTCCCTCTGCATGGCCCGCTCTCCCCTAACCCTTCTTGCTTAAGCGCAGATCCCAGGTCCCTCCCACACCCCATCGATCTCAGGGAACGGCGGGGCTCTGGATCTCAGCCTGCTCTTAGCATTCATATCTTGTCCTCTCTCTCCTGCAGCCGTATGTCGACAGGGCTGCAGCCCTGAGCACGGCTACTGTGAAGAGCCTGATGAATGCCATTGCCTAGACGGCTGGACCGGACCCCTCTGTACTGTCCCTGTCTCCACCAGCAGTTGCCTGAACTCCAGGGTCCCGGGTCCTGCTGGCACCGGATGCCTTTTACCTGGGCCCGGGCCTTGTGATGGGAACCCATGTGCCAATGGGGGAAGTTGTAGTGTTAGTATCTCTTACTCTCATCTTGATTACAACTCCTTGCGTGCGTGCGTGTGTGTGTGTGTGTGTGTGTGTGTGTGTGTGTGTGTGTGTGTGTGTGTGTGTGTGTGTGTGTGTGTGTGTGCCAGATATCAGTGTATTAGCGTCTTTATCTTATCATGCTCCATTTAGTTTTTTGAGATAGGGACTCCCACTGAGCTTGTGGGCCGACTAGATTCATGTGTACCACAAAGCCCGCTTTTCACATGAGTGCTGGGGATCTGACCTCAGGTCCTCATGTATTCGCAGAAATCATTTACCTCCTGTAAACCCCCACCACCCCCAACTCAAGGGTCTCGCGGTGAAACCCTGGCTGGCCCAGAACTTTTGATTTTCCTGCCTCAGCCACCTTGAGTGCTAGGATTACAGGTGTGTGTCATCATGGCTGACCCGATAAGAACTTTTTACAGAGCACCCCCTCTCTGGGCTCTGTATCATTGCAACCTGGGAGGTTGCAATCCCACCAGTTAGCAGCTATCTGGGAAGGCTTCCTGGAGGTGTCCTGCTTGCATCTTAGACCTTAAAGTAGGATCAGAATATGGGAACGGTTTTGAAGAGCAAAATTAAGTGGGCAGTGTCACAAGGTGTGTGAGTGGCAATAATGGAGTCAGTCCCGTGGGGCCTCTGTGCGTTGAAGGCTTGGTATCAGGACACATACGGAGGGTGGAGGCATCAGGTAACGCTGAGGACTGGTCCAGGGCTGCGCCAACCCGGAGGCAACTAGATGAAGTGTGACCTGCCTAGACAGAGACAGGGAAAGAGGATGCTGGGAGAGTAGCCGGTCTTTCTGATGCTCACTGTGATAAAGCACTGAACCTCAAGTTACAGATGGAGAGAGAAGGGAGCTGAGGAGCCTAGTGGTAAAGCCCTTGCCTAGAATTGACCAGTGAGAGGCCGGAGGTCGTGACTCAGCAGAGGAGGTTCTGCCTAGAGCTCATCCATAAGGAACTGGGGGTGTGGCTCAGGGATCGAGCACTTCACATCACTCAGAGGGAGTCTACCAGTCAAAGTTTGAGGTCTTGGCTCAAGAGTCACTTTCTTAACATTTGAGGGGCCCAGGGGTCAATCCCTGACACACAAAGGAACTCTGTGGGGAATCCATCACTTACTTGCCTTGTACATGAAAGGTGCTGAGTAGGTCTTCAACTGAGGTGCAGGAAAGAAGCCTTCCTGGGGTTAGGTGTGGCGGCTCACTCTTGTAATCCCAGCATTTGGGACATTGAGGATCCTGAGTTCCAGGTCATCTTGGGCTCCAAGGGGAGACCCTGACTTTTAAAATTGTTTTCATGAGGGAAGTGGGCATAGAGCCGATGTGTGTGTGTGTGTGTGTGTGTGTGTGTGTGTGTGTGTGTGTGTGTGTGTGTAGGCAGGACAGATAGGTGTCACGTGGTAGGCACAAGTGTGGTGGGAACAGCTTTCTGGGCTTCCAGAGTCCCACCCAGTCTGGGAGTCGACGTACAGAAACAAGAGCATGGGGTAGATCGAAGGGCTTGTGAGCCGCACCCCTGGGGAAGTCGTACCCTGGGACTTGGGGCTAGACAAGGAGCCACCCGTAGTGCTAAAGGAGAAGGAAGGGATTGGGCTCTCAGGAGCCTCCTGCCCAAAGCCAGCTTGTCTCTGTTCAGGAAACCTCTGGCTCCTTTGAATGTACCTGTCCCCGGGGATTCTACGGACTTCGATGTGAGGTGAGCGGGGTGACATGCGCAGATGGACCCTGCTTCAATGGCGGCTTGTGTGTTGGCGGCGAAGAACCTGACTCTGCCTATGTCTGTCATTGTCCACCTGGCTTCCAAGGCTCCAACTGTGAGAAGAGAGTGGACCGGTGTAGCCTGCAGCCGTGTCAGAATGGTAAGGTGGGAAGCCAAAGTGGCCAGGGGTGGGGGAGGGATGGGAGTGGCGTCTCTGCATGGGGATCCTGCCTCTATGTCCTGAGTGCCCAGCCCTAAGTCCTGGGGATAGGATATTTTAGGATATTTCTTCCTCTATTCACTCCATTCTATGAAGCAGGCTGAATAGCAATCTCATAGGTATTTGTTGAGAATTTACTGCCCGTCTGGCCTTGATTTAGGCATTGAGGGTATATATAGCAGAGGCAACCCAAATTCCTGCCGATTTGGAGCTGATGGGATAGATGGATGTGGCCTTTCTCGGATCAGGAGTGGGACCAGTGTGGTCAGAACAGACTGGGCCAGAGAGGTAGAGATGAGGTCAGGCATGTGACAGGGGCAGACCCTGGGGACCTGCTGGGAAGGTGCTAGCTTGCTTTTTCCCTTCAATGAGGTGGAGCTCAAATTCTCAGAGGAAGAGCCCTGAATTGACACGTGTATTAAATGATTAGATGAGGCCACACTGGGCATAGTGGCCCGCGTGATGCCGAAATACTGTGTATGGTTGTGCATAAACAGCCGGAGGCGGCTGAGACCGGTTCCAAGCTAGCCTAATCCTGTCTCAAACATGAAACCGAACCAAACCATTGTTTCCTTTGGAATGAGTGACCCGAGAGACAGAACTGGACCTGCCCTTTTGCAGTTTTCAAGTACCAGCAGTTGCCAGGGGTTCCTCTTATGGCCACGCAGAACTCAGAGGCATCAGGGCTGTGATGAGGGCATAGGGGGCACAGTGGCTCTGGGCTGAACCTCTTCCCGCAGGAAAGGGAAGGAGAAAGAGGTAGAAGTCGTCATGGCAACCTTGCTCGATGGCTTGCACCTGTATCCCAGCATTTAGGAGAACGCAGAAGGACCCTATCTGTGTTGGAGGCTAGCTACATACTGAGACCTGTTCAAAATTTAAAAAGCATGGCCGAGGGTCAAGCTGACTTGAGTCGGGGGAGCTTTGAAAGTCTGGTCAAACGGAGGGGTGGAAGGCCCACTGGGGACGGGAGGGGACCGGTGGATGCTCACACGGCTTCCCCGCAGGTGGCCTCTGCCTGGATCTGGGCCACGCGCTGCGCTGCCGTTGTCGCGCGGGCTTTGCAGGGCCGCGCTGCGAACACAACCTGGACGACTGCGCGGGTCGAGCCTGTGCCAACGGCGGCACGTGCGTGGAGGGCGGCGGCGGCGGCGCGCGGCGCTGCTCGTGCGCGCTGGGCTTCGGCGGGCGCGACTGTCGGGAGCGCGCCGACCCGTGCGCCTCTCGCCCCTGCGCGCACGGAGGCCGTTGCTACGCCCACTTCTCCGGCCTCGTCTGCGCCTGCGCGCCCGGCTACATGGGCGTGAGATGCGAGTTCGCAGTGCGCCCCGACGGCGCGGACGCGGTGCCCGCGACCCCGCGGGGCCTGAAGCAGACGGACCCACAACGCTTCCTGCTGCCTCCCGCTTTGGGGCTGCTGGTGGCTGCGGGCTTGGCTGGCGCCGCTCTCTTGCTTGTCCACGTGCGTCGCCGAAGCCCTGGACGGGATGCGGTGACTCGTTTGCTGTCTGGGACCCGGGAGCCTTCGGTCCACACGCTGCCGGATGCACTCAACAATCTAAAGATACAGGACGGTGCCGGGGATGGCTCCAGGTGAGGGCGACACACCTTGTCATGATGGCCAGTTGGACTGGCCTGCCTGATTGATGCATCCTCCCGATTGGACCCTCTAACCCGGGTGTTCTAGCCTCCTTCTGTTGGATGGGGTCCATTGCAGAATTCCCCTTTGCCAGTCTGGTACCCCTCTTTGTCAAGGGGTCTGAATCGTCCTGGCTTTCGCTTTCTTTCCTCCTACAGTTCGGCTGACTGGAATCACCCTGAAGATGGAGACTCTCAATCCATTTACATCATCCCGGCCCCTTCCGTTTATGCTCGAGAGGTAGTCGAGTTCCAGATTCTCATGCTCCAACCCCCCTGCCCGATGATGCCTTTAATAATGCTATTCCCCCCCTCATTTTTACTTATTTATTTTTTTTCAGGCATAATCCTTCCCCTTCTCCATCATCGCCTGGAGATGGAGCCCGAATGTTTTTGTTTGCTTTGTGATACCCATTCTGCACCTCCCCCCTCCCCCGACGTCCTTCCCCCCACTGGAGACTGGGAAGTATGTTTGAGAGAGCTTCGCTGTTGGAAGTTGTACATAATACTTATTTATAACCTAACTTTTCTCATCTCCCAAGAGACATTTATAAAGGCCCTTATTTTAACCAGCTATCAGGCTGACAGACAGGAAGAGAGACATCTCGTAAGGAGAATAATAGAATTTTGTTTTTGTTTTTGTTTTGTTTTCTTTAGACAGAGTTTCTCTGTGTAGCCTGATTGTCCTGGAATTCCCTCTATAGACCAGGCTGGCCTCGATCTCAGAGATCTACCTGCCTCCGACTCCTGAGGATTAAAAGTGCTGGCGATTTGTTGTTTTTAAATCGAGTCAGGATGTTATGGCTTGGAACTCATTCTGTAAACTGGTAGTTCTCAATGGATGGGTTGAGACAAATGACCCTTTCACAGGGTCACACATCAGATATCCTGCACATCAGTTATTAACACTATTCACAACAGTAACTAAAGTACAATTATTAATTAGCAACAAAATAATGTTATGATTGCGAGTCACAACATAAGGAACTTCACTAAAGAGTCACAGCATTAAGGAAATTGAGAACCACTGAATTGTAAACCAAACTAGAATCAAATTTGGGGCAACTTTTTGGCTTCTTGCATAGTGAGAATTGCAACCACGCTCCACCGCTCTGGGCTAGGCTTGATCCTTTGCTAAAAAGGTTCATCAAAAGTTAGGCTCATGGTCATGGTGTAGCACAAGGGAAGGATAAAATCAGCTGAGGAAGTCTGGTACAGCGTCACAGGCTTTAATCCCAACTCTTGGGAGGCAGAGGCAGATGGATCTCTGTGCTTTCAAGGCCTCCCTGGTCAGAGCAATTGTCAGGGCTACACAGTGAGACCCTGTGGTGAGGGAGAGACAGAGGTAGAGGATTGTAAATTCAAGGCCAACCTACGCTATATAGCAAGACTATTTCTCAAAGACAACAGAAAGCAAACCAAAACAACAACAAAAAAATTTAAAACTCAGCCAGTTAGAAAAACAGAATGGGCAGGGTCCAGCTAAGTTCCTAGCACAAACATCTGGGTGTCTTCCCTGGGGTAGTTACAGACTGCAGTGGCTTCTCCCCAAACACACCATGATAATGGACATGGAATAGTGCATACCATCTACATCCCAGATTCCAGAGTTTTCCATGAGATCTTGGTCAGGCAGACCTAGTTAATTGCTCTACCACAATCTCACCATCATCCATATTATCATGAACTGTCTGGTGTTGCATGGATTCTACTTCGTCTTATAAAACCCAGAGCCAGATATGGGAAAAGCTGAAAAATCAGAGAGACAGAGGGACAAGCCATAGCCACTTCTCACCTCCTCAGGCCAAAAGGGGAAGATCCTGTCTCCATGATTCCTCAGATTAAATGTCTCTGTGTCCTCATCGGAAAGGGAAGGGGTGAACTCTCTACGTACCTTTCTCTGCCCAGCCATATCATTTCCTGGTTCAAACTTCCTAGGGCTGGGATTAAAGGTGTGTGTGCTTCCCAAGTACTGGGAGCAGAGACCTGGGATCCCAAGTGCTGGGATTAAAGGTGTGAGTCACCACGCTTGGTTCTGTTTAGCCTTGAACTCATAAAGATCACTACTGACTGACCTCTGTGGCTAACTCTGTGACTGGCTCTGTTCTCTAATCTTCTGGCAATTTTTATCTGATACACAATATATCACCACAGTCTGGTCCATGCCCTCATACCCCCACTTTTCAGGAAATATGTGTCTTGGCTTAGAAATACTGCCCAAAAGGTAAGGGCAGAGGCTGCCATCTCTTAGGGTATATTTTTTATTTAAAAGTTCTTTTTTTAACATGCCCACCACTGTTCACCCTCCCTTCCTCCCTTCTTGTCAGTCCTTTCCCAGCTTCGACCCACCCCATCCATTCCTCAGAAAGGGTAAAGACTCCCAGGGTGAGTCAATGCAGTCTAGCATATCCAGTTGAGATAGGAACAAGTCCCCCCTCTTAGGATCAAGGCTGAGCAAGGTGTTCCTCTGTAGGGAATGGGTCCAAGAAGTCAGTTCATGTACTCGGAATAAATTCTGGTCCCACTGATGTGTACCGGAGAGTGACCTTGAACTTTTGATTCCCCTGCCCCTATCTCCTGAGTTCTGGGACTACAATCCTGCATCATCATAACCAGTGCCCAGGGTGTTGTGAAAACTCTAAAAACTGGCTACATCCCCTATTAAAACAACCTCTGTGCTTCCCATGGCCTGAGTGAAGTCTGTCTGGCTTACAGGATCATTGTCCTAGGCTCCAATCCTCGTCAGCTCTGGTTTTTGCCTACACACCAGCTCCCAAATTCCTGGCGCAAGCTGTTGTGGGATGTTAGTTGTAGATGTGTTACATCCCTTTATGCTGTGGAACGTTTTTTCTAATGATGCAAAGATGTGCTGCATTCTCTTATGTTGTCCACGTTTAACTCTAAAGCTATGTTACTTTGCCTGCCTAAAACACCCGATTGGTCTGATAAAGAGCCGAATGGCCAATAGCTAGGCAGGAGGGATAATCAATAGAAGGAGAAATCCAGAGAAGAGGGGGATGATACGGGGCAAGGAGGAAAGTAAGGAACTTAAAGGCAAAAAGCCCAGAGGCAAAACACAGTTAAAAAGAAACGGGTTACTTTAAGTTAGAAAAGCTGGCTAGAAACAAGCCAAGCTAAGGCCGGGCATTCATAGCTAAGAACAAGTCTCTGAGTATTTGGGAGCTGGCGGTGCCCCCCCCCCCCGAAGAGTCAGAACAAAACCAAACCCCACTGCAGCAAGCTTCCCTTTTTATCTATTCAACTCGGGTTCCACAAGCATCGATTCAGACCTTGTTAGGGATAAAGCACAGGACAGCTTTCAGGGACCCTTCTCAGAGTGGTGAAACCGCAGGGCCCGGGCACCCACGATCTCGTGGCAGCTCCTGGTTCTGTGCAAATTGATTTGTATGGGTTGTTGCTATTTTTCTCCGGATCTTGTAGCTGTGCCCTATTCTCCGAGGCCCTTGAGCTTCCTCTCTTGGGATCTATATGGTCCTTTTGTCTTTCTTCCCTGCTCTGACGGCTTTAGGCTGTTACTCTTCGGTGTGGCCTCCTACCATTGGCAGAAAGCAGAGCGGGCAGAGATGCTCCGCTCCTGGAACCCTCAGCGCAAAGAGGACACTTAATGATCGCAGGCGCCTAAACGTAGGGGTGTCAGGGGCGGTGTCTACTCTGCTTCCTAAGCAGATGATGCTTAGGGGCAGGGATTGGAGCAATTCGGAGAGATCTGTAGACACCTCTACCTACCAGGCCAAAAGCCATCGAATCTCCGCCAGGCTGGAACCCGGTGTGTAACGGTGTCTGCTTGTGGTTGCTTCGGTTTTAGAACTCTGGGGTGCGAATATTCTCCCCGCCCAAGGAGCAGGGCAAGGCGGGACCAGCCTGGGGTAACTCGGTCTCACCTGGTCACCATGAGTAACCAGGCGCGGACCCCTGCTCCCTCCCCAGCCCGGCCAAACATCCCGTCCAGGACACCAACTCCCAATCGAACCGCGACCCTGGTCAGAACCTCGAGCCCGGCTCACAACCTGACTCCAGTCCGAACTTCTACCCGGGTCCAGACCCCAACCAACAACCAGACTCCCGTCCGAACCTCCACCCCGGTCCGGGCTCCTGCCCAGGTCCCGATCCCTCCTCCAATCCGGTTCCCAACTCCAGCCCCAGCCCCAACTCTAACCCCAGCCCCAACTCCAGCCCCAACTCCAGCCCCAGCCCCAACTCTAGCCCCAGCCCCAACTCCAACCCCATCCCCAACTCTAGCCCCAGCCCCAACTCCAGCCCCAGCCCCAACTCCAGCCCCAGCCCGGTCCTCAGCACCGCACCGCACTCCAGCCCCGGTGCGGACTCCAGCAGCGGCGCGAACCCCAGCACCAGTCCGGGCCCCGAAACTAGCCCGGGTCTTTCCCACGATCCCTCCGGCGGAGTCCTTGTCGCCCAGCTCGGCTCAGCCCTCTTCTTCCAGGCGTGCCAGCTCTCTCTCGAAAGATCCCATGCTCTCGCAAAAGCAGGAACCCTCGACCCACAGCCTAGCAGAGGCCATCCAGGGGGGTCCCCCTCCCGTGCTCACTGCCACGCCCTCCAAGAAACTGGTCCCCGACCGGGACTCCACCACCCAGTTAGACTCCCTGGCTTCCAATGCCGTGGCCTCCAGTACACTGGGCCCCACTCGGGACCCCATCCCTGTGCTACAGTTCTTGGCCACCCAGCTACAGGAAGCCCCTGCTCTGAGTCAGCTCCCCACACTTTCCCCATCACCCAGCTTCGTCTCCACCAAGGAGGTCGTCCCCTCGACCAGCCAGAACTTCCTACCGGTCAACAGAATTTCCATTCGTGTGACATACTGGTGAGGGGCTCCCCCCGTCTCCGTGAAAGCTGAACCTGCCAGGTTCTGGGGCTCTGGGCATGTATGTGCAGGCCTAGGGGTGTCCTAGGCAGGGAGGCAGGTCCGCAGAGTTCTGACCTCCACTTGTCTGGGTGTCTTTGAGGCTAGAAAGCTTTGTTCAGTTCGCCACCCTGGCTCTTAGTTTCTTCCATTCACCCGCACACAACTCCTGTGATTTCGGACTTCGCTCATTCATTCGCTCTCCTTTGCATGTTTATTAGCTTTGTGCTTCATTCATTCACCCCCATTTCTTCAAACATTTGTATAAGGAACTCTGAGCTGCGTTCATTCCCATATAACCATCCTTTGGTGGACATTTCCCACCTGGCTGTCAAGAGTAATTCATTGATCTGCACGAGTCCCTGACTCTGGACTTCAGGCAGGCATTTTACTCTTGTTCATTCATTCCTATGACTGACAGTAGCTCTGAGAGCTTCATTCGTTCACCCTCGCCCATTCAACATTTGCCTGATGTTGATTCCTGTGACTGAGAAGTTACCCGCATCCCTCCCTGAGCTCCACTGTGACGGTCCTGATGGGTCCACTGCTGCTGGAGATGGGCTGCTGAGTGCCTCACTTCCTTTGGCTCCTCAGCAGGCCGGCCAATAGGGAGATAGGAGATGGAGAGGCTGGATGCAGTTCTCAGGTGCCGCCTCAGGCTTAAGCAGTGTGGGATTGGACTGAATAGGACGGAGTCAGGGCTCTCTTCCCCAGGCCTCTCCTGCTCTGGAGGACTCTGTGGCTTGTCTTACACTGGCTCATCTTTTTTCCTCATGGGTGCCTCTTTCTTTCCAAGCTCAGATCCCTTTTTCTTTCTTTTCTCATTTTTTTTCTTTTTTTCTTCCTCCCCATTTAAGAAGAAAGGTCTCTGTGTAGTCCAGGCTGGCCCTGAGTCCAGATCCTCTGCCTCTGATTCCCAAATGTCCAGATTAAAGTACATACTACCACACCCGGCACGACAGCCTATCAGGTGATACCAGGCCCAGAGACATGATCAAGAACTCATGGCTCTCACATGCTAGTGTGGAGGGCACGATGCACAGGCAGGCATCTGGGAGGCTCAAGAGGGCCTCACTGAGAAAGCAAGTTGAAGGGAGAGAGGCCATGCACATCCTGGGGGAAGAGTATTCTGCAGCTACCTACCAGTGCAAAGGCCCTGAGGCAGCGCACATCTCAGGGTGTGTGTGCTATTGAAAGACCACGGAGAAGGGCTGTAGCTGGGCAGGGTGGGGATAAGTGATGAAGGATAGGAATAGTTTTGTAGCCACTCAGGTTCTATGAGGAGGATGGTGGGTTTTCCCTTGACACGGTAGTGTGGGTTGGGGGTGCTCCAAGACAGGAAGGGATGGGGTCTGACTCAGGCTCACTGCTGCTATGATGTTTCCCTTATCTCTCTCCACCTCCCCCCTGCTTCCCCCTGCTTTTAGTGGCCTCTGAAGCTATGGCATTCGGGTGAGTCGTTTCTTCGTTGGAATGTAAGGGAGCATGTGATACAAAGACTGGAATGGGGGGGTCCCTGTTTCCTCTCCTGTGACCCCCATAACTCCATCTCTTCCCTCTCAGTACATTCTTCTGAAAAAGACCCTGGAACATCATTTCCCAAACCTTCTGGAGTTTGTAAGTGTGCTGGTATCCTGAGGAGTGGCCAGGGTTCCCAGACCCCTGAGGGTTTGGAGGAGCACTCTCAGCCTTCTCTACCCACAATATTCCCTTGCCAGGAGGAGGAAAGAGCTTCCGAGGCAACGGGGGAATTTGAAGTGTTTGTAGACGGGAAGCTGGTCCACTCCAAGAAGGTGATTCTGGGCAAGGGGGAGGAGCAGGACCAGAGGATCGGGTTGGTGGAATCACGCCTGGACTCTTTCTCATCCATACCCAGAAAGGTGACGGGTTTGTGGATGAGACCGGTCTGAAGAAACTTATGGGTATCATCGGTGAGGAGATTAAGAAAAGGTAGCAGCAACAGAGAAGCCAGAGATGAGTGAGGTGTAATGGAAGATCAGGAGGAGGTCTGAAGGTAAGTGAGCAGCATGGCAGGGCAATATCCAGACCTTTTCAGCTCAGCCGACCCTCACTCTTAAAATCACGGCACGTCACATCTTTTATTTTTATTTTACACGAGGCGGTGCGCATGGATGTCAAGGCATATGTGTGGACATCGGAGGACAACTTGTGGGGGTCGGTTCTCTCTCTCCACAGTGTGGTTTCTGGGGATTGAACCCAGGTCACCAAACTCGACCACAAGCACCTTTACTCACTGAGCATTATTATTATTATTATTATTATTATTATTATTATTATTATTATTATTATTATTATTAGAGACAGGGTATCATGTAGCTGAGGATGGCCTCAAATGTTATAAAGCTGAGAGTGATCCATAGGTCTGTACCTCCCAGTTGCTGGGGATTATAGGTGTGGCCGCCATTCCCAGTTCTCCGCTGCACCAGCCACATGTCAGCTGCTCCACAGCAGCATGGGGCTAGTGTGCTGGGCTAGGTCGATCTGTACGAGGTTGCACAAGACCAGTCTGGGATTGAATGCCTTCACTGGAGCAGGCTTTTTATTTTAGGCCACCAACCAGCTCTCAAATCATGGCACAGAGATTTAGTTTTGAGGGTTCAGTCCACTTTAGGCTTGTTCCTGGCTGGCTCTTTTAACTTAAATTAAGCTGTTTCTCTTTTGCCTTGGGGTTTATTACCTTTTTTAAAACTTCTGTATATCCTTCTGCCTGCCTGTCTGTCTGTCTGTCTGTCTGTCCGGCTTCTGGTCCCAGGAGTCTCCCTTGCTCTTATCTCCTCCTCTGGTTCCTCTTCTGAGCTGAGATTTCTCCTCGCATCTACTCTCTGCCCGCCGGGCCTGCCTAGCCTTTCTCCTGCCCAGCTATTGACCATTCCCCTCTTTATTAGACCAATCAGGCGTCTTCGGCAGACAAGGAGAAACAAATGTCACATGAACAAAAGCGACCTTTCCACAGTTAAAGTCATAATATTCTGAAGCATAAGCAAACGTAACACACCCTTGTCCAGCTAAAATAAGATTCTACAATACTTCGTACCATCTAATATCCAGTCACCACATCTGGGCATGGTGGTTTGTGCTTGTAAATGCCAGCAGTGGGTAAACTGAGGCAGGCAAAGAATCACTGGGTGTTTGAAGTCAACATGGGCTCCACAGAGAGTTCCATGGAGTATTTCTCAAGAAACGCAAAAAAGGGGAAGGGCTCAGGAGTGGGCTCAGTGAGTAAGGGTACTGCTGTGAAAGCCAGGGAACACGGGTTCAAATCCAGCACTCAGGTATAAAGTTGAGCATGGCCATGTATTTGGGGTAGAGATATTGTGGATCCCAGGATCTCACTCCCAGGCCAGTCTAGCTGAAACTGTGAACTTGGGATCCTGCTTCAAAA
This sequence comes from Phyllotis vaccarum, assembly GCA_033318265.1. Classification (NCBI taxonomy): domain Eukaryota; kingdom Metazoa; phylum Chordata; class Mammalia; order Rodentia; family Cricetidae; genus Phyllotis; species Phyllotis vaccarum. Next base: position 18,913,634 of record JARWLC010000018.1, on the reverse strand, counting down.
ACTGTGTGTGTGTATGTGTGTGTGTAGAGATGTCTCAGGGGTTAAGAGCCTGGCTGCTCTGGAAGAGGCCCAGCTTGTTCCCCAGCACCCACATGATGGCTCACAACCATCTGTGATTCCAGTTCCAGGGGATCCAACACCCTCTTCTGGCTTCTGCAGGAGCTAGGCACACACATGGTATACAGAACTATCTGCTGGCAAACACCTATACATATACAACAAAAATAAGTAATAAAATACTAACAAAAAATAAGGTAGAACAAGATAAAAGATATTTGACATCTGCCTCTGTCCTATACATGTATGTACAAGGCACATGTGTGTGCACAACACATGCACACACACACACATGCACACACATATGTATATACCACACACACCAACCACAAAAGGGTTGAGGATGTAGCTCACTGGTAGACTGCTTGCCTAGTGTGCGCAAAGCCATGGATTCGATCCCCAGAACCCTGGACGGTAGTGTTAATGCACGCCTGTGATTCCAGTGCTTGGGAGGTTCAGTGACTCGAGTCCATTCTTGACTATACTAAGGCCACACACACACACACACACACACACACACACACACACACACACACACACACACACATACACACACACACTCACTAATAGGATCTGCAAACTGCTTTAGAACACTAAGCTCAATTTGCACGGGGCATTTGAATGTTCTGTCTTGTTTCTGTCTCCATCTCAGGAGCCTCGGCAGGATGACGAGAAGGGCTGAAATGCTGACAAACCAGGTCCTTTTCTGATGGCGGCTGGGGCTTGTTGGGTAGGGTTGGGAAAAGTAAAGAAAATATAATGTTTCTCTGTGTTGGCCTCTGACGACGTCTGCCGTCACCAGAGTCACACCTGAGGTCTGTGGTGGTCACCTGCTACTGTGAGCTATCAGCATCTCCCCCATCTGAGGAAGGATGGGCAAGATCACACTCGGCTGGCATGCTGGAGCATTGGTTCCCCTGGCTGGGCTGCTTTTGGGAGGTGGTGAAGACGTTGGGAGGTGAGGCCCAGCGGGAGGAAGTTAGGTTATCGAATGCGTGTTCCAGAAGGAGATGTTGGGGTCCCAGATGTTTCTTTTCCCTGCTTGCTTCCATGCTGCCACGTTGTGAGCCATGATATACATGATATACCACGTGAGTCACCACAGGCCCAAGGCAAAAGGCCACGCTGACGAGGGATTGAGGTTTTGTAACTATGAGCCAAAACTGACCTTTGTCCCTTTTCATTACCAGTGATGGGACTCTGGCTAACACAGTATCCTTGGAGTATAAGGCCAGACCAGTTGTTCCTGGTGGTCCAGCCTTGACTCTTCATACTGCTGGCAAAGCCAGTTTGTTGCTTCTGTCCTGGCTTCATTCCTAACAGCCAGATTTAAGACACATTTGGAAAATTTGTGATCAAATGGATAAAGTTAAGAGTTGAAGTGGTGGTCGGTGGCTCACGCCTTTAATCCCAGCACTCGGGAGGCAGGGGCAGGTGGGTCCCTGTGAGTTTGAGGCCAGTCTGTGAGTTCCAGGACAGTCTCCAAAGCTACACAGAGAGACCCTGTCTTGAAAAAAACAAGTGAGACCCTGTCTCAAAAAACAAACAAACAAACAAACAAACAAAAAAAATAAAAAAGAGCTGAAGTAGGCCAGGCAGTGGTAGCACACATCATTAATCCCAGCACTGGGCAGGCAGATCTCTGAGTTCCAGGACAGCCAGGCTATGTGGAGAAACCCTGTCATGGACACCAAAGAGAAAAGGAAATGAGAGGAGGTCTCCAAAGAAGGGTGCCCTGAGACCCAGAAGTGTCCCAGATGAGAAATGTAATGTCAGTATTCCAGCCAGGATGTGTTCATCATTCACTGTGGTGTTTTATTTTGGGTGGGCTCATAATGTAGACCCAGGGAAACCTCAAACTCAGCCATCTTGTCCCAACTTTCTTTGTGCTGGGATTACAGGTGTCAACTATGACTTGGCCACATGTGGCAAAGCCATTATAAGCCAATCTGGTAACCATAAAGGAAGAAGGGTTGAATGTGCAGCCATAAACAATCGGCTGCAGGGCAGAGGGATCAATGCAGTCAACCCGGAGAAACCAGCGATCTTGTGTTGAAAAGATTTATTGTGTGGGAAAGGGCCATGTGTAGGTAGAGGAGGGGTCTGTCTTTCGGCTTCATATGGTTCCAGGGATCACTAGGCTTCCTGGCAAGCTCTTTGCCTACTGAGCACTCTTTCCAGCTAAATTACCCACGCTGCTCTCAACTCTAGAATCTAGACCTTTTTTTTTTTTTGCTTGAGGATCTCACTATGTAGCTGTCCTGGAGCTCTTGTAGATCAGGCTGGCCTCACTCACAGGGATCTGCTTGATGCCTTGTCCTCAATGCAGGGATTAAAGGCAGAGCCCACCACAAATAGACCTTCTTGTCTCAGCCTCTGAAGCATTTAGATTACAGATGTGTGCTATCACACCCATCTAGAACTCTTTGGTGACTTACATGTAGATTTGGCAAATAAAAGTTATGGACAGGTGGTTTACAAAAAAATAAAACCAAAGGCCCTTATACATTGACCCCCCCCCCCCCCCCCCCGAGAAATTCAAACACCATTGGCAGCGCCAAGCGCTTTTTCACTTAGTTTTTGCCAAAGCTGAGTCTGAAGAATTGAGCTGAGGGTAGAGAAAGGCATAGGAGTTCCTGTGCAAATCGTAAACAGAGGTCCAGGGCTGGGTACTATGAATCTCACCAACACACTGCCATTAACTTCTTCCACTTATTCACAAGTTTTCTCTATGAAAAGAGCAAGTGCACACATGCACGGGACATTACAAAAAAATAGAGCGTTAGGCACAGTGAAACAAGCCCTGAATCCCAGAACCTGGGGAGTGGGTCAGGAGCTCATGATCAGCTCCAGTTCTGTAAAACCCCTTCAAAACTAACAAATACCAAAAATGCCCAAAAGCTAGGTGTGAGGCAGAGGCATGAGGATTTTTGTGAATTCAAGGTTAATCTGGACTACCACCTAGCAAATTCCAGGCCAGCCAGAACTACGCAGACCCTGTTTCCAACAAACAAAACATAGAGACTGGAGAGATGGCTCAGTGGAGTGGGTTCAGTTCCCAGCACCCACATGGGACTCACAGCTGCCTAAAACTCTAGTTCTGGGGATCCTACACCGTCTTCAGGCCCCCTCGGTCTCTTGCAACCACATGGCACACAGGTACTCATGAAGGCTTTCACACACACACACACACACACACACACACACACACACACACACACACACACACACACAATCTTTAAAACAAAAACATTTCAAACAATCCAGATGTCCAGAAGACAAGTAGTTCATTAAATATGTTAAGATACAGCCTTAAATAGTAATCATTTAAAAAGGAAAACAATATAGAATTACTTCCAATATTACCGAAAATATAAAAACCCAAGATACCATACAGGTTCCTACTATTGAGACTTTTTTTTTTTTTTTTTTAATTGCATGTGTGTGTGCACATGAGTGGTAGTCAAAAGAAATGAGTGGGTTCTCCTTCCTGGATCCTGGGGGATCAAATTCAGTAATAAGGCTCAGCAGCAGACACCTTTAGCCACTGAGCCAGGTTGCCAACCCTACCTTGATCCAAAGGAACTGGGAATGTAACTGTAGAGCAGGGGTAGGTAGGTAACGTGTAAGGCTCTGGGTTCCATCCTCAACACCCAGGATTGGGCAAGAATTACATTGGTCTCAACTCATATATGACTAGAAAATGGTTTTGAAAACCCTACAGAAAACAACCAATATCCCCACCCCACCCAAATCACTACGGATGCTTGGACAGTTTCCAGTTTGGCTGAGGAAAATTTAACTGTACAACGATCATTTAAATATTAGATCTATTCCCACACAGATACAGTTACACATGGTCTTGAGAAATATTCATCTCACAAACACAGATTTTTCTCTACCTGAATATTTACAACTTGTTTACAAAAAAAAATCAAGAATTAACTGAGCACATGGAGCTTGTCAGTAGACAAGGAGATGATCCCTCAATTCTGAAATGTCCAAGTTGTCTCAACAGCCTCTGACGCCAGTAAACCCAGGAGCAACTGTATCTAAGAACCAACCTCCATGGTTTCCCCTCTCATCTTGGCTGATTTCTGTTTCCCCCCCATTGGTAATTCTTAGATTTCATCTTTGCAAAACCACCATCCTTTACAGCGAAGCAACCTTGAGTTTCCACAAATGCAAGAAGGGGGGCGGGGAGGGGAATAAGACCGTTAAGGATCACAAGGAGGAAGTCAGAAGAGTCCTCTTTGCCAGCCTGCTTCAAGCCTAGAGTGTTCACCTCTTTCTGGTCCTGCTTCATTCCTCCCTGCCCACGGCTGAACTCTGCTTGAATTGCCCACCTCACGACATTTGCCCAGACTTCTGCCTTTGCCCTCCATCCTAAGAGTCACCTGACTTCCTGGCCACCAATCTTTTTAAATTTTTATCTCTTTAAGACAGAGTCTCTGCAGTAGCCCAGGCTGGCCTCCAACTGACTACATAGCCAAGGATGACCTTGAACTCCCGATCCTCCAGCCTCCTCCCTCTGGACTGGGATTCTAGGCAAAGGCCACCGGTCAGTCGGCGGTGGGGCCGCGGGCGTCGGAGGCGGTGAGCGCCAGCGTGAAGGCGCGGGCGTCGGAGTCCATCTGCGGGGGGTTGGCGTCGAAGGCCGCCTCCCTGGCCTTGCAGCCCTCCACGAAGATCCGACGACGCTCCTCGATGTCGCGGAGCACCCTGGTGGGGATCAGGGGGTTGGTGTGCAGGTAGTGATGGAACATCCGCTGCTCGTGCAGCTCTAGAAGGTGGAGCGGGTGGATGTGCGGCATGGTCATCATGCCCGGCATGCCCGGGAGTCGCCTGGGAACCAGGCCTGGGGCCCTTGCCATGGGCCGGCCGCCTCCGGCCAGCGGACCTCCGTCCAGGGCCTCGGAGATCCGACCGCCTCCGCCCACTCCCCCCTGCAGGACGTCGCCGACGCCATTCATGGGGCTCAAGTCGGGGACCCTGCTCTCTCCCGGCAGCTCGGACATCACCGAACGGTGAGGTCACCAGAGAGCGCGGAGTTTGGAGGCACCAGGCACTCGGTCCAGCGGCAGCGACGCGGTGCGCATGCGCGGGCCTCGGAGCGCTGGAAAACAGAGTGCATGCGCAAGCACCGCGCGGACCCTTATCGCCCCCTAGCGGTGCTATGTGCCAGTACCGCCGTGGCCGCCTCCAGCTTTCAACTAAGGGGTTCTTCACGTACTTAAAAAAAAATTTTTTTTTCGTTTTGTTTGAGACAGTGTCTCACTACGTAACCTTGGCTGGCCTGGAACTCATATGTATGCTCAGAGATCTGCCTGCTTCTGCCTCCAGGAAGCTGGAATTAAAGGCGTGTGCCACCATACCTAGCTAATTTCTTATTTTTAAAAAGATGTACTCTTAACTTACAGACTATTTTATTCATATGTGTAAGACTGAACTGGGTTGCCTGTGAGGTCAAGGTCAACTTTGTGGAGCTTGTGCTCTCTTTCCACCCTTATGTAGGTTCAGGGTATTAAACTCAGGTTGCTAGTCTTGCTTGGCAAGTACTTTACCTATGGTGCCATTTCTCTGGCTCTGTGCCACATTTAATTTTGTGTGTGCACACATGGGCAAGGCACAGTGTGTGTATGAAGATCAGAATATGACTTTCAGGAAGGGGTCAGTTCCGATCTACCATGTGGAATTAAACTCAGGTTGTCAGGTTTGGAAGCAAGCACCTCTACCCAGGTAATCCATCTTGCTGGCATATTTTCTCATGTATTTTTCTTGATTCTGCTCCCCTCATGGTCTCCCTTGGGAACCCCACGTGGTCTCCTTTCACCATTCGGGGATACTTAATTTACTTGAGTGTAATACGCCATTGTCTTGGCATTCTCTCTTGGCTGCAACTGCCAATCATCTAAGAGACTATACAAGAGAGCTGACTCTGGTGGAGCACACCAGCAATCCCAGTATATGGGAGGCGGGGGCAGGAAGATGAGATAGATCAAAGTCATCGTTGGCTACATGGCAAGTTCTAGGCCAGCCTGGGCTATGTGAAAACATGTCTAGAGTATGTAAGAACCATATGTATCCAATAACTTTCCCCAGTTTCTGTCTGAAATGCAGCTATATCACGGTCATTAATAAACTCTGCACCTGCCTTCTGGTACCGTTGATGAATCCAGAGTGCATGCATCACCAGCCTGTCAATGCTGTTCCCAATACTGTAGCAGCTGGGCCTTCTGGCTCAAGCTTGTAACCACAGATACTTAGGCGCCTAAGGCAGGAAGACAAGGTCCAAGGCCAGTTTGGGCTATAGAATTGAGTTCAAGGCTAGTCTGGGCAACTTAGTAAGACCCTGTCTCAAGGTTAAAAAAAAAAAAAAAAGTAGGGTTGGGGCCGGCCAGATGCCTCAGTAGGTAAAAGTGATGTCTTGAGTTATGACCCTGGGTAGTGGAAGGAAAATAAATTTCTGCAAGTTGTCCCATGAGTTTGAGGCCAGCCATGGCTACACAGTGAGACCCTCTTCTCTCTCTCACACACACAGCTTGTTAGTACATTTGAAAATTATAAAGATCACGCAGTATTAGTTATTGTCAACATGATTTCACAATTCATCATGGTGGATGACATAACCTAGAGCCTCTTTTTAGATTTTTTTCTTTTCTGAGACAGGGTTTCTCTATGTAGCCGGTGATATAGACCAGGCTGGCCTGGAATCCATGAACTCACAGAGACTCCGCCTACCTCTGCCTCCTGAGCGCTGGGAATAAAAGCCTGTGCCACCACCACCAGCAGATTCTGGATTTTGTGATAGGGTCATAATATAAGTTGGCCTCCAATTAAGCATCTTCCTGCTTCTGTCTCCCCTATGCTGGGATTACAGGTGTGTACCAAGTCCAGCATGATCACAGCCTGAGAAAGAGGCCCTTGACAAAGTCCAACCACCTTTCTTTGTAAAAACATGTTACTTTTCATTTTTATGTTTGTGCTTATGTTTCTATATGATTCTCTCTCTCTCTCTCTCTCTCTCTCTCTCTCTCTCTCTCTCTCTCTCTCTCTCTTTCTCTCCGGTGACCTTGGAGGCTACAAGAGGAGTGATCCTTTGGAGCTCAAGTTATAGCTGGTTGTGAGCTACCTACCCCATGGATACTGGGGCCCTGAACTCTGGTCCTCAGGACTGAGCAGTAATCATTCCTCCCAGCCCACCCATCTCTCCAGCCCCAGCAGCCATACCTTTCTCTTTAGGTTTATGTGTATGAGTGTTGTACTTTCCTGCCGGTATGTGCACTATGTATGTGCCTAATGCCTGTGTGGGACAGAATAGGGCATCAGATCACTGAAATTGGAGTTACAGATGTTTGTGATTGTGGGCTGCCATGTAGGTGCTGGGAATGGAACCCAAGGTCTCTGCAAGAGCAACAACATCCATTCTTACACCAGTGTGTATGTGTGTGTGTGTGTGTGTGTGTGTGTGTGTGTGTGTGTGTGTGTGTACACGGGCGCGCATGCGTGTTCGCATACACACACATATATGGGGGGGAGGAAGGAGGGAGGAAGAGAGAGAATGGCCATGGAAAGAATTTTCACAAATCATGATCACCCCACATTATACAGAATGCAGTAGCCAAGGAGTCAATAAAGAGATATCAGAGGGCCAGAGAGATGCTCAGGGGTGAGAGCACTTACTGTATATTTATTTTAGTTGATCTGATAAAACACCAACCAAAGCAAACTTGGTGAAGGAAGGGTTTATTTTAGTTTATAACTCTAAGGTCACAGTCATCTTGGAGGAAAGACAGGACAGGAAGGAGCTCAAGGTAGGAACCTGGAGGCAGGAACTGAAGCAGAGACCATGGAGGGTGCTGCTGACTGGCTTGCTCAGCTACCTTTCCTAGAGATGGCACTGCCGATGGTGGGCTGGGCCTGGCTGCATCAATTAGCAATGAAAATGCCCCATAGACTCACCCATCGGCCAATATGCTAGAGGCAATTCTTCAGTTGAGGCCTCTCTCCTGGTAAGTCAAGATTGGCCATCACACTGTTCAACCATGAGGGCCTGAAATGCGGATCTCAGCATCCATGTAAGAAGCCAAGCAGACAGGAGACACCTGCTTAGCTCTAGGTTCAGTGAGACTGTTTCAGGGCAAGTGATAGAGGACACCTGACATCCTGCTCTGGCTTCTGCATACGTACACATGCATGCACACACCCATGTGTGTGTACGCCACACACGTGAACAAGTACAAACAGTAACATACTGGAGTACAAAGACAGGCTGAGAAATAGGCACAAACTAACTCTTCTGAAGAGATAGAGAAGCTTTCAGAATATATAATAGGAATAACCTCAGTGGTTAAGAGCACTGGCTGTTTTCCCACAGGACCCAGGTTCGATTCTCAGCACCCACATGGTGGCTCACAACCACCTGTAACTCCAGCTCCAGGAGATCAGACATCCTCTTCTGGCCTCCTTGACACCTGGCATTCATGTACCCAGACATACATGCAGACAAGAGGTGAAATATTGAGGGATATGTCTAGACCTGTGAAAGGTCACTTTTAGGAAAATACATTCATTTAACAATACTAGAACTCTCCAAATAAACATCTATACTCAACTGAAGGCCACAATTCTGTGAGCTTGTGTTCATCACGTGTGTGCAGGAGGTACCATGTGCACGTGGAGGCTGGAGGGTTCTTTTTGACAGAGTTCCTTCTTTTCTCAGACAGGCTCATCAGTGACCCTCAGGAACCCCCCCTCTATCTCCATTGCTAGGACTATGGGCATGTGCCACCTCCTGTAGTTTCCATGTGGGTTTTGGGGACAAACCTGGGTCATCATTCTTGAGAAACAAGCATTTTACAGGCTGTGCTGACTGCAAGTCCTAATTTTTTAAAAGCCAGGATATTTAGCCTAAGCTGACTTCAAAGGTCTCAGGATCTTCCTACCTCACCTTCCACGGGCATGAGCTACCACCACCTGGTTTAGGACATCTTTAAAAACTATGCAAATGGCTGGGTATGGTGGAGCTGTTTAATTCCAGCACTCCAGGGGCAGAGGCAGGTGGATCTCTGAGCTGGAGGCCAGCCTGGTCTACACAGTGAGTTCCTAGATAGCCAGGGATACACAGAGAAACCCTGTCTAGAAAAACCAAACCCAAACCAACCAACCAATCAAGTGTGAAAAAAGCTCATTTGGATAGGAAAAGTTCCTTATCTTTTTGTTTCCAGATGGGCTGCTTCTCTGTGTATCCTTGGCTGTCCTGGGACTTACCCTAGACCAGGCTGGCCTTGAACTCAGATCCACCTGCCTCTGCTGGGATTAAAGGACTGGGTGGAAGAGTTCCTCACCTAGCAAGGTAAGGAACTGCTCATACCTGTAACCCCAGTGTTTAGAAGACTGAGATGTGTGAGTCTTTATGTTTCAGGCCAGCGTGAGTTAAAACTTAGATTCTGCCTTAAACTAAATATCACACAATGTACCTCAAAAGGCAGTGGCTCAGAGGTTGGAAGCACTTGCTGCTTTTGCCGAGACCTGGGTTTGGATTCTAACAGCCACATGATGGCTCATAATCATCTATAAATCTACTTCCAAAGGATCCAATGCCCTCTTCTGGCCTTCTGAGGCACTGCACACGCATGGTGCATATACATAAATGTAGGCAACCACTCACATATTAAAGTAAATCTTTAAAAAAAAGACTCAGTATCTTAAAGATAGCAGTTACCCCTGGGTTATATGTAACATGATCCTAAAAATTAGAAATAATAGTAATACAGTAGTAATAATAGTGTGTGGGTGTGTGGTTCATGACTAATCCCAGCACTTTAGAGGCAGAGGAAGGAGGATCTGAGTTTAAGGCTAGCCTGGTCTACAGAGTGAAATCAGGATTACACAGAGAAATCCTGTTTCGATACCCGCCCCCCAAGTAAACATGAGCAAAAATAACCTATTTGAAAGCATGAGTGGGTTCAGCATCAGAAACTTACAGCTCTCTAGGAAAGGCCGTTCTATGGGAAAAGTGAAGCCTCATCTGGAGGTTCTGAATCCATAATGAATTCTCTGAATAAATCCCAAATGGTTCAAGATAAAAAACGAAATCTCTCTCATTCACACCAAGGAAACTGGGATTCAAAATCTTGCAGTTTAGGGAAAACAGGATAAGCAATCCAGGCAGATGTGTTGACTCTGTGTGTACAAGCCTGGTGATCTGAGTTTGATCCCGAGCCCACATCAAGGATAAACTCAGAAAAGCCAAGTAACTGAAAAAATATATTTGTAACTCATATCTCAAACTACAGACATATCTAATGCCTTTAGTACACAGTCAACTATTAGTTATTAAATAAATTATTGAGGGAGAAGTGGATATAGAATGTGGACAGACAGCTGAACAGTGGTGGTGCACAACTTTAATACCAGCACTCAGGAGGCAGAGGGAGGTGGATCTCAGAGTTGGAGGCCAGCCTGGACAACAGAGTGTGTTCCAGGGCAGTCAGGGTTGCACAGAGAAACCCTGTCTCAAAAAAACCAAACCAAGCCAAAGAGAATGTGGGCAGTCATGAGAGCGGAAAAGATGTTAAGATTTTTATGGTGGGGACCAGACCCAGAGATTTACTTATGTATTCTAGGCAGGGGCTCCACCATTGAGCTACACCCCCCAGCCCCTCACTGGAGGATTCTAGGCAGGGGCTCTACCACTGAGCCACACCCGAGCCTCTCACTGGGGCTAGTGTGCTATCACTGACTAATATTTCAAGGCCCCTTTTCATTCCTAAATGAAAAGATTCCTTACATTAAAAACCTTAAAATGCATACAACTTTTTTCTACCATCACGCTGGTAAGCACTACACATCTGACAGTTGAGCATACTGGCGAGGCAATTGGAATATATCCATTTACCAATCACTGGAAGGAGTGTAAAGAGGCCAATTAGTCGTATCTGTACAGTTACAAAGGCAAACTTTTGGTCCAGGAGTATCACTTCTAGAAAATGGACCACAGATATTACCAAGAACAAATAGCCTAAGAAGCTAGTAAGATGGTCCATCAATTTTATGGAAACTTAAAAGGAAAAAGAAAAAAAGTGGTATATAACACCATCATGTGTATTGCAACTTGAGATAATAAACATGAAGAATGTGTTCATAACCAAAGCAGAGCCAGGTGATATGCACAGGAAAGAACCTACCAGAGGCTTTTATCCTGCCAGGAGAAAACGGAAAACAGCTCAACCACCCATCAGCATACTTCGGATTCACTGCAGTATAACCACAGAATGCAAAGAAATAGAGCTCTAGGGAATAAATATATTGGTCGGGAAAGTTCTTCAAGATATTTCTTAATGAAATCACAACATGTAAACCAAAATATGTCAACTTTGTGAAGAAATAAAAATAAATAAAAAATATACGTTGCGTATACATAATGAAATTAGAAAGGAAACTGACTTCAGAGGCTGCATCTGGTAAGGAGACAAGGATGTAGGTCAGAAGACCTCAGTCCTTCATATTCTTGAGGATTACGAACAGATGGCTTACAAAAAAAAATACTGAAAAAACGGAAAACAAATCCCAGAAATGTGGTATGTTTGAAAACACCATTCATCACATACTATTTACAGTATTTATGTTGCTTGCCATTCCCAACGTCTCAGAAACACAGAATCAAGTCTTACACTCTACACTCGCGTTGACGCTGACAGGAAGAGGAGGCGTGTTCTGCCAAAGTCAAGTTCATGACATAAACTTCATCCTAAAACTAGTTTTTAAACACTGGACGCTTTCTTCATCGTGGGCAGTCCACTACTGGCAATTTTCTTTTTCGCGTCTCAAAATTTTACAAAACCATCCTTTACTTATTAACGAAGCCACGTGGATGGGCGTTTCCCGGAACACAAGGAATCTCAATCAATCGTAAACTCAAGGAACGTTACAGGAGTCTAAAGATGCTTTGGACATTTCCCCCCCGCCCAATGTTCTGACGCTTCCCCCACCCCCCCTCCGACGACGATGCACTGCCTTATTCTCAAGATCCTTTTTGACTTCCGAAGACCAAGTTGCAGGATGGGGTTTGACGTGGATGCCGAGGTCTCGGTGCTGTGCCCACCCTGGCCTGACTCCTCACTCTCTGTGGATGAACTTATCGCAACCTAGTTCTTCTATGAGAGGATTGATGACCTCCGACGCGGTCAGGGCTATGGTAAACGTTAAAATGTCAAAATCCACCCTCTGGGGGTTGCGCAGGTACTCTATGTCGAAGGCTGCTTCCCGGGCTCTGCAGGCCTCCACGAAGCGCCTCCGGCGCTCCTCCAGCTCCTGGATCCGGCCCGGGGCGATCGGGTAGTTCTCCAGGTAGTGGCGCAGGAACTGCTGGTAATTGATGCCCAGGACGCTGAGGGGGTGGCGGAGGCGCAGGTACGGCAGCGCCGCCAGGCCTCCCGCCCTGGACCGGGGCCTGCCCTCTGGGGCTTCCTCCTCCAGCGGCTCGCCCAGCAGCCGGGCCACCTCCGCCATCCGTGCTTCCCTGGACGCCGCCGCCACCGGGCCTTCGCGAGCCGCCGCGCCGCCACGGGCCGCCGCGGGACCTCCCCGGGCCTCCGCCGCCCGGCCTTCTCGGGCTGCAGCCACTCTACCTCCTCTGGCCGCCGCCCCCGGGGCTGCGGGGCCTTCCCGGGCCGCCGCCATCGGGCCTCCCCGGATCTCCTCGGGTCGCGCCGGGCCCGGGAGCGCACGCCGCCCACCGCCTACCTCGGCTTGCGGGAGCCCGCGGTCGCCGCCGCCGCCGCCGCTCGCTGCGCCCGTCTGCGGGACGCTGCTGACTGCGGGCGGCTGGGACATGTCGGACCGCAGGGTCAGCACTGCTGCTCGCGGAGACCCCGGGGATAACGGGACGGGGAGGCGCGGGGCGTGCACGCGAGGGCGCGTACACGAGCGCAATGCGCACGGGAGAACGGTGCGGGCACCGCCGCCTGCGCAGGCGCAGCTCCAACGGCGAAGCCGAGGAGCAGTGCGCATGCGTCTCCTCCGGGCGCTTTGCGGGGGGAGCCACCTAGCGGTTAGAAGAACCGTTGCACCCTTTCGGTTGAAGGGTGGAGGTTCTTTTTTTTACATCCCTACCAACTAGTTATCTAGTTTCGATTTTAGTTTTTAAACGGGTCTTTAAAAATTTATTTGTATATATTTATTTTTTTGCAAATAAGTGTTTTGCCTGAGTGTTTGTATATTTGCATATAATGTCGAAAGAAGCCAGAAGTGTGCGCTGGATCCTTTGGAACTGGAGTCCTGGGAACCATGTGCTGGGAACTGAACCTTTACCAGAGTAACCAATGCTCTTAACTTTAGAGCCGCGTTTGTAGCCCCGCCGCCCTTTTTAAAGGAGAAAACTGACTTCCAAAAGTTGGTCTCTGAAATTTTCCCGTGTGCAAACACAAAATAAATGTTCAGAAAAGAACCGGCCACACTTTAATCCCAGCACTCGGGAGGCCAGGATATCCAGGGCCACACAGGCAGAAACCAAAAATGGCAACAAACTGAGTACTGGAGGAGAGCCGATGTCTCCAAGAGTCTGCTGCTCACGCGTTATTCTAGAACTCTGATGAAGTTGCTCATTCAAATGGCTTGGCATGTACTGGCAGCCAAGACTGAAGCGTTCCCGGTAGTTGACATCACTATTGTCTCTTAGTCAATTATCTGTTTTTCTTTATAAACTCTTTAAATATCATTCTTTCCCAAAGTCAGATCCCAAGGTGGTTTGAAGTGACTGAGCCAATCATAAAATGATTCCTGTATCAGTAAGGGTCTAGACCCAATCACTTCAAAGTACACTTAACCCTATCTAGAATTCCCCTTATCATGCTTAAAAGGGGATACCTTTACCCTTGAGGAGCCCTGGGCTAAAGAGACCTGGGCCTGATCTGCTGCTATAAACCTTACCTGCTGCTAAATGTTGAAGCATCCCTAGAATTCATAACAGATACCCCAGGTGCAAGCCTGGATCAATCCCAGAACTGTAACCCTACAGCTCTGAAGTCTTTAAAGCTCCCCCCCCCCATAAAAATCCTTGCTTTGTGCTACTCAGGGTCTCTCTTCCACACACCACCCTTTGGGCACAGTGACCTGACCTGAGGTAGCTTGTCAATAAAGACAATCTTTGCTGTTTCATTGGACTTGGTCTCTTGGTGGTCTTTTTGGGGGTCTGGACTCTGGGCACAACACCATTCCCCAAGGTCAAAGCCATTTTGGATGGGTGCTTAGCATTCTGTTTTTTTCTTGAGAATAAAGATGCTTTCTGCAATTGTGTATTGGGTGTCTTCTGGTCATTTGAAGTGATTTAAGGATCCTACACTAGCCCCAAATAAATGTTTTCTTTATAAGAACTGCTATGGTCATGGTGTCTCTTCACAGAAATAAAAAAACCTAAGAACTCTATACCTTGATCCAAAGGCAACAGGAAGTGAACTGAAACACTGGGTGTAGCTTTGAAACCTCAAAGCCCACCTCCACAGTGACACACTTCCTCCAACAAGCTCACACCTCCTAATAGTGCTGCTCCCCATTGGGGCCTTTTTCTTTCAAACTACTATACCACCAAAGCCCAACTTGGTGAACCAATGAGTTTTACTGGGGTTACCTTCAGGAACAAAAATGACTCAGACAGCTGTATCACCAGAGCCCACTCTAGCACCAGTGACAGCCACAAAACTGGAAATCTGGAGCCCACTGTACAGCCTGTAGGCAGCTCAACAGGTTGGAGACCATCCTTTCCAAGTGACTCAGTTGGTCTAAACCTCGTTCAGGCAGCTTAGCTGGTTTCTGCTTCTTCCAGGCAGCTGGTTGGTCTCAGAGTCTTTTTGCATCTTGGCCTGTTTGAGAATTTCTCTTAGCTTAGCTTGTTTACTTTGGGAGGGTGGGACCTAGTGAATCTGGTCAGTTTCAGGGACTTCCTGAAGCCATTTTGAGTTGTTTACTTTCCTGCTTAAGGAGCTTCCCTGCTGACTGGGATGTTTCTCTTAGTCTTTTCAACACTCCTTAACAACCAGTCACTCTCTTCTCTCCTGAAAGTTCTGCAGTGTCCTTAGGCCCATGGAGGGCCACGCTGACCACCCCAAAAACCACCTTTTCCTGACTCCTCCACAACTTGCTCTTAATGTGCCTCTCCAATAGCCCCTCCCTTCCTCCTCCCTCTAGGCACTCCCTCCTTTCAATCCAATGATGTCCTCCCTTCCTAAGGCCAAATTCTTCACTATTGATAACTCAGTAAACTACAGTACAGTTTAGGGTCTTGTGATAACACCTCCCTCTGCCAAGGCCCACTTCCTGGTTTCCCACCTTAACTCTTTCCTGTCTAGATACCGCCTTCAGTTTAAACCCAGGCATACAAGAACTTAATATTCTGTAATGACAAAAGTGTACAACAATTATGGCCTGTGGTTTTGTTTTCATGTTAAAAGATTTCCAATGAAATCTTCACCTCACACTTTAAGGCACAAAATTAACAGAGATAAAGCTACCAGTCCTAATCTTATGAAAGCTGCATTATACAAGTTAGTTATCAGTTACCTCATGAATAATTAATATCCTTTAATATGTTCATAATTATACATATAGTCATGATTAATTACAAAAATGAGCTTCATTTGGCCTCTTACACACATATATATGTATATATGTATATATATGTTTTCAAAATTAAGTCTTTTAAAACAGTCAACTAGAAACATGATAAGTTTGTTCACTTTGGATATGCTTAATAGAAAAAGAGTTTTACAAAAGGAAGAGTCCTATGATTATGGCATTTAAAATTTGCAATGAAAACCCACACCGGGTGGTGGCTGCACACGCCTTTAATCCCAGCACTCGAAGGCAAAGCCTGGTCTACAGAGCAAGTTCCAGGACAGCCAGGGCTACACACAGAGAAACCCTGTATCAAAACCCAAACCAAATCAAATCAAAGCAAAGCAAAACAAAAAGGCTTCTCACAATAAGCAGAGACCCACCCCCTCCTAACAAGAAACTTTAAGGTCTCCAGTAAAATCAGCTCAGACAACCCCACCTGGACTGTGGTAATGCTAACCACTTGTGTGTCTCATCTGCCACCAGAAACTGTGGACATTTTTGGATTAACTGCTATACTCTGCCTGGTTCAGATAAGGACAATTTTCCCAATTTCCCTCTACAGGATCTGAGATCATGGACAACTAAAGATTAAATATTGCTCTTTTTTTTGACAACTGAAAATCTTTTTCTGATAACTATTTTTTCCTGCAATGAACCTTGTAAGCTTCAAATTACTAAGTATGTTTGTGTCATTTTAATTGTTGTGTGACAATTTAAATTATACTTCCTACTTAAATTTATCCTTCACAGATCTCTGATGACATTGGTGGCTAACTGTAGCTTTAACAGCAAACACCCAATTGCCTGGTTAAGTTGCATTCATATGTACAGTTTGTCTTGACAGGCTTCACACTAACAAAGATTTGAGTTCCTAAAGGTTATGACAAATAGACAAGTAAGTGTAGTATGAGGTTTTTCGCCCGGACTTTTGGGCCTAGCTTCAAGGTTTAGACCCACAGATCCACAGAGACACACAGACACTTACATTAATTTTAGGCTGATCAGCCTAAGGCCCAGGCATATAACTTGCTAACTCTTTACCCTTAAACTAACCCACGACTCTTATCCTGTTCAGCCATGGGGCTCGGTACCTTTTCTCAGAGCAGCATAGTTGTCCTCTGCATCATCTGGCTTGTCTGGCAACTCTGGAGTCTTTGTAGCATTTCTGCTCTGTTCTTCCTGTTCCCAGAGTTTTCTTAGTCTGGTAGCCTCACTCACACTTCCTGTCTGCCTTTGGCCAATCAGCACTTTTTATTAAACCAGTGGGTGGGACAATTATTTACAATGAAACAACATAATCCCCCTACAAGTAAGTTGTATAGGTCAAGGAAAATAAATGATACAGGTTATGACAGTTGAAAATGGGTTAAGGTCTAAAGATACAAAAGTTTAAGTAAGCCATGGGGATTTGAGAAAGTCATTTATGGATTAGAAAAAGTAATTTAAGGTATATAAAAAGTTGTTACAGATTTTTTTTTCCTTTTTTTCTTGTTACTGTTGGGGTCCCAATCAACCTTACCCAGAGTCAGAATTCATAAACAGTCCTCCAGACCCTTCCTGACTCCTTCCTTGCTTCTGATTCTCCCTTATTAGCCAAGACTTCCCCACTTGTCCCTTATTCTCTTAGTAGGAAAGGATGCCCTCTCCAGAGTTGACGTGAATTTCGCCCCCCTCAACATCCCCCAGGACACTCCTACATCTCTCTTCTTCCTTTTCTCAAAAATCCTGAAACTTCTCTTGCTCTCTACCTCCTCAAGTGTCTCTCAGTGTGTCCTCTGTGCCTCCCTTTAATGCTATCCCCTGACACCGTTCCTCTTCTGGTGATGGTCCAGTCACTAAGTTCCGACTCCTCACAAATAATCGATTGTCCCCGACATCTGAGCTCCTTTTGGAAGCCAAAGATGGATTCTCTCAACCTCTCTACCCAATCCCCCAAATCTGCATCCCTATCAGCATTTGGCAAAAACCTCCCCAATCACTCATGTTCCTAAAATATTTCAGTTTCAGAACCTACATGAACACCCAAGGAAAGATTATTCTGTTGTAATAAAAACCTCTAGAATAAAAGTCTCTCTAAAACAAGCAGACCCCACTTTCAGATTAAGAGTTGTTCCTCATTTAACCTTTTTATCTTCAATCTAAATTATCCCGGCTCTTCTGAAGCAGACGCCAGACAAGTACTCCTATTGTGTAAGAGTTTCTTGCCTGGCATAGACCAAACCAGTCCCCTTTATTAACCAATGATATTCACAACATACAGAAAGACATCCCACATCACCCCTGCCAACCAACAGCCGAGGCTTTACTGCCTATTGCCCATTGCTAAGTGTGGTCTCTCCCATTTCCCTGGTCTTGGGACTTTTCTTATCCAATAGTGAACCTAACAGTTTCAGAAGTACACATAAGATCATTTTTTTAAAAAATAAACTCTTTAATTTCACCCCTGTCCTTAGTCTGTCTTTCCCAACAGATTTCAAATTAACTACAGACAACCCAAGTACCAGCTCCATCTGTTACCTTGAAATCTACGCCATGGTCTAGTCTCATAGACTACATTTCCCTAACCTCAGATGTCCTGCAGAACCTGGATATTGACTGACCCAACCTGATTTTCTGGACCTTGACCAACAACCCATCTTCCTTGGGTCCCATAATAAATGACCTATCGTCAATAAGAAGCAGCCAGAGAGAATGACATCCATTTACCCAATACTCAGCCATCTAATAATAAACCAAAAAGATGAAGGAACACTATTCCACTTGGCTCTGGCAGGTCTTGCCCTTCCCTCTGCCTTACTAAAAGCAGTTAGATTTGTAGTATGTGGTTTCTGGTACAGACTTTCTGGTCTAGCCTCGTTGCCCAGACCCACAGACCCACAGTCCCATAGTCCCATTGAAAGACACAGACACTTAAATTAGTTGTAAGCAGATTGACCTGGGGACCAGGCATATAACTTGTTAACTCTTTACCCTTAAACAAACCCATGAATCTTATCCTGCTCAGCCATGCAGCTTGGTATTCTCAGAGGAGCATAGTTGTCCTCTGCATCTGCTTCTATGCTGAGTCTGTGGCATCTCTGCTCTGTTCTTCCTGTTCCCAGAGTTTTCTTAGCCTGGTAGTTTCACACACACTTCCTGTCTTCCTTCAGCCAATCAGTGTTTTTATCAAACTAATATGTAGGGCAATTATTTACAATGTAACATAATCCCACTACATAGATTATATTCCTGAACCTAGTCACCAAGGTCTGCTCCCTTATTTCACCACTTCCTCCTCCTGAAGCTCACTACCAAGGTCCAGCTATCAAAGTATGGAAATCCAGCAATCAAAAGCCTCCTTTGGTTTGTCTAATTTAACATGCCTTGTTAAAATTAAACACCTTATCCTTGTACCTTTATAAATTGTCATTTTTCTATGTGCCATATCAATTTTCTCTCTATCCAGAGGCAATCCTTTGTCCCTCTGGGACAAATACCCCTTCCCCGTTTCCCTGGCTCTCTTCCTGAAGTCAGATGTTTCTAAGCCCTGCCTAGCCCCAAAGTCCAGACCCACAGTCCTGCTGCCACTTAGTCCCATAGAAACACACAGAGGCTTATATTAGTCACAAGCTGATTTTTCTTATCCACATTTAGCCATGTGGCCTGGTACCTTTTCCCCAATGCAGCATTCTTATCTTCCTTATCTCCATCTGATGGGCATCTCCTTCTGCTCTTCAGATTCCCAGATTTCTTCTAGTCTGGTTGCACCACCTCTACTTCCTATCTAGCTTCTGGCCAATCAGCATTTTATTAAACCAGTATTCACAGTGACAAATATTTACAGTGTACAAGAGCACCCACAGCACCTTCCCTTCTCTACGATCCACTATCTACTTTGCTGCTACACTCTAACCCAGGCCTCCATTTTAACTTTCTTCCCCTCTTAGTAAAATATCTCTTTGTGAAAACAAATGTTTGGATCTGGTTTGTGCCTAATTCAGAGGCAGAAAGGGAGTTTACATATTCAGGGGTCTTCTTCATGTAACATCTCCTGAGGAAAAGTTTGTTACACAACAGAGTACCTACCAAGAATCCCCCAATGAGGGGCTGGGGTGTGGCTCAGTGGTAGAGCCCCTGCCTAGAATCCCCCAGTGAGGGGCTGGGGTGTGGCTCAGTGGTAGAGCTCCTGGTTAGGAATATGTGAAGCCATAAGTTCCATTCTTACCACTGGAAAAACAAACCAGGGAGACCTCTGTGAGGTGGGAGATCTCTATGTAATAGGAAAGTTATCTATAAAGTGGGGGAATTACTCAAAGGTGGAAACTCTAAGAGGTCTGGTATATAGTTTCAGAGCAGAATATAGTGGAGAATGTCCTCTGACCTTTATATGTGTGCACGATCCCACACACTTGTGAGCATGGAGTGCTGCAGTCACTAGCTCAGAGCTCTGGTTGTTTTTGGAAAGGGACTCTCTGTGTAGCCCTGGTTTTCTTGGAACACTGTGTCAACTACATTAGCTCACAGATGTATGACTCCCTCTGCCTTTCCAGTGCAGAAATGAAAAGTGGGCATCACTATACATGGCTTCTCAGACCTTTTTATCTGAGGTATAACTATCTGACATCAAAAGCAGAAAACAGCTGAGAAAAAATGTGTATAAAAAATAATTCTGGGTGTGAGGGTGCAGGCCTGTCTACCCAGCATTCAGCTCAGGCTTGGCAGCCAGGGCCTTTACTCACAGAGACATCACACTGTTCATCCTTTAAAGCTGCTTCTATTTCCAATATATATATGTGTGTGTGTGTGTGTGTGTGTGTGTGTGTGTGTGTGTGTGTGTGTGTGTGTGTGTGTGTGTTGTATGTCTATTTTATAAGGACGGGTTAGAAAATGTTTGCAGTTATATGGGTAGGGGGTACTCAGAGACTTACCAGACTGACTATAAATAAATTTTAACAAATATGAGGCTTTTATTTTGATACCATGACTGGCTGGTAACAGGAATCAGGAAGAACCTGAGAGCCCTGCCAAGAGAAAGCCCCCAGCTATGTCAGTTAGGAGTTTATAAATGTGAAACTCACCAGGTTACAGATTTGGGGACCGATTATCTACTGATTTGTGTAAGCAGAACATGACTTTGCAATGGATGTTGGCAGATGCTCCTCAGTTATCTAGAGTAAGCAAGTTATTTTTTAAAAAAAGAACTCTCAGTTACCTGTAAGAACCACTGAGGTAGGAAAATATGTCACATGACTGAGAAGTTTTTGTTTGTTATATTTTAAAAGGTCTTTCCCCCCATGTACCCCACTGCCCTTACCCTCTATTACCTCCCCCACTGCCCTTACCCTCTATTACCTCCCTCAGCATCCCAAACTCTGTGCCCCCATTCACACCCCAAAAGGGCAAGGAGTCCCAAGGTGAATCAGCTCATCCTGACACATCCACACCAGGCAAGTCTGATTCCCTCATTCCAATATATGGATGGGGTTAGGCACTCCTCTGCAGGAAACGGGCTCCAAGGTGCCAGCAAACTCACAGGAATACAGTCTGATCTTACCCTACAAGGCACCACATTCTGGCCATGCCAATCAACAGTCCCCTGCCCTTGGAGGGCCTAGCTCCTTTTCCCGTTGGAATGCCAGTGGCTCTTCTTGATTCAGTGAGCTCTACAAATCTCCAGCCAGCCGTCTCTGTGGGACTCCTCCTCATAATCCCTACCGCCTTGCACGTACAGGCTCTCCTCTCTCACTTTCCAGCTGCACAGGGAACTGGATTTGGCTCTCAATCATGGATCTCTGCCTCCACCTCCATTATTTGTTGGGTGTAGGTTCTGTGATGACACTTAGGGTGGTTATATATTTGATTTGATATATTTGATGATTTTTTTGTTTCATATAAGTCAAGTCTCTCATGTGGCTCAAAGTTTGAGCTAGGCTGGCTGACAGCAGAGCATGTATCACCAAACCCAGATTTATAGAAGCTCTGGCACTCAGGTCCCCAGTTTTCCTGATTAGGCAACCCTTCCACTATTGGATGGAGACCTAGCCAGGGGCATCCTGTGAGTGACTGGAGGTTTCCTTAGCCCCCGGTCTCTTTTCCACCCCACAGTGGCTTCTTCTGTCAGGATGTCCATCTCTTTCTCTCCCTCTTTGTTGCTCCTCCCACTCAACCATCTTCTTCTCTCATAAATTGTTTCCACCTCTTCTTGGTTGCAACCCTTTACGATCCCAATTTTCTCAGGAGATCTCATTTTATCTTTTTTGGAGGATCCCGGGAGTCTCTCTTAAGTTACTTCTGAACTCAAGCTCTTCAGGGGTTGGGGTTGGAAAATATAGTATCTTCAACAAATGGTGTTGGAATAACTGGATGATAGAATGTAGAAGAAAGCAAATAGATCCATAAGGATAATCCTGCAGAAAAGTCTAATCCAAGTGGATCAAAGCCCTCAATTTAAACACAGATACTTTGAACTTTATAGAAATAAAGTGGGAAAGACCCTCCAACACATTGGCAAAGGTGACTGTTTCATAAAGACAACACCAGTAGCACAGACCCTATGAATAACAATGAATAAATGGGAAGTCCTCAAACAGAGAAGCTTCTGTAAGGCAAAGGACACAGTCAGTAAGACAAAAGGACAGGCTACAAGATGGGACAGATCTTCACCATCTCTTCATCTGAGAGAAGACTGACTCTAAAATGTATAGAAACTCCAGAATCTGGGTGTCATTTCTTAGCTACAGTACTAAGCTCTGGGGGTGGGCAGAGGTGGGCGGGGCATTTGTGGTGCACACCCTGATTGCCTGTATGATTGAAACAGAAACAGGAAGATCTCTGTGAATTTGAGGTCAGCCTGGGGTACACAGAGATTTCCTGGTCAGACAAGGCTGCTTAGTGATTCACTGTTTCTTGTGTTGTTTCAATTTTAAAAAATTTTAACGATTTATTTAACAATTTATGCATTTAATTAACATTGTTTTTGAAAGAGAATCTTTCTGTAACTCTGATCAAGGTCAGAGCCTCTGCCTCCAGGATGTAGGGATTACAGGGCTGTGTAGCTCCGCCCACTTCATTATAACAGTATGAAAGCTCAGGTCTCCACACTGAACAGCTCAGTCTGGCCTCAGTTTCCCCAGGAGCCAACCAAAGCCAGGCACGCAGGGTTGGAGCTTTCTTCTGCTTTTGTGATTACCGTTCTGGATTCTTCCACAGTTTGAATGAATATAGAGTGTTCGACGTTTTAACTTGAGTCTTACGGAACAAGCCAGACCCAGCCTCAACCCTACAGAGTTAAAAGCCCAATCTCAGGACTAGAAATTCCACCAATCTCCATCCTGAAAACTAACACCCCACTCAAAGATCCCCTATAGAGGCCCTGCCTTCTGCTCTACACTAGAAACTCCCAAGAGGGGATGGGAGTTTAGTTTACTGGTAGAGCCACTGCTTAGAATTCACCAGTGAGGGGCTGGGAATATAGTTTAGTAGTAGAGCCCTTGCCTAGAACACCCCAAGAAGGGGCTGAAGGCATTGCTCACTGCTAGAGCAACTGCTTGCAATTCCCCAGTGAGGGGTGGGCTTCTACCTTCATAGTACTACAACCATGTATAGATGCTAGAGGCCTCAGGAAAGGAACAAATAAATAGAAAGCAGAAGTTTTGGTTACTATTCTATTGCTGTGAAAGACACCATGACAAAGGCAGATAAGATTTTTTGTTTTTTAAAAAAGCATTTTATTGGGAGATGAAACAGTATCATAATCCATAATCCTAATCACGACAGAGAAGTAAAGAGGATGGTCCTGGAAGAGCAACTGAGGGCCTTCCATCCTGATCATCAGGCAGCAGGAGAGTGACTGGACTGACATGGGCATTGGAAACCTCAAGCCCACCTCTGTGACACACTTCTAGTGAGGACAAACCCTACGATCCATCTCTCACAGTTCCACTAATGAGAACCAAGCACTCAAACATAGGAGCCTCTGGGGGCTGTTCTCACACATCACAGCGGTGTAATCAGTACACCTGTTTTCAATGCTTAAGTTTGACAGGGAAGGAACTCTAGAAATTGTCCAGACCTGCAAGGCCTGTTGGTTCTCAATTACTCTTTGTCCTGGTAAGTCTCTGAAGAGGCACTTTAGGAAATGAGCCAGGGGTAGGAAGTTGGAACAATAATCTGGAGACCTCCCTGTGAATAATGAATTTTGAAAAACCTGTTTGTAGTTCTCCCTGGACATCCTGCCTCACTCAAAGCACCATGGGTACAAATACTTGTCAAAGCTTTTGGGATCATCATCCCCAGGTAATGCATACATTTTTACTAATGTATCGATATCACAGGGCATGGATGCCCATGGAGGCTGGACTAGCCCCAGGCTGGTTTGGTAGATCTCCAGAAGCTCAGAATGATCCAGGGACAGTCCAGCAGAGGCAAAAGTCTCTTCTAGGGGCTTTTCTCCAAAATTCTTCTGTGATTCCTGGTTGCCATTCTCTGAGTCTCTGGTACTGAGGAGCTGAGCACAGTCAGCCATGGCTCCCGAGATCTCATCATCTTTCGAGGATTTTCCCTGCTTGTCGGGGCCTCCACTCACTGTCTTAGGCTGGTTGGACAGTTCACCCATATCTCTTGGTCCCTGGTTGGAAGGTGCTCTCCTAACTCTCTTGGCATGAGGAAACGATGTGCCCATTTCTCGTGGTTCCTGTCTGGATGAGGCACCAATATCTGATGTGTCCTGGTTAGATGATGCCCCCATGTTTGTAATTTCCTGGTTGGATGATGCTGCCATTTCTCTTGTTGCCAGAGTGGATGATGGACAAATCTCTAATGTGGTCTGATTAGATGCCGCTCTTCTCTCTCTCTTGTGCTGCTTGGATGATAGTCCACCCGATGGCTTTTTCTGGGTGGATGATGCACTGAATTCAATTCCTGCCTGCTTAGAAGATGCACCGATCTGTGGTGTGTCCTGGTTGGAAGCACCCATCTCTCTCTTTTCCTGATTGGATGATGTACCAATCTCCAATGTGTCTTCATGATACTGTGAACTCATTTCTAATGTTTCCGAGTTCTGTGAATAACCCATCTCCATCATTCTCGGATTGGAGGATGTACTCATTACTCCTGTTCCCCAATTGGATGATACACCCATTTCTCTTGATCCCTGATGGGAGGGTGTACCAACCTCAAACGTGGCCTGATTGGATGATGACCTTCTCCCTCTACTGCCCTGGTTGGATAATAGTCCTCCCAATGGCTTTTGCTGCTTAATTGATGCATCAATCTGTGGTGTGGCCTGGTTGGATGGTTCACCCATCTCTACTGTGGAATGGCTGGATGGTTCACCCATCTCTAGTGTGCCATGGTTAGATGGTGAACCCATCTGTAGTGTGTCCTTCTTGGATGGTGCACCCATCTCTAGTGTGGCCTGGTTGGATGGTGCACCCATCTGTAGTATGTCCTTCTTAGGTGGTACAACCATCTGTAGTGTGGCTTGATTGGATGGTGCACCCATCTCTAGTGTGGCCTGGTTGGATGGTGCACCCAGCTCTAGTGTGGCCTGGTTGGATGGTTCACCCATCTCTAGTGTGGCCTGGTTGGATGGTGCACCCATCTCTAGTGTGGCCTGCTTGGGTGATGGTTTTTTCCTTTGTTTGTTCTGCTTGAGTGTTGAACCCATCTCCAATGTGTTCTTGTTGGATGGTACATCGACTTTTCTTGTTTCTTGATTGGATGATCCACCTGGCTCTGATGATTCTTTTCCCACTCTCTTTGCCCGGTTGCGTGATGCGCCCATTTCTCTTGAGGCTTGCTTAGATGATGCTCTTTTAACAGCCTTGCCCTGCCTGAATGCTGCCAGAGATGAACTCTCCTGATGGTTTGCCTGCTGTGTCTGAAGTTGGTCTCTCTGATACAGAAACCACATCTGAGAAGCATAAAAACAGTTTGTGATATTTTTAGAAAACAAATTATCTTTCTATAGGTTACCTTAATATATATTATGTATAGTAAATATATATACTATGTATTAATATATCTAAATACTGGGAATATTATATATAGGGTCACCCTTCAATTGAGTGTTGGACCTGTCTCTAAGAGCTTAGTGTTGACTTTAAGAAAATGTACTTTATTCCTGACTTCTTCTTTTTTTTTTTTTTTTTGGTTTTTGAAATTATATTTCTGCCACAAGGCCTGAAGAGGGCATCACATTCCTCTGCAGCTAGAGTTACATGTGGCTGGGAGCCACCACATGGGTGCTGGGAATTGAACCCTCATCAGCTGCAGAACTAGGCAGTTCTCTTAACCACACTGCCAAGTCTCCAGACATAGAAATTTATCTATTATTCATTTCTGTTTGGAGACACGTTGAGACAATTCTGTGGAGGGGAAGAATTCACAAGGCTTTGTGCAGTCAAGAAAATCCCTCTACAGAATGAACCCGTCACCATTAGCCTGAGAACAAGGGCCTAAAAACCAGAGTCCAAAGGAGAAATGTACCGTCCTCAAGATGGAGCTTGTGTATGAACAAGGTATTTAGTGATCTCCTTCTGTTTATATAAAACAATTCTTTCTAGCCTCTGGTGTCCTGGGGCCCAGAGAGAGGAGGTGTGGACTATCACTGACAGAGAGGGGCAGCCTTATCCATCTTAGGACACAGAAACTAAGAAAAGACAGCTCATACAGTCAAGGACAATATTCTGAGCTTATGAGCCATGCACAGTGGCACACACCTTTGAGCCCAGCACTTGAGAGGTGGAGCTGAAAGATCAGGAGTCCAAGGTCATTTTAACCATGTAAGGTGTAAGCCAACCTGGGCTAAATGCAACTTTGTCTCAAATTCAAATAAAAGAATACAGTGAATGATAGCCCAATCTGCAGTGCACTGTTTTCTGAACACCACATCAGAGGGGATGTTAAATAAACCTTCAGAGAAAATGTCTGATTTTACCCTGGAAGCTCTTATCAGAATTGCCTGGGTTTGAACTGCAGACCTTGTATTTCTAGTCTTCCTTAGCAACCTTTTTGTTCGTATTTATGATCAGTGTTTAGAAAATAAAACCACCCAGTATCTAGCATCCGGGTCTGGAAGATCCCGCTGTCAATAACTGGAATTGTTAAAACATGTAAGTCCCAGGGCTGGAGCCTGTAATCACAGCACTCAGGTGAAGAGGTGGATGGATCCTCGTTCAAGGCCAATCCAGTCTTCATAGTGATTTCCGGGACAGCCACAATGTTACACAGACCAACCCTGTCTCATATATACTGGAGGTGAGGCTGGGGCCATCACCCTTAATTTCTGTACTCAGGGGGCAAAACCAAGTCGCCTCTGTAATTTTGGGACCAGCATGATACATAGCAAGTTCCATCCTCAAGAATAAAAGAATATCCATACATGCTTGAAGTGGGCATTGGGGCATATGCCCATAATACCAGCTTTATCCTAGGGGGTGGCATGGAGATACAGATCAAGACTAGCCTTAGACTGAGAGATATTTATTCCTGAAAGTGAAAGAGCCAGGCAATTAAAGCCCATCATTTAATCCCAGCAGAGGAGAGCAGAGTTAGGTAGATCTCTTTGAGTTAATGGCTAGCCTGATCTACAGAGCAAGTTCCAGGATAGTCAGAAGTATATTGAGAAAGCCTGTGTCTATAACTCAAAATAACCAATACACAATGACAGAGCAGGTGGCACTAGTGTCTAAGAAGACTTGCTGCTCTTGCAGAAGACTGGGTCAGTTCCCAACACACACCTCATGAGACTCTGTCTCTTTGGGAGATGGAAAACTTTTCCATGTGGCCTCCTCAGGCACCAGGCTGAGATGTGGTGCTCACACAGGCATTTGGCAGACACAGAAATAAAATAATTTTACAGCTTTAAATGACAACAAAGCCCAGAGGAAGCTCTTCCTAGATGAAACCCAGATCCACACTTCATACACAGACCTGCACTATTTCGAACTTAAGCCGGAGTCTTGAAGCCAGCTCCTTGACTTCCTGCTCCTCTGGAGACATGTTGCTCTGGAAGGCATCTTGCATCACCTTGATTTGTTCCACAGTGAAGATCGTACTGTAGGGCTTTCCTCCTGAGGGAAGAGACAGGAACACTTTCTTTAAAACTTTGGTTTGGCTGTTCGGTTGGTTGTTTTTTTCTACTTTGGCAAAGTGGGTTCTCTGTGAAGCCCTGGTTTTCCTAATCTCTCTCTGTAGATCAGGCTGGACTCAAATTCACAGAGATCCACCTGTCTCTGACTCTGCCACCGAAGAGCAGGGATGAAGGGGAAGCACAACCAACAAGCACAGGCATATTTCTAAATTTATATATTAATCCATGAAATTATTCTCAGTGTATAATAATACCACAGCACCCATGGAGAGGTCAGAAGACCATAAGAAGGAGGTGGTTCCTTCCTTCCACATGTGAATCCCATGGATTGAACCTGGTCACCAGGGTCTGTGAAAGCACATTAACTCCCAGGCTATCTGTGCATTTGATAATCATACAGGACAATAACCACAGCAGATGGGGGCCAAGGCAGGTACATCAAAAGAAGTGTATGAACAACGGTCAAATGAACACAGATACAATATTGATAGCCAACAAGAACAGGCAAATAAACACTACAATGTTTGAATGGAGAAACGGCTCAGTGGAGAACAACACATACTTGTGCTTCTAGAGGAGCAGAGTTCAGTTCCCAGCCCCTAACTGGGTGATCATACACCCTGCATTTACCAGCTAAGGGACCTGCACTCACAAACACACTCATGCATAAATATGAAAAGTAACATGGTTAAAAACTAAGAAAAATTGGGGCTGGAGACAGGGAAACCCTCTACCAACTCAGCTACTCACTGCTCTGCAGGGGACCTACATTTGGTTCCTAGCACAGACCTAGTGGGTCTCAAACCAGCCACACCTCCAGCTACAGAGGATCAATGGTCCTGTCTCCTTGAACAAGTCACATACACACTGCACAGTAATGCAGGTAAATTCTCCTGAGGAATGTGACTGATGATCCTGGTTCTTATCTTGATTCTCTCTGGAGTTAACTAAAACTCAATCAGCTCTAACAGTTGTGAGGGATTTTGTAAAACTAGATTATTAGAGACATATAACCCACCTAAATGAAAATGGTTTCTGCTTCCAAAATCCACCCTGGCCAGGCAGTGCTGGCCCCTGTCTTGAAACCCAGCACTCAGGAGGCAGAGGCAGGCAGAGCTCTGAGTTTGAGGCCAGCCTGATCTGTTTTGTGAGTTCAAGCTTTCAAGGTTACATACCTTGACTTTCTTGGTTTTGTATGTTGTTTTTACCAGGAGGATTATCTGTTGCCCTGGCTGACCTAAAAGAAGTAGAGCTCTGCAGCCTGTGCCTCCCAAGCAATGAGATTAAAGACATGTATCACCAGGATCATCTAATAATGAAATCCCTGGAGGGGGGAGGGAAGCACCACTAGAGAGCAAGAGGGTGTCTTGGAGGCTAAGGGACATAAAAATCCTATGTGTATAAAAATATGAGACGCCTCATTTTGTACAATTAAAAAATAATAACGGATATTACCATCGTTTCTTAAATTTTAAATCTGGAGATGAATGCATAAATATATATATTAAATAAGTGTATTTTTTAACCTTTTTTGTGGTTGTCAGGATGACACCGTGGTTTAGAGGACTCGCTGCTCTTACAGAGGACCCACGTTCTTTTCCCAGCACCCACAGCCTGTTCACAACTCCCTTTAACTCTGAAAGTACCTGAAGACATGACACCTTACTCTCCAAAAGGAGTCCAGGTTGGTTCCCAGCACCCACGACCTCTGGCTCAGATTGGGTCTCTCACCCTCTTCTGCCCTCCAGGAAACTGGAAATGACCCCCACACCGACACATACTTGATTTAATCAAAATGTTAGAACAGACGCCAGGGAAGCGTCTCTCAGCAGAAGCCTTGTTTAGCTCAGGCCAAGTCATGAGTTCCAGCCTCAGAAGACGAGGGAAATAAAGGGAGACAAGACAGTAACAGGGCTTACCAAAGACGTGGAGCAACAGGAATGTGTGGCCCTGCTGGGATCTAGCTATGGACCCCAAGTCGGACACCTCCTCCCTTTTGGAGCAGCCACAGCCAAAGGCACCCCAGCGTCACCCCCACCCAGGCTCTTCCCTTCCTTACCTGACTTGGAGTCTATCTGATAAAACTGTGCCATCAGCGAAGTAGGAATTCGAAACTTGATCAAAGACATCTTCCCAAAGTCTCTCTAACCCAGGAGGGATAATCCAATCGTGTCCTCACAAGGTCTCCAGGTCGAAGGTCCCTTTGGACTCGGCTTGTTCAGTAAGACTCAGGTTAAATTGTCCTAAACTCTGTATTCAGACAAAATGTGGAAGAATCCAGAACGGTAATCACAGAAGCAGAAGAAAGCTCCAACCCTGCGTGCTGGGCTTTGCTTGGCTCCTGGGGAAACTGAGGCCAGACTGAGCTGTGCAGTGTGGAGGCCTGAGCTTTTATACTGTTATAATGAGGTGGGCGGAGCTACACAATCCAGTAATCCCTATATCCTGGGGGCAGAGGCTCTGACCTTGATCAGATTTACAGGAAGATTCTCTTTCAAAAACAATGTTAATTAAACGCATAAATTGTTAAATAAATCGTTAAAATTTTAAAAATTTGAACGACACAAGAAACATGGAATCCCTATGCAGCCTTGTCTGACCGGGAACTCTGTGTACCCCAGGCTGACCTCAAATTCATAGAGATCCTCCTGCTTCTGTTTCAATCATACAGGGAGTCGGTGTGCACCACCAATGCCCCGCCCACCTTTGCCCACTCCCAGAGCTGATTACTAGAGCTAAGAAATGACACCCAGATTCTGGAGTTTCTATACATTTTAGAGTCAGTCTTCTGTCAGATGAAGAGATGGTGAAGATCTGTCCCATCTTGTAGCCTCTCCTTTTGTCTTACTGTGTCCTTTGCCTTACAGAAGCTTCTCAGTTTGAGGACTTCCCATTTATTCACTGTTATTCATAGGGTCTGTGCTACTGGTGTTGTCTTTATGAACCAGTCACCTTTGCCAATGTGTTGGAGGGTTTTCCCCGCTTTATTTTCTACAAAGATCAGAGTATCTGTGGTTAAATTGAGGTTTTTGATCCCCTTGGATTAGACCTTTGTGCAGGATTATCCTTATGGATCTATTTGCATTCTTCTACATTCTACTGTCCAGTGATGCCAACACCATTGTTGAAGACACTATATTTTTCAAAACCACAAAACCCAGAACAGCTTGTGATCAGAAGGAACTCAAGAGAGACATCCATGGATTTCCTAGGAAGAGAAAATATAAAAGATTTCCAGGGAAACTTGCAGCCATACTTGGTTTGTCACCAAGAAGAAGTGGGAAGAGTCTTGAGAGAAGGATGTGATTGATTGAGAGGAACAACAGAGAGGGAGAGAGACATAGATGGATATCTTGATAGAGGAAGCCAAAGTGGGACTGTAAAGAGACCGGGTGATAGGGAATGTTCAAGGACTCACAGGATGTCTCTGACTATCTGGGTTTCGTACCAATAGTGGAGGGGGGGGAGTGCCTAAAAAGATCTTCACCCATCATCAATTAAATAACCAGCCTAAGTGTCATCAGAGAACCTACATCCAACAGGAATGGAGGCAGAGGCAGAGATCCATGCCTGAGCATAGGGTTTAGGTCCCCTTGAAGCTGTAAAGAGAGAGAACAGAGTCTGTGTTAGGTAGGGCATAGGGATTATGAGGTGAAGGCCCACAGAGATGGCTGGAGCTCTGGTGAGCTCACGCATCATGAACAGCCACTGGGGAACTATCAGGAAAAGGAGCTAGGCCCCACAAGGGCAGGCAAATGTCCATTGGCATGAGCAGTATGTGGAGCATCAAGTGTGGGATCAGACTGTGTCCCTGTGGGTGGGCAGCCACTTTGGAGCCCATTCTCTGCAAAGGAGCTCATAACTCAGTCCTCTTATTGGGATGAGGAAATCAGACTGGCCCCGAGTGGATGTGTCAGGCTGAGCTGACCCACCTAGGGACTCCTTACCCTTTTGAGGGAGGTGTCGGTGGCATAATAGAGTGAAAGAGCCTGGGGGAGGGATTGGGAGGAGGGAAGAGAGAGCAAGCAGGGGATACATGGGGGAAAAGAACTTTTAAATACAACATAATAAAAACAAACAAAATACTGCCCGTCTTGTGACATCTTGCCCTGCCTCAGTTGTTCTTACATGAATAAGGACCACAGGATACGAAGGACAGCTCTGATTTAGTAAAAACTTCTTCTTTTTTCAAGATACCTGAGGGGCACCTGCAAACATCCACTGCAGAGTCATGTTCTGCTTACACAAAACACGATATGGCTAATCACTCCACAACTGTAATAGAGGTTTACCTTTATACACACCTAGCTAACATGGCTGGGGGCTTCTTATTGGGACCTTGTGCCTGGTGCCAGCATACCTTGGTGCCAGTATCTAAATAAGAGCCTCTTATTTCTTAAAATGTATTTATATTCAGACTGGGAAATCTCTGAGTGACCCCTACCCAGAATACCGTGAACATTTTCTACCCCATCCTTATTAAATACACATGTCAACAGAGATATTCACACATATACAGGAAAGAAAAGCAGCTTTAAGTATGGGCAGTATAATGTCTCAGTGAGTAGAATGCTGAGCTGAATGTCCAAGCCTGAGCTGAGCTGTGATGACAGGCCTGCACACTCACACCCAGATCTTTTCCTTAGACACACTTTGGCTCAGCAGCTTTCTACTGGTGATGTCAGAAAGTTGTACCTCAGATAAAAAGGTCTGAGAATCCATGAGTTGTGATGCCCAGTTTTCATTTCTGCACTCAAAAGACAGAGGGCTTCATAGGTCTGTGAGCTAACTGAGTTGTGTAGTAAGAGGTTTCTAGACCAGACTTTCAGTCTAGCATCAAGGATGGGACCTGCAGACCCGAGGCTCTGTACCTTTTCTCAGAGCAGAATAGTTGTCTTCTGGCCATCCTGCCTCAGTCAAAGCACCATGGGTACAAATACTTGTCAAAGCTTTTGGGATCATCATCCCCAGGTAATGCATACATTTTTACTAATGTGTCTATATCACATGGCATGGACGCGCATGGAGGCTGGACTAGCCCCAGGCTGGATTGGTAGATCTCCAGAAGCTCAGAATAATCCAGGGACAGTCCAGCAGAGACAAAAGCCTCTTCTGGGGGCTTTTCTCCAAAATTCTTCTGTGATTCCTGGTTGCCGTTCTCTGAGCCTCTGGTACTCAGGAGCTGAGCACAGTCAGCCATGGCTCCCGGGATCTCATCATCTTTCCAGGATTTTCCCTGCTTGTCATGGTCTCCACTCACTGTCTTAGGCTGGTTGGACAGTTCACCCATCTCTCTTGGTCTCTGGTTGGAAGGCGCTCTCCTAACTCTCTTGTGCAGATTGAATGAAGATTCTCCCAGTTTCCAATGTGTCTTCATGATATTGTGAACTCATTTCTAATGTTTCCGAGGTGTACGAATCACCCATTTCTCTTTCTTCCCAATTGGATGATGCACCTATTCCTCCTGTTCCCTGAGGGGAGGGTGCTCTCCGGCCTGCGGTAAAGACAATGGAGACCATAGAGGAGGGGAGTGAGAATGAGGGGGAGGGGACGAAGAAAGACACAAAAAGCAGAGAGATAAGTCAAGTAATGTGATTAAATCTCGGTTTATTGAAGGATTGAACTCAGTAGATAGAGGGTGAAGGGTTGCTTATCACTCTTGCTGCTAGCCTTGAAAAGAAAGTTGCAGCTTCAGAAGGGGGAACGTAGATGACATTACGAGAGGGGGTAGTGTGGGAAAGCAAGGACACCCGGAGAAGAAACATTCCACTCCCAGCAAGAAGTTGTAAATAAGATCTGCTACCGGCCTCATCCTGTTGATTGCTAATGAATGATGGGATGACACCTTGGGTCAGAGCCAGGCAGAGCTTTGCTCTCCACAAGGGTGTTCCAATCTCAAATGTGGCCTGATTGGATACCTATCTTCACACGCTATTGCCCTGATTGGATAATAGTCCTCCAAAGACATTTGCTGGTTGATTGATGCATCATCCACCTCTAGGGTGTCCTGGTTGGATGGTGCACCATCTTTACTGTGGTCTGGTTAAATGGTCCACCCATCTCTACTGTGGGCTCCTTGTGTGATAGTTTTTTTTTTTGCTTGGCCTGCTTGAATGTTGAACCCATCCCTAATGTGGCCTGGTTCCATGGTACACTGACTTTTCTTGTTTCTTGATTGGATCATCCACCTGGCTCTGATGATTCTTTTCCCACTCTCTTTGCCCAGTTGCGTGCTGCGCCCTTTTCTCTTGAGGCTAGATTAGATGATGCTCTTCTAACAGCCTTGCCCTGGCTGAATGCTGCCAGAGATGAACTCTCCTGATGGTTTGCCTGCTGTGTCTGAAATTGCTCTCTCTGATACTGAAACCACATCTGAGAAGCATAAAAATAGTTTGTGATATTTTTAGAAAACAAATTATCTTTCTATAGGATACCTTAATGGATTTTATGTATACCTAAATATATATATTATTTATAATACTAAGAATATTATATACAGGGGTGTCCTGAAGTTCACAGGGTTCCACCTGTCTCTAAGAGTTTAGTGTTTACATTCAGCAAATGTACTTTAGTCCTGATTTCATTCCTGTAGGTTTTTTAAATTATGTTTCTGTGACCATGATTGCAGTTTCCACAGGGACCTGAAGAGGGCATCAGATTCCTCTGAACCTAGAGGTACAGGTGGCTGTGAGCCATCACGTGGGTGCTAGGAATTGAACTCACATCAGGTGCAGAATTTGACAATTCTCTTAACCACACTGCCAAGTCTCCAGACATAGAAATTTATCTATTATTCATTTCTGTTTGGATGCACGCTGAGACAATTCTGTGGAGGGGAAGAATTCACAAAACTTTGCCCAGTCAAGACAATCCCTCTACAGAATGAACCCGTCACCATTAGCCTGAGAACAAGGGCATAAAAGCCAGAGTCCAAAGGAGAAATGGACCATCCTCAAGATGGAGCTTGTGTATGAACAAGGGATTTAGTGATCTCCTTCTGTTTATATAAAACAGTTCTTTCTAGCCTCTTGTGTCCTGGGGCCTAGAGAGAGGAGGTGTGGACTATCACTGACAGAGAGGGGCAGCCTTATCCATCTTAGGACACAGAAACTAAGAAAAGACAGCTCATATAGTCAAGGACAATATTCTGAGCCATGCACAGTGGCACACACCTGTGAGCCCGGCATTTGGGACGTGGAGTCTGAAAGGTCAGGAGTCCAAGGTCATTTCAAACTATGTAAATTATAAGGCAGCCTGGGTTAAATGCAAATTTGTCTCAAATTAAAATAAAACAATACACTGAATGTTAACCCAATCTCCAGTGCACTGTTTTCTGAACACCACATCAGAGGGTGTATTAACTAACCCTTCAGAGAAAATGTCTTATTTTGCCCTGGAAGCTCTTGTCAGAATTGCCTGGGTTTGAACTGCAGACCATGTATTTATAATCTTCTCCAGAAATGATAGTGTTTCTATTTATGATCAGTGGGTAGAAAATAAAACCAAACAGTATCTAGCATCCGGGCCTGGAAGATATGACTGTCAATAACTGGAGTTGTTAATACATGGAAGTCCAAGGGCTGGAGCCTTTAATCCCAGAACTTGGGGGGAAGAGGCAGGTGGAAACTTGCTCAAGGCCTATCCAGTCTACTTAGTGATTTCCAGGACAGCCACAATGTTACACAGACCAACCTTGTCTCATATATATTGGAGGTTAGGCTGGGGCCATCACCTTTAATCCTGGTACTCAGGAACCAGAGCCAGAGTCTTCTCTGTTTTGGGAACAGCATGATCTACATAGCAAGATCCTGCCTCAGAAATAAAGATTATCAATACTCGGTTGAAAAATCAGGCATTGGGGCATAAGCCCATAATACCAAGGGGGGGCATGGAGATACAGAGATCAGGACTAGACTTAGACTGAGAGATGTTCTTTCCTCAAACTGAAAGAGCCAGGCAATGGGAGCACATCTTTTTAATCCCAGCACTCCAGAGCACATGTAGTTGGTTTCTTGGAGTTAATGGCTACCCTGATCTACAGAGATAGTTCCAGAAAATCCAGAACTAGACAGAGAAACCCTATGTCTGAAACTCAAAGACAA
The DNA here is from genome assembly GCA_033318265.1 of Phyllotis vaccarum. Taxonomy (NCBI): domain Eukaryota; kingdom Metazoa; phylum Chordata; class Mammalia; order Rodentia; family Cricetidae; genus Phyllotis; species Phyllotis vaccarum. The sequence goes on along the minus strand of JARWLC010000018.1, from coordinate 18,877,787 downwards.
CCAATACACAATGACAGAGCAGGTGGCACTAGTGTCTAAGAAGACTTGCTGCTCTTGCAGATGACTGGATCAGTTCCCAACACACACCTCATGAGACTCTGTCTCTTTGGGAGATGGAAAACTTTTCCTTGTGGCCTCCTCAGGCACCAGGCTTACATGTGGTACACACACACACTAAGAAAACTCTGGGAACAGGAAGAACAGAGCAGAAATGCCACAGTGACTCCAGAGTTTCCAGACAATCCAGAAGATGCAGGGGATAACTATACTGCTCTGAGAAAAGGTACTGAACCACATGACTAAACAGGGTAAGAATTATGGGTTAGTTTAAGAGTAAAGAGTTAGCAAGCTATATGCCTGGGCCTTAGGCCAATCAGCCTAAAATTATTGTAAGCATCTGTGTGTTTATGTGGTTCTGTGGTACTACAGTTCTGTGGATCCCAACCTTGAGACTAGGCCTGAAAGTCTGAACCAGAAACCTCTTACTACATAAATCAGTTAGTGGCCAGCCTTGCCACAGTGAAAGCCAACTCCGTAAGGGGTTTCATCAATGCCCTTCATCTCTCAAGTAAATTGGTACAGCCAGGAGCACATGTGTCTCATTCTCATCAAAACCTCTATCTAAACATTTAAAATGACATGTTCTATGTGTCTCTGAAGACTTTGAAAACCACTTATCTACTTAAATGTGACTCAATGTGATCTGGAAAGAATACATCATATAAACAAAATTTTGATTGTTACAAATGGCTAACTACTGATTTGTGTTTTTTGATTGTCTTGTATGGGTGATAATAGTAACTTTCAAACACTAGAACTTAAACTAACATTTATAAATGAACTGCACAGGAGCATTACCTTAAAGAGGCGTAGAAACACATATACAATATGTATTAATAAAAACAATCCTAAATTTACAACAATAAACAAAACCCTTTATGCAAACACAAAGAACTATCTAGTGAAACAAAAATAACATTAATTGTATATGAATGTACAAAATACTTTAAACAAAAGCAAAATATATATAGTGTGTATTGTAAGGAAGATAACTTACATTTGTAAGGATTTATCGAAGTGCAGGCTAATGCCAAAAATCAGACATTAAAAAATTCTTCTAATTCTATATTCTTATATTTCATAACAAACATGTTCAACTACCAATAAAAACAACCTCACACAATATCTCTTCAAGATGTAGGATGCTATAGGGTGGGCACAGGTTCACACACAGGATAATATAAGATCAATTCTCCCCCAAACTCCCTTCCTCTTCCTTACTTTAAGACTAACAGTCACATTCTGCCTTATAAATAACTTGACTTGGACACTACCATTCAGTAGGAATTCATCAAATGATCACATTACCCTTCTCCCTTGACCTGACCCAAATACCAAGGCCCACTCACAGAACAGTCTCAATGCCCTAAGAGCTGTACCCAGCCTTAAGCCCAATCTCAGGACTTGAAATTCCACCAATCTCCATCCTGAAAACTAACACCCCACTCAAAAGATCCTCTAAAGAGACCCTGCCTTCTGCTGTACACTAGAAACCCCCAAGAGGGGATGGGAGTTTAGTTTAGTGGTAGAGCCACTGCTTAGAATTCACCAGTGAGGGGCTGGGAATGTAGTTTATTAGTAGAGCCCTTGTCTAGAACACCCCAAGAAGGAGCTGAAGGCATTGCTTACTGCTAGAGCAACTGCTTGCAATTCCCCAGTGAGGGGCTGGGCTTCTACCTTTATAGTACTACAACCATTTATAGATGCTGGAGGCCTCAGGAAAGGAACAAAGAAACAGAAAGCAGAAGTTTTCGTTACTATTCTATTGCTGTGAAAGACACCATGACAAAGGCAGATTTGATTTTAGTTTTAAAAAGCATTTTATTGGGGTATCAAACAGTTTCATAATCCATAGTCCATAATCATGACAGAGAAGTAAAGAGGATGGTCCTGGAAGAGCAACTGAGGGCCTTCCATCCTGATCATCAGGCAGCAGGAGAGAGACTGGACTGACATGGGCATTGGAGACCTCAAGACCACCTCTGTGACACACTTCTAGTGAGGACAAACCCTACGATCCCTCTCTCACAGTTCCACTAATGAGAACCAAGCACTCAAACATAGGAGCCTCTGGGGGCTGTTCTCACACATCACAGCGGTGTAATCAGTACACCTGTTTTCAATGCTTAAGTTTGTCAGGGAAGGAACTCTAGAAATTGTCCAGACCTGCAAGGCCTGTGGGTTCTCAATTACCCTTTGTCCTGCTAAGTCTCTGAAGAGGCACTTTAGGAAATGAGCCAGGGGTAGGAAGTGGGAACAATAATCTGGAGACCTCCCTCTGAAAAACTCAGAACTTTTTATAATGTTTTGAAGGTTTCCCTGGCCATCCTGCCTCACTCAAAGCACCATGGGTAAAAATACTTGTCAACGCTTTTGGGATCATCATCCCCAGGTAATGCATACATTTTTACTAGGGTGTCAATATCACAGGGCATGGACGCACATGGAGGCTGGACTAGCCCCAGGCTGGATTGGTAAATCTCCAGAAGCTCAGAATGATCCGGGGACAGTCCAGCAGAGACAAAAGACTCTTCTAGGGGCTTTTCTCCAAAATTCTTCTGTGATTCCTGGTTGCCATTCTCTGAGCCTCTGTTATTCACGAGCTGAGCACAGTCACCCCTGGCTCCCAAGATCTCATCATCTTTCCAGGATTTTCCCTGCTTGTCGGGGCCTCCACTCACTGTCTTAGGCTGGTTGGATAGTTCACCCATCTCTCTTGGTCCCTGGTTGGAAGGTGCTCTCCTAACTCTCTTGGCATGAGGAAATGATGTGTCCATTTCTCTTGGTTCCTGTCTGGATGAGGCACCAATATCTGATGTGTCCTGGTTAGATGATGCCCCCATGTTTGTAATTTCCTGGTTGGATGATGCTGCCATTTCTCTTGTTGCCAGAGTGGATGATGGACAAATCTCTGATGTGGTCTGATTAGATGCCGCTCTTCTCTCTCTCTTGTGCTGCTTGGATGATAGTCTACCCGATGGCTTTTTCTGGGTGGATGATGCACTGAATTCAATTCCTGCCTGCTTAGAAGATGCACCGATCTCTGGTGTGTCCTGGTTGGATCCACCCATCTCTCTCTTTTCCTGATTGGATGATGTACCAATCTCCAATGTGTCTTCATGATACTGTGAACTCATTTCTAATGTTTCTGAGTTGTGTGAATAACCCATCTCCATCATTCTCGGATTGGAGGATGTGCTCATTACTCCTGTTCCCCAATTGGATGATACACCCATTTCTCTTGAACCCTGGTGGGAGGATGTACCAATCTCAAACGTGGCCTGATTGGATGATGACCTTCTCCCTCTATTGCCCGGGTTGGATAATAGTCCTCCCAATGGCTTTTGCTGCTTAATTGATGCATCAATCTGTGGTGTGGCCTGGTTGGATTGTTCACCCATCTCTACTGTGGCATGGCTGGATGGTTCACCCGTCTCTAGTGTGCCATGGTTAGATGGTGAACCCATCTGTAGTGTGTCCTTCTTGGGTGGTGCAACCATCTGTAGTGTGGCCTGGTTGGATTGTTCACCCATCTCTACTGTGGAATGGCTGGATGGTTCACCCATCTCTACTGTGGCATGGCTGGATGGTTCACCCGTCTCTAGTGTGCCATGGTTAGATGGTGAACCCATCTGTAGTGTGTCCTTCTTGGATGGTGCAACCATCTCTAGTTTGGAGTGGATGGATGGTGCACCAATCTGTAGTATGTCTTTCTTAGGTTGTGCAACCATCTGTAGTGTGGCTTGATTGGATGGTGCACCCATCTCTAGTATGGCCTGTTTAGATGGTATGCCCATTTCTAGTGTGTCCTTCTTGGACGGTGCACCCATGTGTAGTATGTCCTTCTTGGATGGTTCACCCATCTCTAGTGTGTCCTTCTTAGATGGTGCACCCATCTCTAGTGTGGCCTGCTTGGGTGATGGTTTTTTCCTTTGTTTGTTCTGCTTGAGTGTTGAACCCATCTCCAATGTGTTCTTGTTGGATGGTACATCGACTTTTCTTGTTTCTTGATTGGATGATCCACCTGGCTCTGATGATTCTTTTCCCACTCTCTTTGCCCGGTTGCGTGATGGGCCCATTTCTCTTGAGGCTTGCTTAGACGATGCTCTTTTAACAGCCTTGCCCTGGCTGAATGCTGCCAGAGATGAACTCTCCTGATGGTTTGCCTGCTGTGTCTGAAGTTGGTCTCTCTGATACAGAAACCACATCTGAGAAGCATAAAAACAGTTTGTGATATTTTTAGAAAACAAATTATCTTTCTATAGGTTACCTTAATATATATTATGTATAGTAAATATATATACTATGTATTAATATATCTAAATACTGGGAATATTATATATAGGGTCACCCTTCAATTGAGTGTTGGACCTGTCTCTAAGAGCTTAGTGTTGACTTTAAGAAAATGTACTTTATTCCTGACTTCTTCTTTTTTTTTTTGGTTTTTGAAATTATATTTCTGCCACAAGGCCTGAAGAGGGCATCACATTCCTCTGCACCTAGAGTTACACGTGGCTGGGAGACACCACATGGGTGCTGGGAATTGAACCCTCATCAGCTGCAGAACTAGCCAGTTCTCTTAACCACACTGCCAAGTCTCCAGACATAGAAAATTATGTATTATTCATTTCTGTTTGGAGACACGTTGAGACAATTCTGTGGAGGGGAAGAATTCACAAGGCTTTGTGCAGTCAAGAAAATCCCTCTACAGAATGAACCCATCACCATTAGCCTGAGAACTAGGGCCTAAAAACCAGAGTCCAAAGGAGAAATGTACCGTCCTCAAGATGGAGCTTGTGTATGAACAAGGTATTTAGTGATCTCCTTCTGTTTATATAAAACAATTCTTTCTAGCCTCTGGTGTCCTGGGGCCCAGAGAGAGGAGGTGTGGACTATCACTGACAGAGAGGGGCAGCCTTATCCATCTTAGGACACAGAAACTAAGAAAAGACAGCTCATACAGTCAAGGACAATATTCTGAGCTTATGAGCCATGTACAGTGGCACACACCTTTGAGCCCAGCACTTGAGAGGTGGAGCTGAAAGGTCAGGAGTCCAAGGTCATTTTAACCATGTAAGGTGTAAGCCAACCTGGGCTAAATGCAACTTTGTATCAAATTCAAATAAAAGAATACAGTGAATGATAGCCCAATCTCCAGTGCACTGTTTTCTGAACACCACATCAGAGGGGATGTTAAATAAACCTTCAGAGAAAATGTCTGATTTTACCCTGGAAGCTCTTATCAGAATTGCCTGGGTTTGAACTGCAGACCTTGTATTTCTAGTCTTCCTCAGCAACCTTTTTGTTCGTATTTATGATCAGTGTTTAGAAAATAAAACCACCCAGTATCTAACAATCGGGTCTGGAAGATACCGCTGTCAATAACTGGAATTGTTAAAACATGTAAGTCCCAGGGCTGGAGCCTGTAATCACAGCACTCAGGTGAAGAGGTGGATGGATCCTCGTTCAAGGCCAATCCAGTCTTCATAGTGATTTCCGGGACAGCCACAATGTTACACAGACCAACCCTGTCTCATATATATTGGAGGTGAGGCTGGGGCAATCACCCTTAATTTCTGTACTCAGGGGGCAAAACCAAGTCGCCTCTGTAATTTTGGGACCAGCATGATACATAGCAAGTTCCATCCTCAAGAATAAAAGAATATCCATACATGCTTGAAGTGGGCATTGGGGCATATGCCCATAATACCAGCTTTATCCTAGGGGGAGGCATGAAGATACAGATCAAGACTAGCCTTAGACTGAGAGATATTTATTCCTGAAAGTGAAAGAGCCAGGCAATTAAAGCCCATCATTTAATCCCAGCAGGGGAGAGCAGAGTTAGGTAGATCTCTTTGAGTTAATGGCTAGCCTGATCTACAGAGCAAGTTCCAGGATAGCCAGAAGTATATTGAGAAAGCCTGTGTCTATAACTCAAAAACAACCAATACACAATGACAGAGCAGGTGGCACTAGTGTCTAAGAAGACTTGCTGCTCTTGCAGAAGACTGGGTCAGTTCCCAACACACACCTCATGAGACTCTGTCTCTTTGGGAGATGGAAAACTTTTCCATGTGGCCTCCTCAGGCACCAGGCTGAGATGTGGTGCTCACACAGGCATTTGGCAGACACAGAAATAAAATAATTTTACAGCTTTAAATTACAACAAAGCCCAGAGGAAGCTCTTCCTAGATGAAACCCAGATCCACACTTTATACACAGACCTGCACTATTTCGAACTTAAGCCGGAGTCTTGAAGCCAGCTCCTTGACTTCCTGCTCCTCTGGAGACATGTTGCTCTGGAAGGCATCTTGCATCACCTTGATTTGTTCCACAGTGAAGATCGTACTGTAGGGCTTTCCTCCTGAGGGAAGAGACAGGAACACTTTCTTTAAAACTTTGGTTTGGCTGTTCGGTTGGTTGTTTTTTTCTACTTTGGCAAAGTGGGTTCTCTGTGAAGCCCTGGTTTTCCTAAGCTCTCTCTGTAGATCAGGCTGGACTCAAATTCACAGAGATCCACCTGTCTCTGACTCTGCCACCGAAGAGCAGGGATGAAGGGGAAGCACAACCAACAAGCACAGGCATATTTCTAAATTTATATATTACATCCGTGAAATTATTCTCAGTGTATAATAATACCACAGCACCCATGGAGAGGTCAGAAGACCGTAAGAAGGAGGTGGTTCCTTCCTTCCACATGTGAATCCCATGGATTGAACCTGGTCACCAGGGTCTGTGAAAGCACATTAACTCCCAGGCTATCTGTGCATTTGATAATCATACAGGACAATAACCACAGCAGATGGGGGCCAAGGCAGGTACATCAAAAGAAGTGTATGAACAACGGTCAAATGAACACAGATACAATATTGATAGCCAACAAGAACAGGCAAATAAACACTACAATGTTTGAATGGAGAAACGGCTCAGTGGAGAACAACACATACTTGTGCTTCTAGAGGAGCAGAGTTCAGTTCCCAGCCCCTAACTGGGTGATCATACACCCTGAATTTACCAGCTAAGGGATCTGCACTCACAAACACACTTATGCATAAATATGCAAAGTAACATGGTTAAAAAATAAGAAAAATTGGGGCTGGAGACAGGGAAACGCTCTACCAACTCAGCTACTCACTGCTCTGCAGGGGACCCACATTTGGTTCCTATCACAGACCTAGTGGGTCTCAAACCAGCCACACCTCCAGCTACAGAGGATCAATGGTCCTGTCTCCTTGAACAAGTCCCATACATACTGCACAGTAATGCAGGCAAATCCTCCTGAGGAATGTGACTGATGATCCTGGTTCTGATCTTGATTCTCTCTGGAGTTAACTAAAACTCAATCACTGTAACAGTTGTGAGGGATTTTGTAAAACTAGATCATTAGAGACATATAACCCACCTAAATGAAAATGGTTTCTGCTTCCAAAAGCCACCGTGGCCAGACAGTGCTGGCCCCTGTCTTGAAACCCAGCACTCAGGAGGCAGAGGCAGGCAGAGCTCTGAGTTTGAGGACAGCCTGGTCTGTTATGTGAGTTAAGGTTTCAAGGTTACATACCTTGACTTTCTTGGTTTGGTATGTTGTTTTTACCAGGAGGATTATCTGTTGCCCTGGCTGACCTAAAAGAAGTAGATGTCTCAGCCTGAGCCTCCCAAGCAATGAGACTAAAGATGTGAATCAGCAGGATCATCTAATAATGAAATCACTGGAGGAGGGAGGGAAGCACCACTAGAGAGCAAGAGGGTGCCTTGGAGACTAAGGGACACAAAAATACTATGTGTATAAAAATATGAGACTCCTCATTTTGTACAACTGATAAATAATAATGGATATTACCATCGTTTCTTAAATTTTAAATCAGGAGACGAATGCATAAATATATATATTAAATAAGTGTATTTTTTAACATTTTTATGTTGTTGTCAGGATGACTCCGTGGTTTAGAGGACTCGCTGCTTTTACTGAGGACCCACGTTCTGTTCCCAGCACCCACAACCGGTTCACAACTCCCTTTAACTCTGAAAGTACCTGAATAGATGACACCTTACTCTGCTAAAGGAGTCCTGGTTGGTTCCAGCACCCACGACCTCTGGCTCAGATTGGGTCTCTCACCCTCTTCTGCCCTCCAGGAAACTGGAAATGACCCCCACACCGACACATACTTGATTTAATCAAAATGTTAGAACAGACGCCAGGGAAGCGTCTCTCAGCAGAAGCCTTGTTTAGCTCAGGCCAAGTCATGAGTTCCAGCCTCAGAAGACGAAGGAAATAAAGGGAGACGAGATGGTGACAGGGCTTACCAAAGACGTGGAGCAACAGGAATCTGTGGCCCTGCTGGGATCTAGCTATGTGCCCCAAATTGGACACCTCCTCCCATTTGGAGCAGCCACAGCCAAAGGCACCCCAGCGTCACCCCCACCCCGGCTCTGTCCTTCCTTACCTGACTTGGAGTCTATCTGATAAAATTGTGCCATCAGCGATGTAGGAATTCGAAACTTGATCAAAGACATCTTCCCAAAGTCTCTCTAACCCAGGAGGGATAATCCAATCGTTTCCTCACAAGGTCTCCAGGTCGAAGGTCCCTTTGGACTCGGCTTGTTCAGTAAGACTCAGGTTAAAACGTCGTACACTCTGTATTCAGACAAAATGTGGAAGAATCCAGAACGGTAATCACAGAAGCAGAAGAAAGCTCCAACCCTAGGTGCTGGGCTTTGCTTGGCTCCTGGGGAAACTGAGGCCAGACTGAGCTGTGCAGTGTGGAGGCCTGAGCTTTTATACTGTTGTAATGAGGTGGGCGGAGCTACACAATCCAGTAATCCCTATATCCTGGGGGCAGAGGCTCTGACCTTGATCAGATTTACAGGAAGATTCTCTTTCAAAAACAATGTTAATTAAACGCATAAATTGTTAAATAAATCGTTAAAATTTTAAAAATTTGAACGACACAAGAAACATGGAATCCCTACGCAGCCTTGTCTGACCGGGAACTCTGTGTACCCCAGGCTGACCTCAAATTCATAGAGATCCTCCTGCTTCTGTTTCAATCATACAGGGAGTCGGTGTGCACCACCAATGCCCCGCCCACCTCTCCCCTCCCCCATAGCTTAGTACTAGAGCTAAGAAATGTCACCCAGATTCTGGAGTTTCTATACATTTTAGAGTCAGTCTTCTGTCAGATGAAGAGATGGTGAAGATCTGTCCCATCTTGTAGCCTCTCCTTTTGTCTTACTGTGTCCTTTGCCTTACAGAAGCTTCTCAGTTTGAGGACTTCCCATTTATTCATTGTTATTCATAGGGTCTGTGCTCCTGGTGTTGTCTTTATGAACCAGTCACCTTTGCCAATGTGTTGGAGGGTTTTTCCCACTTTATTTTCTACAAAGATCAGAGTATCTGTGGTTAAATTAAGCTTTTTGATCCCCTTGGATTAGACTTTTGTGCAGGATTATCCTTATGGATCTATTTGCATTCTTCTACATTCTACTGTCCAGTGATGCCAACATCATTTGTTGAAGACACTATATTTTTCAAAACCACAAAACCCAGAACAGCTTGTGATCAGAAGGAAATTAAGAGAGACATCCATGAATTTCCTAGGAAGAGAAAATATAAAAGATTTCCAGGGAAACCTGCGGCCATACTTGGTTTGTCACCAAGAAGAAGTGAGAAAAATTCTTGAGAGAAGGATGTGTTTGATTGAGAGGAACAACAAATAGGGAGAGAGACATAGATGGTTATCTTGATAGAGGAAGCCAAAGTGGGACTGTAAAGAGACTGGGTGATAGGGAATGTTCAAGGACTCACAGGATGTCTCTGACTGTCTGGGTTTCGTACCAATAGTGGGGGGGTGCCTAAAAAGATCTTCCCCCATCATCAATTAAATAACCAGCCTAAGTGTCATCAGAGAACCTATATCCAACACGAAAGGAGGCAGAGGCAGAGATCCATGGCTGAGCATAGGGTTTAGGTCCCCTTGAAACTGTAAAGAGAGAGAGCAGAGTCTGTGTTAGGTAGGGCATAGGGGTTATGAGGTGAAGGCCCACAGAGATGGCTGGAGCTCTGGTGAGCTCACGCATCATGAACAGCCACTGGGGAACTATCAGGAAAAGCAGCTAGGTCCCACAAGGGCAGGCAAATGTCCATTGGCATGGGAAGTATGTGGAGCATCAAGTGTGGGATCAGACTGTGTCTCTGTGGGTGGGCAGCCACTTTGGAGCCCATTCCTTGCAAAGGAGCTCATAACTCAGTCCTCTTATTGGGATGAGTAAATCAGACTGGCCACGAGTGGATGTGTCAGGCTGAGCTAACCCACCTAGGGACTCCTTGCCCTTTTGAGGGAGGTGTCGGTGGCATAATAGAGTGAAGGAGCCTGGGGGAGGTATTGGGAGGAGGGAAGAGAGAGCAAGCAGGGGATACATGGAGGGAAAGAACTTTTAAATACAACATAATAAAAACAAACAAAATACTGCCCGTCTTGTGACATCTTGCCTGCCTCAGTTGTTCTCACGTGATAAAGGACCACAGGACAAGAAGGACAGCTTTGATTTAGTATAAACTTCTTCTTTTTTCAAGATACCTGAGGGGCACCTGCAAACATCCACTGCAGAGTCATGTTCTGCTTACACAAAACACGATATGGCTAATCACCCCACATCTGTAATAGAGGTTCACCTTTATACACACCTAGCTAACATGGCTGGGGGCTTCTTCCTGGGACCTGGTGCCTGGTGCCAGCCTCTCTTGGTGCCAGTATCTAAATAAGAGCCTCTTATTTCTTAAAATGTATTTATTTTCAGACTGGGAAATCTCTGAGTGACCCCTACCCAGAATACCGTAAACATTTTCTACCCCATCCTTATAAAATACACATGTCAACAGAGATGTTCACACATATATAGGAAAGAAAAGCAGCTTTAAGTATGAGCAGTATGATGTCTCAGTGAGTAGAATGCTGAGCTGAATGTCCAAGCCTGAGCTGAATGCTTGATGACAGGCCTGCACCCTCACACCCGGATCTATTCCTTAAACACACTTTGGCTCAGCAGCTTTGTACTGGTGATGTCAGAAAGTTGTACCTCAGATAAAAAGGTCTGAGAATCCATGAGTTGTGATGCCCACTTTTCATTTCTGCACTCAAAAGACAGAGGGCTTCATAGGTCTGTGAGCTAACTGAGTTGTGTAGTAAGAGGTTTCTAGACCAGACTTTCAGTCTAGCATCAAGGATGGGACCCGCAGACCCGAGGCTCTGTACCTTTTCTCAGAGCAGAATAGTTGTCTTCTGGCCATCCTGCCTCAGTCAAAGCACCATGGGTACAAATACTTGTCAAAGCTTTTGGAATCATCATCCCCAGGTAATGCATACATTTTTACTAGGGTGTGGATATCACATGGCATGGACGCCCATGGAGGCTTGACTAGCCCCAGGCTGGATTGGTAGATCTCCAGAAGCTCAGAATGATCAAAGGACGGTCCAGCAGAGACAAAAGCCTCTTCTGGGGGCTTTTCTCCAAAATTCTTCTGTGATTCCTGGTTGCTGTTCTCTGAGTCTCTGGTACTCAGGAGCTGAGCACAGTCAGCCATGGCTCCCGAGATCTCATCATCTTTCCAGGATTTTCCCTGCTTGTCATGGTCTCCACTCACTGTCTTAGGCTGGTTGGACAGTTCACCCATCTCTCTTGGTCCCTGGTTGGAAGGCGCTCTCCTAACTCTCTTGTGCAGATTGAATGAAGATTCTCCCAGTTTCCAATGTGTCTTCATGATATTGTGAACTCATTTCTAATGTTTCCGAGGTGTACGAATCACCCATTTCTCTTTCTTCCCAATTGGATGATGCACCTATTCCTCCTGTTCCCTGATGGGAGGGTGCTCCCCGGCCTGCGGTAAAGACAATGGAGACCATAGAGGAGGGGAGTGAGAATGAGGGGGAGGGGACGAAGAAAGACACAAAAAGCAGAGAGATAAGTCAAGTAATGTGATTAAATCTCCGTTTATTGAAGGAATGAACTGAGTAGATAGAGGGTGAAGGGTTGCTTATCACTCTTGCTGCTAGCCTTGAAAAGAAAGTTGCAGCTTCAGAAGGGGGAACGTAGATGACATTATGAGAGGAGTAGTGGGAAAGCAAGGACACCCGGAGAAGAAACATTCCACTCCCAGCAAGAAGTTGTAAATAAGATCTGCTACTGGCCTCATCCTGTAGAATGCTAATGAATGATGGGATGACACCTTGGGCCAGAGCCTGGCACAGCTTTGCTCTCCACTAGGGTGTACCAATCTCAAACCTGGCCTGATTGGATACCTATCTTCACACGCTATTGCCCTGATTGGATGATAGTCCTCCCAAAGATTTTTGCTGGTTGATTGATGCATCATCCATCTGTAGTGTTTCCTGGTTGGATGTTGAACCCATCTACTATGACCTGGGTAGATGGTGCACCCATCTCTAATGTGGTCTGGGTGGATGGTGCACCCATCTCTACTGTGGGCTGCTTGTGTGATGGTTTTTTCCTTTGTTTGGCCTGCTTGAATGTTGAACCCATCCCTAATGTGGCCTGGTTCCATGGTACAATGACTTTTCTTGTTTCTTGATTGGATGATCCACCGGGCTCTGATGATTCTTTTCCCACTCTCTTTGCCTGGTTGCCTGAAGCGCCCATTTCTCTTGAGGCTTGATTAGACGATGCTCTTCTAACAGCCTTGCCCTGGCTGAATGCTGCCAGAGATGAACTCTCCCGATGGTTTCCTTCCTTTGTCTGAAGTTGGTCTTTCTGATACAGAAACCACATCTGAGAAGCATAAAAATGGTTTGTGATGTTTTTAGAAAACAAATTATCTTTCTATACATAAAATGGATTTTATGTATAACTAAATATATATACTATATATAATATAAAAATACTAAGAATATTATATACAGGGGTGTCCTGAAGTTCACAGGGTTCCACCTGTCTCTAAGAGTTTAGTGTTTACATTCAGCAAATGTACTTTAGTCCTGATTTCCTTCCTGTAGGTTTTTTAAATTATGTTTCTGTGACCATGATTGCAGTTTCCACAGGGACCTGAAGAGGGCATCAGATTCCTCTGAACCTGTGAGCCATCACTTGGGTGCTAGGAATTGAACCCACATCAGGTGCAGAATTAGCCAATTCACTTAACCACAGAGCCAAGTCTCCAGACACAGAAATTTATTTATTATTCAATTCTATTTGGATACAAGCTGAGACAATTCTGTGCAGAGGAAAATCTCACAAAACTTTGACCAGTCAAGACAATCCCTCTACAGAATGAACCCGTCACCATTAGCCTGAGAACAAGGGCATAAAAACCAGAGTCCAAAGGAGAAATGGACCATCCTCAAGATGGAGCTTGTGTATGAAAAAGATATTTACTGATCTCCTTCTGTTTATATAAAACAATTCTTTCTAGCCTCTGGTATCCTGGGGCCCAGAGAGAGGAGGTGTGGACTATCACTGACAGAGAGGGGCAGCAGTATCTGATCTTAGGACACAGAAACTAAGAAAAGACAGCTCATATAGTCAAGGACAATATTCTGAGCCATGCACAGTGGCACACACCTGTGAGCCCGGCATTTGGGACGTGGAGTCTGAAAGGTCAGGAGTCCAAGGTCATTCATTTCAAACTATGTAAATTATAAGGCAGCCGGGGCTAAATGAAAATTTGTCTCAAAGTAAAATAAAACAATACACTGAATGATAACCCAATCTCCAGTGCACTGTTTTCTGAACACCACATCAGAGGGTGTATTAACTAACCCTTCAGAGAAAATGTCTTATTTTGCCCTGGAAGCTCTTGTCAGAATTGCCTGGGTTTGAACTGCAGACCATGTATTTATAATCTTCTCCAGAAATGATAGTGTTTCTATTTATGATCAGTGGGTAGAAAATAAAACCAACCAGTATCTAGCATCCGGGCCTGGAAGATACGACTGTCAATAACTGGAATTGTTAAAACATGGAAGTCCAAGGGCTGGAGCCTGTAATCCCAGAACTTGGGGGGAAGAGGCAGGTGGAAACTTGCTCAAGGCCTATCCAGTCTACTTAGTGATTTCCAGGACAGCCACAATGTTACACAGACCAACCCTGTCTCATATATATTGGAGGTTAGGCTGGGGCCATCACCTTTAATCCCGGTACTCAGGAACCAGAGCCAGAGTCTTCTCTGTTTTGGGAACAGCATGATCTACATAGCAAGATCCTGCCTCAGAAATAAAGATTATCAATACATGGTTGAAAAATCAGGCATTGGGGCTTATGCCCATAATACCAAGGGGAGGCATCGAGATACAGAGATCAGGACTAGCCTTAGACTGAGAGATGTTCTTTCCTCAAACTGAAAGAGCCAGGCAATGGGAGCACATCTTTTTAATCCCAGCACTCCAGAGCACATGTAGGTTGGTTTCTTTGAGTTAATGGCTAGCCTGATCTACAGAGATAGTTCCAGAAGATCCAGAACTAGACAGAGAAACCGTATGTCTGAAACTCAAAAAAACCAATACACAATGACAGAGCAGGTGGCACTAGTGTCTAAGAACACTCTGCTCTTGCAGAAGACTGGTTCAGTTCCCAACACACACCTCATGAGACTCTGTCTCTTTGGGAGATGGAAAACTTTTCCATGTGGCCTCCTCAGGCACCAGGCTTACATGTGGTGCACACACAGACTAAGAAAACTCTGGGAACAGGAAGAACAGAGCAGAAATGCCCCAGTGACTCCAGAGTTTCCAGACAATCCAGAAGATGCAGGGGATAACTATACTGCTCTGAGAAAAGGTACTGAACCACATGACTAAACAGGGTAAGAATTATGGGTTAGTTTAAGAGTAAAGAGTTAGCAAGCTATATGCCTGGGCCTTAGGCCGATCAGCCTAAAATTATTGTAAGCATCTGTGTGTCTATGTGGTTCTGTGGTACTGCAGTTCTGTGGATTCCAACCTTGAGACTAGGCCTGAAAGTCGGAACCAGAAACCTCTTACTACATAAATCAGTTAGTGGCCAGCCTTGCCACAGTGAAAGCCAACTCCATAAGGGGTTTCTTCAATCCCTTCATCTCTCAAGTAAATTGGTACAGCCAGGAGCACCTGTGTCTCATTCTCATCAAAACCTCTATCTAAACATTTAAAATGATATGTTCTGTGTCTTTGAAGACTTTGAAAACCATTTATCTACTTAAAATATGACTCAATGTGATCTGGAGAGAATACATCATATAAATAAAATTTTGATTGTTACAAATGGCTAACTACTGATTTGTGTTTTTTGATTGTCTTGTATGGGTGATAATAGTAACTTTCAAACACTAGAACTTAAACTCACATTTATAAATGAACTGCACAGGAGCATTACCTTAAAGAGGAGTAGAAACACATATACAATATGTATTAATAAAAACAATCCTAAATTTACAACAATAAACAAAACCCTTTATACAAACACAAACAACTATAGAGTGAAAAAAAATAACATTAAATGTATATGAATGTACAAAATACTTTAAACAAAAGCAAAATACATGTAGTGTGTATTGTAACGAAGATAACTTACATTTGTAAGGATTTATCAAGGTGCAGGCTAATGCCAAAAATCAGACATTAAGAAATTCTTCTAATTCTGTATTCTTATATTTCATAACAAACATGTTCAACTACCAATAAAAACAACATCACACAACATCTCTTCAAGATGTAGGATGCTATAGGGTGGGCACAGGCTCACACACAGGCTAATATAAGATTAATGCTCCCCCAAACTCCCTTCCTCTTCTTTACTTTAAGACTAACAGTCATATTCTGCCTTATACATAACTTGACTTGGACACTTTCATTCAGTAGGAAATCATCTAATGATCACATCACCCTTCTCCCATGACCTGACACAAATGCCAGGGTCCATCCACAGAACACTCTCACTGCCCTAAGAGCTGGACCCAGTCTTAACCAACAGGATTAAAAGCCCAATCTCAGGACTGGAAATTCCACCAATCTCCATCCTGAAAACTAACACCCCACTCAAAAGATCCTCTATAGAGGCCCTGCCTTCTGCTCTACACTAGAAATCCCCAAGAGGGGATGGGAGTTTAGTTTTGTGGTAGAGCCAATGCTTAGAATTCACCAGTGAGGGGTTGGGGATGTAGTTTACTAGTAGAGCCCTTGCCAAGAACACCCCAAGAAGGCGATGAAGGCATTGCTCACTGCTAGAGCAACTGCTTGCAATTCCCCAGTGAGGGGTGGGTTTCTACCTTCATAGTACTATAACCATGTATAGATGCTAGAGGCCTCAGGAAAGGAACAAAGAAACAGAAAGCAGAAGTTTTGGTTACTATTCTATTGCTGTGAAAGACACCATGACAAAGGCAGATTTGATTTTAGTTTTAAAAAGCATTTTATTGGGGTATCAAACAGTTTCATAATCCATAGTCCATAATCACGACAGAGAAGTAAAGAGGATGGTCCTGGAAGAGCAACTGAGGGTCTTCCATCCTGATCATCAGGCAGCAGGAGAGAGACTAGACTGACATGGGCATTGGAGACCTCAAGACCACCTCTGTGACTCACTTCTAGTGAGGACAAACCCTACGATCCATCTCTCACAGTTCCACTAATGAGAACCAAGCACTCAAACATAGGAGCCTCTGGGGGCTGTTTTCACACATCACAGCAGGTGTAATCAGTACACCTGTTTTCAATGCTTAAGTTTGTCAGGGAAGGAACTCTAGAAATTGTCCAAACCTGCAAGGCCTGTGGGTTCTTGATTACCCTTTGTCCTGCTAAGTCTCTGAAGAGGCACTTTAGGAAATAAGCCAGGGGTAGGAACTGGGAACAATAATCTGGAGACCTCCCTCTGAAAAACTCAGAACTTTTTATAATGTTTGGAAGGTTTCCCTGGCCATTCTGCCTCACTCAAAGCACCATGGGTACAAATACTTGTCAACGCTTTTGGGATCATCATCCCCAGGTAATGCATACATTTTTACTAGGGTGTCAATATCACAGGGCATGGACGCACATGGAGGCTGGACTAGCCCCAGGCTGGTTTGGTAGATCTCCAGAAGCTCAGAATGATCCGGGGACAGTCCAGCAGAGACAAAAGACTCTTCTAGGGGCTTTTCTCCAAAATTCTTCTGTGATTCCTGGTTGCCGTGCTCTGAGTCTCTGGTACTGAGGAGCTGAGCACAGTCAGCCATGGCTCCCGAGATCTCATCATCTTTCCAGGATTTTCCCTGCTTGTCAGGGCCTCCACTCACTGTCTTAGGCTGGTTGGATAGTTCACCCATCTCTCTTGGTCCCTGGTTGGAAGGTGCTCTCCTCCCTCTCTTGGCATGAGGAAACGATGTGCCCATTTCTCGTGGTTCCTGTCTGGATGAGGCACCAATATCTGATGTGTCCTGGTTAGATGATGCCCCCATGTTTGTAATTTCCTGGTTGGATGATGCTGCCATTTCTCTTGTTGCCAGAGTGGATGATGGACAAATCTCTAATGTGGTCTGATTAGATGCCGCTCTTCTCTCTCTCTTGTGCTGCTTGGATGATAGTCCACCCGATGGCTTTTTCTGGGTGGATGATGCACTGAACTCAATTCCTGCCTGCTTAGAAGATGCACCGATCTGTGGTGTGTCCTGGTTGGAAGCACCCATCTCTCTCTTTTCCTGATTGGATGATGTATCAATCTCCAATGTGTCTTCATGATACTGTGAACTCATTTCTAATGTTTCTGAGTTGTGTGAATAACCCATCTCAATCATTCTCGGATTGGAGGATGTACTCATTACTCCTGTTCCCCAATTGGATGATGCACCCATTTCTCTTGATCCCTGATGGAAGGATGTACCAATCTCAAACGTGGCCTGATTGGATGATGACCGTCTCCCTCTATTGCTCGGGTTGGATAATAGTCCTCCCAATGGCTTTTGCTGCTTAATTGATGCATCAATCAGTGGTGTGGCCTGGTTGGATTGTTCACCCATCTCTACTGTGGAATGGCTGGATGGTTCACCCATCTCTAGTGTGCCATGGTTAGATGGTGAACCCATCTGTAGTGTGTCCTTCTTGGATGGTGCAACCATCTCTAGTTTGGCCTGGATGGATGGTGCACCCATCTGTAGTATGTCCTTCTTAGGTGGTACAACCATCTGTAGTGTGGCTTGATTGGATGGTGCACCCATCTCTAGTGTGGCCTGGTTGGAGGGTGAACCCAGCTCTAGTGTGGCCTGGTTGGATGGTTCACCCATCTCTAGTGTGTCCTTCTTGGATGGTGCACCCATCTCTAGTGTGGCCTGCTTGGGTGATGGTTTTTTCCTTTGTTTGGCCTGCTTGAGTGTTGAACCCATCTCCAATGTGTTCTTGTTGGATGGTACATCGACTTTTCTTGTTTCTTGATTGGATGATCCACCGGGCTCTGATGATTCTTTTCCCACTCTCTTTGCCTGGTTGCGTGATGCGCCCATTTCTCTTGAGGCTTGCTTAGATGATGCTCTTTTAATAGCCTTGCCCTGGCTGAATGCTGCCAGAGATGAACTCTCCTGATGGTTTGCCTGCTGTGTCTGAAGTTGGTCTTTCTGATACAGAAACCACATCTGAGAAGCATAAAAACAGTTTGTGATATTTTTAGAAAACAAATTATCTTTCTATAGGTTACCTTAATATATATTATGTATACTAAAATATATATACTATGTATTAATATATCTAAATACTGGGAATATTATATATAGGGCTGTCCTTAAATTGAGTGTTGGACCTGTCTTAAGAGCTTAGTGTTGACTTTAAGAAAATGTACTTTATTACTGACTTCTTCTTTTTTTTTTTGGTTTTTGAAATTATATTTCTGCCACAAGGCCTGAAGAGGGCATCACATTCCTCTGCACCTAGAGTTACATGTGGCTGGGAGCCACCACATGGGTGCTGGGAATTGAACCCTCATCAGCTGCAGAACTAGCCAGTTCTCTTAACCACAGAGCCAAGTCTCCTGACATAGAAATTTATCTATTATTCATTTCTGTTTGGATGCACGTTGAGACAATTCTGTGGAGGGGAAGAATTCAAAAGGTTTGTTCAGTGAAGACAATCCCTGTACAGAATGAACCCGTCACCATTAGCCTGAGAACAAGGGCATAAAAGCCAGAGTCCAAAGGAGAAATGGACCATCCTCAAGATGGAGCTTGTGTATGAACAAGGGATTTAGTGATCTCCTTCTGTTTGTATAAAACAGTTCTTTCTAGCCTCTTGTGTCCTGGGGCCCAGAGAGAGGAGGTGTGGACTATCACTGACAGAGAGGGGCAGGGTTATCCATGTTAGGACACAGAAACTAAGAAAAGACAGCTCATATAGTCAAGGACAATATTCGAGCCATGTACAGTGGCACACACCTGTGAGCCCAGCATTTGAGTGGTAGAGGCTGAAAGGTCAGGAGTCCAAGGTCATTTTAACCATGTAAGGTATGAGCCAACCTGGGCTAAATGCAACTTTGTCTCAAATTCAAATAAAACAATACAGTGAATGATAGCCCAATCTCCAGTGCACTGTTTTCTGAACACCACATCAGAGGGTATGTTAAATAAACCTTCAGAGAAAATGTCTGATTTTACCCTGGAAGCTCTTATCAGAATTCCCTGGGTTTGAACTGCAGACCTTGTATTTCTAGTCTTCCTCAGCAACCTTTTTGTTCGTATTTATGATCAGTGTTTAGAAAATAAAACCACCCAGTATCTAACAACCGGGTCTGGAAGATACCGCTGTCACTAACTGGAATTGTTAAAACATGTAAGTCCCAGGGCTGGAGCCTGTAATCACAGCACTCAGGTGAAGAGGTGGATGGATCCTTGTTCAAGGCCAATCCAGTCTTCATAGTGATTTCCGGGACAGCCACAATGTTACACAGACCAACCCTGTCTCATATATACTGGAGGTGAGGCTGGGGCCATCACCCTTAATTTCTGTACTCAGGGGGCAAAACCAAGTCCTCTCTGTAATTTTGGGACCAGCATGATACATAGCAAGTTCCATCCTCAAGAATAAAAGAATATCCATACATGCTTGAAGTGGGCATTGGGGCATATGCCCATAATACCAGCTCTATCCTAGGGGGAGGCATGAAGATACAGATCAAGACCAGCCTTAGACTGAGAGATGTTTATTCCTGAGAGTGAAAGAGCCAGGCAATTAAAACCCATCATTTAATCCCAGCAGGGGAGAGCAGAGTTAGATAGATCTCTTTGAGTTAATGGCTAGCCTGATCTACAGAGCAAGTTCCAGGATAGCCAGAAGTATATTGAGAAAGCCTGTGTCTATAACTCAAAAACAACCAATACATAATGACAGAGCAGGTGGCACTAGTGTCTAAGAAGACTTGCTGCTCTTGCAGAAGACTGGTCCAGTTCCCAACACACACCTCACGAGACTCTGTCTCTTTGGGAGATGGAAAACTTTTCCATGTGGCCTCCTCAGGCACCAGGCTTACATGTGGGGCACACACAGGCGTTTGGCAGACACAGAAGTGAAATAATTTTACAGCTTTAAATGACAACAAAGCCCAGAGGAAGCTCTTCCTAGATGAAACCCAGATCCACACTTCATACACAGACCTGCACTATTTGGAACTTAAGCCGGAGTCTTGAAGCAAGCTCCTTGACTTCCTGCTCCTCTGGAGACATGTTGCTCTGGAAGGCATCTTGCATCACCTTGATTTGTTCCACAGTGAAGATTGTACTGTAGGGCTTTCCTCCTGAGGGAAGAGACAGGAACACTTTCTTTAAAACTTTGGTTTGGCTATTCGGTTGGTTGTTTTTTTCTGCTTTGGCAAAGTGGGTTCTCTGTGAAGCCCTGGTTTCCCTAAGCTCTGTCTGTAGATCAGGCTAGACTCAAATTCACAAAGATCCACCTCTCTCTGACTCTTCCACCGAAGAGCAGGGAAGAAGGGGAACCACAACCAACAAGCACAGGCATATTTCTAAATTTATATATTACATCCGTGAAATTATTCTCAGTGTATAATAATACCACAGCACCCATGGAGAGGTCAGAAGACTGTAAGAAGGAGGTGGTTCCTTCCTTCCACATGTGAATCCCATGGACTGAACCTGGTAACCAGTGTTTGTGAAAGCACATTAACTCACAGGCTATCTGTGCATTTGATAATCATACAGGACAATAACCACAGCAGATGGGGGCCAAGGCAGGCACATCAAAAGAAGTGTATGAACAATGGTCAACTGAACACAGATACAATATTGATAGCCAACAAGAACAGGCAAATAAACACTACAATGTTTGAATGGAGAAACGGCTCAGTGGAGAACAACACATACTTGTGCTTCTAGAGGAGCAGAGTTCAGTTCCCAGCCCCTAACTGGGTGATCATACACCCTGCATTCACCAGCTAAGGGACCTGCACTCACAAACACACTTATGCATAAATATGCAAAGTAACATGGTTAAAAAATAAGAAAAATTGGGGCTGGAGACAGGGAAACGCTCTACCAACTCAGCTACTCACTGCTCTGCAGGGGACCCACATTTGGTTCCTATCACAGACCTAGTGGGTCTCAAACCAGCCACACCTCCAGCTACAGAGGATCAATGGTCCTGTCTCCTTGAACAAGTCCCATACATACTGCACAGTAATGCAGGCAAATCCTCCTGAGGAATGTGACTGATGATCCTGGTTCTGATCTTGATTCTCTCTGGAGTTAACTAAAACTCAATCACTGTAACAGTTGTGAGGGATTTTGTAAAACTAGATCATTAGAGACATATAACCCACCTAAATGAAAATGGTTTCTGCTTCCAAAAGCCACCGTGGCCAGACAGTGCTGGCCCCTGTCTTGAAACCCAGCACTCAGGAGGCAGAGGCAGGCAGAGCTCTGAGTTTGAGGACAGCCTGGTCTGTTATGTGAGTTAAGGTTTCAAGGTTACATACCTTGACTTTCTTGGTTTGGTATGTTGTTTTTACCAGGAGGATTATCTGTTGCCCTGGCTGACCTAAAAGAAGTAGAGATCTGCAGCCTGTGCCTCCCAAGCAATGAGATTAAAGATATGTATCACCAGGATCATCTAATAATGAAATCACTGGAGGGGGGAGGGAAGCACCACTAGAGAGCAAGAGGGTGTCTTGGAGGCTAAGGGACATAAAAATCCTATGTGTATAAAAATATGAGATGCCTCATTTTGTACAATTGATAAATAATAATGGATATTACCATTGTATCTTAAATTTTAAATCAGGAGACAAATGCTTAAATATATATATTAAATAAGTGTATTTTTTAACATTTTTATGTGGTTGTCAGGATGACTCCATGGTTTAGAGGACTCGCTGCTCTTACAGAGGACCCACGTTCTGTTCCCAGCACCCACAGCCTGTTCACAACTCCCTTTAACTCTGAAACTACCTGAAGAGATGACACCTTACTCTCCTAAAGGAGTCCTGGTTGGTTCCCAGCACCCACGACCTCTGGCTCAGATTGGGTCTCTCACTCTTGCCGCTAGTCTTCAAAAGAAAGTTGCAGCTGCAGGAGGGGGAACGTAGATGAGATTACGAGAGGGGTAGTGTGGGAAAGCAAGGACACCCGGAGAAGAAACATTCCACTCCCAGCAAGAAGTTGTAAATAAGATCTGCTACCGGCCTCATCCTGTTGATTGCTAATGAATGATGGGATGACACCTTGGGTCAGAGCCAGGCAGAGCTTTGCTCTCCACAAGGGTGTACCAATCTCAAATGTGGCCTGATTGGATACCTATCTTCACACGCTATTGCCCTGATTGGATAATAGTCCTCCCAAAGACTTCTGCTGGTTGATTGATGCATCATGCATCTGTAGTGTGTCCTGGTTGGATGGTGCACCATCTCTACTGTGGTCTGGTTAAATGGTCCACCCATCTCTACTGTGGGCTCCTTGTGTGATGGTTTTTTCCTTTGCTTGGCCTGCTTGAATGTTGAACCCATCCCTAATCTGGCCTGGTTCGATGGTACACTGACTTTTCTTGTTTCTTGATTGGATGATCCACCTGGCTCTGATGATTCTTTTCCCACTCTCTTTGCCCAGTTGCGTGCTGCGCCCTTTTCTCTTGAGGCTAGATTAGATGATGCTCTTCTAACAGCCTTGCCCTGGCTGAATGCTGCCAGAGATGAACTCTCCTGATGGTTTGCCTGCTGTGTCTGAAATTGCTCTCTCTGATACTGAAACCACATCTGAGAAGCATAAAAATAGTTTGTGATAGTTTTAGAAAACAAATTATCTTTCTATAGGATACCTTAATGGATTTTATGTATACCTAAACATATATATTATTTATAATACTAAGAATATTATATACAGGGGTGTCCTGAAGTTCACAGGGTTCCACCTGTCTCTAAGAGTTTAGTGTTTACATTCAGAAAATGTACTTTAGTCCTGATTTCTTTCCTGTAATTTTTTTAAATTATGTTTCTGTGACCATGATTGCAGTTCCCACAGGGACCTGAAGAGGGCATCAGAGTCCTCTGAACCTAGAGGTACAGGTGGCTGTGAGCCATCACGTGGGTGCTAGGAATTGAACCAACATCAGGTGCAGAATTTGCCAATTCTCTTAACCAAAGGCAAGTCTCCAGACACAGAGATTTACCTATTATTTGGAGACACGTTGAGACAATTCTGTGGAGGGGAAGAACTCACAAAACTTTGTTCATTCAAGACAATCCCTCTACAGAATGAACCCGTCACCATTAGCCTGAGAACAAGGGCCTAAAAACCAGAGTCCAAAGGAGAAATGGACCATCCTCAAGATGGAGCTTGTGTATGAACAAGGTATTTAGTGATCTCATTCTGTTTGTATAAAACAGTTCTTTCTAGCCTCTTGTGTCCTGGGGCCCAGAGAGAGGAGGTGTGGACTATCACTAACAGAGAGGGGCAGCGTTATCCATCTTAGGACACAGAAACTAAGAAAAGACAGCTCATATAGTCAAGGACAATATTCTGAGCCATGCACAGTGGCACACACCTGTGAGCCCAGCATCTGGGAGGTGGAGGCTGGAAGGTCAGGAGTCCATGGTCATTTCAAACTAGGTAAATTATAAGGCAGCCTGGGTTAAATGCAAATTTGTCTCAAATTAAAATAAAACAATACACTGAATGATAACCCAATCTCCAGTGCACTGTTTTCTGAACACCACATCAGAGGGTGTATTAAGTAATCCTTCAGAGAAAATGTCTTATTTTGCCCTGGAAGCTCTTGTCAGAATTGCCTGGGTTTGAACTGCAGACCATGTATTTATAATCTTCTCCAGAAATGATAGTGTTTCTATTTATGATCAGTGGGTAGAAAATAAAACCAACCAGTATCTAGCATCCGGGCCTGGAAGATACGACTGTCAATAACTGGAATTGTTAAAACATGGAAGTCCAAGGGCTGGAGCCTGTAATCCCAGAACTTGGGGGGAAGAGGCAGGTGGAAACTTGCTCAAGGCCTATCCAGTCTATGTAGTGATTTCCAGGACAGCCACACAGACCAACCTTGTCTCATATATATTGGAGGTTAGGCTGGGGCCATCACCTTTAATCCCGGTACTCAGGAACCAGAGCCAGAGTCTTCTATGTTTTGGGAACAGCATGATCTACATAGCAAGATCCTGCCTCAGAAATAAAGATTATCAATACACAGTTGAAAAATCAGGCATTGGGGCATAAGCCCATAATACCAAGGGGGGGCATGGAGATACAGAGATCAGGACTAGCCTTAGACTGAGAGATGTTCTTTCCTCAAACTGAAATAGCCAGGCAATGGGAGCACATCTTTTTAATCCCAGCACTCCAGAGCACATGTAGGTTGGTTTCTTTGAGTTAATGGCTAGCCTGATCTACAGAGATAGTTCCAGAAAATCCAGAACTAGACAGAGAAACCCTATGTCTGAAACTCAAAGACAACCAATACACAATGACAGAGCAGGTGGCACTAGTGTCTAAGAAGACTTGCTGCTCTTGCAGAAGACTGGATCAGTTCCCAGCACCCACCTCATGAGACTCTGTCTCTTTGGGAGATGGAAAACTTTTCCTTGTGGCCTCCTCAGGCACCAGGCTTACATGTGGCGCACACACAGACTAAGAAAACTCTGGGAACAGGAAGAACAGAGCAGAAATGCCCCAGTGACTCCAGAGTTTCCAGACAATCCAGAAGATGCAGAGGATAACTATACTGCTCTGAGAAAAGGTACTGAACCACATGACTAAACAGGGTAAGAATTATGGGTTAGTTTAAGAGTAAAGAGTTAGCAAGCTATATGCCTGGGCCTTAGGCGGATCAGCCTAAAATTGTTGTAAGCATCTGTGTGTCTATGTGGTTCTGTGGTACTGCAGTTCTGTGGATTCCAACCTTGAGACTAGGCCTGAAAGTCGGAACCAGAAACCTCTTACTACATAAATCAGTTAGCGGCCAGCCTTGCCACAGTGAAAGTCAACTCCATAAGGGGTTTCTTCAATCCCTTCATCTCTCAAGTAAATTGGTACAGCCAGGAGCACCTGTGTCTCATTCTCATCAAAACCTCTATCTAAACATTTAAAATGACATGTTCTATGTGTCTTTGAAGACTTTGAAAACCATTTATCTACTTAAAATGTGACTCAATGTGATCTGGAAAGAATACATCATATAAATAAAATTTTGATTGTTACAAATGGCTAACTACTGATTTGTGTTTTTTGATTGTCCTGTATGGGTGATAATAGTAACTTTCAAACACTAGAACTTAAACTCACATTTATAAATGAACTGCACAGGAACAATACCTTTAGAGGAATAGAAACACATATACAATATGTATTAATAAAAACAATCCTAAATTTACAACAATAAACAAAACCCTTTAAACAAACACAAAAAACTATAGAGTGAAAAATATAACATTAAATGTTATGAATGTACAAAATACTTTAAACAAAAGCATAATATATGTAGTGTGTATTGTAACGAAGATAACTTACATTTGTAAGGATTTCTCGACGTGCAGGCTAATGCCAAAAATCAGACATTAAAAAATTCTTCTAATTCTATATTCTTATATTTCATAACAAACATGTTCAACTACCAATAAAAACAACCTCACACAACATCTCTTCAAGATGTAGGATGCTATAGGGTGGGAAGAGACTCACACACAGGCTAATATAAGATAAATGCTCCCCTAAACTCCCTTCCTGTTCTTTACTTTAAGGCTAACAATCACATTCTGCCTTATAAATAACTTGACTTGGACACTTCCATTCAGTAGGAAATCATCTAATGATCACATCACCCTTCTCCCATGACCTGACCCAAATGCCAAGGTCAACCCACAGAACACTCTCACTGCCCTAAGAGCTGGACCCAGCCTTAATCCTACAGAGTTAAAAGCCAAATCTCAGGACTTGAAATTCCACCAATCTCCATCCTGAAAACTAACACCCCACTCAAAAGATCCTCTATAGAGGCCCTGCCTTCTGCTCTACACTAGAAACCCCCAAGAGGGGATGGGAGTTTAGTTTTGTGGTACAGCCACTGCTTAGAATTCACCAGTGAGGGGCTGGGGATATAGTTTAGTAGTAGAGCCTTTGCCTAGAACACCCCAAGAAGGCGATGAAGGCATTGGTCACTGCTAGAGCAACTGCTGGCAATTCCCCAGTGAGGGGCTGGGCTTCTACCTTCATAGTACTATAACCATGTACAGATGCTGGAGGCCTCAGGAAAGGAACAAATAAACAGAAAGCAGAAGTTTTGGTTACTATTCTATTGCTGTGAAAGACATCATGACCAAGAGAGATTGGATTTTTTTTTAAAAAAAGCATTTTATTGGGGTATCAAACAGTTTCATAATCCATAGTCCTAAACACGACAGAGAAGTAAAGAGGATGGTCCTGGAAGAGCAACTGAGGGCCTTCCATCCTGATCATCAGGCAGAAGGAGAGAGACTAGACTGACATGGGCATTGGAAAACTCAAGCCCACCTCTGTGACACACTTCTAGTGAGGACAAACCCTATGATCCATCTCTAACAGTTCCACTAATGAGAACCAAGCACTCAAACATAGGAGCCTCTGGGGGCTGTTCTCACACATCACAGCAGGTATAATCAGTACACCTGTTTTCAATGCTTAAGTTTGTCAGGGAAGGAACTCTAGAAATTGTCCAGACCTGCAAGGCCTGTGGGTTCTCAATTACTCTTTGTCCTGGTAAGTTCCTGAAGAGGCACTTTAGGAAATAAGCCAGGGGTAGGAACTGGGAACAATAATCTGGAGACCTCCCTGTGAATAATGAATTTTGAAAAACCTGTTTGTAGTTCTCCCTGGACATCCTGCCTCACTCAAAGCACCATGGGTACAAATACTTGTCAAAGCTTTTGGGATCATCATCCCCAGGTAATGCATACATTTTTACTAATGTATCGATATCACAGGGCATGGATGCCCATGGAGGCTGGACTAGCCCCAGCCTGGTTTGGTAGATCTCCAGAAGCTCAGAATGATCAATGGACGGTCCAGCAGATGCAAAAGACTCTTCTAGAGGCTTTTCTCCAAAATTCTTCTGTGATTCCTGGTTGCTGTTCTCTGAGTCTCTGTTATTCAGGAGCTGAGCACAGTCAGCCATGGCTCCCGAGATCTCATCATCTTTCCAGGATTTTCCCTGCTTGTCGGGGCCTCCACTCACTGTCTTAGGCTGGTTGGACAGTTCTCCCATCTCTCTTGGTCCCTGGTTGGAAGGTGCTCCCCTAACTCTCTTGGCATGAGGAAATGATGTGCCCATTTCTCTTGGTTTCTGTCTGGATGAGGCACCAATATCTGATGTGTCCTGGTTAGATGATGCTCCCATGTTTGTAATTTCCTGGTTGGATGATGCTGCCATTTCTCTTGTTGCCAGAGTGGATGATGGACAAATCTCTGATGTGGTCTGATTAGATGCCGCTCTTCTCTCTCTCTTGTGCTGCTTGGATGATAGTCCACCCGATGGCTTTTTCTGGGTGGATGATGCACTGAATTCAATTCCTGCCTGGTTAGAAGATGCACCGATCTCTGGTGTGTCCTGGTTGGATCCACCCATCTCTCTCTTTTCCTGATTGGATGATGTACCAATCTCCAATGTGTCTTCATGATATTGTGAACTCATTTCTAATGTTTCCGAGTTGTTTGAATAACCCATCTCCATCATTCTCGGATTGGAGGATGTACTCATTACTCCTGTTCCCCAAATGGATGATACACCCATTTCTCTTGATCCCTGATGGGAGAGTGTACCAACCTCAAACGTGGCCTGATTGGATGATGACCTTCTCCCTCTATTGCCCTGGTTGGATAATAGTCCTCCCAATGGCTTTTGCTGGATGATTGAAGCATCAGTCTGTGGTGTGGCCTGGTTGGATGGTTCACCCATCTCTACTGTGGCATGGCTGGATGGTTCACCAGTCTCTAGTGTGCCATGATTAGATGGTGAACCCATCTGTAGTGTGTCCTTCTTGGATGGTGCACCCATCTGTAGTATGTCCTTCTTAGGTGGTACAACCATGTGTAGTGTGGCTTGATTGGATGGTGCACCCAGCTCTAGTGTGGCATGGCTGGATGGTATGCCCATCTCTAGTGTGTCCTTCTTGGACGGTGCACCCATCTGTAGTATGTCCTTCTTGGATGGTGCACCTATCTCTAGTGTGGCCTGCGTGGGTGATGGTTTTTTCCTTTGTTTGACCTGCTTTAATGTTGAACCCATCTCCAATGTGTTCTTGTTGGATGGTACATCGACTTTTCTTCTTTCTTGATTGGATGATCCACTGGGCTGTGATGATTCTTTTCCCACTCTCTTTGCCCGGTTGCGTGATGCGCCCATTTCTCTTGAGGCTTGCTTAGACGATGCTCTTCTAACAGCCTTGCCCTGGCTCAATGCTGCCAGAGATGAACTCTCCTGATGGTTTGCCTGCTGTGTCTGAAGTTGGTCTCTCTGATATAGAAACCACATCTGAGAAGCATAAAAACAGTTTGTGATATTTTTAGAAAACAAATTATCTTTCTATAGGTTACCTTAATATATTATGTATACTAAAATATATATATACTATGTATAATATATCAAAATACTGGGAATATTATATATAGTGCTGTCCTTAAAGTCAGTGTTCCACCTGTCTCTAAGAGCTTAGTGTTGACTTTAAGAAAATGTACTTTATTACTGACTTCTTTTTTTTTTTTTTTTTGGTTTTTTAAATTATATTTCTGCCACAAGGCCTGAAGAGGGCATCACATTCCTCTGCACCTAGAGTTACATGTGGCTGGGAGCCACCACATGGGTGCTGGGAATTGAACCCTCATCAGCTGCAGAACTAGCCAGTTCTCTTAAGCACACTGCCAAGTCTCCAGACATAGAAATTTATCTATTATTCATTTCTGTTTGGAGACACGTTGAGACAGTTCTGTGGAGGGGAAGAATTCACAAAACTTTGCCAAGTTAAGACAATCCCTCTACAGAATGAACCCATCACCATTAGTCTGAAAACAAGAGCCTAAAAACCAGAGTCCATAGGAGAAATGTACCATCCTCAAGATGGAGCTTGTGTATGAAGAAGGGATTTAGTGATCTCCTTCTGTTTATATAAAACAGTTCTTTCTAGCCTCTTGTGTCCTGGGGCCTAGAGAGAGGAGGTGTGGACTATCACTGACAGAGAGGGGCAGCGTTATCCATCTTAGGACACAGAAACTAAGAAAAAACAGCTCATATACTCAAGGACAATATTCTGAGCTTATGAGCCATGCACAGTGGCACACACCTGTGAGCCCAGCATTTGAGAGGTAGAGGCTGATAGGTCAGTAGTCCAAGGTCATTTTAACCATGTAAGGTGTAAGCCAACCTGGGCTAAATGCAACTTTGTCTCAAAATCATATAAAAGAATACAGTAAATGATAGCCCAATCTACAGTGCACTGTTTTCTGAACACCACATCAGAGGGTGTGTTAAATAAACCTTCAGATAAAATGTCTGATTTTACCCTGGAAGCTCTTATCAGAGTTGCCTGGGTTTGAACTGCAGAACTTGTATTTCTAATCTTCCTCAGCAACCTTAGTGTTTCTATTTATAATCAGTGGGTAGAAAATAAAACCACCCAGTATCTAGCATCCTGACCTGGAAGATCCCGCTGTCAATACCTGGAATTGTTAAAACATGTAAGTCTCAGGGCTGGAGCTTGTAATCACAGCACTCAGGTGAAGAGGTGGATGGATCCTCGTTCAAGGCCAATCCAGTCTACATAGTGATTTCCAGGACAGCCACAATGTTACACAGACCAACCCTGTCTCATATATATTGGAGGTGAGGCTGTGGCCATCACCCTTAATTCCTGTACTCAGGGGGCAAAACCAAGTCCTCTCTGTAATTTTGGGACCAGCATGATACATAGCAAGTTCCATCCTCAAGAATAAAAGAATATCCATACATGCTTGAAGTGGGCATTGGGGCATATGCCCATAATACCAGCTTTATCCTAGGGGGAGGCATGAAGATACAGATCAAGACCAGCCTTAGACTGAGAGATGTTTATTCCTGAGAGTGAAAGAGCCAGGCAATTAAAACCCATCATTTAATCCCAGCAGGGGAGAGCAGAGTTAGGTAGATCTCTTTAAGTTAATGGCTAGCCTGATCTACAGAGCAAGTTCCAGGATAGCCAGAAGTATACCCAGAAACCCTGTGTCTATAACTCAAAAACAACCAATACACAGTGACAGAGCAGGTGGCACTAGTGTCTAAGAAGACTTGCTGCTCTTGCAGAAGACTGGGTCAGTTCCCAACACACACCTCATGAGACTCTGTCTCTTTGGGAGATGGAAAACTTTTCCATGTGGCCTCCTCAGGCACCAGGCTGAGATGTGGTGCTCACACAGGCATTTGGCATACACAGAAGTCAAATAATTTTACAGCTTTAAATGACAACAAAGCCCAGAGGAAGCTCTTCCTAGTTGACACCCAGATCCACACTTCATACACAGACCTGCACTATTTCGAACTTAAGCCGGAGTCTTGAAGCAAGCTCCTTGACTTCCTGCTCCTCTGGAGACATGTTGCTCTGGAAGGCATCTTGCATCACCTTGATTTGTTCCACAGTGAAGATCGTACTGTAGGGCTTTCCTCCTGAGGGAAGAGACAGAAACACTTTCTTTAAAACTTTGGTTTGGCTGTTGGTTTGGTTGGTTTTTTCGGCTTTGGCAAAGTGGGTTCTCTGTGAAGCCCTGGTTTTCCTAAGCTCTCTCTGTAGATCAGGCTGGACTCAAATTCACAGAGATCCACCTCTCTCTGACTCTGCCACCGAAGAGCAGGGATGAAGGGGAAGCACAACCAACAAGCACAGGCATAATTCTAAATTTATATATTACATCCGTGAAATTATTCTCAGTGTATAATAAATACCACAGCACCCACGGAGAGGTCAGAAGACCATAAGAAGGAGTTGGTTCCTTCCTTCCACCATGTGAATCCCATGGATGAACCTGGTCACCAGGGTCTGTGAAAGTACATTAACTCACAGGCTATCTGTGCATTTGATAATCATACAGGACAATAACCACAGCAGATGGGGGCCAAGGCAGATACATCAAAAGAAGTGTATGAACAACAGTCAAATGAACACAGATACAATATTGATAGCCAACAAGAACAGGCAAATAAACACTACAGTGTTTGAATGGAGAAACGGCTCAGTGGATAACATCACATACTTGTGCTTCTAGAGGAGCAGAGTTCTGTTCCCAGCCCCTAACTGGGTGATCATACACCCTGAATTTACCAGCTAAGGGACCTGCACTCACAAACACACTCATGCATAAATATGGAAAGTAACATGGTTAAAAAATGAGAAAATATGGGGCTGGAGACAGGGAAACCCTCTACCAACTCAGCTACTCAGTGCTCTGCAGTGGATCCTGATTTGGTTCCTAGCACAGACATAGTGGGTCTCAAACCAGCCACACCTCCAGCTACAGAGGATCAATGGTCCTGTCTCCTTGAACAAGTCACATACACACTGTACACTAATGTAGGTTAATCCTCCTGAGGAATGTGACTGATGATCCTGGTTCTGATCTTGATTCTGTCTGGAGTTAACTAAAACTCAATCACTGTAACAGTTGTGAGGGATTTTGTAAAACTAGATTATTAGAGACATATAACCCACCTAAATGCAAATGGTTTCTGCTTCCAAAATCCACCCTGGCCAGGCAGTGCTGGCCCCTGTCTTGAAACCCAGCACTCAGGAGGCAGAGGCAGGCAGAGCTCTGAGTTTGAGACCAGCCGGGTCTGTTATGTGAGTTCAAGGTTTCAAGGTTACATACCTTGACTTTCTTGGTTTGGTATGTTGTTTTTACCAGGAGGATTATCTGTTGCCCTGGCTGACCTAAAACAAGTAGATATCTCAGCCTGTGCCTCCCAAGCAATGAGACTAAAGATGTGAATCACCAGGATCATCTAATAATGAAATCACTGGAGGGGGGAGGGAAGCACCACTAGAGAGCAAGAGGGTGTCTTGGAGACTAAGGGACATAAAATCCTATGTGTATAAAAATATGAGACGCCTCATTTTGTACAATTGATAAATAATAATGGATAGTACCATCGTTTCTTAAATTTTAAATCAGGAGACGAATGCATAAATATATATATTAAATAAGTGTATTTTTTAACATTTTTATGTGGTTGTCAAGATGACTCCGTGGTTTAGAAGACTCGCTGCTCTTACAGAAGACCCACGTTCTGTTCCCAGCACCCACAGGCAGTTCACAACTCCTTTTAACTCTGAAAGTACCTGAAGACATGACACCTTACTCTCCAAAAGGAGTCCAGGTTGGTTCCAGCACCCACGACCTCTGGCTCAGATTGGGTCTCTCACCCTCTTCTGCCCTCCAGGAAACTGGAAATGACCCCCACACCGAAAAATACTTGATTTAATCAAAATGTTAGAACAGACGCCAGGGAAGCGTCTCTCAGCAGAAGCCTTGTTTAGCTCAGGCCAAGTCATGAGTTCCAGCCTCAGAAGACAAAGGAAATAAAGGGAGACAAGACGGTAACAGGGCTTACTAAAGACGTGGAGCAACAGGAATCTGTGGCCCTGCTGGGATCTAGCTATGGACCCCAAGTCGGACACCTCCTCCCATTTGGAGCAGCCACAGCCAAAGGCACCCCAGCGGCACCCCTACCCGGGCTCTGCCCTTCCTTACCTGACTTGGAATCTATCTGATAAAACTGTGCCATCAGCGATGTAGGAATTCGAAACTTGATCAAAGACATCTTCCCAAAGTCTCTCTAACCCAGGAGGGATAATCCAATCGTGTCCTCACAAGGTCTCCAGGTCGAAGGTCCCTTTGGACTCGGCTTGTTCTGTAAGACTCAGGTTAAAACGTCGTACACTCTGTATTCAGACAAAATGTGGAAGAATCCAGAACGGTAATCACAGAAGCAGAAGAAAGCTCCAACCCTGCCTGCCGGGCTTTGCTTGGCTTCTGGGGAAACTGAGGCCAGACTGAGCTGTGCAGTGTGGAGACCTGAGCTTTTATACTGTTATAATGAAGTGGGCGGAGCCACACAATCCAGTAATCCCTATATCCTGGCGGCAGAGGCTCTGACCTTGATCAGATTTACAGGAAGATTCTCTTTCAAAAACAATGGTAATTAAATGCATAAATTGTTAAATAAATCGTTAAAATTTTAAAAATTTCAACGACACAAGAGACATGGAATCCTTATGCAGCCTTGTCTGACCGGAAACTCTGTGTTCCCCAGGCTGACCTCAAATTCACAGAGATCCTCCTGCTTCTGTTTCAATCAGACAGGCAATCAGGTGTGCACCACCAATGCCCCGCCCACCTCTGCCCACCCCCAGAGCTGATTACTAGATCTAAGAAATGACACCCAGATTCTGGAATTCCTATACATTTTAGAGTCAGTCTTCTGTCAGATGAAGAGATGGTGAAGATCTGTCCCATCTTGTAGCCTGTTCTTTTGTCTTACTGTGTCCTTTGCCTTACAGAAGCTTCTTAGTTTGAGGACATCCCATTTATTCATTGTTATTCATAGGGTCTGTGCTCCTGGTGCTATATTTAGGATGTAATCACTGGGCCTATGTGTTGGAGGTCATTTCCCACTTTCTAATCTTCCAGTTGTGTGAAGCTAGGTATACGTTGAGGTCTTTGGTCCTCTGGAATTTAATTTTGTGACAGGGTGATTGGTACGGATCTATTTTCATTCTTCTACATCCTACTCTCCAATGATGCCAACATCATTTGTTGAAGATACTATATTTTTTCAAAACCCTGAACAGCTTGTGATCAGAAGGAACTTAAGAGAGACGTCCATGGATTTCCTAGGATGAGAAAATATAAAATATTCCTAGGGAAACTTGCCGGCATAGTTGATTTGTCACCAAGAAGAAGTGGGAAAAATTCCTGAGAGAAGGATGTGATTGATTGTGAGGAACAACAGAGAGGGAGAGAGACATAGATGGATATCTTGATAGAGGAAGCCAAAGTGGAATTGGAAAGAGACCGGGTGATGCGGAATGTTCAAGGACTCACAGGATGTCTATGGCTGTCTAGGTTTCTGTCCAATAGTTTGGGGGGGTTGCCTAAAAAGATCTTCCCCCATCATCAAATAAATAACCAGCCTAAGTGTCATCAGAGAACGTACATCCAACACGAATGGAGGCAGAGGCAGAGATCCATGGCTGAGCATAAAGTCAAGGTCCCCTCGAAACTGTAAAGAGAGAGAGCAGAGTCTGTGTGAGGTGGGGGATATGGATTATGAGGAGGAGACCCACAAAAATGGCTGGCTGGAGCTCTGGTGAGCTCACTCATGAACAGCCACTGAGGAACTATCAGGAAAAGGAGCTAGGCCCCTCAAGGGCAGGCAAATGTTCATTTGCATGGGCAGTATGTGGAGCATCAAGTGTGGGATCAGACTGTGTCCCTGTGGGTGAGCAGCCACTTTGGAGCCCATTCCCTGCAAAGGAGCTCATACCTCAGTCCTCTTATTGGGATGAGGAAATCAGACTGGCCACGAGTGGATGTGTCAGGCTGAGCTAACCCACCTAGGGACTCCTTGCCCTTTTGAGGGAGGGGTTGGTGGTGTAATAGAGTGAAGGAGCCTGGGGGAGGGATTGGGAGGAGGGAAGAGAGAGCAAGCAGGGGATACATGGGGGAAAAGAACTTTTAAATACAACATAATAAAAACAAACAAAATACTGCCCGTCTTGTGACATCTTGCCCTGCCTCAGTTGTTCTTACATGAATAAAGACCACAGGATACAAAGGACAGCTCTGATTTAGTAAAAACTTCTTCTTTTTTCAAGATACCTGAGGGGCATCTGCAAACATCCACTGCAGAGTCATGTTCTGCTTACACAAAGCACGATATGGCTAATCACCCCCAAATCTGTAATTTAGTGGGTTTCACCTTTATACACACCTAGCTAACATGTCTGGGGGCTTTTTCTTGGGACCTGGTGCCTGGTGCCAGCCTCTCTTAGTGCCAGTATCTAAATAAGAGCCTCTTATTTCT
Organism: Phyllotis vaccarum; assembly: GCA_033318265.1. NCBI lineage: Eukaryota > Metazoa > Chordata > Mammalia > Rodentia > Cricetidae > Phyllotis > Phyllotis vaccarum. Next base: position 18,842,199 of record JARWLC010000018.1, on the reverse strand, counting down.
TAAAATGTATTTATATTCAAACTGGGAAACCTCTGAGTAAACCCTGCTCAAAATACCGTGAACATTTTCTACCCCATTCTTATAAAATAGACATGTTAACAGAGATGTTCACACATATATAGGAAATAAAAGCAGCTTTATGTATGGGCAGTATGATGTCTCAGTGAGTAGAATGCTGAGCTGAATGTCCAAGCCTGAGCTGAGTGCTGTGATGACAGGCCTGCACCCTCACACCCAGATCTTTTCCTTAGACACACTTTGGCTCAGCATCTTTCTACTGGTGATGTCAGAAAGTTGTACCTCAGATGAAGAGGTCTGAGAATCCATGAGTTGTGATGCCCACTTTTCATTTCTGCACTCAAAAGACAGAGGGAGTTATATGTCTGTGAGCTAACTGAGTTGTGTAGTAAGAGGTTTCTGGACCAGACTTTCAGGCCTCCCTCAAGACTGGGACCCACACACCCATGGGCCATGACAGGCACCATAGAAGAAGTAGGAGGAGGAATCAGAATAGGTAGGAAAGGAAGGGCAGAGTCAGAGGCAGATCCAGATGAAGCCCAAAGGAGCAACATGTAAGGAACACAGGTGAGCCACAGGCCACGAGGCAGACAGATTAATAGAAATGGGTTGATTTAAGATGTAAGAGCCAGCTAGCAATGTGCCTAATCCATAGGCCAAACAGCATCAAGTTAATATAAGTGTCTGAGTCATTTCTGGGGGTCTGAGCAGTGGGCAGCGGTGGCTGGGTGGCTAAGGGGTCTGGCAGGGCAGGTCTGTGGGTCTCGGACCTCTAGCCACCTGGGACCCAGAAACCCCACTACTACAGATGGTGCCCAACGTGGGGCGATTATCCACTTAATGCCTGAGAAAGTTTAAAAAGGGTTTTAGCAAAAATTGAGCCAAGGAAGCTTCCACATTGTGTATAGGAAGCGAGTCATTGATCAAAGAAAGCATGGCATCCGGGTCACATTCAATATGGCGCGGGCGGACTGGTGGCAATCAGTGTAAGCTGCAATCAGGCGGGTTCCTGAAATCTTACAGAAGACTCAGTAGCATGTGATTGAGTTAAAGTTTCTGTTTATTTTGAAGAAAAGGAAACAAAGACAGTTTCTCAGTAGCAGCATTTTCTTTAGCCTGCTCTGTTCGCTGGCCACGAGTAGAGACGTGGTCCCTTTAAGAGAACTTAGTGATTCAGCCTAATCTGCAAAAACTATGCTGCTCTTTTAGAGAGTGTATTTTAAAAGCTCTTAGGGTTAAAAGATGATTAAGGATTCACAATAAAACAGATTCAGATGAAAAGAAAAACCTGTAAATGGGTTACAACGTGTGTAAAAGATACATAGGCTTCAGAGAGAAAAGAAAGAGGTTAGAAAAAGTCTTTAAAAATAGAAATAGAGTAATAAAAATATAATAAGGCATGTAAAGATGGAAAATAGACACAAAATCTGGATTTTGGTTGTTATTGTATTTTCTTTTAATTTTTTAACTGTTAATGAGCTAACTACAGAAAAACAATGGATTGCAAATGCAAAGGCTACTCAGTTAAACAAGAACATATATTTTAAAGGTATTTTGATTTTGAAAATTGTGTCTAAGGATTTATTGCTTTGGAAGAGTTCTGCTTTTGTTTCCACAGAAGATGAGAACCTGTGGATTGCTTCCAGGCAAATATGGTTTCATCAACCAAGACCACCTGAAAAAACCTGATGGGAAGAGATGGCCATATCAGCTTCAGAGCTGCAGACTGATCCAGCCTCAACAACTGAGAGATTTTCAATTCCCCTTAATCAGCAGGAAGTAGTAATGGAAAACAATGCCCAAATTCCCCTAATCTTGTTTGTAGATGTTTGTTTTCATTATAAATGGTTAATGGTCATAGTTAATCTCTTTCTAAGAAGAAAAGGGGGATATGGTATATAAATGATTTTTTTAAAAATTAGATGATTGAATTTACTTAGATCAGGAAATCAGCTGTTAATCTCAAAATGCTTTACATTGGTATAGATTTTGGTTTACTGATATAAATTTAAGGTCAATTTTGTTATGCTGTATGTGTTTTTCTATTCTTGTTTAAGGTATGATGCTCATGTAACGGATTTAAAACTGTAATGTATAATTAAGAAATGAAGGTTAATAGTCACCTTTGATAATCAAACTTATAGTTAGGTTAGTTAGGATTTTTTAGGTATACAAAGATATATGTCAATTAGGTAGGTAATCTTCAAATACTTCTAAGACCTACAGAATATGGCATTTAAAATGTTTTAAGAACTTAGACTTTTCTGGACAGTGAGACAGATTTGTTCCTGGCAGCACCAGTCTTCTTCAGGAGAAAAATGGGCATCAAAGAAACTCCATATGGAGTCTACTCTCTTTGTGGCAATGGTTAGCCACTAGCAAGAACCTGTTCTTATATTGACTGCTTGACAGTAGGCTATTAAAACTGGACATGCAGGCTCCATAAGAAGATGACCTCTGAACTTTGGCAAAACAAGCCGAGATGGTCATTTAGGTTTCTGCTTTACAGAGAAAACTGTCAGACATTCTTCAGGACTCGAGGAGAAGCAACAGATGAACTTGCCAGAATGGGCAGAGCAGATTTCCTGCTTTACTGAAATGATAAAAGACTCTGGGCCTGTAGGCTGAAGATGGATGCCCCAACTTTATAAAGGAACTTTGGGTAACTGTCCAGGCAGATAGGTTTCATCTCTGTCCTTTCTAGATTTTAGAAGTCGCTTGCACTTCAGTTTACTTGGATAAATATATCCTTCTATGGTCTTTAATGTAGTTGAAGATTAGATAGTTATAGGTATAGATTTTCTTAGTCATTTGAAAGGTATATTGCATATAAAACTTTGGATTCGTAAAGATAAGGTAGATGATAGAGTATTTTCTTTAATTTTGCTAAATACAAATAGACTAGATATTGTAACTGTAATATTGCTTGATAGCTATTTTGTTATATGTAATTTTGCCATGTTAAAATTGAAACCTTCCTTTTTGATTAGACAGAAAGGGGGAAGTGATGTGGGAATGCCTTTCTGTATGCTGTGAATATCAATCTTTAAATAAAGGAGCTGTTTTGGGCTATGACAGGCACCATAGAAGAAGTAGGAGGAGGAATCAGAATAGGTAGGAAAGGAAGGGCAGAGTCAGAGGCAGATCGAGCTGAAGCCCAAGGGAGCAACATGTAAGGAACACAGGTGAGCCACAGGCCACAAGGCAGACAGATTAATAGAAATGGGTTGATTTAAGATGTAAGAGCTAGCTAGCACTGTGCCTGAGCCATAGGCCAAACAGCATCAAGTTAATATAAGTGTCTGAGTCATTTCTGGGGGTCTGAGTGGCGGGCGGCGGTGGCTGGGAGGCTAAGGGTCTGGCAGGGCAGGTCTGTGGGTCTTGGATCTCTAGCTGCCTGGGACCCAGAAACCCCACTACTACACCTATAACGTGCTAACTCTTTACCCTTAAACTAACCCATGACTCTTATCCTGTTCAGCCATGGGGCCCTGTACCTTTTCTCAGAGCAGCATAGCTGTCCTCTGCATCTTCTGGCTTGTCTGGCAACTCTAAAGTCTTTCTTTTTAATTAGCAAAAAGTGGTAATATTGTGGAATATTGTTTTATGCATTGTTAATTTTATTCATGTTTCCTTCATTCGCCTCTGTGAAGCTGTGTTACTGTGCCTGTCTAAACACCCCGTGTCCTAATATAGAAGAGATGAGCCAATAGCAAGGCAGGAGAAATACAGGTGAGGTTGGCAGTCAGGAAGGATAATCAGAAGGAGAAATTGGAGGAAGAAAGAAGAGGTGGCCTGAGGAGGAAGAAGACTCCAGGATCCAGCCACCCGGATACAATCAGGAATGGAGAAAGAAATTCAGGAACACAGGAATAGAAAATAGAAGGCCCAGAGACAAAAGATAGACGGGAAAATGGAGTTCAGAAAAGCTGGGTAGAAATAAGCCAAGTCAAAGGCAGGGATTCATCTTCATGAGTCAGTCATATTTGGGACCTTGATCACATTCTCCCAAAACAGCAAAATAAATCCACATGTTCCTATTCATGTTACTATCTATCTATCCATCTAGCATCTATCAATCTATCATTCTATCCATCCATCCATCCATCCATCCATCCATCCATCCATCTATCCATCCATCCATCCATCCATCTATCCATTCATCCATTCATCCATCCATCCATCCACCCATCTATCTACTTACCTACCTATCTATCCATCTATCTATCTATCATTCTATCTATCTATCTACCTGTCTGTCTGTCAGTCTGCTTGTCTGCCTATCTATATATCTATCATCAATATATCTATATATCTGTCTAGATATCTATCTGTTATCTATCATTCCACCATCTATATTCATGTGCATGCCTGCATTAGGTTAGGGGTACCATAGGTGTGCAGGTGTCCTCAGAGAGTAGGAGTTGGCACCAGATCTCCTGTGGGTACAAATGATTGTGAGGCAGTGGAGTGTATTCCGGGAACTAGACCTGGATCCTCTGCCTGTCATTTCTCCAGCATCTTGGCTACAACTCCATCTCTCACTTTCTTTCTTTCTTTTCCCAGACTTAATTTTTCCTTGTAGTCTTGCCTGTTGTGGAACTTGGATTTTATTCCTTGCTGATCTAAAACTCACAGAGATCTGACTGCCTCTTTACCGCCCAAGTACTAGCATTAAAGGGGTGTGCCAACTCCTCCTGGCTTTTACCACCTCTTAACTGCAGAACCATAGCTCCAGCCCTTGGTTTGGTAGCAGAGGATCTGGGGTGATGCCAGTCAGCACCAGAGACAGAACTACAGCGTTTGCCCATTAGGAGTGTGGGCAACAGGCTGCCATATTGTCTCAGAGCAGAATACACTGCAGAATGTCCTCTGCCCTTTATATGTGTGCACAACCCCACACACTTGTGAACACTGAGCAATCAGTAGCTCAGAGTTCTTGATTTGGAAAGGGATTCTCTGTGTATCCTGGATTTCTTGAAACACTGTATCAACTGTGTAGTGGATTTAAGATGTTAAATTATAAATAATTGTCCGGCCTATGATTTAAATAAAAAGTACTAATTGGCCTTAAATAAAAAGTGCTAATTGGCCAAAGGCAGACAGGAATTGTGTGTAGGGATACCAGACTAAGAAAACTCTGGGAAAAGGAAGAACAGAGCAGACATGCCACAGTGACTCCGGAGTTTCCAGACAATCCAGAAGATGCAGAGGACAACGATACTGCTCTGAGAAAAGGTACTGAGCCACATGACTGAACAGGGTAAGAAATATGGGTTAGTTTAAGAATAAAGAGTTAGCAAGTTATATTCCTGGGCCTTTGGCCGATCAGCCTAAAATTAATGTAAGCTTCTGTGTGTCTCTGTGGGACAGTAGGACCTCAGGTCTGCAGATCCAAAACTTGAGGCTAGGCCTGAAAGTCTGGCCAGAAACCTCTTACTACAAATGGCATCTCAATGTGGGTAAAATATTCTCACATAAAGCTATAGAATGCTTAATAAACAGCCAAGAGCACAGAAAGGAAACACAAAGCAGCAACAGAGTTCTATCTCTGAAGTGCCCGGTGGTAAAGAGACTGAGTGGTGTATGGGATTAATTTATAAAATATTGTGTTTGCTGCATGCAACTTAAGTCAAACAAGGCCAGTTCCTTGGCCTAGATGTAAGCAAGGAGCTCTACATGGTGGATTGAAGGTTTCTGTTACTAAGGACAAAAGGAGAACAGAGTGAAAGATGGCTTCTTAGTGGTGATATTTTCTTGTTAAACTCTGTTTGCTGGAGGCATGCAGGGGCTTGGTTTTTTTTTTTCTCAGAGAAGCTTCCTGATTCAGCCTTAGAGGCAAAACACTTGTGAGTCTTTTAAGAGGCCCTGCTGCATAATACTTGAATGGAGATGATGAGCAGCAGATGGCAATGCTTTACTTGGTGATTATACAGACCCTAAAATTCCCCCAGAGTATCTGGGCTAAAAGGCTAAATTCTATAAAGGTAGACTAGGGGCTGGGTGGAACCATCCATCCATCCTACCAACCATTAAAGCTTAGCCAAGGACCTTGGCAGATTAAAGGTGTAGTCAGAAACAGAAGAAGAAGCTGAGTAGAGTCAATCACCCTAGCCAAGCAAAGGTGTGGTTAGAGACAGAAAAAGTTAAGAAATATACAGTAAGGACAGATTTTTAAAAAGTCTAAATGGTTTAGAGTGCGTTGCAAATATATAAGCATAGGTGTAGAGAGAGTAAAGAAAAATGGTAGAGAAAGCCCTTAATAAAGAAATCAAGTACCAAAAAAAGGCACGTACAGGTGGAAAATACAAAGTGTCTGGATACTGTATGTTATTGTCTCATCTTTAAGCTTCTTGACTGAAAATGAAATAGTAAAAGCTGCTAAAAGACAGTTGATTATAAATGCTGGTGGATTAATTCAACCTATATATTTTGTAAATGAATGAATTTTGAAATTGAAATCCAAAGACATGCTACTTTGGAAAAGAGGTTTTCTTTTAATTTCCACAGAAAATCAGAGGTTGTGGATTTATTCCTGGATAAAGCACATAAAATTTGATAGAGGAAGACCCGTGAAAATCTCAATGGAAATGGATGGCCCAGATGATTCAGCATTTCAGAGCACTTCTGTTGAAGTTTCCAGTTCTGTATCCAGAACAATTTCAAGGAGATGGCTGAGATGACCCAGCCTTACAGAGTACTCCACTAAAGACTGTTCATAATCCTAAATGTTTCTTCAGAGTCCTATGATCCTAAAGGATCGCCCTATGGCCAGTGTCCCTATTCAGCAGGAAGTAGTCCAGAAGAATGACTCTCACATTCCCAAAACATGGATTATGTGTTTGTGTTTGTTTAGAGTGTTGGTTACAAGTTATTTTAGGTAATAGTGAAAAAAAGTATACAAAGGATATTAGATTTGGGTTCTTGTTTTAAAAAGAGAAAGGGAATATGTAGTGGGTTTATCATGTTACATTGTAAATAATTGTCTTGCCTATGAGTTTAATAAAAAGTGCTGATTGGACAAAGGGAGACATGGAAGTGTATGCAGGGCTAGCATACTAAGAAAACTGTGGGAAGTGGACGAACAGAACAGAAATGCCACAGAGATTTTAGAGTTGCCAGACAAGCCAGAAGATGCAGAGGATAAGTATACTGATCTGAGAAAAGGTACAGAGCCCCATGGCTGAACAGGATAAGAATCATGGGTTAGTTTAAGGGTAAAGAGTTAGCAAATTATATGCCTGGGCCTTAGGCTGATCAACCTAAAATTAATGTAAGCGCCTGTATATCTTATGGGACTGTGGGACTGCCAGTCTTGAGGGAGGCCTGAAAGTCTGGTCCAGAAACCCCTTACTACACAACTCAGTTAGCTCACAGACCTATGACTCCTTCTGCCTTTTGAGTGCAGAAATGAAAAGGGAGCATCACTACACGTGGTTTCTCAGACCTCTTTATCTGAAGTACAACTTTAGACATCCCCAGTAGAAAGCAGCTGAGCCAAAGTGTGTCTAAGGAATAGATCCGGGTGTGAGGGTGCAGGCCTGTCATCACAGCTCAGCTCAGGCTTGGATATTCAGCTCAGCATTCTACTCACTGAGACATCATACTGCTCATACTTAAAGCTGCTTTTCTTTCCTATATGTGTGAACATCTCTGTTGATATGTGTATTTTATAAGGATGGGGTAGAAAATGTGTGTGGTATTCTGGGTAGGGGTCACTCAGAGATTTCCCAGTCTGAATATAAATATCTTTTAACAAATAAGAGGCTCTTATTTAGATACTGGCATCAAGAGAGGCTGGCACCAGGCACCAGGTCCCAAGAAGAAGCCCCTAGCCATGTTAGCTAGGTGTGTATAAAGGTGAACTTCAATTACAGATGTGGGGTAATTAGCCATATCGTGTTTTGTGTAAGCAGAACACGACTCTGCAGTGGATGTTTGCAGATGCCCCTCAGGTATCTTGAAAAAACAACAAGTTTTGGGTAAATCAGAGCGGTTCTTTGTATCCTGTGGTCCTTTATCACTTAAGAACAACTGAGGCAGGGCAAGATGTCACAAGACGGGCAGTATTTTGTTTGTTTTTATTATGTTGTATTTAAAAGTTCTTTCCCCCATGTATCCCCTGCTTGCTCTCTCTTCCCTCCTCCCAATCACTCCCCCAGGCTCCTTCACTCAATTACACCACCGACCCCTCCCTAAAAGGGCAAGGAGTCCCTAGGTGGGTTAGCTCAGCCTGACACATCCACTCGTGGCCAGTCTGATTTCCTCATCCCAATAAGAGGACTGAGTTATGAGCTCCTTTGCAGGGAATGGGCTCCAAAGTGGCTGCCCACCCACAGGGACACAGTCTGATCCCACACTTGATGCTCCACATACTTCCCATGCCAATGGACATTTGCCTGCCCTTGTGGGACCTAGCTCCTTTTCCTGATAGTTCCCCAGTGGCTGTTCACGACGCATGAGCTCACCAGAGCTCCAGCCAGCCATTTTTGTGGGTCTCCTCCTCATAATCCATATCCCCACTTCGCACAGACTCTGCTCTCTCTCTTTACAGCTGGGAGGGGACCTTGACTTTATGCTCAGCCATGGATCTCTGCCTCTGCCTCCATTCTTCTTGGATGTTGGTTCTCTGATGACAGTTAGGCTTGTTATTTATTTGACGATGGGGGAAGATCTTTTTAGGCACCCCCCCCCAACTATTGGTTAGAGACCTAGAGAGCCAGAGACATCCTGTGAGTTCTTGAAGGTTCCCTATAATCCGGTCTCTTTACAGTCCCACTTTGGCTTCCTCTATCAAGATATCCATCTATGTCTCTCTCCCTCTCCGTTGTTCCTCTCAATCAAACACATCCTTCTCTCAAGAATTTTTCCCACTTCTCTTGGTGACAAACCAAGTATGGCTGCAAGTTTCCCTGGAAATTTTTTACATTTTCTCTTCCTAGGAAATCCATGGATGTCTCTCTTAAGTTCCTTCTGATCACAAGCTGTTCAGGCTTTTGTGGTTTTGAAAAAAATATAGTATCTTCAACAAATGATGTTGGCATCACTAGACAGTAGGATGTAGAATAATGAAAATAGATCTGTACCTATCACCCTGTCACAAAATTAAATTCCAGAGGACCAAAGACCTCAACGTATACCTAGCTTCACACAACTGGAAGATAAGAAAGTGGGAGATGCCCTCCAACAAATAGGCCCAGTGACTACTTCCTAAATATAGCACCAGGAGCACAGACCCTATGAATAACAATAAATAAATGGAAAGTCCTCAAACTGAGAAGCTTCTCTAAGGCAAAGGACACAGTCAGTAAGACGACAGGATAGACTACAAGATGGGACAGATCTTCACCATCTCTTCATCTGACAGAAGACTGACTCTAAAATGTATAGAAACTCCAGAATCTGGGTGTCATTTCTTAGCTCTAGTAATCAGCTCTGGGGGTGGGCAGAGGTGGGCGGGGCATTGGTGGTGCACACCTGATTGCCTGTATGATTGAAACAGAAACAGGAGGATCTCTGTGAATTTGAGGTCAGCCTGGGGTACACAGAGTCAGAAAAGGCTGCGTAGGGATTCCCTGTGTCGTTTAAGGGGAAGTCCTAATTAGGCAACCCTTCCACTATTGGATGGAGACCTAGCCAGGAACATCCTGTGAGTGACTGGAGGTTTCCCTAGCACCCAGTCTCTTTTCCACCCCACAGTGGCTTCTTCTGTCAGGATGTCCATCTCTTTCTCTCCCTCTTTGTTGCTCCTCCCACTCAACCATCTTCTTCTCTCATAAATTGTTTCCACCTCTTCTTGGTTGACACTCTTTACCATCCCAATTTTCTCAGGGGATCTCTGTTTTATCTTTTTTGGAGGATCCCGGGAGTCTCTCTTAAGTTCCTTCTGAGCTCAAGCTGTTCAAGGGTTGTGTGTTGGAAATTATAGTGTCTTCAAGAAATGGTGTTGGAATAACTGGATGACAGAATATAGAAGAAAGCAAATAGATCCATAAGGATAATCCTGCAGAAAAGTCTAATCCAAGGGGATCAAAAACCTCAATTTAACCACAGATACTCTGAACTTTGTAGAAAATAAAGCGGGGAAAAGCCCTCCAACACATTGGTTCATAAAGACAACACCAGAGGCACAGACCCTATGAATAACAGTGAATAAATGGGAAGTCCTCAAACTGAGAAGCTTCTGTAAGGCAAAGGACACAGTCAGTAAGACAAAAGGACAGGCTACAAGATGGGACAGATCTTCACCATCTCTTCATCTGACAGAAGACTGACTCTAAAATGCATAGAAATTCCAGAATCTGGGTGTCATTTCTTAGCTCTAGTACTAAGCTCTGGGAGTGGTCAGAGGTGGGCGGGGCATTGGTGGTGCACACCCTGATTGCCTGTGTGATTGAAACAGAAACAGGAGGATCTCTGTGAATTTGAGGTCAGCCTGGGGTACACAGAGAGTTCCCGGTCAGACAAGGCTACATAGGGATTCCATGTCTCTTGTGTCGTTGAAATTTTTAAAATTTTAACGATTTATTTAACAACAATTTATGCGTTTAATTACCATTGTTTTTGAAAGAGAATCTTTCTGTAAATCTGATCAAGGTCAGAGCCTTTGCCTCCAGGATGTTGGGATTACTGGATTGTGTAGCTCCGCCCACCTCATTATAACAGTATAAAAGCTCAGGCCTCCACACTGCACAGCTCAGTCTGGCCTCAGTTTCCCCAGGAGCCAAGCAAAGCCTGGCAGGCAGGGTTGGAGCTTTCTTCTGCTTCTGTGATTACCGTTCTGGATTCTTCCACATTTTGTCTGAATACAGAGTGTACGACGTTTTAACCTGAGTCTTACTGAACAAGCCGAGTCCAAAGGGACCTTCGACCTGGAGACCTTGTGAGGACACGATTGGATTATCCCTCCTGGGTTAGAGAGACTTTGGGAAGATGTCTTTGATCAAGTTTCGAATTCCTACATCGCTGATGGCACAGTTTTATCAGATAGATTCCAAGTCAGGTAAGGAAGGGCAGAGCCCGGGTAGGGGTGCCGCTGGGGTGCCTTTGGCTGTGGCTGCTCCAAATGGGAGGAGGTGTCCGACTTGGGGTCCATAGCTAGATCCCAGCAGGGCCACAGATTCCTGTTGCTCCACGTCTTTAGTAAGCCCTGTTACCGTCTTGTCTCCCTTTATTTCCTTCGTCTTCTGAGGCTGGAACTCATGACTTGGCCTGAGCTAAACAAGGCTTCTGCTGAGAGACGCTTCCCTGGCGTCTGTTCTAACATTTTGATTGAATCAAGTATGTGTTCCTGTGGGGTCATATCCAGTTTCCCGGAGGGCAGACAAGTGGTCATTTCCAATTTCCTGGAGGGCAGAAGAGGGTGAGAGACCCAATCTGAGCCAGAGGTCGTGGGTGCTGAAAACCAACCTGGACCCCTTTAGGAGAGTAAGGTGTCATCTCTTCAGGTACTTTCAGAGTTAAAGGGAGTTGTGAACTGCCTGTGGGTGCTGGGAACAGAACGTGGGTCCTCTATAAGAGGAGTGAGTCCTCTTAACCACGGAGTCATCTTGACAACCAAAATAAAATGTTAAAAAATACACTTATTTAATATATATTTATGCATTCGTCTCCTGATTTAAAATTTAAGAAATGATGGTAATATCCATTATTATATATTAATTGTACAAAATGAGGCATCTCATATTTTTATACACATAGGATTTTTATGTCCCTTAGTCTCCAAGACACCCTCTTGCTCTCTAGTGGTGCTTCCCTCCCCCCTCCAGTGATTTCATTATTAGATGATCCTGGTGATACACATCTTTAGTCTCATTGCTTGGGAGGCGCAAGCTGAGATCTCTACTTGTTTTTGGTCAGCCAGGGCAACAGATAATCCTCCTGGTAAAAACAACATACAAAGCCAAGAAAGTCAAGGTATGTAACCTTGAAACCTTGAACTCACAAAACAGACCCGGCTGGTCTCAAACTTAGACATCTGCCTGCCTCTGCCTCCTGAGCGCTGGGTTTCAACACAGGGCCCAGCACTGCCTGGCCAGGGTGGCTTTTGGAAGCAGAAAACATTTGCATTTAGGTGGGTTATATGTCTCTAATGATCTAGTTTTACAAAATCCCTCACAACTGTTACAGCTGATTGAGTTTTAGTTAACTCCAGAGAGAATCAAGATCAGAACCAGGATCATCAGTCACATTCCTCAGGAGGATTTACCTGCATTAGTGTGCAGTGTGTATGGGACTTGTTCAAGGAGACAGGACCATTGATCCTCTGTAGCTGGAGGTGTGGCTGGTTTGAGACCCACTAGGTCTGTGCTAGGAACCAAATGTGGGTCCCCTGCAGAGCAGTGAGTAGCTGAGTTGGTAGAGTGTTTGCCTCTCTCCAGCCCCAATTTTTCTTATTTTTTTTAACCATGTTACTTTGCATATTTATGCATGAGTGTGTTTGTGAGTGCAGGTCCCTTAGCTGGTAAATTCAGGGTGTATGATCACCCAGTTAGGGTCTGGGAACTGAACTCTGCTCCTCTAGAAGCACAAGTATCTGTTGTAATCCACTGAGCCATTTCTCCATTCAAACACTGTAGTGTTTATTTGCCTGTTCTTGTTGGCTATCAATATTGTATCTGTGTTCATTTGACCATTGTTCATACACTTCTTTTGATGTACCTGCCCTGGCCCCCATCTGCTGTGGTTATTGTCCTGTATGTTTATCAAATGCACAGATAGACTGTGAGTTAATGTGCTTTCACAGACCCTGGTGACCAGGTTCAGTCCATGAGATTCACATGTGGAAGGAAGGAACCACCTCCTTCTTACGGTCTTCTGACCTCTCCGTGGGTGCTGTGGTATTATTATGCACTGAGAACAATTTCACGGATGTAATATATAAATTTAGAAATATGCCTGTGCTTGTTGGTTGTGCTTCCTGCTCATCCCTGCTCTTCGGTGGCAGAGTCAGAGACAGGTGGATCTCTGTGAATTTGAGTCCAGCCTGATCTACAGAGAGAGCTTAGGGAAACCAGGGCTTCACAGAGAACCCACTTTGCCAAAGCAGAAAAAACAACCAACCGAACAGCCAAACCAAAGTTTTAAAGAAAGTGTTCCTGTCTCTTCCCTCAGGAGGAAAGCCCTACAGTACGATCTTCACTGTGGAACAAATCAAGGTGATGCAAGATGCCTTCCAGAGCAACATGTCTCCAGAGGAGCAGGAAGTCAAGGAGCTGGCTTCAAGACTCCGGCTTAAGTTCCAAATAGTGCAGGTCTGTGTATGAAGTGTGGATCTGGGTTTCATCTAGGAAGAGCTTCCTCTGGGCTTTGTTGTCATTTAAAGCTGTAAAATTATTTCACTTCTGTGTCTGCCAAACGCCTGTGTGTGCCCCACATGTAAGCCTGGTGCCTGAGGAGGCCACATGGAAAAGTTTTCCATCTCCCAAAGAGACAGAGTCTCGTGAGGTGTGTGTTGGGAACTGGACCAGTCTTCTGCAAGAGCAGCAAGTCTTCTTAGACACTAGTGCCACCTGCTCTGTCATTGTGTATTGGTTGTTTTTGAGTTATAGACACAGGGTTTCTCAATATACTTCTGGCTATCCTGGAACTTGCTCTGTAGATCAGGCTAGCCATTAACTTAAAGAGATCTATCTAACTCTACTCTCCCCTGCTGGGATTAAATGATGGGCTTTAATTGCCTGGCTCTTTCACTTTCAGGAATAAATATCTCTCAGTCTAAGGCTAGTCTTGATCTGTATCTTCATGCCTCCCCCTAGGATAGAGCTGGTATTATGGGCATATGCCCCAATGCCCACTTCAAGCATGTATGGATATTCTTTTATTCTTGAGGATGGAACTTGCTATGTATCATGCTGGTCCCAAAATTACAGAGGCGACTTGGTTTTGCCCCCTGAGTACAGAAATTAAGGGTGATGGCCCCAGCCTCACCTCCAGTATATATGAGACAGGGTTGGTCTGTGTAACATTGTGGCTGTCCTGGAAATCACTATGAAGACTGGATTGGCCTTGAGCAAGGTTCCATCCACCTCTTCAACTGAGTGCTGTGATTACAGGCTCCAGCCCTTGGACTTACATGTTTTAACAATTCCAGTTATTGACAGTGGTATCTGTCAGGCCCGGATGCTAGATACTGGGTGGTTTTATTTTCTAAGCACTGACCATAAATAGGAACAAAAAGGTTGCTGAGGAAGACTAGAAATACAAGATCTGCAGTTCAAACCCAGGCAATTCTGATAAGAGCTTCCAGGGTAAAATCAGACATTTTCTCTGAAGGTTTATTTAACATCCCCTCTGATGTGGTGTTCAGAAAACAGTTCACTGGAGATTGGGCTATCATTCACTGTATTCTTTTATTTGAATTTGAGACAAAGTTGCATTTAGCCCAGATTGGCTCATACCTTACATGGTTAAAATGACCTTGGACTCCTGACCTTTCAGCCTCTACCACTCAAATGCTGGGCTCACAGGTGTGTGCCACTGTACATGGCTCGAATATTGTCCTTGACTATATGAGCTGTCTTTTCTTAGTTTCTGTGTCCTAAGATGGATGACGCTGCCCCTCTCTGTCAGTGATAGTCCACACCTCCTCTCTCTGGGCCCCAGGACACAAGAGGCTAGAAAGAACTGTTTTATACAAACAGAAGGAGATCACTAAATCCCTTGTTCATACAAAAGCTCCATCTTGAGGATGGTCCATTTCTCCTTTGGACTCTGGCTTTTATGCCCTTGTTCTCAGGCTAATGGTGACGGGTTCATTCTGTACAGGGATTGTCTTCACTGCACAAACCTTTTGAATGCTTCCCCTCCACAGAATTGTCTCAACGTGCATCCAAACAGAAATGAATAATAGATAAATTTCTATGTCTGGAGACTTGGCTCTGTGGTTAAGAGAACTGGCTAGTTCTGCAGCTGATGAGGGTTCAATTCCCAGCACCCATGTGGTGTCTCCCAGCCACGTGTAACTCTAGGTGCATAGGAATGTGATGCCCTCTTCAGGCCTTGTGGCAGAAATATAATTTCAAAAACCAAAAAAAAAAGAAGAAGAAGAAGAAGTCAGTAATAAAGTACCTTTTCTTAAAGTCAACACTAAGCTCTTAAGACAGGTCCAACACTCAATTTAAGGACAGCCCTATATATAATATTTCCAGTATTTAGATATATTAATACATAGTATATATATTTTAGTATACATAATATATATTAAGGTAACCTATAGAAAGATAATTTGTTTTCTAAAAATATCACAAACTGTTTTTATGCTTCTCAGATGTGGTTTCTGTATCAGAAAGACCAACTTCAGACACAGCAGGCAAACCATCAGGAGAGTTCATCTCTGGCAGCATTCAGGCAGGGCAAGGCTGTTAAAAGAGCATCGTCTAAGCAAGCCTCAAGAGAAATGGGCGCATCATGCAACCAGGCAAAGAGAGTGGGAAAAGAATCATCAGAGCCCGGTGGATCATCCAATCAAGAAACAAGAAAAGTCGATGTACCATCCAACAAGAACACATTGGAGATGGGTTCAACACTCAAGCAGGCCAAACAAAGGAAAAAACCATCACCCAAGCAGGCCACACTAGAGATGGGTGCACCATCCAAGAAGGACACACTAGAGATGGGTGCACCATCCAATCAAGCCACACTACAGATGGGTGCACCACCTAAGAAGGACATACTACAGATGGGTGCACCATCCATCCAGGCCAAACTAGAGATGGTTGCACCATCCAAGAAGGACACACTACAGATGGGTTCACCATCTAACCATGGCACACTAGAGACTGGTGAACCATCCAACCAGGCCACACCACAGATTGATGCATCAATTAAGCAGCAAAAGCCATTGGGAGGACTATTATCCAACCAGGGCAATAGAGGGAGAAGGTCATCATCCAATCAGGCCACGTTTGAGGTTGGTACATCCTCCCACCAGGGATCAAGAGAAATGGGTGCATCATCCAATTGGGGAACAGGAGTAATGAGTACATCCTCCAATCCGAGAATGATTGAGATGGGTTATTCACACAACTCAGAAACATTAGAAATGAGTTCACAGTATCATGAAGACACATTGGAGATTGGTACATCATCCAATCAGGAAAAGAGAGAGATGGGTGGATCCAACCAGGACACACCAGAGATCGGTGCGTCTTCTAAGCAGGGAGGAATTGAGTTCAGTGCATCATCCACCCAGAAAAAGCCATCGGGTGGACTATCATCCAAGCAGCACAAGAGAGAGAGAAGAGCGGCATCTAATCAGACCACATTAGAGATTTGTCCATCATCCACTCTGGCAACAAGAGAAATGGCAGCATCATCAAACCAGGAAATTACAAACATGGGGGCACCATCTAACCAGGACACATCAGATATTGGTGCCTCATCCAGACAGGAACCACGAGAAATGGGCACATCGTTTCCTCATGCCAAGAGAGGGAGGAGAGCACCTTCCAACCAGGGACCAAGAGAGATGGGTGAACTGTCCAACCAGCCTAAGACAATGAGTGGAGGCCCTGACAAGCAGGGAAAATCCTCGAAAGATGATGAGACCTCGGGAGCCATGGCTGACTGTGCTCAGCTCCTCAGTACCAGAGACTCAGAGAATGGCAACCAGGGATCACAGAAGAAATTTGGAGAAAAGCCCCTAGAAGAGTCTTTTGTCTCTGCTGGACCGTCCCTGGATCATTCTGAGCTTCTGGAGATCTACCAAACCAGCCTGGGGCTAGTCAGGCCTCCATGTGCGTCCATGCCCTGTGATATTGACACCCTAGTAAAAATGTTTGCATTACCTGGGGATGATGATCCCAAAAGCGTTGACAAGTATTTGTACCCATGGTGTTTTGAGTGAGGCGGGATGGCCAGGGAAACCTTCCAAACATTATAAAAAGTTCTGAGTTTTTCAGAGGGAGGTCTCCAGATTATTGTTCCCACTTCCTACCCCTGGCTCATTTCCTAAAGTGCCTCTTCAGAGACTTAGCAGGACAAAGGGTAATTGAGAACCCACAGGCCTTGCAGGTCTGGACAATTTCTAGAGTTCCTTCCCTGACAAACTTAAGCATTGACAACAGGTGTACTGATTACACCGCTGTGATGTGTGAAAACAGCCCCCAGAGGCTCCTATGTTTGAGTGCTTGGTTCTCATTAGTGTAACTGTGAGAGAGGGATCGTAGGGTTTGTCCTCACTAGAAGTGTGTCACAGAGGTGGGCTTGAGGTCTCCAGTGCCCATGTCAGTCTAGTCTCTCTCCTGCTGCCTGATGATCAGGATGGAAGACCCTCAGTTGCTCTTCCAGGACCATCCTCTTTACTTCTCTGTCGTGATTATGGACTATGGATTATGATACTGTTTGATACCACAATAAAATGCTTTTTAAAACTAAAATCAAATCTGCCTTTGTCATGGTGTCTTAAACAGCAATAGAATAGTAACCAAAACTTCTGCTTTCTGTTTCTTTGTTCCTTTCCTGAGGCCTCTAGCATCTATACATGGTTGTAGTACTAAGAAGGTAGAAACCCACCCCTCACTGGGGAATTGCAAGCAGTTGCTCTAGCAGTGAGCAATGCCTTCATCGCCTTCTTGGGGTGTTCTTGGCAAGGGCTCTACTACTAAACTACATCCCCAACCCCTCACTGGTGAATTCTAAGCATTGGCTCTACCACAAACTAAACTCCCATCCCCAATTGGGGATTTCTAGTGTAGAGCAGAAGGCAGGGCCTCTATACACGATCTTTTGAGTGGGGTGTTAGTTTTCAGGATGGAGATTGGTGGAATTTCCAGTCCTGAGATTGGGCTTTTAATCCTGTTGGTTAAGACTGGGTCCAGCTCTTAGGGCAGTGAGAGTGTTCTGTGGATGGACCCTGGCATTTGTGTCAGGTCATGGGAGAAGGGTGATGTGATCATTAGATGATTTCCTACTCAATGGAAGTGTCCAAGTCAAGTTATGTATAAGGCAGAATGTGACTGTTAGTCTTAAAGTACGGAAGAGGAAGGGAGTTTGTGGGAGCATTAATCTTATATTAGCCTGTGTGTGAGCCTGTGCCCACCCTATAGCATCCTACATCTTGAAGAGATATTGTGTGAGGTTGTTTTTATTGGTAGTTGAACATGTTTGTTATGAAATATAAGAATATAGAATTAGAAGAATTTCTTAATGTCTGATTTTTGGCATTAGCCTGCACCTTGATAAATCCTTACAAATGTAAGTTATCTTCGTTACAATACACACTACATGTATTTTGCTTTTGTTTAAAGTATTTTGTACATTCATATACATTTAATGTTATTTTTTTTCACTCTATAGTTGTTTGTGTTTGTTTAAAGGGTTTTGTTTATTGTTGTAAATTTAGGATTGTTTTTATTAATACATATTGTATATGTGTTTCTATTCCTCTAAAGGTATTGTTCCTGTGCAGTTCATTTATAAATGTGAGTTTAAGTTCTATTGTTTGAAAGTTACTATTATCACCCATACAGGACAATCAAAAAACACAAATCAGTAGTTAGCCATTTGTAACAATCAAAATTTTATTTATATGATGTATTCTCTCCAGATCACATTGAGTCACATTTTAAGTAGACACCCCTGTATATAATATTCTTAGTATTATAAATAATATATATATTTAGGTATACATAAAATCCATTAAGGTATCCTATAGAAAGATAATTTGTTTTCTAAAAATATCACAAACTGTTTTTATGCTTCTCAGATGTGGTTTCAGTATCAGAGAGAGCAATTTCAGACACAGCAGGCAAACCATCAGGAGAGTTCCCAAAACAGAGAAGACTCTGGCTCTGGTTCCTGAGTACCGGGATTAAAGGTGATGGCCCCAGCCTAACCTCCAATATATATGAGACAGGGTTGGTCTGTGTAACATTGTGGCTGTCCTGGAAATCACTACATAGACTGGATAGGCCTTGAACAAGTTTCCACCTGCCTCTTCCCCCCAAGTTCTGGGATTACAGGCTCCCGCCCTTGGACTTCCATGTTTTAACAATTCCAGTTATTGACAGTCGTATCTTCCAGGCCCGGATGCTAGATACTGGTTGGTTTTATTTTCTACCCACTGATCATAAATAGAAACACTATCATTTCTGGAGAAGATTATAAATACATGGTCTGCAGTTCAAACCCAGGCAATTCTGACAAGAGCTTCCAGGGCAAAATAAGACATTTTCTCTGAAGGGTTAGTTAATACACCCTCTGATGTGGTGTTCAGAAAACAGTGCACTGGAGATTGGGTTATCATTCAGTGTACTGTTTTATTTTACTTTGAGACAAATTTGCATTTAGCCCCGGCTGCCTTATAATTTACATAGTTTGAAATGAATGACCTTGGACTCCTGACCTTTCAGACTCCACGTCCCAAATGCCGGGCTCACAGGTGTGTGCCACTGTGCATGGCTCAGAATATTGTCCTTGACTATATGAGCTGTCTTTTCTTAGTTTCTGTGTCCTAAGATCAGATACTGCTGCCCCTCTCTGTCAGTGATAGTCCATACCTCCTCTCTCTAGGCCCCAGGATACCAGAGGCTAGAAAGAATTGTTTTATATAAACAGAAGGAGATCAGTAAATATCTTTTTCATACACGAGCTCCATCTTGAGGATGGTCCATTTCTCCTTTGGACTCTGGTTTTTATGCCCTTCTTCTCAGGCTAATGGTGACGGGTTCATTCTGTAGAGGGATTGTCTTGACTGGGCAAAGTTTTGTGAGATTTTCCTCTGCACAGAATTGTCTCAGCTTGTATCCAAATAGAATTGAATAATAAATAAATTTCTGTGTCTGGAGACTTGGCTCTGTGGTTAAGTGAATTGGCTAATTCTGCACCTGATGTGGGTTCAATTCCTAGCACCCAAGTGATGGCTCACAGGTTCAGAGGAATCTGATGCCCTCTTCAGGTCCCTGTGGGAACTGCAATCATGGTCACAGAAACATAATTTAAAAAACCTACAGGAAGGAAATCAGGACTAAAGTACATTTGCTGAATGTAAACACTAAACTCTTAGAGACAGGTGGAACCCTGTGAACTTCAGGACACCCCTGTATATAATATTCTTAGTATTTTTATATTATATATAGTATATATATTTAGTTATACATAAAATCCATTTTATGTATAGAAAGATAATTTGTTTTCTAAAAATATCACAAACCATTTTTATGCTTCTCAGATGTGGTTTCTGTATCAGAAAGACCAACTTCAGACAAAGGAAGGAAACCATCGGGAGAGTTCATCTCTGGCAGCATTCAGCCAGGGCAAGGCTGTTAGAAGAGCATCATCTAAGCAAGCCTCAAGAGAAATGGGCGCATCACGCAACCAGGCAAAGAGAGTGGGAAACGAATCATCAGAGCCCGGTGGATCATCCAATCAAGAAACAAGAAAAGTCAGTGTACCATGGAACCAGGCCACATTAGGGATGGGTTCAACATTCAAGCAGGCCAAACAAAGGAAAAAACCATCACACAAGCAGCCCACAGTAGATATGGGTGCACCATCCACCCAGACCACATTAGAGATGGGTGCACCATCTACCCAGGTCATACTAGATGGGTTCAACATCCAACCAGGAAACACTACAGATGGATGATGCATCAATCAACCAGCAAAAGTCTTTGGGAGGACTATCATCCAATAGGGCAATAGCGTGTGAAGATAGGTATCCAATCAGGCCAGGTTTGAGATTGGTACACCCTTGTGGAGAGCAAAGCTGTGCCAGGCTCTGGCCCAAGGTGTCATCCCATCATTCATTAGCATTCAACAGGATGAGGCCAGTAGCAGATCTTATTTACAACTTCTTGCTGGGAGTGGAATGTTTCTTCTCCGGGTGTCCTTGCTTTCCCACTATTCCTCTCATAATGTCATCTACGTTCCCCCTTCTGCAGCTGCAACTTTCTTTTCAAGGCTAGCAGCAAGAGTGATAAGCAACCCTTCACCCTCTATCTACTGAGTTCATTCCTTCAATAAACGGAGATTTAATCACATTACTTGACTTATCTCTCTGCTTTTTGTGTCTTTCTTCGTCCCCTCCCCCTCATTCTCACTCCCCTCCTCTATGGTCTCCATTGTCTTTACCGCAGGCCGGGGAGCACTCTCCCCTCAGGGAACAGGAGGAGCAGGTGCATCATCCAATTGGGAAGAAAGAGAAATGGGTGATTCGTACACCTCGGAAACATTAGAAATGAGTTCACAATATCATGAAGACACATTGGAAACTGGGAGAATCTTCATTCAATCTGCACAAGAGAGTTAGGAGAGCGCCTTCCAACCAGGGACCAAGAGAGATGGGTGAACTGTCCAACCAGCCTAAGACAGTGAGTGGAGGCCCCGACAAGCAGGGAAAATCCTGGAAAGATGATGAGATCTCGGGAGCCATGGCTGACTGTGCTCAGCTCCTCAGTACCAGAGACTCAGAGAACAGCAACCAGGAATCACAGAAGAATTTTGGAGAAAAGCCCCCAGAAGAGGCTTTTGTCTCTGCTGGACCGTCCTTTGATCATTCTGAGCTTCTGGAGATCTACCAATCCAGCCTGGGGCTAGTCAAGCCTCCATGGGCATCCATGCCATGTGATATCCACACCCTAGTAAAAATGTATGCATTACCTGGGGATGATGATTCCAAAAGCTTTGACAAGTATTTGTACCCATGGTGCTTTGACTGAGGCAGAATGGCCAGAAGACAACTATTCTGCTCTGAGAAAAGGTACAGAGCCTCGGGTCTGCGGGTCCCATCCTTGATGCTAGACTGAAAGTCTGGTCTAGAAACCTCTTACTACACAACTCAGTTAGCTCACAGACCTATGAAGCCCTCTGTCTTTTGAGTGCAGAAATGAAAAGTGGGCATCACAACTCATGGATTCTCAGACCTTTTTATCTGAGGTACAACTTTCTGACATCACCAGTAGAAAGCTGCTGAGCCAAAGTGTGTCTAAGGAAAAGATCTGGGTGTGAGGGTGCAGGCCTGTCATCACAGCATTCAGCTCAGGCTTGGACATTCAGCTCACCATTCTACTCACTGAGACATTATACTGCCCATACTTAAAGCTGCTTTTCTTTCCTGTATATGTGTGAATATCTCTGTTGATATGTGTATTTTATAAGGATGGGGTATAAAATGTTTACGATATTCTGGGTAGGGGTCACTCAGAGATTTCCCAGTCTGAATATAAATACATTTTAAGAAGTAAGAGGCTCTTATTTAGATACTGGCATCAAGAGAGGCTGGCACCAGGCACCAGGTCCCAAGAAGAAGCCCCCAGCCATGTTAGCTAGGTGTGTATAAAGGTGAACCTCTATTACAGATGTGGGGTGATTAGCCATATCGTGTTTTCTGTAAGCAGAACATGACTCTGCAGTGGATGTTTGCAGGTGCCCCTCAGGTATCTTGAAAAAAAGAAGAAGTTTTTACTAAATCAGAGCTGTCCTTTGTATCCTGTGGTCCTTATTCATGTAAGAACAACTGAGGCAGGCCAAGATGTCACAAGATGTGCAGTATTTTGTTTGTTTTTATTATGTTGTATTTAAAAGTTCTTTTCCCCCATGTATCCTCTGCTTGCTCTCTCTTCCCTCCTCCCAATACCTCCCCCAGGCTCTTTCACTCTATTATGCCACCGACACCTCCCTCAAAAGGGTAAGGAGTCCCTAGGTGGGTTAGCTCAGCCTGACACATCCACTCATGGCCAGTCTGATTTCCTCATCCCAATAAGAGGACTGAGTTATGAGCTCCTTTGCAGAGAATGGGCTCCAAAGTGGCTGCTCACCCACAGGGACACAGTCTGATCCCACACTTGATGCTCCACATACTGCCCATGCCAATGGACATTTGCCTGCCCTTGTGGGGCCTAGCTCCTTTTCCTGATAGTTGTCCAGTGGCTGTTCATGAGTGAGCTCACCAGAGCTCCAGCCATCTCTGTGGGCCTTCACCTCATAATCCCTATGCCCTACCTAACACAGACTCTGTTCTCTCTCTTTACAGCTTCAAGGGGACCTAAACCCTATGCTCAGCCATGGATCTCTGCCTCTGCCTCCATTCGTGTTGGATGTAGGTTCTCTGATGACACTTAGGCTGGTTATTTAATTGATGATGGGGGAAGATCTTTTTAGGCACTCCCCCCCTCCACTATTGGTACGAAACCCAGACAGTCAGGGACATCCTGTGAGTCCTTGAACATTCCCTATCACCCGGTCTCTTTACAGTCCCACTTTGGCTTCCTCTATCAAGATATCCATCTATGTCTCTCTCCCTCTCTGTTGTTCCTCTCAATCAAACACATCCTTCTCTCAAGAATTTTTCCCACTTCTTCTTGGTGACAAACCAAGTATGGCTGCAAGTTTCCCTGGAAATCTTTTATATTTTCTCTTCCTGGGAAATCCATGGATGTCTCTCTTGAGTTCCTTCTCATCACAAGCTCTTCTGGGTTTTGTGGTTTTGAAAAATATAGTGTCTTCAACAATGGTGTTGGCATCGCTGGACAGTAGAATGTAGAAATATGCAAATAGATCCATAAGGATAATCCTGCACAATGGTCTAATCCAAGGGGATCAAAAACCTCAATTTAACCACAGATACTCTGATCTTTGTAGAAAATAAAGCGGGGAAAACCCTCCAACACATTGGCAAAGGTGACTGGTTCATAAAGACAACACCAGTAGCACAGACCCTATGAATAACAGTGAATAAATGGGAAGTCCTCAAACTGAGAAGCTTCTGTAAGGCAAAGGACACAGTAAGACAAAAGGAGAGGCTACAAGATGGGACAGATCTTCACCATGTCTTCATCTGACAGAAGACTGACTCTAAAATGTATAGAAACTCCAGAATCTGGGTGTCATTTCTTAGCTCTAGTAATCAGCTCTGGGGGAGGGCAGAGGTGGGCGGGGCATTGGTGGTGCACACCCTCATTGCCTGTATGATTGAGACAGAAGCAGGAGGATCTCTGTGAATTTGAGGTCAGCCTGGGGTACACAGAGAGTTCCCAGTCAGACAAGGCTGTATAGGGATTCCATGTCTCTTGTGTCGTTCAAATTTTTAAAATTTTAACGATTTATTTAACAATTTATGTGTTTAATTACCATTGTTTTTAAAAGAGAATCTCTCTTTAAATCTGATCAAGGTCAGAGCCTTTGCCTCCAGTATGTTGGGATTACTGGATTGTGTAGCTCCGCCCACCTGATTATAACAGTATAAAAGCTCAGGCCTCCACACTGCACAGCTCAGTCTGGCCTCAGTTTCCCCAGGAGCCAAGCAAAGCCCAGCACGCAGGGTTGGAGCTTTCCTCTGCTTCTGTGATTACCTTTCTGGATTCTTCCACATTTTGTCTTAATATAGACTATAGGACAATTTAACCTGAGTCTTACTGAACAAGCCGAGTCCAAAGGGACCTTCGACCTGGAGACCTTCTGAGGACACGATTGGATTATCCCTCCTGGGTTAGAGAGACTTTGGGAAGATGTCTTTGATCAAGTTTCGAATTCCTACATCGCTGATGGCACAGTTTTATCAGATAGATTCCAAGTCAGGTAAGGAAGGGAAGAGCCCGGGTAGGGGTGACGCTGGGGTGCCTTTGGCTGTGGCTGCTCCAAATGGGAGGAGGTGTCCGACTTGGGGTCCATAGCTAGATCCCAGCAGGGCCACAGATTCCTGTTGCTCCACGTCTTTGGTAAGCCCTATCACCGTCTTGTCTCCCTTTATTTCCTTCGTCTTCTGAGGCTGGAACTCATGACTTGGCCTGAGCTAAAAAAGGCTTCTGCTGAGAGATGCTTCCCTGGTGTCTGTTCTAACATTTTGATTAAATCAAGTATGTGTCGGTGTGGGGGTCATTTCCAGTTTCCTGGAGGGCAGAAGAGGGTGAGAGACCCAATCTGAGCCAGAGGTCGTGGGTGCTGGAACCAACCAGGACTCCTTTAGGAGAGGAAGGTGTCATCTCTTCAGGTACTTTCAGAGCTAAAGGGAGTTGTGAACAGGCTGTGGGTGCTGGGAACAGAACGTGGGTCCCCTGTAAGAGCAGCGAGTCCTCTAAACCACGGTGTCATCCTGACAACCACAAAAAAAGGTTAAAAAATACACTTATTTAATATATATATATTTATCCATTCGTCTCCAGATTTAAAATTTAAGAAACGATGGTAATATCCGTTATTATTTTTTAATTGTACAAAATGAGGCGTCTCATATTTTTATACACATAGGATTTTTATGTCCCTTAGCCTCCAAGACACCCTCTTGCTCTCTAGTGGTGCTTCCCTCCCCCCTCCAGGGATTTCATTATTAGATGATCCTGGTGATACATGTCTTTAATCTCATTGCTTGGGAGGCACAGGCTGAGATCTCTACTTCTTTTAGGGCAGCCAGGGCAACAGATAATCCTCCTGGTAAAAACAACATACAAAATCAAGAAAGTCAAGGTATGTAACCTTGAAAGCTTGAACTCACAAAACAGATCAGGCTGGCCTCAAACTCAGGGCTCTGCCTGCCTCTGCCTCCTGAGTGCTGGGTTTCAAGACAGGGGCCAGCACTGCCTGGCCAGGGTGGATTTTGGAAGCAGAAACCATTTGCATTTAGGTGGGTTATATGTCTCTAATGATCTAGTTTTACAAAATCCCTCACAACTGTTACAGTGATTGAGTTTTAGTTAACTCCAGAGAGAATCAAGATCAGAACCAGGATCATCAGTCACAATTCCTCAGGAGGATTTACCTGCATTAGTGTGCACTGTGTATGTGACTTGTTCAAGGAGACAGGACCATTGATCCTCTGTAGCTGGGGGTGTGGCTGGTTTGAGACCCACTAGGTCTGTGCTAGGAACCAAATGTAGGTCCCCTGCAGAGCACTGAGTAGCTGAGTTGGTAGAGGGTTTCCCTGTCTCCAGCCCCAATTTTTCTTATTTTTTAACCATGTTACTTTGCATATTTATGCATAAGTGTGTTTGTGGGTGCAGGTCCCTTAGCTGGTGAATGCAGGGTGTATGATCACCCAGTTAGGGGCTGGGAACTGAACTCTGCTCCTCTAGAAGCACAAGTATCTGTTGTAATCCACTGAGCCGTTTCTCCATTCAAACACTGTAGTGTTTATTTGCCTGTTCTTGTTGGCTATCAATATTGTATCTGTGCTCATTTGACCATTGTTCATACACTTCTTTTGATGTACCTGCCTTGGCCCCCATCTGCTGTGGTTATTGTCCTGTATGATTATCAAATGCACAGATAGCCTGTGAGTTAATGTGCTTTCACAGACCCTGGTGACCAGGTTCAGTCCATGGGATTCACATGTGGAAGGAAGGAACCACCTCCTTCTTATGGTCTTCTGACCTCTCCGTGGGTGCTGTGGTATTATTATACACTGAGAATAATTTCACGGATGTAATATATAAATTTAGAAATATGCCTGTGCTTGTTGGTTGTGCTTCCCCTTCTTCCCTGCTCTTCGGTGGCAGAGTCAGAGACAGGTGGATCTCTGTGAATTTGAGTCTAGCCTGATCTACAGACAGAGGTTAGGGAAACCAGGGCTTCACAGAGAACCCACTTTGCCAAAGCAGAAAAAACAACCAACCGAATAGCCAAACCAAAGTTTTAAAGAAAGTGTTCCTGTCTCTTCCCTCAGGAGGAAAGCCCTACAGTACGATCTTCACTGTAGAACAAATCAAGGTGATGCAAGATGCCTTCCAGAGCAACATGTCTCCAGAGGAGCAGGAAGTCAAGGAGCTGGCTTCAAGACTCCGGCTTAAGTTCGAAATAGTGCAGGTCTGTGTATGAAGTGTGGATCTGGGTTTCAACTAGGAAGAGCTTCCTCTGGGCTTTGTTGTCATTTAAAGCTGTAAAATTATTTCACTTCTGTGTATGCCAAATGCCTGAATGTGCACCACATTTCACTCTGGTGCCTGAGGAGGCCACATGGAAAAGTTTTCCATCTCCCAAAGAGGCAGAGTCTCATGAGGTGGGTGTTGGAACCTGAACCAGTCTTCTGCAAGAGCAGCAAGTCTTCTTAGACACTAGTGCCACCTGCTCTGCCATTATGTATTGGTTGTTTTTGAGTTATAGACACAGAGTTTCTAAATATACTTCTGGCTATCCTGGAACTTGCTCTGTAGATCAGGCTAGCCATTAACTCAAAGAGATCTATCTAACTCTGCTCTCCCCTGCTGGGATTAAATGATGGGCTTTAATTGCCTGGCTCTTTCACTTTTAGGAATAAATATCTCTCAGTCTGAGGCTAGTCTTGATCTGTATCTCCATGCCTCCCCCTAGGATAAAGCTGGTATTATGGGCATATGCCCCAATGCCCAGTTCAAGCATGTATGGATATTCTTTTATTCTTGAGGATGGAACTTGCTATGTATCATGCTGGTCCCAAAATTACAGAGGCGACTTGGTTTTGCCCCCTGAGTACAGGAATTAAGGGTGATGGCCCCAGCCTCACCTCCAATATATATGAGACAGGGTTGGTCTGTGTAACATTGTGGCTGTCCCGGAAATCACTATGAAGACTGGATTGGCCTTGAACCAGGATCCATCCACCTCTTCACCTGAGTGCTGTGATTACAGGCTCCAGCCCTGGGACTTACATGTTTTAACAATTCCAGTTATTGACAGCGGTATCTTCCAGGCCCGGATGCTAGATACTGGGTGGTTTTATTTTCTAAACACTGATCATAAATATGAACAAAAAGGTTGCTAAGGAAGACTAGAAATACAAGGTCTGCAGTTCAAACCCAGGCAATTCTGATAAGAGCTTCCAGGGTAAAATCAGACATTTTCTCTGAAGGTTTATTTAACATCCCCTCTGATGTGGTGTTCAGAAAACAGTGCACTGGAGATTGGGCTATCATTCACTGTATTCTTTTATTTGAATTTGAGACAAAGTTGCATTTAGCCCAGGTTGGCTTACACCTTACATGGTTAAAATGACCTTGGACTCCTGACCTTTCAGCTCCACCTCTCAAGTGCTGGGCTCAAAGGTGTGTGCCACTGTGCATGGCTCATAAGCTCAGAATATTGTCCTTGACTATATGAGCTGTCTTTTCTTAGTTTCTGTGTCCTAAGGTGGATAAGGCTGCCCCTCTCTGTCAGTGATAGTCCACACCTCCTCTCTCTGGGCCCCAGGACACCAGAGGCTAGAAAGAACTGTTTTATATAAACAGAAGGAGATCACTAAATACCTTGTTCATACACAAGCTCCATCTTGAGGACGGTACATTTCTCCTTTGGACTCTGGTTTTTAGGCCCTTGTTCTCAGGCTAATGGTGACGGGTTCATTCTGTAGAGGGATTTTCTTGACTGCACAAAGCCTTGTGAATTCTTCCCCTCCACAGAATTGTCTCAACGTGCATCCAAACAGAAATGAATAATAGATAAATTTCTATGTCTGGAGACTTGGCTCTGTGGTTAAGAGAACTGGCTAGTTCTGTAGCTGATGAGGGTTCAATTCCCAGCACCCATGTGGTGGCTCCCAGCCACGTGTAACTCTAGGTGCAGAGGAATGTGACGCCCTCTTCAGGCCTTGTGGCAGAAATATAATTTCAAAAACCAAAAAAAAAAAAAGAAGAAGAAGAAGTCAGTAATAAAGTACCTTTTCTTAAAGTCAACACTAAGCTCTTAAGACAGGTCCAACACTCAATTGAAGGACAGCCCTATATATAATATTCCCAGTATTTAGATATATTAATACATAGTATATATTTTAGTATACATAATATATATTAAGGTAACCTATAGAAAGATAATTTGTTTTCTAAAAATATCACAAACTGTTTTTATGCTTCTCAGATGTGGTTTCTGTATCAGAGAGACCAACTTCAGACACAGCAGGCAAACCATCAGGAGAGTTCATCTCTGGCAGCATTCAGCCAGGGCAAGGCTGTGAGAAGAGCATCGTCTAAGCAAGCCTCAAGAGAAATGGGCGCATCACGCAACCGGGCAAAGAGAGTGGTAAAAGAATCATCAGAGCCTGGTGGATCATCCACTCAAGAAACAAGAAAAGTCGATGTACCATCCAACAAGAACACATTGGAGATGGGTTCAACATTAAAGCAGGACAAACAAAGGAAAAAACCATCACCCAAGCAGGCCACACTAGAGATGGGTGCACCATCCAAGAAGGACACACTAGAGATGGGTGAACCATCCAAGAAGGACATACTACAGATGGGTGAACCATCCAAGAAGGACACACTAGAGATGGGTGAACCATCCAAGAAGGACACACTAGAGATGGGCGTACCATCTAAACAGGCCATACTAGAGATGGGTGCACCATCCAATCAAGCCACACTACAGATGGTTGTACCACCTAAGAAGGACATACTACAGATGGGTGCACCATCCATCCAGGCCAAACTAGAGATGGTTGCACCATCCAAGAAGGACACACTACAGATGGGTTCACCATCTAACTATGGCACACTAGAGACGGGTGAACCATCCAGCCATTCCACAGTAGAGATAGGTGAACCATCCAACCAGGCCACACCACTGATTGATGCATCAATCATCAAACAAAAGCCATTGGGAGGACTATTATCCAACCCGGGCAATAGAGGGAGAAGGTCATCATCCAATCAGGCCACGTTTGAGATTGGTACATCCTCCCATTCGGGATCAAGAGAAATGGGTGTATCATCCAATTGGGGAACAGGAGTAATGAGTACATCCTCCAATCCGAGAATGATGGAGATGGGTTATTCACACAACTCAGAAACATTAGAAATGAGTTCACAATATCATGAAGACACATTGGAGATTGATACATCATCCAATCAGGAAAAGAGAGAGATGGGTGCTTCCAACCAGGACACACCACAGATCGGTGCATCTTCTAAGCAGGCAGGAATTGAGTTCAGTGCATCATCCACCCAGAAAAAGCCATCGGATAGACTATCATCCAAGCAGCACAAGAGAGAGAGAAGAGCGGCATCTAATCAGACCACATTAGAGATTTGTCCATCAACCACTCTGTCAACAAGAGAAATGGCAGCTTCATCCAACCAGGAAATTACAAACATGGGGGCATCATCTAACCAGGACACATCAGATATTGGTGCCTCATCCAGACAGGAACCAAGAGAAATGGACACATCATTTCCTCATGCCAAGAGAGTTAGGAGAGCACCTTCCAACCAGGGACCAAGAGAGATGGGTGAACTATCCAACCAGCCTAAGACAGTGAGTGGAGGCCCTGACAAGCAGGGAAAATCCTTAAAAGATGATGAGATCTTGGGAGCCAGGGGTGACTGTGCTCAGCTCGTGAATAGCAGAGGCTCAGAGAACGGCAACCAGGAATCACAGAAGAATTTTGGAGAAAAGCCCCTAGAAGAGACTTTTGTCTCTGCTGGACTGTCCCTGGAACATTCTGAGCTTCTGGAGATCTACCAAACCAGCCTGGGGCTAGTCCAGCCTCCATGGGTGTCCATGCCCTGTGATATTGACACCCTAGTAAAAATGTATGCATTACCTGGGGATGATGATCCCAAAAGCGTTGACAAGTATTTTTACCCATGGTGCTTTGAGTGAGGCAGGATGGCCAGGGAAACCTTCAAAACATTATAAAAAGTTCTGAGTTTTTCAGAGGGAGGTCTCCAGATTAATATTCCCACTTCCTACCCCTGGCTCATTTCCTAAAGTGCCTCTTCAGAGACTTAGCAGGACAAAGAGTAATTGAGAACCCACAGGCCTTGCAGGTCTGGACAATTTCTAGAGTTCCTTCCCTGACAAATTAAGCATTGAAAACAGGTGTACTGATTACACCGCTGTGATGTGTGAAAACAGCCCCCAGAGGCTCCTATGTTTGAGTGCTTGGTTCTCATTAGTGGAACTGTGAGAGAGGGATCGTAGGGTTTGCCTCACTAGAAGTGTGTCACAGAGGTGGGCTTGAGGTTTCCAATGCCCATGTCAGCCCACTCTCTCTCCTGCTGCCTGATGATCAGGATGGAAGACCCTCAGTTGCTCTTCCAGGACCATCCTCTTTACTTCTCTGTTGTGATTATGGATTATGAAACTGTTTCATGTCCCAATAAAATGCTTTTTTTTAAAAAAAAAAAATCAAATCTGTCTTGGTCATGGTGTCTTTCACAGCAATAGAATAGTAACCAAACTTCTGCTTTCTATTTATTTGTTCCTTTCCTGAGGCCTCTAGTATCTTTACATGATTATAGTACTCTGAAGGTATAAATAAGCCCAGCCCCTCACTGGGGAATTGCAAGCAGTTGCTCTAGCAGTGAGCAATGCCTTCATCGCCTTCTTGGGGTGTTCTAGACAAGGGCTCTACTACTAAACTATATCTCCAGCCCCTCACTGTTGAATTCTAAGCAGTGGCTCTACCAGTAAACTAAACTCCCATCCCCTCTTGGGGGTTTCTAGTGTAGAGCAGAAGGAAGGGCCTCTACAGAGGATCTTTTGAGTGGGGTGTTAGTTTTCAGGATGGAGATTGGTGGAATTTCAAGTCCTGAGATTAGGCTTTTAATTCTGTAGGGTTAAGGCTGGGTCCAGCTCTTTGGGCAGTGAGAGTGTTCTGTGAGTGGACCTTGGTATTTGGGTCAGGTCATAAGAGAAGGGTGATTTGATCATTAGATGATTTCCTACTGAATGGAAGTGTCCAAGTCAAGTTATCTATAACGCAGAATATGACTGTTAGTCTTAAAATAAAGAAGAGGAAGGGAGTTTGTGGGAGCATCAATCTTATATTAGCGTGTGTGTGAGTCTCTGCCCACTCTATACCATCCTTATCTTGAAGAGATATTGTGCAGGTTGTTTATATTGGT